>JAGDQO010000727.1:0-660694 GCA_018342035.1 Solanum appendiculatum
TGGAATGTACTAAGTAAGTAAGGGACGCTAGCATATCTAAAATAACATGCATTGAGGTTAAGATTCATATCATGCAAATTTTCATACTTGAAAGCCATAAAGGTTTAAATGACTAGAGAAATCATGCTAAATCAGTAAAATGAGGTTTTAAAGGCTAAAATAAATTAAAGGAAAATACGCTTGTGAGAAAAATCATAGTTCTTATGAAAATCCTTACTTTTCTTCACACAGTTTCACAAAATCCTTGAATTTAAAATACTTTAGGCATGAGAGTAGAGAGATACTTTCATTGAAACTTGACATAGCTGAGAGAATGAGACTTAAGAGGAAGAACTTGTTCTGGTGCCTAGAAATCCTAACTTCTGTCTTGCTTACGGTAGTTTCTGAGTTTGAGGAAGTCAACAGTGTAGAAACTAAGTCTTAAGCGCACAAAACTCCTTTTAGAATAAGCATAACGTCGTGGCTTAGACTTAAATATAGTGGAAAAAGATCGAAACAACCCCAATTAAAAAGCTGTCAAAAATCTTCTACGAGGGTCGTCTATGGTCTGTGGGTTGATCTACAGACCGTATATCTCATCCGTGAAAGTCGAAATGAAATTTTGAGTTTCTGAAGTTTATCTTACTGGTCCAAATTATGGCCCACAGTTGGATTTACGATCCGTAGTAAGATCCGTGAAAATCAAGTCAAAAATAAATTTCTGAACTTCATTTTACGGGCCCAAATTATAGCCCGTAGATGGATTTACGATATGTAATTGGGTTTGTGAAAATCAGACCAGAAAAATCAATTTTTGAAGTTGATTTTTCGAGTTCATACTACGGGTCATTCTTCAATTTACGACCCGTAAATGGAGTTCGTAGTTGTCAGACTCTAAAAATTTTGTTGGGGTAATCTCTGGTAAAAAATGGTCATAACTTTTTACTCCAAACTCCGATTGATCCAAACTTGGTGGTGTTGAAAAGACGACTCATAGACCTTTATTTTGATAGGTCAAGGTCCACCTAATTTATTATATACTGAGAGATATGATCATTTGAAGTTGATCCTTGCATGAACTAATGCGAAAAACTTAGCCGGTAGGAAGGTTTTGAACTCGACTTAGTACTAGAGGTCTCTTATGACCCTAAACCACTTCCAATACACTTCCCACACATAGGAATGAACCTTAACACATAAGCACAAGTAGGACATCACCCAGTTCAAGCTTATATACTTACGACGAAAGATTCAAATTCTAAGAGTAGAGTTGCGAGGTAATGCACACTTTTATAATGATATGCGAGCCACTTTTGTAACGAGGGGCATATCAGCTCTAAATAGCAAAATTGAGAGATATATTAGACTATTTTTTCCAAGTTTAATTCAATACAACTAATACAACGTAGATAGAATTGCCTCAGAAAATAAATGTTATCTCAATTGTTTAACAAAATAAAAATATAGAGGATATCTCCTTGTGTTGCGAACGAATCCAAGCAATTCATCACTAAGTCTTTGAGTAGCTATGAGCCCTGCTCACGAGTCACGAGCTCTACTAGTACAACAATTAAAATATGCATAAAAAAATATAAAAAGTGTAGCATTAGTACACCAACAATATCCAATAAATATCGTCAACCGCATCCAATAAGGTAGTGGTATTTACCCTTACATAAAGTTTTGATGAATTTATATACAAGGTTTAAAGACTAAAAAATAAAGTTTTAATTCTAATAAGATAATTGAAATAAGGTATAGTTTAATTTATACGCAAGGTTCAAAGGATAGAAAATAAAGTCTTAATTCTAATTAGATAATTGACTAATAAGTAAATAAAATATTAAGATAGTATGTGTTGGTCTGATTTTAGTGATATCAATGATTTGGACTTTGGAGATATCTCCAAACAAGCTAGGATGAATCAATGAGCTTATGAGACATAAAATGACAATAACATGAGAATTTAAATGATAGTATTCAATAAAATATGGTATGATTCCTTTTCAATATATTGATTTGCTTATAAAGTGATAGTCCTACAATTTATAGAGACAATTATTGGGTTGATTGCCCATGACTAATCCGCATAGATCATAATACATAATGTAATTAATGACATTTAAAACTAGGAAGTAACGTCTAGCTCTACTCGTGGTATGGTTTCATAATGACTAGTGTCAGCCATTAGTCTTTCCTGCGGGTGTTCTGGTCCTTAGCCCAATGTGATTTCATGAGGCGGATATTGTAGGTTTTCAACGCAACGTCATTAGTTTGACCTATTTCAATGTGTTTCTACATAATTTTACCTTATGTCTCATCTTTTCTTTTTCTGCTCAGTTTTTATTATTATTCAAGTGTCATGATCTGATTGGACCACGTGTTTTGACTATTTTTATCCTATACATTTAGTTTTCGTGTTTTTTGAATTTTAAATTTTCCTTTTTGTCTTAGGAATGTACGTGATTCACATTCCTTTATCAGTTGATTTGAATCTCCGCTACTCTTTTTTTTCTTTTAGAACGAAGTGTCACCTTCATATTATACTTTTAATTTGGGTTATTCAATCAAGTCTTTTTAAAGACACGTTTCAGCATGTGATTGACTTGTAGGGCGGTTTAGCTTTTTGAAGCACCTAATCTTTCATCTTCCTTTTAAACCATCATGATTTCTAGCCAACAAGATCTTCGAAGGGATCCTTTTCTTTATCATTTCAATTTTTGAGGCGTCTTTTTATATAGTATTCAAAATGTGGTTTTTAAGATTTTTTTTTTATTACTATAAGTACTTTTTTTTACATTAGCATTCTCCATTAATATACTTTTCATTTCTTTTTCTTTTAGTCCCGGGACGTAATGATAGCTTAAGCAAGTCAGCAGAGATTTCTCTTAGCCACTTACTTTCTGAAGTAAAGGAATTTATTGACCCATCAATATTTTTATAGTTGTCGAAAAATTGAAAAAAGAATTATTTTTTTAAAGACATATTCCATGTTTGAAAGTAGCGTGTTGAAATTTAATTTATCATTACGTTGTAATCTTTTTCTAACATATATGATCTATTTTACCTTCAATACAAGTTTTTGAATCTAATTTCTTTTTTTATTACGAGTAACTTACGTTTTGCAAATATTTCAATTTAATTTTGAGCAATATAACTTTTAGTTGCAAGGAGATTTTATTTAGAAGCAAATCGGTGAGACTTTTCATCCATTCATTTTAACCATACGATATTACTCAAATTCCTTTTGTTGATCTAAATCATCGTATTGTATGTAAGATAGCACATAGCATTTCGCTAAGAAGTAAGATTTTTTTTTAATCAAAATTTTTTAAAATAATTTGATTTGTGTTAGAAATTTTGCACCTGATTCTAGGTTATTGATTAACTTCAACTTGATTTGTGGACGACTATTACTTTTAAAGTTTATTTTTTCAAAATTTTCTAATTGTAATATTATGTACGGATGAAGTGTATGTGTGCCTCTTTTAGATTGAACATTTTATGATTAGAATTATAAAATTTTGAAATGTACCTTTAGTAGACATATTAAAAAAAGTTCAGGAATAGGCATATCTGATTTCTTACTTACGAATGTTCGATTGATATTTTGACATTTTAAAAATCTAAAATTGACACGTCTGATATTATGGATTCACCGAAAGAATTCATTCAAATTTATTATTTTTTGAAAAAAATGCCCTTTATTAAATTGTGCTATTGAATAATACGAAGTCTTATACTAATAATTTTTTTTTAATTTAGTGAATAATTTATTTTTCCGTCAATGAGATAATAGTGTTATATATATGAGTTTTTTTATTAGTCGAGAGACTCGTAAGTGTAAAGTCTCATATTATTGAATCAAAAAATATGTAAAATATACCCATTTGCTGAAAGCTTATATTTTCGTTTAATACTATATGGTATATGCTGAAAATAGTATTGTTATACATTTGCAACTGGATGATAAAAATTGTACATGACATGATAGTTCAATTTAGTCAATGAATAAGTATTACGTGAAAGATTTTAAGTTTCAAATAGAAGAAATTTCTAAGTATAAAAAAATCAATAATAGCAGAGTGTGCATTCAAGATGATCTCGATAATAATAATCTGACCTCAATAATAATAATCAAACAATTAATTATCATGGTTTCATATAAAAGATTATGAAAATTAGCTAATTTGAATGACCGAAAAAAGAATAGTACTATTTTGATGCTAGTGATTTAATATATCACATACAGGTACGAAGAATGTAATTGAAGTTAGACTCACGAAATAATATATTTGCTATGATCCTTTTATCATTGCACAAAATATTAAGATAGTGTATTATAATTCATATTCTTTGTGTAGAAATAAGATTAATTGATGGATGTCAATACACTATTCTTGGAAGTGTCAATATAGGTGATGTCCATATACTTCCATCCCTATCACTTCTAGCATCACCTATATTGATACCATCACTAGAACATGATGCATCAGGATCAGCAACTGAAGATCTAGGCATTCTTGGAAGAGTGGTCATTGGGCTTAATGATTTTGGATAACCTCCTTTTTGTGAATTCTAGTTTTACTTTTTTCTTCCATCTTAACTAATTATTTATGACTTGAGTACATGTTTATTATGTTTTTTTTTTTTGTAGGTTTAACTCATCAAGAGAGAATGGACGTGATTCCAAGAAGAGTATTAGAAGACTTTATTATGAAACTTTTTCATCTTAGGGTGAAATTTCAAATAGGATACGACATGAAATATTTGACGAGTTTAAGATATACAATTTAATTGTTATTTAATTAAATTGTGTATTAAATTTTTCGTAATATATCATTTAACACTATTTCCTTCATTTGCAGACATTGTGTACGTACTTGGCTTTCAAAGTATAATCAGATTATTTTTATAATTTCCAGAGGAAATTTAATTTTGAAATGTCCCACTAATTTGAATGCTTGAAAAAAAAAGTACAATTGATTTTAACCTTATCTTTATGAAATACTTCAGGCTTATTGAAGGAGCCACAAAATTTAAATTTAAATCTAAATAAGCAAAGACGATCAAGAGAGAAGAAAAATGTGACTCGTTGCACATTGAGGTGCAAAGAGCCAAAGAGATATAGCTAAGAATTTGATAACTAATATTATTCATTTTTTAATCTATGTATTTATATAAAGTTGATCAAATTTTATTTGATTACATTTTGCATTTCAGGCCAAAACTCTGGGAAGGGGCGGCGACGATTTAGGATGAGATCTTTTGGACTACACAATAAAAAAATGAGGAACTTTCACATATAGCCACTCAAAATATTTTAATTATGCTCCATAGCTATAGTTTGATAATTACAATTCATAGCTACATGTTATAAGGAGGAGGGTGGCGAGCAAGACTGGGAGAGAGAGGAGAGAGGAGAGAGGCGAGCGAGAGAGGGCAGAGAGGCAAATTGTATATGTATAACTGTCAAAATAATGTATAAATGTAACTGATATACATATGTATTTGTATATCTGGTGAGCGAGACTGGGAGAGGAAGGAGAGAGGCGAGCGAGACTGGGAGAGAGTGGAGAGAGGCGAGTAAGAGAGGGCAGAGAGTGGAGAGAGGTGAATTGTATATGTATATATGTCGAATTATACATATGTATACATATCAAAATAATTGTATATATGTATATGTATCAAGTATTGTATTTGTATATCTACATATAATTTGAATTCGTATACAATTGAATCGAGTTAAAACATTGGTATTGTATATCCAATCTCTCTCGCTTTATACAAACACAAATTATACATTTGTGTTTGTATAAAGCGAGAGAGAGAGATAGACAAAAGAGAACTGGGCAGGGCAAAATCCAATCTCTCTCGTTTTATACAAACACAAATTATACATTTGTGTTTGTATAAAGCGAGAGAGAGAACTGGGCAGGGCAAGATCCAATCTCTCTCGCTTTATACAAACACAAATTATACATTTGTGTTGTATAAAGCGAGAGAGAGAGAAAGACAAAAGAGAACTAGGCAGGGGAAGATATGTATATGTATAATTATAAGTGTAAAGGGCGGAGAGATATGTATATATATTTGTATATCCCGTCTCTCTCGCTTTATACAAACACAAATTATACATTTGTGTTTGTATAAAGTGAGAGAGAGACTGGGGCAGGGAGAGGAGAGTGGCGAGCGAGAATTCCAGAGAGATGAGGGAGAGACGCGAGAGAGAGAGGAAGAGAGGAGAGAGGCGCGAGAGAGAATGAAATTATACCTTAAAGTTAGTTTCGAATTATAATTAATGCAAACTATAGCTATGATAGATAATTAAGTAGTATAAGTTTGCTTAGCTACGTAATTTTCCCTAAAAAAATTAGTCAATTCCAGATGAATGGCCTGAGGTAAGGGCTCAATATGCCTATGTAAATTTGAAATTTTTTAGATTCAAAATAATAATATTACTCTAATTTATATATCAATTTTTAATTTTATATATGAAGAATAATTATCAATGGCACTTGAGTGTCTAAAAATATAGCCAGACTCCGAAAGTTCTGGATGAACCAACTCAGCCTCCATCAGATATTGATAACACTCAACTAAACCTTGTAATTAATATATAGATAGTCGTATGAAAAATAATACTCCAACTTTATGAGGTGGAGTCAAATTCACAAAAATTGATGAAGAGGATAACATATTATTTGTTCGTCAATTCAATTCAAAAGGCACATAACAACAAAGACAAGTATTTAAAATGAGAAAAAATGATAGTAAAAAAATTCTTCATGTATCAATATTATTACGCAACACAAAAGGAGATTTCTCAAGGTTGAAAATGGCATGACCCAAAAATAGACGTGATGACACTCGTCTCATCCCACTAAAACAAGTCAGCCTAGCACCCAAACAATACGATGAAAATGCAGAAAATAAACTATTAATAACGTGAATACGGATATTTTAGTCAAACTCATAAATACCCCCAAAACAAGGTTGTCACGTGTATAAGCCACTAATATATTACAACTGAATTGAAAGAACTCAGTGCCTTTGTTTCTAAAGTAGAACAAGAACATAAATAAGGAACAAGAGGCACTTGCTAAGGTGACAAGCAGCTACCTCTCAAGTCTCCACAGAAAAGTTTCGAGCGAAGTAGAGAAGAAGAATAATCACGCAGATCCGGGCTCGTGACCTACACAAATGTAGAAGCAAGGAATGAGTACCAAATAACACAGTAACTATCAAGCAAACTACTAAACACGAGGTAAAGCAAAATAGAATATGAGTACTCCTTCCATCTGAATCGAACCTCCACAAACTACAACCTGCATAGAGATCAGCCCAACCTAACGATTCACAATTTGAAGTCGCACATAGTTCAACAACAATACCTCAACAATTACAGATCAACCACAATCAAGTATCAGGTTCATCAATCAAAGTTCCCCAGCAGTTTCCACTCCACATAATAAAGCACATAAAGAGTAACACAAGTCGCACCTCAACACAATTAATCTATCACCACCGTATTCCACAATCAAGAGTCTCAACAACATAGAATCAATAATTATAATCAATGAACTGCGATGCAATGATGTGCAATATTGTCATATGTCATATATAGTGATGCATGTCTGTCCTATGATACACATCCGCTGAATCTCAGATCGAAATCCATGGGAAACGCACAAGGTCCATGTACCCGCCTAAACAAACCTTGGCATCAATATCACTTTCCGGAACCATTTCTCATCGGCATCGCCAGAACAAACCTCGACATCAATATCACCCGCCGGAACCATTTCCAATCGGTATAATCATAATATATCTCGCCACAGTATTTCAGAGCCAATATAAATAGGCATATTCACATAATAATGAGGAGATAACAACTTCCATATCAATTTACAATTCATAACCACTCAATCATAGTGTTTCATCAATAACGTATCAATATTACCACTCAAATCATTCACAACATCACACACATCAATTTACCATCACATTGCTTTTTTCATTATCCCATTTTTGTTATCATTTAGATCAATCAATGTGAACAATTCAACCCATCACCACTTCCCATTACTCCCCAACACATAAGACAAGGAAATATAAGATTCTACACGCTTAACAAATGTCTAGAAGTTCACTTGCCTCAATCAATCAAACAATCACTCTAGGACTTAAGCTTTTCCCCTTTCGAACGATATCCAAATCAACACAATCTATTTAAGCAAGTAATCACAATAAGATTTTGAAACTAACAACACCTATATCACTATTTTGGAAAATAAGGTCAAATCGATACAAAAACCCAATTTCGAAAAAATGAAGGTTAAATCTGGAATTTGTTACATAAATACATTACCCACAAGATTTGGAAGTCACAGGGGGAAACCATTTTGAAAATGGAGTTGAAATCATTCACAAACCCTCATTTTCACTTAAAAGTCAAGTTCTAGAAAATCTCAACACTTTGAAATTCAAAATCCACAATTTGATGTTTAAAATCATAGAGAACTAATGGTAAATGAAGATTCAAGGTCAAAATCACTAACCCAAAAGAGTTTTCTCAAATTTTCTCTTTGAAATCACCTCCAAGGGTTTCCCAAAGCTCAAAATATTGAGAAAATAGGGAAGAACCCCGAAATTTGAAATAAAACATTGCCAGGGGTCCATCGCGACTGCGGAGCCTTGTCCACGAAGGCGGACCAACAAGTGAGAACCTCTCCGCGAATGCGGCCACCCCCTCACAAATACGGAGGCCAAACAATTATCCCTCCACAAACACGGGAGCTTTCAAGCGAATATGGAGGCCACAGATCAAGGTCCTCCGCAAATGCGGCCATTCTCCGCGATCGCGGGAAACACCAGAACTCAACACAAAATCAGTAAACACCAAATTTCTCGAAAGGACCCTCACGATTTGTTCGGAACCCCATACACACAAGCCAAATATGCTACCCAACTAAACTTGATGTTCTAGACTCAATGGAACCATCAGACACAAATATGAGATTTCCTTAATCTGAAACCTGTGAAAGTCGCAATAACTTAACATAAAGCCTAAAAAGATCAAACTAAGCTCGGGATTTCTGAAAATTCAACTAAGACATTCCCTAAGCCTAAAATCATCCCCCAAATTCAACGGGTCTATCACAAATCCGATCTGAGTATCTGAACTATGAATATTGACCAAAGTCAATCAAAAGACTAAGAATCACATCAACTTCCAACTTAAGACCTCAAATTCACGAAACAACTCTAAATCTGAAATCGACGACTCTCCTAGACCAAATTTCGCATTCCAAAGCTGATGGAACTGACGAATATCTATTTTGAGACTCAAAAATCTGATTGACACCGAAAACCATTTTTAACCAACTTAAGACTTCCAAAACTAAAACTTTCAAAAATCTCATCCTTTTACTAAACTTTCAAAACCAACTTCACAAACCAATCAGAAAAGGCTCAGAAAAACTATCGAGAGGGGGAAAATGGTAATGTTATAA
This sequence comes from Solanum appendiculatum, assembly GCA_018342035.1. Lineage (NCBI taxonomy): Eukaryota > Viridiplantae > Streptophyta > Magnoliopsida > Solanales > Solanaceae > Solanum > Solanum appendiculatum. The sequence goes on from JAGDQO010000727.1 coordinate 9,495, forward strand.
AAATTTCAAAAAATGACCTTTCAGGTTATTACAAAAAAGGACTAACGACGGCAGAGGGGAGAAGTGCAATTCAACTGGGTTTCAACTTGATAAGTAATGATCAACTAATCTAAAATCAATCATAACATGAATATCAATTGGCTAAAACTATATTCAAAGTTCTCTTGATTCAATGAATGTGTTTGTCTTGGATTCTCCATACTCCAAGACCTTGCCATTCAAATCATCAAATATTGACTTGAGTAGGTATAGACTATCTCTAGTTCTAACTCTTAAATGAGAATTTAATCAAATTTAGACTCTCTCTAGCTCTAATTCAATGATTAAATCTCAAGTCCTTACTATTGAAGCCTTATCCAACTTCACTTCTCTTTTACAAGCAAGAGTGAAATTAGAGATTTTAATCAATGTTTGCAACCATCCATTTTTAGATTAAACCTCAAAGATAACAATAGTTCATGCATAATAATCAACATTTAAGACTATTTAATCACTATTCAATCAAGTTTAAACACCCATCATACACACACCCCTAGAAATGAGTTTAGCTACTCATAATAAAGAAAATAGAAGCTATATCAAAATAATAACACTTCATTGCATTCATATTCACCAACTAAAATCTGATTCAAGCTTGAATATATCACCAGTGGTGTTTTTCTCTTCAAAAAATAAAGGAAAGTATACTCGTTTGTATTATTTAGTTCTACAATGTCTAATATAGCTAATATCTCAATTGTTGAAGAAAAATAAAGTACATAATTGCACTCATTTCTAAATTGACCTTGGAGCTTTTCAAAGGATGTTCTTTTTTTTCATATACGAAATTGTCCTTATAAATTTGATCGGCTTCACTTGTGCTTCTGCTACACGCAGATATGTCAACAACTTCATATCAGTCCTGACGGGTAGGATCTACTTTTGTATCTACGCCTGCTGCACGCATATGCAGTTTTCAGTTTTCTTGTCAACTTTGTTCAATGATTTTTAGTTCAAATTCTTCATTCTTCTCATGTTACAAGGAATGCCTACACATAAAAGAACAAGAATCTAAAAGTTCTTCAAGTAGCATTAAAACATAGCAATTATTCATACTTAAGAATTGAATAAGTTGATAAATTATGAATTTATCAGATATCGCTACTCAAATCTAGACTAAGCATATGGAGAGGGAAGTGTCACAACCCAAAGCATACCCTAGATGTGACATGGTGAATAGGACCCCGAGTGAGCCTAAACAATCAACTTGACATAAGCATGATGTAATGAAATACCATAAAAGAGATATAAGCAATAAAAGTCTCAACTATTACGGATGCCATAAGAGATATCAACAGAGTACATAAGAGAATATGCGGAACACTGTCTATGTCTAACAATACCTCTACAAATCATGAAGTGACTAGGACAAACTCCTAAGTCAAAAACAATATCCGAAAAGTGTAGACTAGAAAGCAATAAACTGATAGTGGTTATGCCCTCGAACTATGATGACTCACCAAGCCACATAATCACTTGCTAAGCAATCCCGAACTAGCCACGACTGGGAAGAGGAGCATCGAAACCTATATTATGAGATAATATAGGCACAAATATATATTAGTATGATGAATGTATTGAGTATGGGAAATGCATAAAACGTACATATGAAATCATAATGAGTTAGGAACGTGAAATATGCGAGACCAAGTAGAACATAGTAAATCTTAAAAGTTAAATCATAAGTCATGTACAAGGTCAATGCCTCTTAAACTCATAAATAAAGCTTTTATAAAACCTTTGAAAGAAACACAGTTCATTTGTGGGATATTTATCATTAACCGACAATAAGACCATGTGAGCTATAACATGGTATCTGATGTTGCTCTCACATCGAAAAGAGGGGGTTCTTACTTACTAAGGTTAAGACCCGTATATTCATTCTTTGTGAAAGTGGATCCACTAGCTTAGGTCATTTAAGACAATCTTACAGGAGCACGTAGTTTGGGACAAGCAGATTGCTTCTAGAGATTCGACCTCTACTAATGGTAAGGCCTCCATCTCAAAGTCCTCTTGGTGCTAAGCAAAATTTCAACGTAATAGACATAGTCAAAATCATAATCATATCAAAATATTTGGAAAGACAATAACGAAAGACTACCAATTAAGTCATAAGTTCATATTAGAATAGCTCCTTTCAAAACCATGATTTCATAAACTTGTTCATAAGACACTTACCTATCTAAGCATCTAAATCATGATTTCTTTCAAATATGACAAAATCTTTCACAAATCAGTGACATTTCATCTTAAAAGCACCCATTAGTCATAAATCATCAATTTCATAAGACATGCATAGATTTATGATCAAAATCCATAAGTTCATAATCATCTTAAAAGAAATAAGGCATGGGCTCATATGAAATCAATTGGAAATCATGAAACTAAATCAAATCATGCATCAACAAGATCAAATAATAACAATTGAATCATAATAAATTGAACCCATAGAGAATAGCATGAAACCCTAGAAAATTGGGTGAAATTGAATAGGAGATTTTAAGTTTCTTTTGGAACTCAATGAATGAAAGAGATCCATTGGTGAATTCTCACATACCTTAGCAATCAAAGCCCTAAGAATGCAAGAGAATGAGACCTTGAAGCTTGAAACCCTAGCTCTTATTCCTTGGAGCTTGAGAGAAAATTGGAGAAGAATCCTTGAGAGAATTTGATGGTTTTGAGTGAATGGGAGGGAATGGGGAGTCTTTCAAGGGTAAAAATATTTAGTGGGCTTAGTTTTAGGGTCACCATGACGTAGTATAGGTGTTACATTGGTAGGAGAAGACGAAAACACTCTTCGTTAAAACTGTCGAGCAAGTTCTACGTTTTCGATCTACGGTCCGTAGAAACTTCTACGGACCGTCTTGGTCGGTCGTAGAACACAATACTGGGACTTAACATTAGCCAATTTTCCATGAGACCCTTTCTGTTGGCCGTGGAGCTTTGTACGGTCCGTAGGACCTCATCGTAGAACCCAAAGGCCACACTGATTTTTCCAAGTCTGATCAACTCCTATGAAAGCCTTTCTACAGCTCGTGCAACCTCTTATGGACCGTCTTAGGGGTTCGTAGAAAACTTTAGAGACCCCACTTTCACCACACTTCAACCATTCTCCAATGACTGCCTTCCTACGGCTCGTAGGACTTTCTATGGCCCATAGGCTGGCTCGTAGGAACTTGCACCAGTGCCAAAAATGACACTATTCCAATCCAATTCGACTTACCAATTTCTGAGGTGTTACAATACCTCCCCCTGGGGAACATTCTTCCTCGAATGAGACTCAAGCTAGCATGAATAGAATAGGGAAAGAGATCTAACAACTCAGCATGAATGCAAATCATACCAAATGCACAAAACCAAGGAGAAATCGACTGCAAGCAAAAACATAACTTTAAAACAACTTTCATGAAACATGCAATCATATAGAAACATGAGAATGACTAAAAAGCATGCATCTTGAGGAGTAATTGTGAGGAATTGATACCTCAAGCAAAAACCAGAGTGGAGGGAAAGAGATGAGATACTTGGCCATCATATCGATCTCGGTCATCCAAGTAGCACCCTCAACCAATTGATTCCTCCATAAGACTTTCACATATGCCACTTCTTTGTTCCATAATTTCCGAACTTGATGATCTAAGATTTCAACTGGAACTTCTTTATACGAAAGACTTTCCTTTATACCAAAACTTTCCAATGGCACAATTGATGTCGGATCACCGATACATTTCTTCAATAACGACACATGGAATACCAGATGTACCGATGATAAATCAAAAGGCAAGTCTAATTCATGGGCCACCTTGCCTATCTGTCTCAAGATTTGATATGGACCCAAGTAATGGGGATTAAGCTGCCCTCCTTTCCAAACCTCATTACACCCTTTATGGGTGAAATTTTCAAGTAAATCCAATCATCAACATCAAATTCATGTTCTCTTCTTCTTACATCGGCATATGACTTTGGTCGACTTTGAGTTGTCTTCTACCTTTCTCTAATAAGTCAGACCTTTTACATAGCCTCATGCACCAACTTGGGCCCTATCAAGGATACCTAAACAATTTCAAACCAACAAATAAGAGACCTACATCTCCTACCATAGAGAGCCTCTAATGGAGCCATATGAATTTTCGAATGATAACTATTATTATAAGCAAACTCGATCAAAGGTAAATGATCATCCCAATTACCCTTGAATTTGATATCACAAGCTCTCAACATATCTTTCAAGGTTTGAATATTATGCTCGGGTTGCCCATCGGTTTGGGGATGAAAGGCCGTACTAAGCTTGACTCGAGTACCAAGACCCTTTTGGAAGGACCTCCAAAATTGAGAAGTAAATTGGGTACCACGGTCAGATATAATTGATAGGGAAACCCCATGCAACCTAACCATTTCTCGGATATAAAACTTAGCATAATCTTCCACCGAATAAGAAGAATTTATGGGAATAAAATGAGCTGACTTCCTCATACGATCTATAATGACTCAAATCAATTCATGTTGCTACCGGGTGGGGGGTAGATCGGTAATAAAATCCATGTTCATGTCTTTTCACTTCCAAGTAGGAATACTAATGTCTTGAGACAAACCTCCCGCCTTTTGATGTTGAACCTTCACTTGTTGACAATTTTGACACTTAGCCACAAATTCCACAATATCTTTCTTCATCCCATTCCACCTATAGACCTCTTGCAATTCATGGTACATCTTGGTGGCTCTCGGGTGAATATAATACAGAGAACTATGGGCTTTCGAGAAAATTTGCTCCCTCAACTCATCAATATTCAGAACACACTATCGATCTTGATAATGAAACAAACCATCTCCCCCTGGGAGAAAGCCTCAATAGCCTTTTTGAGCACTGCTTCCTTCAACTCAACCAAAATCGGATCAAGATCTTGCTTAGCCTTCACATCCAACACAAAAGACGATTTCGATCCATTTTGAACAATGATACCACCCTTATCGGAATCAACCAAGTGAACACCTAGCCAATCTAGTATATGAACATCATGAACCAATTCCTTCTTATCATCTTCAACATGGGCTACACTACTCATCGACAATTGACTAAAGGCCTCGACCACCACATTGGCCTTGCCCAGGTGATAGATGATGCTCATGTCATAGTCTTTCAAAAGTTTGAGCCATCTCCGTTGGCGAAGATTTAGATCCATTTTCTTGAACACATATTGCAAACTTTTATGGTCGGTAAACACGTCCACATAGACACCATATAAGTAATGTCTCCAAATCTTTAAAGCAAAGACAACCTCCACCAATTCCAAATCATGGGTAGGATAGTTCTTTTCATGAAATTTAAGTTGCCTTGAGGCATAGGCAATGACTTTCCCATTTTGCATTAGAACACACCCTAATCTGATCCTCGAAGCATCACAATACACTACAAACCCGTCAAAACCTTCTTGCAATGTTAACACCGGAGCGGAGGTAACCCTATTCTTTAATTCTTGAAAACTTTTCTCACACGCCTCCGACCATAGGAACTTAACCTTTTTTTGATTCAACGTAGTCAATGGTGAGGAAATTAAGGAGAAACCCTCCACAAACCTTCTATAATATCCGGTCAAGCCCAAGAAGCTTTGAATATCTGAAGGGGAAAAAGGTCTAGGCCAATTCATAATTGCTTCCATCTTTTTAGGATCAACCTCAATACCCTTACCGAAAATAATGTGGCCAAGGAAAGCAATGAACCTCAATCAAAACTCGCATTTACTAAACTTTGCAAACAATTGCCGGTCCTTGAAGACTTGCAAGACAATCCTCAAATGATTGACATGCTCATCCTCACTCCGAGAATAAATCAAAATATCGTTGATGAACACAATCACAAACATATCAAGGTATTGTTTAAACACCATCAAATCTATAAAAGTGACCGAAGCATTCATCAACCCAAATAAAATCACCAAAAACTCATAATGACCATACCTAGTTCGGAAAGCTATTTCCGGAATATCACATTCCCTTACCCTCTATTGATGATTACTCGATCGAAGATCAATCTTTGAGAATAAACTAGTACCTTGGAGTTAATCGAAAAAGTCATCGATCCTCGGGATATGACACCTTTATCGTGACCTTGATTAATTTTTGATAATAAATGCACATACTAAACGAGCCATCTTTCTTTCAGACAAAACAAACTGGAGCACCACATGAAGACATAGTCGGTTGGACAAAACTCTTATCCAACAAGTCCTTCAATTTATCCTTTAATTCCTTAAGTTCTACCGGAGCCATACGGTAAGGAGGGATAGAGATAAGTTACGTATCTGGGAGAAGTCAATACCAAAGTCTATTTCCCTTTCAGGAGGAATGCCAAGAAGATCATCAGGAAACACTTTTGAAAACTCATTTACCATGGGAACTGACTCAAGGGTAGGGATTTTGGAATCTATATCCCTAACCCGAACAAGATGATAAATTCCCCCCTTTGAAATTTTTTTCCTAGCCTTTAGGCAAGATATAAACTGACCCTTAGGCGCTAAATTTCCCTTTTTCCATTCTAAGATAGGTTCATTCAGAAACTGACATTTGACCACATGGGTCTACAATCAATGGAAGCATAACAAGAGTGAAGCTAATCCATACGAAGAATAACATCAAAGTTTAACATATCAAGCTCTACAAGATCAACATGAGTGACTCTATGAGAAACTAAAATGGGACAATTTCGATAGACTCGTAATAATAGTGGGATCCACTACTGGAGTGGTGTCAGGTGGTGGCGGCTTTCTCCTAGCTGTATCATCCCTCAAATAATCAGCCTCTATCCTTTGAATGTCATTGGATGAGGCGGGGGTAACCCTGACGTTAGATCTCTCATGGAATGGCACTCCGACTGCCTTACACAGTTGTGTGATCAAAATAGGGAAAGGAAGGGAAGTCTACTCATGTCGTGCTCTCATGAGCATTGATTCACCTAATCACCTAGGCGAGCTAAGGCAAGCCGGTTGAACAGGTAATTTCAGCCCAATGCCTATTTTTCAAACTTTAAACACCAAAATGCAACAATACCTAACACCCAAGCAATTTCACAAGTTACCCACATGCTAATCTTCCCATGGGTATCAGACTTTCCCCAAAATTCAAAAAGCATTTCCAAATCGATGATTGCCCTTAAGAAAGACTTCACTCTATCCACCATTGGGTAAATACAAGTCGAAAGAACAACACTGGGCTAATCAGACTTCACCCACTCAAAATTCAAGCAAAACCCATATCATTCAATTGCTCATTTTTAATTTTTAACCTTCACAATCAATTTTAGCAATCTAACTATCTAAGGCAAAAAATCAACTATCCTAGTTCATGGGCAATATTCAGTTGACAAAATTAATAGAACCCATAAGATGCACACATCACATTAACATCAATAGCCATTTACCCAACCAACATTCATCAAATTTAAGCAAAAACAACAAAAATAACTTAGAGAAACCAACCTCAGACAAGCATAGACCACGACAATGAGGGATAAAGGGTTTGGGGTCAAAAATCTCAAACAAATATGCACTCCAAGTGAGTAAATCGAATCACAATGAGCACACACTAGTATTTAAGCAAGGATTTGAGAGTTTAAGAAGTGAAAATAGCCAAAAAGATCAAAAGATGTCTTTTAAAAATTGAAAATACACTTGGCCTTTTTATGTCAGGCGTATTCGGCAGTCTGTGAGTAACATCACCGAATATGTTCAGCGAATTGCTGAAAAAGTTTAAGCTCACCGATAATGCCTGAACAAATACCAAACCTGAAGTTCAATTCAGTGGACTCAACGTAGTTCGCCTAGTTTCATTTGGCAGATCACCAAAATGGTCCATGTATGGTAAAGTTGACAGTGTCATTTTTCAAAATTCTTGGCTTAAAAAGAGAACATGAAGATGTCCGCATAACCATTTCAGTGAATTGCCGAATGGGGTGTTTGCACCGCCCATTACATCCTTTTCAACTTTTTGATTTCTTTTCAACCTGCACTCACAACACACGTTATTGAAAGTAATAAAATAAACTTGGGTTGCCTCCAAAGAAGTGCCTTATTTAACGTTGTGACACGATGTAGTTCTTACTCATCAAACATCATTCTTGGGGTTGGCGATAGTGTCACTAGGCAACGTCCCTTTTTGCCTTGTATTTAAATGGGTGGAGATTTGGCACATTTAAGTTTCCAGTTGCTTGATTGACACGGAGTGGGAAGTAACTTTTTGAGTCAAAGTGGAGAAATTATTTTTCAAATCTTTCAACATTTTGTCAGATCCTTCAACCTTGTTAAAGATCCTTGTTAGCATATCATCAGTTTGGTTTACCTCTTATCCAACTTGCTCTTTTGGTTTGGGATGATCATGAGGTGGAATGTATCTATATTTATCAGCTTCACAATCTCTCCAATTACAACCTCGATCTCTCCAATCTCTTTGGCCATTATCTCTTTCGTTGTTCCAACCTTGGTTCCCACCCCGTCTAAGAAATTTCGGATGAGAACCACCCATTTGGTTCCCCAAGTATTGCACATCTTCATTGTATAATGACTCAAACATGGCATCATCCAGGCATTGCCCACTGCTTGTTCCAGCCGAGTTCACCAATTTGAGTCCACCTCCCAACATGTTTTGATAGCAAGTCAAGTTGGATCATCATCTTAGCCATGTTCTCATCACGCTCATGATCCTTCTCCATTTGTTCCTTGCTCATATCCAAGTGTAGAGAAGATACTTGATCCTCCCTAGTATGCTATGCTCATTTTATCTTAGTCATATCATCAAGCAACATCATCGCCACATTGTACGAATATCGGATCAGCCCACCTTAAATGAGTTGGTCAGACAACCCTTTGTTGACTGAATCAAGGCTACAGTAAAAATATTACAGTAGCAAATTGGCTAGAACACCATGTGTTGGACATTGTAGCATCAACTTTTGAAATCTCAACCAAAGTCTCGTGAAGAGGTTCACCTACCACTCTTTTGAAGTTCTGGATGCTATCTCTAAGCTTCACCATTTTTTAGGGAGGGAAAAATCTTTCCAAGGATGTTTCTATTAGCTCCTCCCATGAAGTTATGGAGTCATTTGGTAGTTGAGCCAGGCACCTAGTTGCTTCCCCATTAAGGAGAAAGGGAATAGCCATAACCATATAGACTCTTGTGTGATGTTCTTAAAGGTGAAAGGTCCACAAATGTATACAACATTTCGAAGGTGTTCATGGGGGTCTTAATGAGCAAGACCTCCAAACATTCCTCTCATTTGGAGTAATTGGAGCATAGTTTTGGTCACATGGAACATGGCTCTCCCTGTGGTAGGAGGCAACAGGATAGCTCCCGTACTTTCAACAACATTAACATGCATGCCGTTCATGTCTCCCATGTTATAATTTTTCACATAGTGACTAGCATCGTAACTTTCATCTTCGCTTATAATTTAACCGTCTAATACGGCACAATAACAACACCAGACTATAATCTACTACAAATAAACAACTTCAGTAACTGAATTCTTAGCCATCAATCCCCGGCAACGGAGCTATTTTTGATAACGCTCAAATTACTCTTTAAAACTATTAAAAGAGTAAGTGGCCGTCAGCAATAAAAATATCCAACAAGAGAGTCGGGGTCGAATCAACACAGGGAGTGATATAATGCAAGGAATTCAATTAGGAAATAAAGAATGCAAACCTATTCATTGTAGTAATTAGAACATATGGGTGGATAATTCCACCAAATTTACTAAAAAAGTTTTGATATAAATTATCACAATTAAACTAAAATCAGGGATTCAAACAAGTAAGAGATGATCTTGGGATGTGGAGATTGGTATCGATATCAAATAGGGGTGCAAGTGCTTGCTCAATAATGCTAGACAAACATGGATAGGTTGGGTAATCATCAATGACACTGATCTTCTTTCGATCTCTAAGCATCATATAATAGAATCTCCTTTTTGTCTCATCTATGTGAATCACAAATCAACTCAATACCTTACTAAAATCTCTCTTTCAAGCAAATTTGGAAACTAGAATTGAACCACAATTTCTCTTTCGAGCAAACTACAACAACCAAATCTAAATTGCAGGCATTAAACTCTTTACCCACTTCAATTAATCTCTTTTAAGCGTCAATCGAAGATCTAGACTAGGATTAAGTTTGCAACCTTAACCCATGAATTAACCCCATGCTAAATAGCTCAAATCCATGAATGTACAACAGTAAAATAAAGCAAGACACAAGATCCACTAAATTAAATCAACATCTAACCCCATAATCACACCCCTAGAATTGGGGTTTTAGCCAAGCATCAAAAAAGGAAAAGAAAGAATACCAATTATGTTTTTAGCCATTGGAGAGTTGAAATTAAGCAATAATCTTCAACACCCACTTCGATTTGAACCCTCAAAATTTCAATTACAAGGTTGTTCAAAAACCCCAAAAACTAAGAAGTATACTTCTCAATGGGTAAAAGTTCTCAAGCTAAATTTCAAAGACAAAAGACTAATTAAAAATCTAATTCATTTTCTAATACATTTTTCTCTCCTTTGGACTATTTCTAGTTTCCCAAAAATTGGTCCAAAATTCCATGCATGACTAGTTCAGTGACATTAGTCGGGCTCGCCTAGCACATTCGGTGGATCATTGTTTGCTCTTTAGCTTCCCCTTCCTTTGCTTCAATCTTCAGGTGTTTGAACCTTAGTTAACGAACTGGATTGAGTCAGCCTTTTACATTCGGTGGATCACCGATTACCACCTTGTTCGCCCAAGTAGCCTTCATTTCAACTAAACTATCTGTCACCTTCGGCTATGGACTTTCCAGCTCGCCTAATGATTTCAGCGAATCGTCATTTCCACTTTGGTTCGCCAACCTACCTTGAATATTTTCCATCATGAACACTGTCACTTTGGCCGAGGTGTGATCTATTGGGCGATCTGCCCTTTTGGTTAGGCGAATCTCAGCTAGGAGTTTACATTATTTTCAATATTTTTGGCCTCTTTTTCATAGATTCATCATTGCCTTGTCCTTTAGACTTCATGGCTACAAAACATCACAATATCATCAGAATAGGGCATAAATAGGTATTGAGGACACTAATTGTTGAACTAGAAAGGTCTCAAATGAGTGGAAATCTACCACTTATCAAACACTCTTTGACCACCATCTCAGACACATTCGATACAAACTAACTCATCCTTGCCCTTGAATCGACAACTGTGGTGGGAGCATACTTTGACATTTGAGTGAACTTCAATGCATACTCTTTCACACTCGTATTCCCATGATGAAGATTGATGAACTCAATCACCTTCGATTCTCTTATCTCAAGGGGAAAGAATCGATCAAGAAAAGCCCCTTTGAATTTGTCTCAATCAGGAGGACCCGCATCAATTTCACTTTCCTCTTTCCATTGGTTAAACCACACATGAGAAATACCCTTAAGTTGGTAAGCGACCAAGTTTGCCTTTTCCACCGGTGTAACTCCCATAATCTCCACAATCTTATGAATCTCCTCAACGAACTCTTGGGTAACTTCCTCAACTTTGGAACCATAAAACTCTGGGGGATTCATCCTTGTGAAGTCCCTTACCCTTGTCACCGTCATACCCATAATTGGGTTCATGGGAGCAACAACCTCCCTATAATTTGGACCTTCAAAGCTTGAGCCAACACTTGAAATGTGGCTCGAAACTCAGTATGTGACACTTTCTCAGCCAAAGGATCGACCGGATCTTGAGGAACCTTGGGCTCCACATTGTCACCCCCATTTCTTCTCACTTAAGCTCTTCGAGAAGGCATATCCTGAAAAGCATCAGATAAGAGTTAGGAGGAAGACCTTTATAGAGTCCAACTCTATCGTACGACTTTAGAGTAGTGAAAAAAGTAAAGTTTCCTAAATGTCTTATAGCCTCCTATTCATAAATGTGGCACGCTTTACACTCATGAACAAGAATCTACTTGACGCGGCTTGTCAGACATCCTAGGACCTTTCTAAATCCCGATGCTCTAAATACCAAGTTTGTCACAATCCAAAGTATACCCTAGATATGACATGGTGAATAGGACCCCGAGAGGGCCTAAACAAGCCACTTGAAATAAGCATGACGTAATGAAATACCATAAAAGAGATATAAGCAATAAAAGTCTCAACTATTATGGATTCCATAAGAGATACCAATAGAGTATATAAGAGAATACGTGGAACACTGTCTATGTGAAAATGCCCCTACAAATCATAAAGTGACTAGGACAAACCCCTAAGTCACGAACAATATCCAAAAAGTGTAAGACTAAAAAGCAATAAATTGATAGTGGTTATGCCCTCAAACTATGAGGACTGACCAAGCCACGTAATCAACTGCTGAGCAATCCCGAACTAGCCACGATCGGGAAGAAAAGCATCTGAACCTAAATTATGAGATAATATAGGAACAAATATGTATTAGTATGATAAATATACTAAGTATGGAAAAATGCATAAAAACGTACATATGAAATCATAATGAGTTAGGAACGTGAAATATGTGAGATCAAGTAGAACATAGTAAAGCTTAAAAGTCAAATCATAAGTCATATACAAGGTCAATGCCTCTTAAACTCATAAAGAAAGCTTTTATAAAACCTTTGAAAGAAATATAGTTCATTTGTAGAAAATTTACCATTAATCGATAATAAGATCATGTGAGCTATAAGATGGAATATGGTGTAGCCCTCACACCGAAAGGAGGGGGTTTTTACTTGCCAAGATAAAGACTCATACATTCATTCTTTGTTAGAGTGGATCCACTAGCTTAGGTCATTTAAGACAATCCTACAGGAGCATGTAGTTTGGGACAAGGAGATTACTTCTAGAGACCCGGCCTCTACCAACGGGAAGGCATCCATCTCAAAATCCTCTCGATGCTAAGTAAAATCCCAATGAAATAGACATAGTCAAAATTATAATCATATAAAAGTACTTGGAAAGGAAATAATCAAAGACTACCAATCGAATCATAAGTTCATATTAGAATAGCTCATTTCAAAACCATGATTTCATAAACTTGTTCATAAGACACTTACTTATCTAAGAACCTAAATCATGATTTCATTCAAATGTGAGATAATCTTTCACAACTCAGCGGTATTTCATCTTAAAAGCATCTTTTAGTCATAAATCATCAATTTCATAAAAACATGAATAGATTCATAATCAAAATCCATAAGTTCATAATCATCTTAAAAGTAATTAGGCATGGGATCATATAAAATCAATTAGAAATCATGAAATTGAATCAAATCATGCATCAACAAGATCAAATAATAACCATTGAATCATAATAAATTGAACCCATGGAGAATAGCAAGAAACCCTAGAAAATTGGGTGAAATTGAATTGGAGATTTTGAGTTTCTTTTGGAACCCAATGGATGAAAGGGATCCATTGGTGAATTTCCACATACCTTAGCAATCAAAGCAAGAAGAATGCAAGAGAATGAGACCTTGAAGCTTGAAATCCTAGTTCTTCTTCCTTGGAGCTTGAGAGAGAATTGGAGAAGAATCCTTAAGAGAATTTGAGGGTTTTCAGTGAATGGGAGGGAATGTGTAGTCTTTCAAGAGTAAAAATATTTATAGGGCTTAGTTGTAGGGTTAAAACGATGTAGTATAGGTGTTAAATGGGTAGGAGAAGGCCAAAACAACCTTGATTAAAACTACCCAGCAAGTTCTACGGCTTCGACCTATGATCCATAACTATATTTTGTAATTATTTAAAAGTAGTGCTACAATTTTAATTTAACTAGTTAGTAAGATAAGACCGTTTCATTTAACTATATGAGATATGTAATAGTCGTAGACTTCTGTTCAACTATCAGTATGTTTATATATCACATGGAACACTATTAAATTTGTTAAAGTACTTATTTTTAAAAATGAATACATAATTATTTTTATTTCACCTTTTTGTTGCAATTATATATGAACTTTGCATGTATTATATATTTTAGGCAGTGCTGATACACTATTAAAAATTGATAAAAAATTAAGGGTCATAATTGATGGACTGTATTAATTTTTTTTGATAAATTCTTGTGAAAATCGACGTATTCATGTAAAATTGATCTTATCTGTCAATTTTTTTACCATAGATTAATTTTTTAATTATCAACGAATGTAGAAAAAGTAAAATCGAAAAAATAGAATCAATTTATTTAATAAATTAATATTTTGACGAAACTCAAAAAACTGATCCAGTCCGTCGATTCTCTGAAAAAATTCAGATGAAGAAATTCAGAAAATCAATGGAAAGAGTTGATTTCTGAATAGAAAATTACAATTTTTGCATTCTATTTGTCGAAATAAAATGCAATTCAATATATAGCTACAAACTAACATTAATTGCTGCCAAATCAATTATAAGTGAGCTATAACATCAATAACATACTAAATATCAATTAAAAACAAATCAATTTAACATTAAAAAATTCATCAAAAAGGATCCACAAAAATTAAAACTTTAAATATATATATATATATATATATATATTTATATATATATATATAATGTTTCAAATTGTCTTCAAATTCAACAAGAATCCTAGGGAGTACAGTGTACAAACTTTCCATCATCTTGCCTCGGCAACTGTCAATACATGTGTAAGTTGTTCTATCTGCTGCAATTAAGTAGCGATCTGAATACCATCAATTGCCTCAGCCTGACATAAAGTGCCAACATCATACAGTACTGACTGATTATGTTGCAGTAAGCTCCTAAAGTCTAGATTTTAGATTTCTCTTTTTGTCTTCATATAACACCTCAAAAATTGGTAAGTCGAATTGGATTGGAATAGTGTCATTTTTGGCACTGGTGCAATTTTCTACGAGCCAACCTACGGACCGTAGGAAGTCCTATGGGCCATAGGAAGGCTGTCGTAGGAGAAGGGTTGAAGTGTGGTGAAAAAAAGGGTCTCTGAAGTTTTCTATGGACCACCAGAACGGTTCGTAGGAGGTTGCATAAGCCGTAAAAGGGCTTTCGTAGGAGTTGATCAGACTTACAAAAATCAGTGTGGTTTTTGGGTTTTACGATGAGGTCCTATGAATAGTAGAAAGCTCCACGGCCTGTAGGAAGGGTCTCGTGGAAAATTGGCTAATGCTGAATCCCAGTATTGTGTTCTACGACTAACCAGGACAGTCCGTAGAAGTTCCTACGGATCATAGGTCGAAGCCGTAGAACTTGCTGTTGAATTATGGGGATTCAGAATTATTAAGTATAAAATAAATGAAATCTTAATATTTCAAATATTTAAACACTAAAAATGAGATAAGAAATAGGAGGAAAAAAACACAAATAAATATAAAATCAGAACTTTGAGAAGTATATCAAGGAGAATAAAAGTCATCACTCCCTTAAAAGGTTTTGACAGCTTTTCACGACTTGATTTCCTTTTCAATAGAGTAGGTCAACTTTTGAATTTATATTAGTTTTAGAGAAGGAAGAGAGTGATAAAAAATTGAATTCATACTTATTGTATTACAAATGCCACAATTGAGTATACAGTCAAATTTCTTTATAATAGTGTCATTTATTTTTATATCATTTTAATTTTTGTAGCGAAATATTATTATAAAGAATATAACATAAAAGATCGATTTCACAAAATATATAGTTATTAGTCTAGGGGTGTACAAGGACCGAATTGTTCAGGTTCTCCAAATATCAAATCAAGTCATTTGCGTCGAATTTTTAAATCTATAAATTAAACCAAATCAAGCCAATAAAAGTCAAATATTTCAACCTCAATTTTTTTTAGTTTTCTCTGGATTTTCAGACAAAGTCTTCATAGAAACATATAATTAACTTGTGAATTGAATATTTCTTTAGTAAGACACAACTATCTAAAATGTTTCTTAGAAAAATAACACATAATATGTAATAAGTGATAACAATAAAAAAATTCACATAAAACAAATATTGCATATTAATACATGCGAAGTTCATATTTAGACTGATAATTTTCGCTTAACTGATACTAAATCAGTATCATATATTGTATTTGTATCATTAAGGCTGATAATTTCGCTTAACTGATACTAAATCACTATATATATATTGGTATCATTAAGGTTTCTTGTTCAAAAATTACTCATTAGTCAATGATATTATAAGACTATATGTATACTATTGTTGTGTCATTAATGTTTCTTGTTCAGAATTACTCATTAGTCAATGATACTATAAGAGTATATGTATATTGTTGTGGTATTGTTAAAAAAATTTGTTCAGAAATTACTCATTAGTCAATGATACTATAAAAGTATATATATATATATATATATATATATATATATAAATAAATAAGGTTTTTTGTTCAGAAATTACTCATTAGTCAACATTAGTCAATGATACTATAAGAGTATATGTATATTGTTGTGGTATCATTAAGGTTTCTTGTTCAGAAATTACTCATTAGTCAATGATACTATAAGAGTATATGTATATTGATGTGGTATCATTAAGGTTTCTTGTTCAGTATTACTCATTAGTCAATGATACTATAAGAGTATATGTATATTGTTGTGGTATCATTAAAGTTTTTTGTTCAAAAATTACTCATTAGTCAATGATATTATAAGAGTATATATATATATATATATATTTTTTTTTATGGTATTGTTAAGGTTTCTTGTTCAGAAATTACTCGTTAGTCAATGATACTATAAGAGTATATATATATAAATATACATCGAAGTTCATATATAATTGCAAGAAAAGGTGAAATAAAAATAATTAGGAAAAACTACATAAATGGACCATAAAACTCAAAATAATTAAATTTTCATACCCCAATTCAAAGTAATTCAAGAAATACCCACTCACTCAAAAAATTTTTACAGCCCATACCTCCCATTCATTAAGGCTGATAATTTTCGCTTAACTGATACTAAATCAGTATCATATACTGCGTTGGTATCATCAAGGCTGATAATTTCGCTTAACTGATACTAAATCAGTATATATATTTTTATATACTGTATTGGTATCATTAAGGTTTCTTGTTCAGAAATTACTCATTAGTCAATGATACTATAAGAGTATATGTATATTATTGTGGTATCATTAAGGTTCTGATTTAGAATTACTCATTATCAATGATACTATAAGAGTATATGTATATTGTTGTGGTATCATTAAGATTTCTTGTTCAGAAATTACTCCTTAGTCAATGATACTATAAAAGTGTGTGTGTGTGTGTGTGTATATATATATGGTATCATTAAGGTTTCTTGTTCAGAAATTACTCATTAGTCAATGATACTACAAGAGTATATGTATATTATTGTGGTATCATTAAGGTTTCTTGTTCAGAAATTACTCATTAGTCAATGATACTATAAGAGTATATGTATATTGTTGTGGTATCATTAAGGTTTCTTGTTCAGAATTACTCATTAGTCAATGATACTATAAAGAGTATATGTATATTGTTGTGGTATCATTAAGATTTCTTGTTCAGAAATTACTCATTAGTCAATGATACTATAAGAGTATATATATACATATACTCTTATGAGTATATATATACATGTACTCCTTAGTATCATTGACTAATGAGTAAGAGTATATATATACATATACTCTTATAGTATCATTGACTAATGAGTAATTTCTGAACAAGAAATCTTAATGATACCAATACAACATATATATACTGATTTAGTATCAATTAAGCGAAATTATTAGCCTTAATGATACCAATACAGTATATGATACTGATTTAGTATCAGTTAAGCGAAATTAGTTTGTGGGTAGATAGTGTAATTATTTAGTGGGGTATGAATGTAAAGAGGTATATGTTTGTAATTATTTTATCTTTATGGGGTATTTTCTTTGTTTCCCCTAATAATTATATATTCTTTTTAAAAAAAAAGTACTCTAACAAATTTAATAGTGTTCCCTGCGATATATAAACATACTGATAGTTGAACAGACGTCTACGACTATTACATATCTCATATAGTTAAATGAAACAGACTTATTTTACTAACTAGTTCAATATATAAAAATTAAAATTAAACTAGTTCAATAAATTAAAATTAAAATTGTAGCACTACTTTTAAATAATTACAAAATATAGTTATATTTTATAGAAGATATATATTGATACACATATTTCTAAATTGTAGACACAATTCTTATATATGTGTGTATATTGTGTAGATATTATCAATATATATTGTAACAGTATATAAAAATCGTATACATTATATCAACATATATACATTGATATTGTGGGCATGCACATTGTATGTATATACTATGTTTTGAAAGATAAATATTGGTACGTTTTGAAAAAAAATTCGCTAGCTTTTTTGTAATTAAAGAATAATAATCTCACTACTTATTCAATTTTCACACACTTAAAATGGATAATAATTTGAATTATGGGGATTCAGAATTATTAAGTATAAAATAAATGAAATCTTAATTTTTCAAATACTTAAACACTAGAAATGAGATAAGAAATAGGAGGAAAAAGACACAAATAAATATAAAATCAGTACTTTGAGAAGTATAGCAAGGAGAATAAAAGTCATCACTCCCTTAAAAGGTTTTGACAACTTTTCACGACTTGATTTCCTTTTCAATAGAGTAGGTCAACTTTTGATTTTATATTAGTTTTAGAGAAGGAAGAGTGTGATAAAAAATTGAATTCATACTTATTGTATTACAAATGCCACAATTGAGTATACAGTCAAATCTCTTTATAATAGTGTCATTTATTTTTATATCATTTTATTTTTATAGCGAAATATTATTATAAAGAATATAACATAAAAGATCGATTCCACAAAATATATAGTTATTAGTCTAGGGGTGTACAAGGACCAAATTGTTCAGGTTCTCCTAATATCAAATCAATTCATTTGCGTCGAATTTTTAAATCTATAAATTAAACCAAATCAAGCCAATAAAAGTCAAATATTTCAACCTCAATTTTTTTAGTTTTCTCTGGATTTTCAGACAGTCTTCATAGAAACATATAATTAACTTGTGACTTGAATATTTCTTTAGTAAGACACAACTATCTAAAATGTTTCTTAGAAAAATAACACAAAATATGTATAAGTGATAACAATAAAAAAAATTCACATAAAACAAATATTACATATTAATAAGTCATTATAAAAATAATCATAATTTAAAAGTATTAAGTTATGTGAAAATGTCTAATAAAATTAATTATGTCTAAACATTAAAGGAAAAAATAAAATAAAACTACGTATTTTAACAGTCTAAACCAACACTTTATTTAGCAAAATTTGGATTGCCAGCTATTTCTGTTTAATTTTTCTTTATATTTTTTTTTTCAATTTCAGGATGTCTATTTGGTTATAGTTTTCTAATAATCAGTTTATTGGTGTTAGAAAATTACTTTTATAAAGTACTTCAGTATGGAAGAAAAGAGAAAGTATTTAACCCTTTTTAATTCTTGTTACAAAAAAAAAAAAAATACTCTAACCAAGCAAGTATGTAATTTGAGACATTTATTCTTAGGAAAACTTACAAAAATTTCACTACTTTAAGAGTTAATTACTTAAATACACTCTAATTTGTAATATTATGAATCTAACCAAATTTTAGTGCATCCAAATACATATAAAACATATATCTCTATATACATGAGGTCAAATTAGATATAATTTATTCTAAATACATTTGTAACCACATATATCTGAAATACATAACAAATCTTGTTCGCCTCCCTCCCATCTTGCTCACCACTATCCTATATATATCTAGAATACATAACTATCTCACTCACCTCCCTCTAAACACCCAGATACATACATATACATATATCTAGTGTGATTCACATGTACTTGAAATACACGACTATCTCACTCGCCTCTCTCTCTATTTTAATGTATACAGTAGCAAAAATACATGTATCTTACTCAATACTCAATATATGGTAGAAAACTCTTAATTAATAATAAGATATGTAATTATTTGATAGTATAAATAGAATTAATATATATGATATAGATATATGTCTAATAACTAATAAGATAATTTTCTTTCTCGTCAACGAGGGAACCATTATGAATCCCATCTGGAATTGGTGCTACTAAAAGTGGAGCAAAACACTAAAGTATCCTAATGTAAAATCCAAATATATGCCTCTTGTTGGAAAACTGTCATAGCAAGTAGTGAAGCAGCAAGAAAAAGGATTAACAGAGCCAGGACTACATGAAAAATCAGATGTCAATAGAACTGGAAGAAGAAATAATAAGATTACAAAAGAAATTTAGGGGGGAAGATTGGCTGGCGACAGTTAACTTTTTCATCAATGAAACAATTTTGGACATTAACAACTCAACATTACCTGGTTCTACCATGACGAATTGTACATAAATGTCACTTGAGAACCATTTACTGACAAACTAATTAATCTCATCACATTTCACAGAGGACCTTCAATGTCAAGTCCTGTGGATCTTAAAACCGAATACCCTTGGAACATAATTCTGTGTTGGCTTTTGTGGCTTAAGGTGTCCGTAAGTCATCAAAAAGAGGTGAGGAAATGTTGTCCCAAAGTAAGCTCCATCAATATCTTGGCCAGTCAAAGAAATCAGATCCAGGGAAGAGTGATATTTTAGTCACAGTAAGGGAACAAGCAATAATATCAACTATGAGCAGAACTACTGTGGATGTTTATATGCATTCATATCCAGACGGAACTTATAATAAGCAGAGAATAACAAAATAAAACTGTTCGGAACAAAATCAATCCAAGCTATCAAAAAAAGTTCTTGAGCACAACATAAATGTACTAGTAGAGTGGAGTGGTGTTAAAGGACTGCTACTGGCATGCTTAAGCCCTGAAACTAGGTTCCAGAATACATTGTGTGATTCCCCTGGCTCAAGAGGCACTCCAGTGCAGGCACTGTAAGGAGCCAAGACGTGTGCACCATTGCCCATTTGCCCTAGGGCTCTATCATGAAGAGAGTGGCACTAAGCAATAAATATTTCACCTAAATTCTTTTGTGAGTCAATTTGATTGGGTTTATAGTTGTTATTTTTTACTCTACAAATTATTATTTTTAATCTTTCCCTTCAATTGAGCCTTTGTCCATTAAAGGCAGAACTCAATTTGCAGTTTGTCCTCGAAGCCCCAATAGATTTCAGTGGTTTTTTCGCTTTTTACGTTTAAAACAGTGCTATAGAGGAAATGTGAGGAAAAAAAGGCATAAAAGCTATAATAGTGAAGGATACTGCCTTGGTACTTCGATCGTGGATAGTAGATATCTTCACATTTTGGACAGTAAATTTTTACAGTACTTGAGCGTGGAATATCAGACTGACCGACTGGAAGACAAGGCTGTCCACTGCAATAAACTCGTGGGCATCTCCCAAAGTCGTAGTTCTTGTACTTCTCCAACTGAAATGTTTACAGGGAAATCATTTTTTCAGTCAAGATGCACGATAAAATAAGCACCACCAATGGAAGGAAAGGAGTGGAGAAGAGAGGGGCTACAAAAGCAGGTAACACTAGAATCATATAAATGGCTGAAAGCCTGATATATAAGACGCATTACCATTGCAGCCATTCCCTTGCTAGTCAAAATATACCGGACGTGGATCAAGCCATAAAGCATCTCTGCTGCTGATTCAACCAATTCATTTTGCTCTTCAGTGAACATATCACCTATTCAAAGCAGGAGAAATTTTCAAAAGATCATAGCAGGAAAAACTACAAACTCATTTGTACAAATATCGAAAAGTGTACTCCATTTTGAATAAGTGTTAACATTTTTAGTTGCACTAAAACAGACCTAAATTTGCACTGTGAATAGAAAGAATGTTTTGTTTTTTCAAAAGGAAGCTGAAATCAAAAACAAATTAATCTAAAAGCTTGGTATGACATGGTATGTACAAGGACATGCTGGTAAATAAAAGGCCTGAGCACAATTATTTTAACCAAGATTCAAGAGTTCGAATAGAAAGGAAATAATATCATCGAAGCATAATATATCATCAGTTTTCTAAGCATGTTCTTTCGGAGACCATAATATCTGATTACAGCTATATGCCTCTTCCAAGAGGAAGCAAATGAAAATTCAATATTATATAAAGCAGACAGAATTAAGTTGCAAGTTTCAACTTCCAATGGGAAGTAGTCTTTGGTCAGTCAAAATTTGCAGAGAACTGAGAAAACCATTATAGAAATTGTCTCCGTTCATCCAATTAAGCTTAGGAGTCCCACACTCCCAGTCCAAATTAAGCAAAGAATCTACTTAGATAAGCTGGGACCAAATTCATTTTTTTGTAAACAAAAAGGTAAATTTGTATCATAAAACAGATGGCACCATGGTTCATAGATTTAGCAGGTTTATAAACAGAGATTAAATACTTTTTCCAACGTGTGCTATTTTTTTTATCAATAGCCACCACCAGATAACTCATCCTCAGGAGTGTTTACCTAAAGAGACATAAAATTATGAGAATTCCTGAAATGAAAACCTCCTTATGTGATGCACAAGTACTACACAGCTGAATTTTGATAATCTGCCCAATAAAAAATTGGAATTGGAGTATGCTCCCACAGAAAGAATAACTAAATGGTGGATGTTGCACAGCCATACAAGGTAAAATATATCAATGCATGTTTGCATCAGATGAGAGATGAAGTAAAGATTATAGCATGATCCCATATGCACTAACAACTCTATGGCTCTGCAGGGTCTCGAAATATCAACATGATTCCAATAATGGTGACCTTGAAATGCCAAAGACAAAAACCAACACAAATCCGAAGGGTTGTTTGGTATGAGAGATATGGTAGAATAATCCCAGGACAAAATTCAGGATTATTTCATCCTATGTTTGGTTAGGGGTATTAGTTAGGCTTGGAATTATTTATCCCACCATTTATACTATAATGATGGGATAAGCTATCCCATATATATGGTGGGATAACTAATCCTGTGGAATATCTCAATCCATGGGAAGGATAAGTTATCCCATGTTTAAGGTGGGATAACTAATCCTGTGGAATATATCAATCCATGGGATAACTTTGTCTATCCCATCCCCATACCAAATTGCCCCTCAAGGTTTAAGTTTATGTATGGCACTGAACTATGTCATTACAAGTTACAAAAATATAGAATCTTTGTCCCTACCATAGCCCACGTCTTACTTATCCAACTCTTCACCCTACCCATCTTTGAACACTAGCCCTTGCAAATACTTGCCCCCGTCTTTAGCTATAACCAACAAATATATACCTACAGTGTATAGCACTTGAGTGTTGAGGCATGTAGATGTGAATTTCCTAATGCATTTATGAGCACCATAACAACTTAAGGTACCACCTACTTGCTTCCGGTGCCTAATCAATTGGTTCAGCTCACACTATTCATGGAGGTGTACATTGAGTAAATACAATCAACACCATTAAAAACTGGAACAGTGACTGATTGATTTGCTCATTTGCAGTTTAATTTTTTTTTTGTACAAGCGATGAACTGAAAGGCTAAAGACTGACGTAAGTAAACTAGCCATTTACCCGTCTTTCTTTTTTTAAGAAAATTATGGACTCAAGGTCCTTTTTATCAATAATCAAAGTCTGTCCAAACGGACTCAAAACAAAATTGCAAAAATATATTCATCCGAACCTGGTCCAAAAGTGACCGAGTTCAAATAATATAAACAAAAACCCTACAATGTAGGGTTTCCTAAATTGATCTTCAACTTCTCTTTCTACAGTGAGGATGTTGCCGTTGTCCCTTCCAAACACTAGTCTCCGACTCCTTTTGCTCTCGGTGATCAACTTCCTTCATTATCAATGGAGCTCGTGCTTCTTTCTCAGCTTGCAGAAATAGGTTTATAACCCTTTCTCTTTGATGTTGCCACTTAAATGAACCATTAACTCATTCCAAGTGTGTAATCCAATGGAGGCCCAAGAGTTTTGGTGAATCTCGAAAGAGGGTTAGAAACCTGTATTCCAGCTCCATAGTTCTTTGTAAGCATTCTTGTTTTCGTCTTAGTTCCTTTCCATTTTCAACTTGTATTAATCCTTTTATCTTCACTGGTTGAAGCAGTAGAGGAGAAAACCATGTTGCTCCCAGCCTAAGCTACGTCAGCCAACAAAAAGGTTTACCAGCAAAACACGAGAGTTGAGAAAAATCCAATTGAGAGTACAAAAGAAAGGAGACTGGGAGCAACATGGTTTTCTCCTCTACTACTTCAACTGGAGAAGATAAAAGGATTAATACAAATTAAAATGGAAAGGAACTAAGACAAAACCAAGAATGCTTACAAAGAACTATGGAGTTGGAATACAAGATTCTAACCCTCTATCGAATTTCACTAAAACTCTTGGACCTCCACCAGATTACAAATCTGGAAAGATTTAATGGTTCGTTTCAAAGGAAACATAAAAGAAAAGGCGAAGAGAAAGGGATAAAAACCTACTTTTGCAAGCTGAGAAAAAAGCACGAGCTCCATTGACAATGAAGGAAATTAATCACCCAGAGCAAAAGGAGTCGGAGACCAACGTTTGGAAGGGTCAGCGACAACATCCTCACTATAGAAACGGAAGAGAAAGAGAAGTTGAGGATCAATTTAGGAAACCCTACATTGTAGGGTCTTTGTTTATATTATCTTACACATTTGGGCCAAGTTTAGTTGTATACATTTTTGCAATTTCATTTTGTTTTGAGCTCATTTTGAGTACATTTGGACAAACTTTGATTATTGAATAAAAATGACCTTGAGTCCATAATTTGCTTTACATATAATAATAATATTACTAATAATAATATTAATAATAATAATAATAATAAATAAATAAATATATTATATATAAAAGATCATGAAAAAAGGTCGGAAACTAAATAAAGTTTCACAATACTATGTCCTTAAGATCATGACCCTATTTACAAGAGATGAATTCTTGATTTAGAAGAAGCGATACCTTTTCATAAGGGGGTCTTACATAACTAAACAGACAACAAAAAAACATTTCAATAAAACTGGTCGTATGTATATGTAATGTATTGATAATGTACCGTGTTATTAAAAGCGAGCACTTCGTTGCTTAAAGCGAGAAGCAAAGTGAAGCGCCATGCTATCACTATTCTTTCCTGAAGCAAGGCTATGGTGAAAAAGCAAGCGCTTCTGGGACTGAAGTGAGAAGCAAGGCAATAGTAAAAGCGGGAAAAATCTTGCTTAAACGAGGTTAGCTTAACTAGTTTTTCTAAAAAAATTTGTAAAAACACTTACACGACTTCTTTCCAAACATTTCCCTCTGTTTCACTTCACTTGTGCGACTGTAAGGTATGTTTTTCATCTCCTCTGCTTCTTTTCTCTTTCTCACTTATGCAAGCCTACTAGGTGTTTTTTTCAACTTCTTGTTTTGCAATACTATTGTAGGTCACATTCTACAATTCTTTTTTTTTCTATTTTTCAATATAATCTTCTTTGATACAGCGCTGGAATTAATCCGCTCAGTTTTTTCTTTTTAGCAATTTTTTACTCTGCTTTGTATTTCTTTCCCCATTATGCTCTTTTTCCATGTTTTGAAATTTTCCCTCTACTTTGTAATTTTTTTGTTGTTGTCGTCTCTGTTTTCACTGTTCTGTTTTTTTGTAGTAAATTCTTTTTTTTTATTCAATGACACAAAAAAGAGATCCAGCTTGGGCAACACTATTGTAGGTCGCATTCTACAATTCTCTTTTTTTTTTTCTATTTTGCAATATAATCTTCTCTACTACTGCGCTGCGATATAATTTGCTCTGTTTTTTTTTCCTTTTAGCAAATTTTTACTCCGCTTTGTATTTCTTTCCCTGTTATGCTCTTTTTTTCCATGTTTTGCAATGTTTTTTCTATTGGTGTCATCTATGTTTTTACTGTTCTATTTTTTGTAGTTTATTCTATTTTTTAATTCCATGGCACAAAAAATAGATCCATGATATGACAATGCAAGAGTGGAATACTTCATCACAAGAAACATCTAATTGGTGATTATAAAGATGACATGGTATGTCTAAAAGTTTCGGATTCAGTTAAGGAAGGAAAGAGAGTATGTTGCAAAAAAAATTGAGTTCAAAACTCAAATGTGCCATGGAGCATCTATGGTTAATCTTGTTGATGATAATCAAAACGGATGATGATGAAGTTGAAGTGGATAGGCCAATGGGTCTCCCTCAAAATCTCAAAGAAAGTTTTCAGCTAGTGGAAGTGGATCATCCACCACTAGCAAAGGTTAAAGGTCCTCTCAATCTTTATTCTCTCAAAAACAATGAAAAGAGAAAAGGTGGGTGGACCTGTTGATTTAGATTTTGCCAAAACGATTTTAAGGGAGCGTGTTGTATTTGCTTTTGCAGGGTGGATGTATGATGCAGGACTCCCTTTCAATTGTGTCAATTACACCAACAATTTTGGTGAATTCATTGAGGCAATAGGCCAATATGGCCCAGGAATGAAGCCCTGCCTATCACGAAGTAAGAGTTCCTTGTCTAAAAAAAGGTGAAGAAGACGTGATCTTGTTGAGTATCATAAGGTTCTAGAAGACCATCTTGAAAATTGGGAAGGAAAATGTTGTACAAGTTGTGACTGATAACGCAAGTGAGAATAAAAAAAGCGGGTGACATGTTGAAAGGAGTGTTCCCACATATTTTCTACACTCCTTGTGCTGCTCACTATATCAACTTGATGTTTTGTGACATTTTCAAGGAACCCCCAGATTCTACGGGTGAATAAGTAGTTTTAGTTTTCTTTTTTAATTTTCAGGTTAATTTTCTATACTTACCAAATCTTTTTTTATACAGTTTCCACTAAGGTTGTTAACATACATTCTTATATTAGTCAAAGGGCATTGTTGTTGAACATGATGGGGAGATACACAAACCAAAGAAATTTGGTAAAAATCCACCAAGACAAGTTTCGCAACTTTTTTGATTTTGCATAGTTTTTATATGCAAAAGAAAAATTTGAGAACCTTGTTAATGTCAACTGAATCGAATCAGAGTATTTAGGCAAGTAAGCTCTTGAGAAAGAAGTTGCAAGACATCATTGGTCCATATTTATGGAATGACACTATTGGTGGTCCTTTAGTTACTGTACTTCGTTTGGGGAATGGGAAGGAAAAACCACCGATGGGCTAAATTTATGATGCCATGGATAGGGCCAAAGAAAGTACTGAAAAGGCATTAAATTATGCAAACAGGAAATATGGAAAGTTTTTGAATTCATTGATGCAAAGTGGATGGATCAACCTCATCAACCTTTGCATGTAGCAGGACATATTTTCAACCTCAGGCATATTTAGAAAAACAATGAGATGAAGACTTTAGACAAAGAAGTGTGGGTGGGATATCATGCATGTGTTGAGAGAGGATGATCCCAAATCAAGATTTGCAAGACAAAATAAGGGATGAGCTTGGTGTGTACACGAAAGCTGATGGGATACTTGGAATGGAATCAGCCATTAAATCCAAAACCTTAAGGTCACCAGCTGAGCATTTCAATTTTAGTTGTGCTTAGAGTCTTATCTCAAGTAATTTTTTTTTGAGAAAATTAACATTTTATACTGCAAGTACACCAATGGTGTATTTCAGTAGTAATTACATCAGGAGTATAGAGTAAGCAAAACCAAAAGATCTATCATCTATACCCCTCCTAAACTATCTAAAAAGTGAGTAATAGCCTCCACCTCGTTGGGGAGGACATGGTTACACCAAAACTAAAGGATTATAAGGCAGTTCAACTTCAAACTCTGAAAAGGGATGCTATTGTTTTAGAAGCATCTCTGGTTCCTTTCCTTCCAAATTGTCCACCAGATGCAAGCAGGGACAATCTTCCATCCATACTCCTCCTAAACTATCTAAAAAGTGAGTAATAGCCTCCACCTCTTTGGGGAGGACATGTTTACACCAAAACTAAAGCGTTATAAGGCAATTCAACTTCAAACTCTGAGAAAGGATGCTCTTGTTTTCGAAGCAACTCTATTCCTTTCCTTCCAAATTGTCCACCAGATGTAAGTAGGGACAATCTTTCATCTCTCCTTGTGACCTGACATATTCCCTTCTCTATTCTAGCATGCTAGAAAGACTGAGGTATGTCTTGGCATGGACCAGCTGATACCCCTCAAATTCAAAAAGACCTGCCACACAATTTCTCTGTCACTCTGCAATGGAGGAAGCGATGGTTTGTTGTCTATATTTCTATTTCACAAAAAAAAAACACCTAGAGCATAACTGCCTTCTCTATTTCATTAGATTGTCCGGAGTTAGTACTGCTTCCTTGGCTACCAACTCGGTGAAACAAGCCACCTTGTGAGGTACTTTTCCATATCATCTTCCAAGGCCATGGTAGAAGCATTTCAATTGGCCTGCCAAGATGTCTATAAGTTGATTTACTGTGAACTTCCCATTGTTTGCCCTCAACCATTGTAAGTTGTCCTCATTTGTGTTAAGGTTGTTTGCCTCCTCCAAAGACTTATAGAAATCTGATAATTTGTCTATTTCCCAATCATTAAACATTCTCCAAAAAGATAGGTTCCATCCTTGGTTGTCTCTGACTTCTGCTACTTCCTTCTACTTCCTTCTGTTGGTTGAGATTATATAACACAGGATGCAACTATTGATCCAACCCACACATCATTCCAGAAGAATGTCTTCCTTCCATTTCCTATATCAATTTATGAATATCCCTATATTTTAGGCCACAAATTCCTAATTGTTCTCCATAATCCTACCCCATAAGGGGTTCTCGCTTCCTTAGCAACCCACACGTCCTCCCATTGCATATCTGGAGATATAACATCTTTCCCCGGACCTTGTTCTACAGAAACAAACCTCCATAGCCACTTCAAGAGGAGACTCTGGTTTTGAATTCTTCATGCCCATTCCCCCTTCTCTTTTTTTGTTCAACACCACATCCCATTTCACCAAGTGATATTTCTTTTCCCCCTCACCATTTCCTTGCCATAAAAACTCTCCCAATGGAGTCTAACTTCTTGAAAACACTCCCTAGCATAGGTAATAAAGACATCATGTAGGTTGGCATAACATCAAGCACACTATTAATTACTATCAATCTTCCACCCATGAATAGGTATTGGCTTCTCCAATTTACCAACCTTTTTCACACTTCTCCACCATTGCACCATTGCATTCCATATGTTCTTTGAGTTACTCTTTGCTCCCAGAGGCATCCCTAGGTAGGTGGTAGGCATTTCCCTACTTAACCTCCTAAGATGCCAGCCAATCTATTGACTTGTGGGACTTCATTGACCGGGTAAACAAAACTTTTGCCCCAATTTATATGTGATCCAGAGATAGTTCCTCTGCACCACAGAATACTAGGGTGTCATCGGCATACTACAAATGGAAGATAGACAAGTGTCACTATAATTTATCCAGAACCCCCTAATCATGTTATTTGATTGTGTTGTTTTCAACATGTCACTTAGAGGGTGGATTGGCTTAAAAGTTGGTCAAACCTACTTTTAAGTCAGTTTTTGACTCCTGAAAGTGTTTGGCAAATATAAAAAATAACTTAAAATAAGTCAAAAATGACTTAAAATTAATTAGGAAGTGTTTGGCAAGGTCAAAAATGACTTAAAATAAGTAAAAAAATGACTTACAATAAGTCAAATCAAAAGTAAGTCTCCCCCCTACTTTTTATTTTTTGACTTAAAAGTCATTTCAGATTGACTTTTTATTTTTGACTTAAAAGCTACTATTTTAAAGCCAATCCAAACGGGCTCTTAGTCCTCCTCCCATAGCTAGGATAAAAAGGAACGAGGAGAGGGGATCCCATTGCCTTAATCCTCTTTCAGAAGGAAAGAAATTAGAGGGGGTACCATTTATTAAAATTGAGAGTTTGATTGTTCCCACACAATACTTGAACCAATTTATCCACCTATTTCCAAAACACATCCTCTCCCGTGTGTTCCACATAAAGTCTCAATTGAGGTGATCATAGGCCTTTTCTATATCCAGCTTACACAGAATCCCAGGAACTTTAGTTATTTTCCTCACATCCACACATTCATTGGCTATAAGTACGGCATCCATGATCTAGCTACCCTTGATGAAAGCCAATTTGTGTGTATCCACCAGTTTTTACATCACTTTCTTGAGTCTTTCTATTAGAACCTTGGATATGATCTTGTAGACATTGCTAATCAGGTTGATGGGCCAGAAGTCCTTCAATTCTGATGCACCCATCTTTTTGGGATCAAAGCTATAAATGTAGCATTAAAACTTTTTTGAAAATAGCCTCAACTATGGAAGTTATGGATGGCTGCTATCACCTCTACCTTCACCACCTCTCAACATTGTATGAAAAAAGCCATGGTAAAACCAGCTAGACGAGGAGCCTCGTCTCCTGCACAATCAAAAACACATTCTTTGATTTCTTGTTCTCCAATTTGACTTTGAAGGAGGTTGTCTTCTTCATTGAGCATAGCTTGTCTCTAGGACTAAATTGAGGTCTCCAATGTTCATTCTCTCGGTAAGGTCTTGGTAGAAACCTATGATCTCCTCCCTAATTGTTCTTGAGCCTGTAACATTAGTTCCATTAATCAGAAGACTATCAAAGTTGTATCTCTTGTGACTGTTGACCATACAGCCCTGGATTTTTGCCTCCATGCTACCCCCCCCCCTTTTTGCCACTTCCTCAAACTCTACTCTACTGTCAGAACAACCCCCCAGATATGACTCATCTTCAGGAAGCACCTTTGTACCTCCCATCACATCTAAATCATAAAGCTGAGATGTTCTGTTTTTGTAAACCTAAATTACCTTGTACAGTTTTGCTACATTCTTTGAGCTTTACTTTGAGAGCCGTCAACTTGCAAGCTAGGATGTAATATGGTCTACCTACATAAATTTCAGAGTTCCATCACCCCTTAACTCTCTCTTTGAAATTTTTAGTTTGCAACCACTAGTTTTTTGAATTTAAAATAAAATTGTGACCTCCCTTTTAAAATAATTCTTCTACAGTTGAGTGGTGGATGCAATATGGTCATAACATCCCAAATTTGCAACAGATTGCTATAAGAGTTCAAAGTTTAACTTGTAGGTCATCCGGTCACGAGAGAAATTGGACCGCGTATGAACATGTGGGAAGCTATATTACATTATTACTAAATTAAATGGTATCTAAATTGTCTTAAGTACTCCTACTGATTACTTTCAACAACTTATTTGCAAATTCATACTAAAAAGGAATAGGTTTGAGTTAAATTGCATCGATGATCTAGTGTTCATTAAATATAATAGAACATTTGTGTGTCATTACAATGCTTGCAATACCATTGATCCAACTTTGTAGGATAGTATTGATGATGCAAATGAATGGTTAGTTGGAGCCCCCCAAAATCATGAAGATGAAGAAGTATACGAAGGAGAAGATCTCACTTATGGTCTTGTTGCTATGACAAGTGGTGTTGAGGAGAATATTTATGGTTTTAGGGGGAATACTTTAAAGAGCAAGGAAAGATTGAAGTTCAAGCATAACCATTATTGATAAGACCTCCGATGATGAAGAAGATGCTGACCAAATAATGATGTCGCTTTAACAATCAAAAACAAAGCAATTAAAACTTCAGTCTAAGTGGAGACATGCCAAGATAAAACAATATAAAACATTTTTCGATAAGCATAAACAAATGAAAATATAAATATTTCTAATATAAGATTACCATAACAAGAATAATAATCATATATACCGATCATTATGAGTCAAACTCTATACAATTTGATCAATCCTATTTTTAGTCGTTAAGATGGAGAATTGAATCAAGAATTCTAGACAATCTACAATTAAGTGGATATATATCAAGTTAATAGATTGTACCAGTGTTTTCAAAAACATTTTTGGGATGAGTATCGGGGTGGGGCGTACCAAAAACATTCCGGGGCGCAAACTAAAGACGTGGATCCATAGGGCATAAGTCCAAGAATTTGGGCCATAAGCCCTGAACGTCAAAACATAAGTCCTGGGCATAAATGCGTACACCCTGAGAGTTTTAATTTTTTTGTTAAACTATGTTTGCTTTAAATTATATTTCTTATTATTGGTGTAATGATATTTATATTTTATACTATTATGTTTTTTCAGGTTGTAGTGATTTTTTCTAAAATGTATAAATGAACTCTCATAAAAAATGACATTGCTATAAATAATTTTTTAGATAATCGTGTCTGAAATTGATAAGATAGAACTTTCATAACACTATATTCCTGAGACAACTTTATTTATTTTTTGTCATTACTCTTACACTTTTTATCTTTCTTAAAAATATATAAATAATAATTAGAGCAAATATTACTCGAGGGTGGGAAGGACTAGTAAATGTGAAGATGGATGATGATTTTATTTTAAAGATTATTTAGGCTATTATCATTTTTTGTGTTGTTAGTTGTTATCTTTCTCAAATAATAATTATAATACTTTTATCTATATTTATGGCTATTAATACCTTTCTCAATTAATAATAACAATATTTTTTTCTACATTATTGGTTCTTTATTAAAATTTATTTGTAAAATCATTGAAAGTTTTACTTTTTCTTACTTTCTTAGCAATAAAATTACAAAAATGAATATACATGAGATGTACGCCACGTAGATCAATGGACCTTACGCCCCGTGTATTGCGGACTAGATCATACTATCAAAATCAAAAACCATCTCGAATTTTTATCCAGATTCAAAAATGAAATATCAAGTTTCAACCAAAAATTTAGTTAATTTCCTTACTAAATTTATAATTTTCTTTTTCCTAATCAGCAATGTATTCAACCAAAATATTTTCTTAATAATACTTCCATAACAATAACACTTTGGGCAGGGCAGCCCGGTACACGAAGCATCATGCATTCATGCAGGATCTAAGGACCCCAAGGGGTATGATGTACACAACCTATTCTAATGCAAGCATTAGTAGTTGCTTCCACGATTTGAACTCATGACCTATTCACATGAAGACAACTTTACCGTTACATTAGCTTTTACATAAACTAAACTAAAAATAAGTTGGTTGATTTTTCCTTAAGGTGGACATCATTGCACTTGTTACACCTCATTGAAACACTGACAAACCTAAGCAATCTGAAGCGACCAACCCGCACTCACTTTCCTTCCGTTCTTAAGTACACCTCGAGCATGCCTTCAACCATATTGAGTGTAACATCAAAACCCTATGAAACATAAACAACATCGAAGAACTAACCTAAATAGTCGCTCATTCAACCGCTTAAACTAACAATAGTCGGTGGATGTATAATATGTGTATCACCATGTATAATCGGTATGTAATCCATGTATACCGACTAGGAAAGTAAATAATTAACCCGGCCAACTATTTCTGTAAGGATCCCCAAACATCGGTGGACAACATTTCTTACAAACCGTAACACTAAGCAAGGGCATGTGTAAAAACTCATTTTGTTCATATCAAAATCCAAATTCATACAAATAATTTACACCAGCTAAGCAGAATTTGGCATGGTACGTTACCAGAGACTAACTTTCTCCCTTTTCCAGCCTTGAGAAACAGGTGTACCTCAGTCAACCTCAAAATATCAAGTCAAGCTAACTAGTGCAGAAACATGCGAATTTTACACCAAAAATAACATAGTATTAATTTGTATTTAAAAAAAAAAAGAGTTCCACAGGGAAGAGTACAGCAAGGTAAAAAATAAAACCATGTTTTACCTAATTCTTTCTATCTACAGAAGACCAACAACTTGAATCATTCAACAGAAAAGACGAGTCAAATGTTGTTATCTTTGCAATTCATCAGAAAATCTAAAGAAGCAACTATACTTACCATGAGAGGATTCAACATCAAGGATTAGGTCAAGTGCATAGTCATAGTATGGAACTTGACCACTCAATCCACAAAGGTTAAAATCATCTTGAATGTAGTCGTCATCAACCTCACAGAAGAACTCATTCCCACGCAGGTTACAAAACCAAGAAATCCAT
This sequence comes from Solanum appendiculatum, assembly GCA_018342035.1. NCBI lineage: Eukaryota > Viridiplantae > Streptophyta > Magnoliopsida > Solanales > Solanaceae > Solanum > Solanum appendiculatum. The sequence goes on from JAGDQO010000727.1 coordinate 43,528, forward strand.
GATGTGTCATCTCCATCAGAACCACTAACATCAGATTCTTCACTGTCTGATTCAGATTCCTCTGCAAGGTACACAACCATGAGCATTTACTCATATCATGTTTGACATGCAAGTAAGAAAGTCAGCACTAAGAAAACAGAAGCATAGGCAAAATAAATGCAGCCATCGTACTTAATGGCTGGTGTCATTAGATTATCCAAAATATAGCAAAAACATGATCTGGCTTTTCCTAAGGGAAGTAATGAAAATATAGAGGAAACATGTTCTGGCTTTTCCTAAGAGGAGTAACAAAAAATATAGCAGAAACTTTCTTATGCTTTCCAATATCTATGGGTAAAATACTCCAACTCTCTGACATAAAGAACTGGAAGATACCAGTAATCAAAATTCAAAGTTGATGTAGAAAGAGTAGTGAAAATAGAGTGGAAACATGAGTTGGCTTTCCAATAACTTGTAGGTAGTAAGTAGAAACAAATTGATAAATACACTTGGTTTCAATTGCTGTGAGATACCAAATGAAAGCATCAGTTATAACCCCATTACCTCACCACCCCCTAAACCATAAGTGTTAGATGCTGCAGCTGAGTACTCATTAATAGATCCATCTACAATGAATCCACCTCTCAGGAAGTCCCAAGTAAGCAGATCTAAGAATCCGACAACAGAAGCAATTGCTAAAAAGACCTACAACCGAAAGTCAAACCAACAATGTGCCATGCTTACAACCAGGATATTTTGCAAAACAATGGAGTATAATCTTTTTAGAACCAGGTGATCCCCAACAGCCAATGCTACACAGTTTGAAACTACATGTATAACGGGTCCGCCACTCTACCCTTCTCCACTAAAATACAAGTTCTTTGTCTGGGGTTCAAGCCCGTTATGTGTACCTAACCCACACATCATGCGTCTAAAACCATATAAAATTTTACCTTAAGTGTTTTTGAGAATCTAGAACTATCTACAATGTAACTTTAGATAAAGAACCTCAAGCAGAATAGAATGACATTCCAGTACCAGCTTTTCCAGTCATGTTCCCCTTTTGACACTTGACAGAACTTTTTCCTGATCACGTTCTACGTTTTTCTTTTTTGATAAGGTACTGTAATCCTGACCACATTCTAAATGCTTCCGAAGAAAAAGAACATCCTATTACTCCAGCCAAGTTAAAGGCATTTTTTATCAGGATATAAAGCCCCTACTTAAGGAACATAAATCCATGCAAGACGACCCCACTGTGAAGTGCCAAAGGAGATCCTTTACATATCCATGCAGATAAATATAAAGTTTAGTGAGTTTTAGAACCAATTTACATGTATAATTTGGACAAGAAAAAGATAGCCAACTGGATCTCCAAAAAAGCTTTAAAGAAAAAAGAATTAATTGGACGATTAAAAAACAAAATATCAGGCCAAACATAAAGCCTCAAACTCATCTCCAGCTAAGATCAAAGCTAAATAAATGATATATGAGAAAAATGTAATGCACTGAGAAACATAAAAATTGATTGTAGCAATAATGGAAAAAGGGGAATTTTAACATAAAAGATGATCCTTACCATCGGAGCACTTGTTTTTTGTGGTGAGAGTAGATGAAGAGAGAGTGTCACGCTGATGATCCATATGATGATTATGATGACGCTGATGCAATTTTCCAGTAATAACTGCAGATGTAGAGGGTACAGCCTTGTCTTTCAACGCCCTTGACGTAGACGCTGAAGACTTGTCCAACTGCTTATCTAATGCATCGTTGATTCGCTTCCCTCCAACCATTTCCGACTTGGAAGAACCACCACCACCACCTCGATCTCTATACATTTCCTTTCCTTCTCTATAACAATAACTATATCTATGCCTCCATCAAGTTTTGAAGATCCGGGAAATGGAGAGAGATCGAAATGAAACCCTAAATACGGAGAGAAGAACTCTGTGTGTGTGTGCAGATAGTGAGATGGAGAAACGGAGATAACTAGGGTTTCGTCTAACATTCGAGGGAGAAAGGACACGAGACTTCCTCTGCTTCTATTTTCTCTCTCTTCGTCTTTTTTTGTTTTTGTTTTCTTTTAAAATAATTTTTGTTTTCGTGGTTTCATCTCCAACTCTACCCTCTATTTTACTCTTCTAATATAAAGTTTTCTATTTTTTTCATACGACTAGGCATTTCCAACCCTATACTCTATTTTACTCTCTAAATATAGAGTTCTCTATTTCAAGCAGTCAAATTCCAATTCAATTCTCTATTTTATTCTCTAAAAAAAGAATCTTCTTTCTCTCTTCTCAATATTACATTATTATTTCTATTTCATTTTCTTATTTCATAATATAAATCAATTCTTTCTTTTTTCAATATAATCGCTCTATATAATTTTTTTGTAATATATTTTTTTTCAAATTCTTTATTTAATATAAAATTATATTTTATTGATGAAATGATCTAATAGATCCTTATACTTGTATGGTTTTGTATTATGAACCCTTCTATTCAACCCATTGCCAATTGAACCCTCGAACCCATTGAAAAATAGTATTTTAAACCCTTTTTTCATAAGGTCAATGGTGTGTGTAATACAATCACTACACGTCACATTCCATGTCATTTTTAATTTCCACATAGGAAATAAATTGATAAAATTAAATTAAACTCCCTAAATTTTATTTGAGAAATCATTTTCTCTTTCTTCCAATTTTTTTCCAGATTTCTCTCCTTTCTCTTCTCTCATTCCAATGGCTCTCACCAGAAAATGCAGCATCAATATCGATCGCCACTGCAGCGTGGTGGTGGAGCTACCACTCAACGACGGAGACTACGTCACATTCTATTTGAAAAAAGCACAATGTAGCAACGGCCTATTCATGACAGTCCCAAATTGCTGGGACACTCTCTCCAAAACCCTAGAATGTCCATTGGGCCTCTTCGAAAACATTAACGATAACGACGATGATAAAAAACAGTCAACTCTTGTTCAAATTACCCAACCCTCGGATTTTTCGCATTCACTCATCCTCTGTATTTTTTTCTTCCCTTCTTTGCAATTTTGGACCAATTTTAATTTTTTAGCTTTTTATAATTTGTTCAGGAATAGGTTTTTGGTTGTTCCAAAATAGGATGTTGGGATGGGTTGTTTCAAAATAGCATGTTGGGGTGGGTTGTTTCAAAATAGGATTTTGTGTTCTTATGAACTAGAAGAAGGCAGCAACCAAAACGAAATTGAGAAAAAAATTTGGACGGAAAGATTTGATTTTGTGTTCTTAAAGAAATGATGAACTCTTTGAAGAAGATGGAAGGCAGCAACCAAAACGAAATGGAGAAAAAATTTGGACGAAAAGATTTGAAGAGTAGAAAAGCCCCCAAAAAAGCTTCTTTTTGTTCAACAATGGTGAATGTATAAATGGGGAAGAAGATGACTTTGATTAGGTCACAAATTGACATTTGTATTCCTTTCTGAAGGCCTCACGCGCGTAAAATACGTGTATCACACGGACTTTGGACCAAAAAGCCACATAGGATGACATGTCAAAAAAAGGGTTTTAAATATTATGTTTCAATGGGTTCAGGGGTTCAGTTGACAAAATGTTAAGTAAAAAGGATTCAGAATACAAATTCATACAAGTATAAGGGTCTACCAGACCATTTCGCCTATTTTATTCTAAAATTTTAAAGAGCAACTACGAATAATTGAAAAAAGAAGTCTACAAGCACAACCATAATCACAAGCACAACAATTCTCTGGATCATACACTATATTTTTTCGAATATTGTTAAATCTGAAAACAACCTACCGAATTACTAAATTATTGTTGTGATTTTTAAAATTATTATGTCATGTATTGTATTGTTATCTTATATTTAAATTATTATGTTATGTATTGTATTGTTAATTCGAGATGAAAGTAGTATATATTAAATAATATATTTTTTTAAAATTTTGTATTACGTTTAAAAGGAATTACGAATATTAGAAATTTAATTAATAGTCTTATATGAAAACTAATATGTTAATTATAAAGTAATAGAAATAATATTAAAATAATGAAAAAGTGAAATAGAGAGGATGAAAACTACTATTCACCTCTCTATAAATAGAGAATAAAGAGCTTTTTAGAATGTGATTGGAGACCCAATTCTCTATTTTACTCTTCAAATATAGAGAGTAGAGAGTAAAATAGAGCGGGGTTGGAGATGATCTAACTCCAACTCAATTCTCTAATTTACTCTCTAAATAGTCTTCTTCTCTCTCTTCAATATTATATTATTATTTCTATTTCATTCTTATTTTCCTATTTCATAATATAAATCATTTCTTCTTTTTTTTTTCTTTCAAATAATCACTTTATATAATTTTCATGTGATATAAAATTTATTTTTAAAAATTCTTTATTTAAAATGAAATTTAATTTTATTCTAAATCTCAAAATAACATAAATAACAAGCAAATATTATATAATATAATATACAAATTAATGGACAATTCAAATAAAAGTGAAATCATTAATGAAATACAATTACATAAACATTACATAAATACTCAAATTTCAAGATTATTACGTTGCTCTCATAAATGCTCTATTAATTCATTACAGAGTTCAAAATTAGCATTTTTATCCTTAATTTTTTTTATGGCGAGCTAAAAATTGTTCAAACCGGAGATTTTCATCTACCACAATTTTTGTCGTTGTAGTTAGAGCTTCTGTGACATCTTGAATTGGTGTATTAAGATCACGTTCATCCTCGATTATCATGTTGTGCAGTAAAATACATGTAGTCATTATATCATGTAGCACTTTCTTGCTCCAAAAATGTGACGGTCCTGCAATAATTGTAAAATGTGATTGCAAAACTCTGAATGCTCGTTCAACATCTTTTCGGCACGATTCGTATTTTATCGTGAAATATTTCTTCTTTTAAGAACGCGGATCACGAATAGTTTGAACAATTGTAGACCATTTAATTTTGTGCATTCTTTATAGTAAATATTAATAATAAAATCAAATTATATTGAAGTAACGAAAAGTTAAAAAAATTGAAATATTATTAATTCGGGATGAAAGTAGTATATATAAAATAATATATTTTTTAAAATATTATATTATATTTAAAAAGAATTACGAATATTAGAGATTTAATTAATGACCTTATATGAAAAATAATATGTCAATTACAAAATAATAGAAATAAAAAAAAAATAATGAAAACGTGAAATAGAGAGTGTGAATAGTAGTTCTCTAGCTTCTATTTTCTCTCGCTTCGTCTTCTTTTTTTTTCTTTTGAATTTTTTTTTGTTTTGTATGGTTTCCTTATATCTATTTCTTTTTCTCTTCTTCTACTTTTCTTTTCACTAGAGTTGTACTCTAACTAAATCAAAAAATTACGTGTTAGGGCATCTCCAATCCTATTCTCTATTTTATTCTCCAATTATAGAATTCTCTATTTTTCCAGATAACTAACTCTAACCCAATTCTCTATTTTACTCTCTAAAAAAAGAATTTTCTTCTCTCTCCTCAATATTAAATTATTATTTCTATTTCATTCTTATTTTTTATTTCATAATATAAATCCTTTCTATCTTTTTTCTAAATAATCACTTTATATAATTTTCATGTGATATAAATTTTATTTTTTTCAAATTCTTTATTTAATATAAAATTATATTTTATTCTAAATTACAACTACGAATAATTGAAAAAAGAAATCAACAAGCACAACCGCAATCACAATCACAAAAATTCTCCAGATCATACACAATTTTTTTGTTCGAATATTGTTAAATCTAGAAATGATCTTCCGGATTGCAAAATTATTGTTGTGATTTTTAAAATTATTATGTTATGTATTATGTTTTAAATTAAAATTTTCATCTTATCATTTAAATTTTGTGTATTCTTCATAGTGAAAATTAATAATAATATTTATTTTTATAACGATTAATATCATTAGCATTTAATAAACGAATAATTTCTAAAGAATTATTAATAGCAACAGTTGATTCACAAGTCTTGATATTATGATTAGTGAATAAATTAAATTTACCTATGTGGTAAATAGCTTTAAAAGGTTGACCCAGTTGGCTAAACCATTTAGCCTTCCCCCCTTATCTCCGGTAAAAACCCCACAAAGACCGAAATTTCCTTTTCAAAACAGGTTTACCATGCTAGCAGACTACCCAAAGCTCCCAGCACCAGTACCTCCACCACCTACAAAATTAATTGGCTTAAAACCAACTAAACCATTTGTCCAAGAGGCGTTTTCCAGCTCTTTAGTTCAAACTAAAGACAGTTACGCTATGAAGGCCCCTGAGTCATTTGCTCAAGCAGTTAATCCAGAATTAACGCAGGTAAAACAAAATGTTCTTCCCCAAGAGGAGAAATTTGAATTTATGGTTACACAGGTATTGCCATTGATGGCTATTGACAAAGAATATGAGAATTTTGGAACAGAAAATCTCATAAAACCATGTTATACAGATAACAATTTTGTGGATACAGATAACCCATACAAAACTAGAAAGTTTTACGAAGCTATTCTTATAGATACTGAATCTATAGAAATAGAGCACAACAGAGATGAACAAAATAAGAATTTTGTTAGATATTCTCGATTTACTATCAAGAGGATTTTATCACCGTTTGAATGGCTTACGGACCATTTGCATACGCCTATTGCACTTTCTATGCCACATAGGCCTCAGACTTACAACTGGCATGATTACAAAGCTGCCTGGTTCAACTTCATATATCTCAGACCAAGACATACTTGGTTTGTCAAATAATGTCCTAGTGCAGTGAAATCTACAATTCCGAGATGGTTCTATGAATGGTGGAACCTTTTTGGAGGAAACGTGCAGATCCTTCCCCAACAGTTTCTCAACAGGTTTGAAGAATTTCAGACCAAAGAAGAAGTTTCTACTTTATCTGAGCATATTAAAATGTGTAAATTTTATATCCAGAAAATGATTTCTTGTATTATTACTTGGAATTTTACCAAGGTAGATATTGACAGAATCAACTATTTTCCCCAAATACTGAAAACCTCTCTCTCTCAAAGCTTCCGCCTTCCGCCTATAATACTTATAATGTTTTATTAAATAAAAGCTTGTAAGTTTTCTATTCCTCTATCATTTAAATCTTCCTTTAATCTTCATAAATTTTGTTAATTGTTATCATTACAATTTTGGCAGTATACGTACCTAGCATGAGCAGCTAAGTACATATACTGTCTGGGGCATGACAAAATTTATCTTAATTTATGAATAGATATTTTAGCTTTGTTCCAACATTACTTCTGATATTGCAACTACCTCTAGCCCCGGTATCACTTTTATTTCTTCTATCAGGCCTCAAAGCCATCATATTCCCATTAAGATTGCTGTTAATAAAGACCCAGTTGGCTAAACCATTTAGCCTTCCCCCCTTATCTTCGGCAAAAACCCCACAAAGACCAGAATTTCCTTTTCAAAACAGGTTTACCATGCTAGCAGACTATCCAAAGCTGCCAGCACCATCCAAAGCTGCCAGCACCAGTACCTCCACCACCTACAAAATTAATTGGCTTAAGACCAACTAAACCATTTGTCCAAGAGGCGTCTTCCAGCTCTTCAGTTCAAACTAAAGACAGTTACGCTATGAAGGCCCCTGAGTCATTTGCTCAAGTAGTTAATCCAGAATTAACGCAGGTAAAACAAAATGTTCTTCCCCAAGAGGAGAAATTTGAATTTATAGTTACACAGGTATTGCCATTGATGGCTATTGACAAAGAATATGAGAATTTTGGAACAGAAAATCTCATAAAACCATGTTATACAAATAACAATTTTGTGGATACAGATAACCCATACAAAACTAGAAAGTTTTACGAAGCTATTCTTATAGATACTGAATCTATAGAAATAGAGCACAACAGAGATGAACAAAATAAGAATTAAAATAAGAAATGCTACTGATAAAGAAGCAGCTTCTATGATTGTTGCAGCATTCACAGGAATGTTGAAACATTGGTGGAATAATTACTTCACTGATGAAACAAAGCAGGTTATTTATGATGCTCATTCTACTGAGACTGTAATTAAGATGGAGGGAAATGTTGAACTTCCCACTGAGATTACTAGAGAAGATGCATGTGATACTCTTCTCTATCATATAGCTAAACATTTCATTGGCGAACCCAAGTTATTTCAGGATAGGAGTCTCCAAATCCTTAACAACATCAGCTGTCCATCTTTAGATGACTTCACTTGGTATAAATATAATTTTATGTAGAAAGTTATGATCAGACCTGACTGCCATTTAGATTTTTGGAAAGAAAGATTTGTCAGTGGTCTTCCACCGCTCTTTGCTGATAAAGTAAGGACCAAAATCAGAGATAGAAATGATGGAAAGATCCCATATAATCAAATGACATATGGAGATCTCATTAGTGTTATAAATACTGTTGGGTTAGAACTCTGCACAGATATTATGCTAAAGCATCAGCTTAAAAAGGAAAGATCTCGTCAAGAAGAGAATTAGGAAGTTTTTGCCAAGACTTCGGATTTGTTTCCCTAACACCTCCTTCGAGCAAAGTTAGAAAGGATAACAAAGAAAAGAAGAAGGTTCACCGCAGTAAGTCTAGAAGGACTTCTGAGAAGGATTATAAAAAATCCTACAAAAAAGGACGAAAGCATAAACGTTCAAAAAACTCTAAAGAAGATGTTTGCTGGACATGCGGGAAAACTGGCCATAGAGCCAATGAATGAAGATCAGGAAAGCAAAAGAAGATCAACAGTCTTGAAATTGACGAAGTAACCAAAGAAAAAATATTTTCTATTCTTGAAGAACAGTTTCTACTTTATCTGAGCATATTAAAATGTGTAAATTTTATATCCAGAAAAGGATTTCCTCTATTATTACTTGGAATTTTACCAAGGTAGATATTGACAGAATCAGATATTTATCCAAAGAGGTAATGGTTAAAGGATGGCCATCAATATTCCATTCGGTTATACTGCTTCCTTCATGGGAGAAAGTGGAGAGAAAAACATTTTCTTAATATTGGAGATCTGGAAAAGAGGGTCTTTTATGATAGTTTTTTCGATTATGATACTTATCATTGGAAAGCCTTTGGACTAGATTATCCTTTTCTTGAATAGTAGCAACTTTCTTCCGTCTTTATCTGATATTTTGAAGTTTGCTAGCTTCTCATTGATCTTAGCCAATATATTGCCAGAAATATCAAAGGTACTTTTAAGCTTTGGATAATTTTCTCTGGAAAATTCATTGATTTTGAAAATAGGGTTAGAGTCTATTTTCTGACATTTTGGGAAGAGGTTATAGGAATAGACCTTCCTGAAAAAGAGGCCTTTTCTTTGGAGTCTTCAATCTGTCTAGAAACAATATGAAGAATTTGGTTGGTGTAGTTATTTTGTTCTACAATGCTATCCAGGTCTTTGTTGGATAGTAAAGCTGTGGATTTTTCATTGGTAGTAGTTTTGAAAGGTGAGGCCTTTATGATGGTACCTGCAATAGGGATGTTGATTCCTTCAAGAGGAGGAGTAACAACTTCAATTACTTTGTTGGAAGTAGTGTACCATTTATTGATAATGACTTTGAGGGAATCCTTTTGATTATCAATCTTCCCAGTCATTTCAAACCATTTGAAGAAGTCAATTTCACACCTGATTCTTTTCATATCAGACATCCAAGAATTTCTGAAATTTTCTCTTTCTTAGAGAGAGTAGGTAGCAACATACCATTCCCTATTAGTCTGGTTGCTAGGATGGGTCCAAGAATTTTGAAGAATTTGTGAATTAGGAGTGAAAGTTTCTCCTGACCTGATCATGGTTATCCACTTAGGTTTGGATTTATTCAGATCTGGGTGGGGGGGTTCCATGTCACTAGCCGTAGGGCTAGTTGGAAGATCTTGGTAATAAACCTTAGGAACTTCTCCCGAAAAATCAACTCCTGTGATCTTTCCCTTGCTATTGTTTCTCTGAACATTTTTGTCTTCATCTTCATTCTCCGGGGTTTTTGACAAAGAAGGCAGGTTGGGAGCTGGCCTAGAAGGGACAGACGAACAAGAAGCTCTTCTGAGAGAGGTGGTTCTTGATATAGAATCATCAAGGAATTTAAGATCTATAGAACCATCAGAGTATTGAATTACCCTTTCAATTCGAGATCTCTCATAGTGAGAAGAAGAAGGCTGGGTAATCGCATCGAAATGCCATTCATTGTTGGAAAGAATGTCATTCCAATTAATGAGTCTAGGGACGAAGGTGGAACTATGCTCATGATTGACCTCCATGAGCATGGTGACACCCTTTTGGCTCTCAATTCGAGCCTTCGGTGCTAGAGTATTAGTCATAAGCCGATAATATACTCTATAGATAATCGCTATCTCTCGAGTATTGGCTTTGCTATTCAAATTTTTTGTTTTGACATTTAGTGTCAAAGAATCCATGACATTAGGATCATTAATGTCTATTGAAAAGTTTGGATAACAGTTAAAGTATACCGGGCCATCCGCAAGGTAGTCTGAAGGACACCTAGAAGGGAGTCGTCGAAATTGAGGAATATGTCATCTCTAAGGAGGACACAAATAGGAATATCTAAGCCTTTTCTAAAAAGAGGTTTAACAGCAACCTGAACTAAACCAATATGCAAATAATTGAATTTATTTTTATAACGATTAATATCATTAGCATTTAACAAACGAATAATTTCTAAAGAATTATTAATAGCAACAGTTGATTCACAAGTCTTGATATTATGATTAGTGAATAAATTAAATTTACCTATGTGGTAAATAGCTTTAAAAAGTTCTTCTGGAATATTCCAGTTTTGAAGATCATTTTCTAATTTAGCAATCTTAGTTACTTGCGGGGATAAATTAACACTATTTAAAACATGCTGATTATTTTCCATGGATTAAATAATACTGTCTTAAGGACTTACAGAACAATATTTATCAAAATATAAACAGATATTAGAAGCATGAACAAACAAGTATAATAAAGCAATTTGCAAGAAGATATCAAAGATCTAGATCTAATTTCTAAGGGAGGTTCTCTTGGTTTTACATCTGTTCTTTCTCTAGAGTTATCTTGGCTACGGGATCACCATACAAGGTCTAAACGCTCTCCTAGCTGAGGACCTATAGAATTCGGCTAGCCAACGTATGAACCGAGTATTATTCGGTTACCTCACACACTTAGAGAAGAATGAACACCTCACACCAGTTATAAAAATCAGATTAAGAACAAGATATTAAAAAGCAAATTAAAATATTAAATTTGTTTGAACAAAGCTAAAATATCTATTCATAAATTAAGATAAATTTTGTCATGCCCCAGACAGTATATGTACTTAGCTGCTCATGCTAGGTACGTATACTGCCAAAATGGCTCTGATACCAAGAGGAGAAATTTGAATTTATGGTTACACATGTATTGCCATTGATGGCTATTGACAAAGAATATGAGAATTTTAGAACAGAAAATCTCATAAAACCATGTTATACAGATAACAATTTTGTGGATACAGATAACTTATACAAAACTAGAAAGTTTTACGAAGCTATTCTTATAGATACTGAATCTATAGAAATAGAGCACAACAGAGATGAACAAAATAAGAATTTTGTTAGATATTCTCGATTTACTATCAAGAGGATTTTATCACCGTTTGAATGGCTTACAGACCATTTGCATACGCCTATTGCATTTTCTATGCCACATAGGCCTCAGACTTACAACTGGCATGATTACAAAGCTGCCTGGTTCAACTTCATATATCTCAGACCAAGACATACTTGGTTTGTCAAATACTGTCCTAGTGTAGTGAAATCTACAATTCCGAGATGGTTCTATGAATGGTGGAACCTTTTTGGAGGAAACATGCAGATCCTTCCCCAACAGTTTCTCAACAGGTTTGAAGAATTTCAAACCAAAGAAGAAGTTTCTACTTTATCTGAGCATATTAAAATGTGTAAATTTTATATCCAGAAAAGGATTTCCTATATTATTACGTGGAATTTTACCAAGGTAGATATTGACAGAATCAGATATTTATCCAAAGAGGTAATGGTTAAAGGATGGACTCTTAAACAAATCAATCCAAAACCAGTTAAGGGAAGTCCTAGTTCCAACAAGATTACACCTTCAAAAAAGGAATTAAAAGCTAAGCTCAAATTAGCTCTTGATAATCTGGAGGATTATAGTGAAACCCATATTATGCAACTTATCAGTGATGCAGCTTCTTCTGGAGAAAGCAGCAATGGAGACATGTGCGACCTCAAAGGAATCGCACAGTGTTATGTGGACTCTGATTATGAATAGGGAAATGACCCTTGAGAAAAGTAGAGACCAAAGGTCGGAATTACTTTCTCAAAGGACATTTTACTATTCCTAAAAAGGAATCACATGCCCCAACTTTATTAAAGTAAAGGGACCCCTATCCGACAAACTAAAAGGTTGTCTATCTTGAATTATTGTAAGAGATAATATCCTTATTCTATAAAAGGGACTTCTCAAATCAATTAGAGGCAGCAACTATTTTCCCCAAATACTGAAAACCTCTCTCTCTCAAAGCTTCCGCCTTCCGCCTGTAATACTTATAATGTTTTATTAAATAAAAGCTTGTAAGTTTTCTATTCCTCTATCATTTAAATCTTCCTTTAATCTTCATAAATTTTGTTAATTGTTATCATTACAATTTCGGAGGATTACCGCCGATCCCGTATTGGTATCAAAGCCATTTTGGCATTATACGTACCTAGCATAAGCAGCTAAAGGTCTATAGAACCATCAAGGAATTTAAGATCTATAGAATCATCAGGGAATTGAATTACCCTTTCAATTCGAGATCTCTCAGAGTGAGAAGAAGAAGGCTGGGTAATCGCATCGAAATGCCATTCATTGTTCGAAAGAATACCTTTAACAATGCAATTTCTATCAGCACCACTGTCAAGCAAATCAATTCTGTTAATAACAAAATAAACAATAGCAAGGGAAAGTTCACATGAGTTGATTTTTCGAGAGAAGTTCCTAAGGTTTATTACCAAGATCTTCCAACTAGCCCTACGGCTAGTGACATGGAACCCCCCCCCAGATCAGAATAAATCCAAACCTAAGTGGATAACCATGATCAGGTCAGGAGAAACTTTCACTCCTAATTCACAAATTCTTCAAGATTCTTGGACCCATCCTCGCAACCAGACTAATAGGGAATGGTATGTTGCTACCTACTCTCTCCAAGAAAGAGAAGATCTTGATTGGAGAGCTCCTTGAGGATTTTTTCTGCAATGACATCAGTTTCGACTTTTCCAAGTCTAGATTTAATGTCTTTGATTTATTCTTTGAGAGTATTGACCTCGTGATGAAGATCAGAAATGGTAGGTTCAGAATTCTTTTCGAACCTATTCATGATTTGCTTCATGCTGAAAGGTTCAACCATAGTATGAGCTTTAGGCTTTTCCTTTTGGTTGAGAATAAGGTTCTTGAGCTCAATAAGATATTTTTTCCTAGATTCATCATTATCAATATATTGGATAATGTCAAAGAGGGTTTCTTTAGAGTCATTGCTGATGACTCTGATTTTTTGGGGAGTATTTTCACATACACAAAAAGCTTCTGTGCAGTTGCAATCTTTCCCTGACTGGCTAGAATCTGAATCATAATTGACGTCGATATTTTCTTCGTCGCTATATTCATCAGAAGAGTATTTTGAAGAATCGGACAAAGGTTCTTCAAGAATAGAAAATAATTTTTCTTTGGTTACTTCGTCAATTTCAAGACTGTTGATCTTCTTTTGCTTTCCTGATCTGCATTCATTGGCTCTATGGCAGTTTTCCCGCATGTCCCGCAAATATCTTCTTTAGAGTTTTTTGAACGTTTATGCTTTCGTCCGATCTTTGATATCTTCTTGCAAATTGCTTTATTATACTTGTTTGTTCATGCTTCTAATATCTGTTTATATTTTGATAAATATTGTTCTGTAAGTCCGGTACTGGTGCTGGCAGCTTTGGAACAGAAAATCTCATAAAACCATGTTATATAGATAACAATTTTGTGGATACAGTTAACCCATACAAAACTAGAAAGTTTTACGAAGCTATTCTTATAGATACTGAATCTATAGAAATAGAGCACAACAGAGATGAACAAAATAAGAATTTTGTTAGATATTCTCGATTTACTATCAAGAGGATTTTATCACTGTTTGAATGGCTTACGGACCATTTGCTTACGCCTATTGCACTTTCTATGCCACATAGGCCTCAGACTTACAACTGGCATGATTACAAAGCTGCCTGGTTCAACTTCATATATCTCAGACCAAGACATACTTGGTTTGTCAAATACTGTCCTAGTGTAGTGAAATCTACAATTCCGAGATGGTTCTATGAATGGTGGAACCTTTTTGGAGGAAACGTGCAGATCCTTCCCCAACAGTTTCTCAACAGGTTTGAAGAATTTCAGACCAAAGAAGAAGTTTCTACTTTATCTGAGCATATTAAATGTGTAAATTTTATATCCAGAAAAGGATTTCCTATATTATTATGGAATTTACCAAGGTAGATATTGACAGAATCAGATATTTATCCAAAGAGGTAATGGTTAAAGGATGGACTCCTCTCAAAGCTTCCACCTTCCGCCTGTAATTCTTATAATATTATCATATCATATTACATCATTTAAAGTGACCAAAAATTTTAAAAAATATTTGAAATATTATTAATTCGAGATGAAAGTAGTATATATTAAATAATATATTTTAAAATGTTATATCACATTCACAAAAAGAATTACGAATATTAGAGATTTAATTAATAGTCTTATATGAAAAATAATATATATATTTTTTGGTAAATAGTATAGCTTTCATTCATAACCAAAAACTTTGTACAAGTATAGTATCAGCAGCATAGACAAGCTACTCCTACAAAACTAAATGCTAGTTTCACTAAGCTATTACAAAGCAAACAAGAAACCTATGAATTTTCAAAAGGGATAGTTTGGTAGCATCTGCAAGCACTCCCTCCATGTTGGATTGTTCCTTCCTCTAATGTGTATATGCAACACTATATCTTTGATGATCAGTTCAGAAGAGAAGGGACGTTTTTGAAAGCGAATGTAATTTCTAGCTATCCACAGCATATTCACAACCAAAGCAAATACGCAGCTTGTCATCTCAGCAACGCCGCCTCTTCTTCTTGCAATCTGACTCATCCAATTCACTTCATTCTCCCAGTCCAGTATTTGCCTGTTGTACCCCAGCAGTGTAACATACGACTCCATATCTTCCTGGTCACATTACAATCAAAGAACAAATGCGAGAATGCTTCTAAGTGGTGACCACAGAAAACACAATCAGGTGGGACAGTGATTCCAAAATTTTCCAATCTCTCAACTGTTGCTAGTCATTTCTGTATAGCCAACTATAGTATGAATTTATATCTAGGATGTATCTTTGGATGTAAGGCAAGATGTTTCCAGGTCACTTTGGGATGAACAGGCAATAAAGTTACATACATC
Organism: Solanum appendiculatum; assembly: GCA_018342035.1. Lineage (NCBI taxonomy): Eukaryota > Viridiplantae > Streptophyta > Magnoliopsida > Solanales > Solanaceae > Solanum > Solanum appendiculatum. The sequence goes on from JAGDQO010000727.1 coordinate 59,030, forward strand.
TTATGGATTGAAAATTTATCCCCAAGTTGAGCTTTACCAAATTGTTGTTGTATTGTCCCATGGCTGCTTATTCTGTTTGTCAACTGATTTCTAGATGCCAATACCTTCCTCAGAACCCAGGAAGCATTTTTGGGAATCTGGATCTGAGCAATATCACCATGCTTGATATAGTAGCAATACACTCATTGAACCCAACGGTAGTCCTTCTTCCTACTGATATCCCACAGTAGCTTTTTTTAGGATAGCAGCAGAGTTCCAAGTGCATAGATTCATTGCATTTAGCCCACATACTGTCCCTGGTAGACATATATTAGCCCAAGAAACCAAAGCTTTCTTTGAGATTGTCACTACACCTGTCCATAAGAAGGTTCTGCACAGTTGCTCTATAGCCTTCATGACTTTCTTAGGGATGAGAAAAATCTGAGCCCAATAAGACTGAACCCCAAATAACACAACTTTAATTAATTGTTACCTTCCAACATATTACAGTAGTTTGGCAGACCAACATGTGATTTTAGTTGTTATCTTCTCAATGAGAGGCAAATAAGCAGTAGCCCCCAATTTTTTAGAGGCTAATGGTACACCCAAGTATCTAAAAGGTACAGTCCCCACACTGAATCCCAAAGCATCTACAATGTCTTGCTTTGTGTGATCAGTTACTCTAGAAATATAGATAGAGTTTTTGTCATTATTTGCTTGCAACCCTGATGCCTCAGAGAATCTTTTGAAAGTAACATGCAACAATTTGATAGATATTAAATCTGCTCTGCAATACATCAACAAATCATCAGCAAAGCAAATGTGAATGCTGTTCATTCTTTCACACCTAGGATGATAGTTGAAATCTCCATTAAGTGCCAGTTGACTGAGTTCTCTTCCGAGGTACTCCATAGCCAAGACAAAGAGGTAGGGGGACATAGGATCCCCCCGTCTGATGCCCCTTTTTGCTGGGAAGGGAGCAGTAAGGCCTCCATTCATTAGCAAGGAATATGAGACTGTAGACACACAGACCATGATCCAGTGAACAAACTTAGCAGGGAATCCTAAGTCACTCAAAAGCTTTTCTAAAAATGCCCATTCCAAAGTGTCATAAGCCTTTCTCAGATCCACTTTGAGGACACATCTAGGGGATATCCACTTGCTGTTATAGCTTTTGAATATCTCAGACCATGGTGTTATCCACTATACTCATTCCTTCAACAAATGCTGATTGAGCTTTACCAATCAATTCTGGAATCACAGGTTTTAATCTCCTTGTAAGAACTTTGGAAATAATTTTATACAAGGTGGTGCAACAAGCAATAGGCATGTAATCTTTCACCTTTATAGGAGCAGGTACTTTAGGGATCAGTGTCACAACTGTAGTATTAATAGTAGGATACAACTGTCCAGTATGGAGGAAATGTTTAACAGTTGCAATAACATCTCTTTGGACTACTTTCGAGTTCTTAGTAAAGAACTCAATTGGAAATCCATCAACTCCAGGGGCTTTATCTTTGGGCATATCTTTGATGGCCTCTAATATTTCTGTTGTGGTGATCTCTTTAATGAGTTCTCTCTGTTGTATGATAGAGAGGCAAACTCCTCCTCTAACCACTTCAGTGTTCAATCCTTTCAGTTCAGTAGCTTTTGTCCTCATCAATCCCTTGAAAACAGAAATAAATTCCTCCCCTATCTGCCTAGGATCAGTCAGCTTGATCCCTCCTTCAGTATAAATGGATGAGATGGAATTGTGGCTGGACCTAATCTTCCACTGAGCATGGAAATACTTTGTATTAGAGTCCCCATGATACCCATGATCTATCCATATTGCTCTAGCCTTTTGTCTAAGTGCAATCTCTTCAATATTACTCCACTTCTCAATCTCTATTAAGATTTACTTCTCATGCTCTATGGTACTTTGATCTAGATAGCTTTTTTGTAAATATGTTTGTAGAATGTCTAGTTGTTCCCTCAATACTTTCAATTTTTGCTCATAAGATGCCATATATGCATTCATGTCCTTGCTTTGCATTTTAAATTTCTTGAGTTTCCTCTAGACTTGCTTCATTGTGCATTCCCTATCACTGCCACCCCATGCATTCTTTAGAATTTTAGCAAAATCGTGATGCTCCATCACATTTGTATAAAATCTAAAGGGTCTAGGATGAATATTATGTTGCTTCTTACACTTAATCAAAATAGGTGAGTCGTCAGATACTAAGGGATTCAAAAATTCAGCTTCTACATGACCAAATTGATGTAGCCAGTGTATTTTCCAAATGCCCAGTCAATTTTTCTATTGACCCTATTATCCTTTGCATGTTTGTTGCACCAAGTAAAATGTCATCTAGTTTCCCTAATGTTTGTTAGTTGCAGATGATCTAGTGTATTTTGGAACCCCTGAACCTCCTGTTGTGAGACAAGAGACCCCAATCTATCTTCTGAGCCCAAGACACTGTTAAAATCACCACATAAGACCCAAGGAAGTTGTTGTTGCAATGTGATATGCATAATATCTTGCCATATTCCTTCTTTTTCCTGTATCTCATTTCTTGCCTAAATAATAGTAACATATAAGCTAATCTGCACCCCAGGATCTTCAACCAGACAGTGGATATATTGTTCATGCACCTCACGGATATTCACCTTCAAGTGTGCTTTCCATAAAAGCCAAATCCTTCCATTGCTATCACCATTATAGTTATGTGCATTCAACCATCCTTGAACTATTTTCCTTCTTATTGAGGGTGCTTTATGTTCCTTAACCCTTGTTTCAAGACACCCAAATATATCTTTTTTATGTTTATTCAGAAAGAGTTTAAGCTCCTTCTGTTTGTGGCCTTAGTTAAGGCCTCTTATGTTCCAAGTAGAGATGATCATGTAGGCAGGAATGGCATGTAGTTGCCAGCACTCTTTCTCCCAATCTGCATCTGATTATCCAGTACATATGAGCTTTCCACAACATGTTGCTTCCCACTTCTTTGTCCAGGATCAGGTTCAACAGGTGGTTGTGACACCTCATGTTGCTTCCCACATCTTTGTTCAGGATCAGAATCAAGAGTTGGCTGTGGCACCTCAATATTTTCTTCTATGACTCCAGCATGAGCTTGAATAGGTATCCATTTAGCAATCATTCTTCTTCTTCTGCCTTCTTTCTGCCTACCCTTTTCATGGTTCACTTCAACCCCTACCCATTTAGTCTCTATTTCACTCTCATTAGTTGCCTGTTTATACCAACATTCATCATCCATATGTCCTAATCTGATACACTGGTTGCAAAATTTGGGTCTCCATTCATACTCAATGAATTGGTTCTAAGGTCCAGGGGGGTTTCAACTACAATAGCATCTGGCAAAGGTTTCGAAATATCCACCTCAATCAGGATCCTCGCATAGGAAATCTTCTCAGCCTTAGCAGTAAATCCATCAGTATACAATGGCTTTCTAATTGCACTAGCAATCTTACTTAGTGCCTTTGCAGACCAATATCCAATAGGTAATCTGGGCAGTTTAACCCAAATTGGAATTTGACTAAACATATCAGCAACAAATTCGAAATCCAATTCCCAATTTCTCAAAATCATAGGTTTGTTCCCATAGAAGTAAGGTCTGGCTTGCAGTACTCTCTCCTTTTCAGCAATTGTATGAAACTTAAAGACATAATACCCATCGTCATGGTATAACACCTTTGGTAGTTCAACAAAACCCCAAACCTTCTTTACATACTCTGTCATTTGCACTTCATACGGATTATCCCCAATAAAATATCCAATTAAAGTTGTTTCCCACTCTTTAACTTGCAAGCATATATCCTCCTCAATTTGAACTGTAATAATACCTTCCTTAATCGTAGGAGGAATGAAGTTTAGGGTCTTACCATTGCTGCGATTTCCTCATATAGGTTCCATCATAGCTGGGGTAGGATGTGTAGACGTACTAGCATCAGAGAATTGTAGCCGCCTCTTCAGAGTATCCTTCCCAGTTGCATTCTCCAAATGAACAATATCTTCCACGTAGCTATCATCATTTTCCTCTATAATAGTGCGAAATTTTGGGGGTAAGAAGCTCCAAAAGGTGAGAGGTGTGAGCTGCTGCGCTTCCCTTATATTAGGTGTTACTATTTTGGGTGTACGTGTATGCGTTGGTTGTCGTCAGCGAGCCATTGGAAGTACTCTCCAGTCACAAAATCTTCCTTGCTATTGTGCGTCGAGAGCACTTGTTTCCCTGCTAAAATGCACCTCTCGTTGAGTAGCTTATTTTTGTAAAAATAATATGTTAATTACAAAATAATAGAAATAATAATATAATATTCAAAAAGTAAAATAGAGAGTATAAATAGTAATTCTCCAAATTTGGAGAATTAGTATAATTGGAGAGTAGAGGGTGAATTAGAGAGTGATTGGAAATGGCATTCTCTATTTTACTCTCCAAATATAGAGAGTGGAGAGTAAAATAGAGAGGGGTTGGAGATGGTCTTATGACAAATAAAAATATAGTATATGTTATGTAATTTTTTTTGGTAGGCAAAACTATAATATTAATTTATATAATATGCATCAATTCAATAGGGTCAGCCACATTACTCGTGGCATTAAGTCTATAGTTTGGGGTTATGTTAGTACAACCATCAGTAATATGATTAACAAAAGAAGTTCCACCCTTGTCTGCTTCCAAGACTTGTAAAATAAACACTGGGGAACTGTCCATTCTTCACAAAAACTATGAAGCATCATCCTTCCATTCCTAGCTAGCAAGTCGGCTGCCCTGTTTTGTTCTCGAGGCTCATGCTGGATCGGTGGCTTACCCAACATAGTAGGAGCTCCATTCATCAACATTATTTAAGTAAGTATTTGTATTGTGGTTCAGCATGCTTATTACCTCTGAGGAATCTGTGGATATCTCCATGTCGGTGATGTTGTATTTCAAAGCTAATTGAAGTCCATGGAGTAGTGAAAGGATTTCTGTGCCAGTGGCTGAGTTGATGTTGATTTTTGAGTGTTTACCTACTATCCAGTGGCCTTGCTTGTCCCTAATGATGCATCTAGTGCCCCCTTCCTTAGTAAGGGAGTTGAACGAGCTGTCTATGTTTAGTTTGTACTGCCGAGTAGGGGGTCCAATAATGAGGTTTCGATATGTATTTGTGGAATTTAGTATGGTTGTGATCCTGAGCGAGATGGAGGAATTCTAGAGCTCTTACTCTTGCTTGGGACATAGGTATTTCATTTTTAAGTTTATGGTGGAGATTGTCAATTCCTAGGACCGAGGTTTTGATGTTGGCCAGTTCATATAGCCAGTTTGGGCTATCCTTATCTTTGATATTGGAGACTGGGGCATGAATATTTAGTCTAGCCCAATAGTTGATAGCTAGGGTGCATTCCATAAATATATGTTTACTGGTTTCGATTTCCCCACATATTAAACATGTAGAAATAGTAGGGATTCCTGTGGAGCTTTGATATTTTCTTGCAGGTAGTCTATTGTGGACCACTAACCAGAGGAAGAATTTGATCCTATTTGGGCATTGGAGGTCCCAAAGACATTTGAATTTTATGGGATTAGCTAGGGAGGCTTGTGTTGTAGTCTCTCATAGCCCTATAGGTAGAACTTGTGGAGAACCTTCCATTCCCCGTAAGGCCCGGATCCTTCTGTTTGGGAGGGAGCTTTTGGGTATGTGGACACCTAAAATTTGGTTTTTAATTGTTAGAAGGGGGGGGGTCAAATGATAGTCCATCAAGGGACCAATGTCCATCTATGATTAGGTCGCTGGTCTTAAGAGCCTGGTCGTTAGGAGTGGGGGACCAGTTATGTAGATGCTGAGGACATCACAGTTGGGGATCCATTTATCAAACCAAAGGGAGATTCCATCCCCTCTTCCCAGGTCCCATCTACTATATTTAATACAGTTTTCCCAACCGTAGATGATGTTTTTCCAAATAGGAGAGCTACATTTTAGATGCCTATGGGGATTTTGTAGATCCGTGTTCCTAGTGTATTTTTTGGTAAGGAGGGAAGTCCATAAGGAGTTGTTGTGTTTGTAGAGGCGCCATGCTAGCTTGGTGATCATAGAGTTGTTTTTACTAGAACAACGTTGGATACCCAGTCCACCGTGAGCCTTTTGTCTAGTAACTACTTCCCAGCCTACCATGTGGAGTTTTTTTTAGGTAGATGTGGTGCCCAGAGGAAGTTCCGTTGCATCCTGTCTATGTGCTTTGTTATAGAACTGGGCAATTTAATGTATTGCATGATGTGGGTGGCCACGCTGCTAAGGGTAGCCTTGATGAGGGTAGTACGTCCCGCCATAATCAGATTTTTCATTTTCCATCCCACTAGATGTGATTGCATGTTGTCGAGTATAAATTGAAAGTCACCTTTGGAAGGTCTACCTTGTAGTATAGGAAATTCGGTATTTTCCAAAAGAATGGTTAGCTTTAATTTTCAGATTGTTTGAGACCATGTTCCTAGTATTGCTAGTGCAGTTGTTTGAAAAGACAATTTTGGACTTAGAGTTGTAAATACTTTGGCCTAACCACGAACAGAAGCATTTTAAGACTTTTGCTATGACCCTGCTATTCTTTTTAGTTGCTTGGGCCATTAAGACGAGGTCATCTGCAAAAATAAGTGGGATAGTTGGGGCCTGGGGGATATTTTGATGGGACACCAATTCCTATGGGTAATTGCTGTGTTAATTTGGTGGGAGAGGACTTCCATGCAAAGTATAAAGATATAGGGTGATAAAGGATCTCCTTGACACAGTCCTCTAGATGTATTGAAGAAGTTGGTGCAAGTACCGTTGCATAGGATGGCAGTCTTATTAGAGGTTATGTAGGACATTATGAGATTAATGATGTTCAAAGGGAAATTAAAGTAGAGCAGTGTATGCCTTACAAAAGACCATTCCATTTTGTCAAAGGTCTTTTCGAGATCTATTTTGGCTATTATGTATCCCATTTTCCCTTTCATTTTTTTGTCGTGGTTCACCACATCTTGGATAATGATGGCATTATCCGAGGTTTGTCTATTTTGAAGGAAGCTAGATTGACACGGGCCTATAAGCTTATTTATTAAGGGTCTCAACCTAGTGGAGATGATCCTAGTGACAATTTTGTAACTAAGGTTGCATAGACTAATAGGCCAAAAGATCTTGAGGCTGGTAGCATTCTTGCATTTAGGGATTAGGCAAACGTAAATTCTATTGTTGTTCTCTGGAATACATTCATTTTCAAAAGCCATTTTGCAGAAAGAGACAACAGAAGGGCCTACAATATGCCAATACTTTTGGTAGAAGAAGGGGAGGAGTCTGTCTGGCCCCGGGGCTTTTAGGGGTTTGAAAGAATGCACTACGCTTCTAATCTCTTCTTCAGAGGGGGTGGAACTTAAAAGGTCTCTATCCGGGGTGGATAGGCGAATAGGTCCTGAGGGGACCTGGTATTTCCTAGTGTATGAATGACTCGTATTGAAAAGTGAGGCATAATAACTTTCTATATAGGTCACTGTTTGCCCTGGGTCCTCTATCCATGAGTTATTTTCTATCTGTAGACTAGGGATTCTATTTCTTCTTCTCCTATTGAGGGTGATGGAATGAATTTTTTTTGTGTTAGCATCTCCCTCATTCAGCTAGTCGATCCTAGATTTAAGCTTCCAAATTTTTTCTTCCAGTTTGAGGACATTATTGAACTCATTGATGAGGTCCCGTTCCAGGTCTATTAGGAAGTCGCTTTTTGGGTAGTTCAGCGATTTATGGATACGTTCAATCTTTTTAAGCATGTTGTTTTTTTCTTGAATATGTTTCTGAAGGTTTCTCCATTCCAAATGGTGACATCCTTTTTGAAGTTTAAGGAATCTTCTAGAAGGTTGGATGTCCTGGTCCAGGCATTTTTAATAATGGAGGGGAGTTCGGGATGGGAACACCAAATTGTTTCAAATCTAAAGATTTTGGTTGTAGTGGGGGTTCTTCTCCCACTGTGGGAGAACATAAGGGGACAATGGTCTAAGTGAGTTCTAGGTAAATGGCGAATAATGGCCTCAGGGTAGCTGATGAGCCATTTGTCATTAGCAAAGAAGCGGTCAAGTCTCTAAAAATGAGGCTATCCCTACTTTTAAATCTTTTATTTACTAGGTGTATTTACTGCCCTTGAAACCCATGGCAATGAAGTTACAATTATTAATGGTTGACCAAAAGTCTTTAGTACGCGAATAGTTGAGGGAGTACCCTCCGAATTTATCCTTACTACTAAGGAGTTCATTAAAGTCCCCACCTATTAGCCATTTCCCAGCGTAGCTATCCTTAATGGAGTGGAGATTTTCCCATAGGATTTTCCTCAAGTTTCTGTAGCAACTAGCATAAATGCAGCTAAGAAGCCAATGGTCGTTTTGGGCACTTACCTTGACCATGGCGTGGTTTTTTTTTTACCAGAGATAGAGATTTCATCGAGCTCCAAAAATGTTATCATCCCACAGGATAACAATGCCACCAGAGTTTCCTATCGCAGGGACTTCGATCATATTGTTGAACTCATCTAGCAATATTTGATGACTATGCATTTTGATTTCTAACAGAGCAACTAGAGGTGGGCGGTGCCAGGGCTATGAAGTTTCTCATGAAGTCGAGGCCGTTAGCACCCCTACAATTCCATATTATTAGGTTTATGAATCTGTTCAGGATTGGGTGATTGATCACTAGAGTGTTCTGTGTTGCCTCTATCTGGGCATCCGAATTGTTTATCATTATTAGATTCATGATTAGCACGTATTTCCCTACCTCCGGGTTGAAGGGGTTCCTGATATCTATCGAGCTTTTTAAGAGATTCCGCGGACAGATAAGGATGTATTTTTTGTCAAATCTCTCTTTGAATATCATTATTCTTATTTCTTTTAGTACTGAGATCTTCGTGCACATTTCTCAAATTATTTCTAGTGTCTCTTCTATTTCTCGGGTGTTGGTAATCATAGGGCGAGTTGGCATTAAGTTCATAGGAGGAGGTACTTGGGATGTGCTTGCTATGCTGAGAGGTACTTGCACTGCAGTGCTGCCCATTGGGTAGGCCAGTGTCGATGTTTGGGATAAAGGTACCGTGTTCAGGATTGGCCCCTGCATCATCCAATGGTGAAATATGAGGTCTACATCTTGGAGATTTGGTAAGGACGGGAAGGTTGGGAAGGCATGAGGGGTTCTTATGGGGAGGGTTAGTGGGAGGAGGGGGTATGGGGGTCTCCCACGTCGTTATGTGAAAGAAAGGCATTGTCGGGAATTGGTAACTCATTGATAGGGGTAGTGCATTCGACATCCATATGTGAGAGTTGAACGTCTCCATTGCCATTCTCATACCCTCTGATACCATCTGGGCTAGCATTATGGGGTTTTGGATGATGATCGTCACTTCCCTGTCTCCCAAGAGGACATTGAAGTTCATGGAGTAGCCTTGAAGGCTCATTTCTAGCCACGATGTCGGTACAAAGGGTTGGGGAGGTAGGGTTGATGTGTAGATGGGGATTGAGTATGGTGCTGGACCATTCACAAGAAAGAGAGGTATTGGGTTGTTCTGGTTCATTTTTGGGTTTTAAAATCGGTGGTGTAAGGTTTTTGTTAAGCATTCTTTGTCTTCGTCGTAGGGATGATCGTGGGGTTCTTGGCATTGTACGAGGTGTTATTAATGGAGGTGTGGTTATATTTAATAGAAGTGGGAGTATTTAAGGAAAGGTCTAGAGTTCCTGGGATCTGGGAACTAGGAATAAAGTAATTAAATAAACTAGGGGGGCCTCCTAAAATTGGTATTGGGTTTGGGGGGTTTGTTTTGCTATTTTTAGGGGGTAAGATCTTATTGCTAGATTTGGAAATATCAAGGAGTGATGTGATATTTCCAGATGTGGTAATGGGTGCCTCCACGTCAGCTCCAGCTAATAAAGGCCTGCTAGTTAGCCTAATTGGCGTTCTACGTGTACGGATTGGGGATATATTATCACTAGTATTAGCAGGTTCCTGGGGTGTAGATATTGGTAGGGGGTTATTGGAAGGCCAAGGTTAGGGGGTAGGTTCCTTTACGGAGTGGAGTACCGTAGAGGAGTTTTGTTTGTCCCTGTGGTTTGGCCTGCTATTGTTGCTATTTTGGCATTCTTGGGTAGGAAGGTTTCTGGTTAACTTAGGACCTTGGGGATCATGTGGTTTGGAGTCTTGTTGATTTTTACCAACATATTTAAATTTTTGGGATTCCAAAAACTTACCCGTTGCGGCATGGTTGATGTTGACATTAAACCCTTCAGTATCTGTTGTGTTGATGAGTTCAGTATTACTTACCTTTAGGGATTTTGTAGTAGATCAGATGACCTTCTTACCTTTCTTGAAAGACACAACCTGCCACTTGCTATCCTTTATGTTTGTGGTGTAGTAGGCTCTGGATTAAGGTTGGGTTCTTCTAGTGTTTCCTATTTTTGTTGGGTTGGTTGATCAGAGTAGTGACATAGTTGAGTGGTGTGGCCTAGTCTCCCACAGGAGATGCATAGGACATCTGCTCCCTCGTAGAGGATTCTTGTTTTAAAGATCTTATGAAGATGTGTTTTTTGACCGGAGTTCCAACTGGAACTTTGATACAAATGCGTGCATACCTACCCCTTAAAGTCGAGGACGTGCATACATCCGTTTTGACTAATCTCCCCATCTTGTTGCCAATTAAGGAAAGGATGTTGTGGTCATAGTATTCCGAGGGTAGCTCTGGGAGGCGAATCCAAATGGCTGAGATTGTTTCATCCGCCTCTGAGGCCACAAAATTGGGGTGCCATTTTTTGATGGAAAGGAAGAGCCCATTTACAAACCAAGGTCCATTTTGTATAGTCTTGATCATGTTTTCCTCTTTTAGGAATTTAACGATAAAATAATCATGACCAAGGTCAATAAGGATTAGCTCCTCCGTGGGTCTCCATAGTACAGAAAGTTTACATTTTAGATAGTCATGGCTCATTCTTTTCCCCAGTAGTTTGATGATAATTGGAAAGAACCATGGTTTGTAGATTCTTTCCTTTTTGCCTTTCGAGAGTGTTATGTGATCGTCAGCCGAGCGACTAGTGGCCTGCGTAGGTTATGACATTGTGGGGCTTTGGTAGCCCTCTACCATCATTTTGAGATTGCAGCTCATCTCGATGTCAGGGTCTATCGAGAGTATTGGGACTGGAGTGATGAGTACATTTTTGAAAGAGGTCTAGGCAGTACAGTTGATGAGTGGGTAATTTTCACTCATTTGGAACTCCTTTCTTGTGATTTTGGGGCACTTAAGTAGAGAAAGAGGCTATTTTCCCTTGAATGTGGTTGTTTCAGGTATATTTTGGTTAGCAAGGAGTTTTGATGGAAAAGAATGGAAATTGAGGAAAAATGGAGCTAAAAACAGAGAAATTGGAGCTGCCAGCAGAGTATTCTCCGCGAACGCGGTCAATTGACCCGCGAACGCAGAGCTTTGGTCCTCTATGAACCGTGAAAGGGGGACATCCTTCGTGAACGCGGAGTGCAATTATGCTAGGAACCACGAACGCGGTGCTACCTCCGCGAACGCGGAGTGCAATTATACTTGGAACCGCGAACGCGGTGCTGCCTCCGCGAACGCAGAGAAGAGAACGTGCCAGACCTCTGGGCAGTTTTGGAATTTCACCTTTTTGCCCTGATTCACAATATACACTGAGGCACAACCATTTTATGGGGGATATACTGAAATATTCAGAAAATATTGGAAGAGCCAACCAAGAAAGGATAGAGGCTTGAGATTAGAGCTTAGCTTTGAGAGCAAGTTTCCACAACAAACACCATTAGAGTGAAGATTGAAAGCATGATTTGTAATTATTTTTCATCCTTTCTTCAACTCTTTATTTTGTAATGCTCAAATTCTAGGTGTTAATTGTTGTTTGGTGATTTGGATATTGTGTTAGTGATAAACAATATTTGGGTTGTTAATTTCTACCTTGTGCTTTTGTAATTAGTTGAATACTTTTTCATATATGAAATGGATTTTTGATTATCCAATCAATTTCATGCTTTTATTTCTTTCCAATGGAATTGATCACTCCTAGGACTTGCCCATTTACTTTGATTGAGCTTGTGAGAGTCAATTGAGGTTGGGAAAGGTTGATTGGTGCATTATTTGAGGTGTAGCAACTCATATATCAGATAATAACTAGAAATAGTGAATCCTTGCAATGCCTATAGTTGGATTATTTGTGTTGTCACTTGAGTAGGTTCGAAAGAACTAGTTGAGAAATATTTGCCTATATTCGATAGAAATAGGTGGATAATTTAGGTTCCAAGGCATATATGCTTTCTCCCATGATTAATTGAGATTGTTTGAAGCTAATTTGCAATGGATAGTATAGGTGTTGATTGATTTTCCATTCCCTAATCCCATTGTTATCCTTGATTGAAAAGGCTTACTCCCTTGTTCTCCTCTATCCCCTATCCTAAATTGTTAATTGATATCTTCATATTATAATTGTATCTTTTTATTTCGGGTTCAAATTAGTAGCTTGTAATTCTTTATTTCTTCAATAGCCTACATATTGTTACTCGTGGGATCGACCCCACTCATTGTTGGGTTTATATTTGTTAGCGACCGCCTACACTTCGAATCATAAGAGGTGTAGTTGAGCGTTATCAAAAATGGCGCCGCTGCCGGGGAACAATTTGGTGTATTGAATTGATTTAGAATTTATAGTTTACTAGTTTCTATTCAAATTGTGAATATTTGTTTTTTGCTTTGTTTTTGTTTGGTTTTATGGCTTCTTGTGAAGAAACAACGTTTGGCGATTGCAAGCCCTATGTTGATGTGTGGATGGCTCTTTAGATGAAGAGATGTGTGAAGAGATGGGTGTTATGAGTCAAGCTTGGCTCTTTTACTTGTCTCAGCGACTTGCAAAGGGTGTGAGGCTAAGAGATCTAATGTTCCATATGAGGGATGAATTTCACAACTTGCACCTCACTCGGTGCCATGAAATGATTCAACTTGAGTTCGAAATTGCTACTTTGAGGGCCAATGTGAGATCAAGAGTTGGAGTATGTAATGCTCCTTGTCAAGTGGTCAAAACAAACGTGTTGAGGTTGGAGTCCCGAAAAAAAGGGGTTGTGATTAACATGGATGAAATCTTGGGTATTTGCAACAAAGCCAAGTAAATAAAATTCCAAGATGCAAAAATCAAAAAAATGATACTAGAGTTACAAGAAAATGCCAAAAAGATCACATATGGCAACTCTAGTTCATTTGAAAGTGATGGTGTCGTTCACTTGAGGGCCAAGGATTATGAAGTTCGATGCTCAAATGGCCTAGTGACCCTATCACTATTGCCCAATGTTCCTCCACAAAAAAATAATGTGAAGTTGGGAAAGAAATTCAAATCTTCGAAGTGGAGAGATCGAGTGAAATGTGAGATGCTGTCATGTCATCCCCATGCTCTTCGAAGAGAAAATGCTTCAAAATTGGGGAGAAGGTACATTGCCTCGAAGTGGAAACACAAAGGGTGATGTAACCGGCGGCGTGCCGCAACGTTAAATTGTGCGCTTGATGGGAGACAACCCATCGGTATCCTAAAATTTTAATTCTTAGTTAATTTTGAGTTTTTTTTTTAATTTTTAGGATAGATTAGGATTTTATTTTTGACTAATCCTCATGATTTCAAAGTGTTTGAACAGTTTTGGAAGCAAAAATTCAATTGGGATTGAAGTTTGGGGTTGAACTACCTTCAAAATGGGGTTTGGAACACCTTTTGGAAGCTGAAGATTGCCAAAATACATTGGGCGAGTCGCCGAATGGACCCAGCCATCGCCAAAAATTCCAAAATTCTGCCAGGGGTTCAGGCATCAGGTACTCTCCACGAACGCGGAGGTAAATTATTCTCACAAGGGCGCGAATGCGTCCAGATGTCTGCGAACGCGGAGAGTCGGGTATTTTAATCGTCAGAACTGCAAAGGGCAGTTCAGTTTCAAAACTGAAAATATATACCCCTTTCTCTTGTTCAGTTTCTCAGACTCGAAAACACCCATAAAATTCCCCCTCTTCTAATTTGCTCCCTTGTTTCTTACTTTGTGGTTGGAATCAACACTTACGGTATGTTCTTCATCCCTTACTTTAGTTTATTTTTTGTGAGTGAAACTAGAAAATATGGTGCTAGATTGTTTGTTGATTTGAACTTGATTCTTGGTGTTTAATTTTTAGTTTAGGGGGTTTGATTGTGTTGTTGTTAGTTACATGTGTTTTTGGGGTACAATTGGGGACAAAATTTTGAGTAAACTGGTCGATAAAATAGTGCCCTCAAACTATTTTATGAAATGCTCAAATGAATTCTGCTTTCTGGGGACGATGACACCTCCACAAATATGGAACTCTAACCGCGAACGCGGAGGTCTCTAACTCCATGTGCTCTGCGAACACGGCCAACTAGCCCATGAATGCTGAGGTCTGAAGTGTGCTAAACTTCGAATGCGGAGGTATGGCTCTTGCTTCTCCGCGAACGCGGTGAAGAAACTACTTCTGTCCCAAAACAGTAGCTTCACACTGCGTAGCTCGGGACCTCTTTTAATTATAAGTTTTGGCCTAAATACTTCCTAATACATTGTTTTAAGTGTCCATAAGAACTTTTAACATGTTGGCTTCTTTTGTAGGTACTTTGAGCTTAATATGTCTTCCGAAAATGTTCCCCAAGGGTTCGAAATTGCACCGGAGGAGGATTACTTTGACGCACCAGGTTCCTATCATCCAAATGCGCTTGAAAATATGATGAATACTTGGGCAGAGTTGTGGTGAAGGAGAAGGGAATTTGTCTGGAGAAGCTTGAAAGTGGGATGCCGGACTTCTATAACCGACTTGTGTCTAGTAGGTGGATCTGCTTTGATGCTGAGCCTATCAAGGCTAATCACACACTGGTAGCGAAATTTTATGCTAATGCCTTAGAGACCAACTTTGGAGAAGCCGCGGTGACCACCGTCTGAGGGGTGCAAGTGCCTTTCAGCCCGACTGTGATTAATGCTTTATACGGTCTCCCGAATGCTGATAATCAATTATATTTGGAGCAGTTCAAAGAGTTGGGTAATCAGTGGCTTTTGGATAAGCTACATGATGGGGAGCCTCCGGAGTGGTTTGAGTCCAAGAGGGGGATTGAGTCCCGTGACTTCACAGCTAAGGCCAAGACTTGACTCTCTATCACATGTGCTCGGGTCATTCCTTCTACCCATGATACTGAGGTTACCTTAGACAGAGCAGTAGTGATTGAAGCTATTATGGATGGGCTGGAGGTTAATGTGAGGCAGCTGATTGTTGATCATATTTGTGAGTTGGCTCGGGGTAGAGCCAAGAGTTTCATTATTCCTTCATTGATTGAGTAGTTTTGCTATAGTGCTGGGGTGTTAGAGCTTCCTACTGACGAGGAGAAGAAGCTGGGCAAGGAGATTCACCCACTAATGAAGAAGGCAGCCTAGGGGAGCAAGAGTAAGAAGAGGAAGATTGATGTGGTCGACCCCCAGTTTGGCCAGTTCACCGAGCCTAATTCCGAGGCTGGTGCCTCCTCTGCGGCAGGACCCCTTCAGTTTGGACCTGCCACTATGCGCTATATCTCTTCTCAGATCTAGGGAGTTGATTCTCATATCAGAGAGTTAGTTGTAAGCCTCCCTTCTGGCCCATCTGGAGCCACCACCTCTAAGGGTGTCCCACCACCTACTATTGCTTCTGTAGCTGCTGCACAGAAGGTCATGTCTGACCGACTTGAGCAGATGAGTCGGAGGTAGGGGAAGATTGAGCAGCGCCAGAGTACTTTTCGGGAGCACGAGAAGAAGAAGAGAAAGTTTCTGAGCAAGCTTAGGAGCTTATGCAGTAGCGGTGCTTCGGATGATGAGGACTTGGCCTTTCCTTCCAGCTCAAGCTTGGGTTGATGCATTTCAGGGAGCCCCTCGTATTCTCTTTTGATATTTGTACTGTAAGGACACAGTTTGATTTTTAGTTGGGGGTGCTTCCCTTGTGACTATTGTTGTGTATTTCTTGTTTTGATGTTTATTTTGGATGCTTGGGATTGTTATATTGGATGTTTGTTTTGTTATGTGGATGATGTGCCCTTGTTGGGATTTTTGGATTTAAATTGTGAATTGTGTTGGATTAGTCGTTTTTGTTTTATTAGTGTTTATTTCTTTTGATAGTTTTTTTATTTTTCTTTTACTTTGTGATGGTATTGTTGATTGGAGATGTTGTTGATTGGTGATTCCCTATGATGGATAGAGTGACGACTTTCTTAAGGGTAAATCGTCGGTTGGTTATGTGGTGAAGTCTGAGTAGCCATATGTGTGTGGTGAAGTCTGAGTAACCATTTGAGGTGAAGTTTGAGCAGCCATATGTGCGTGGTGAAGTCTGAGTAGCCGGTCCCGAATAGATGTATGAGTTTGCTTAATGATGGATTGGTTGGTGGCTTTCTTAAGAGCAAAATCGTCGTCTTTTTGGGAGGTTGTGACTTGTTTGGTACTAAGAATATAGTCTTACATGTGAAAAATGTTTTGAACATACCCCTCCATTTTTGAAAGTTGAGCATGTTTTGAATGATTTTGTGACAACTCTTGTGACTCTTTTTGGGGCTTTTGATTTGTTAGCGGTCTAAATGTTCGATCCCACTTGTATGTTGAAAAGGAAATAAGATTTTGAATCATCTTGAGTGATTTGCATGCCATGTGTGGTGAGTTGTTGAATAATGCCTTGTGTTCATTTGTGCCACCTTCTACTTGCCCGGTTGGTCTTGAAACATTGATCTTAATTGAGTTGGGTTGGAAAAATGATCTTAGGCTTTCTTTGATTGTTTTTGAAGTCCACTTGGCCTAAAAATCCCACCTTTGCACTAAATATATCCTTAGTTGTCCCCTGTGAGCCTAATTCCTTTTTGTTTGCAACCTTATTACAATCCTTATCCATTTTGAAAATACATGTCTCTCTTGAACCCTTTCCCTTCTTGAACTTGAAGTTGTGGAAGTTGAGGCTAAAAGCCTAAGTTGGGGGTGTTATGGGAAACTCATGGAAGGGATGCCTATGACATAAGAGCTTGATATATATAAAAAAGAGAATGATGAATGGAGGAAGAAGTCATAAAGAAAGAAAAAGAAAGAAAGTGAATAAATGAGTCTTGAATCCTCCAAAAGTTGAAAATGGTTGCATGTGGGGCATCTAGAATGAAAATGAGAAAAGTGAAAATGTGAAATGTGCATTGGTTTGGAAAGTGAAGAAAATGTGGAAAAGTTGGAAAATGTTGAGTTGTTGAGTAGAGTTCAAGGAAGGTGTAGTCACTTGTACCCAAATGATATCCTAACCTTCCCTAAGCCTACATTACAAGCTTAACAAAGTCCTTTGTGATTTCTAGCCAATGAAGTTGAGTCAATGTTGATTAAAAATATGGGCAAGCCTATGGTGTGACATTTGTGTTCATGAGATGTTCTATTGTGAGTGTGAGTGTTTGTGCTTTTGTACCTCGTTTGTAAATGCTTTGTGAGTGTTTTGGGACATTTCTTTTCTTGTGAGGGGCATGTAAGTTGATTAAGTGGAGATTTTAAAAATTCCTAATTGAAGCAAGTGAGCATGTGAAAGAGCTAAAGAGTTGAGTCATTTCTTGAGTTTGACTTGTTGTCACTTAATGATTCTTGGTTTTTGAAAAATGTACCATGAGAATGAGGGGTTTCTTTTGTGAAAGGTTTGTATGAGGACTATTTGTTAGTACCAACCGAAGTCATGATCGTGACCCTTAGTTGGAATGAAAGTGTGTTGTGCTTAATTTGATTGCCTCTTGTGCTTTTGCTTTTGTTTTGCTTGAGGATAAGCAAAGTTTATAAGTTGGAGGTGTTGATGAGTGGGTAATTTTCACTCATTTGGAGCTCTTTTCTTGTGATTTTGGGGCACTTAAGTAGATAAAGAGGCTAATTATCCCTTGAATATGGTTGTTCCAGGTATATTTTGGTTGGCAAGGAGTTTTGATGGAAAAGAATGGAAATTGAGGCAAAATGGAGCTACAAATAGAGAAATTGAAGCTGGCAGCAAAGTATTCTTCGCGAACACGGAGCTTCGGTCCTCTATGAACCGCGAATACGGGACATCCTTCGCGAACGCGAAGTGCAATTATGCTGGGAATCGTGAATGCTGTGCTACCTCCGTGAACGTGGAGTGCAATTATGCTGGGAACCGCGAACGCGGTGCTACCTCCACGAATGCAGAGAAGAGAACATGCCAGACCTCTGGGCTGTTTTGGAATTTCACATTTTTGCCCTGATTCACAATATACACTGAGGGACAACCATTTTTTGGGGGATATACTGAAATATTCAGAAATTATTGGAAAAACCAACCAAGAAAGGATAGAGGCTTGAAATTAGGGCTTAGCTTTGAGAGCAAGTTTCCACAACAAACACCATTAGAGTGAACGTTGAAAGCTTGATTTGTAATTATTTTTCACCCTTTCTTCAACTCTTTGTTTTGTAATGCTCAAATTCTAGGTTTTAATTGTTGTTTGGTGATTTGGATATTGTGTTAGTTATAAACAATATTTGGGTTGTTAATTTCTACCTTGTGCTTTTGTAATTAGTTAAATATTTTCTCATATATGAAATGGGTTTTTGATTATCCAATCAATTTCATGCTTTTATTTCTTTCCAATGGAATTGATCACTCCTAGGACTTGCCCATTTACTTTGATTGAGCTTGTGAGAGTCAATTGAGGTTGGGAAAGGTTGATTGGTGCATTATTTGAGGTGTAGCAACTCATATATCAGATAATAACTAGAAATAGTGAATCCTTGCAATGCCTATAGTTGGATTATTTGTGTTGTCACTTGAGTAGGTTCGAAAGAACTAGTTGAGAAATATTTGCCTATATTCGATAGAAATAGGTGGATAATTTAGATTCAAAGGCATATATGATTTCTCCCATGATTAATTGAGATTGTTTGAAGCTAATTTGCAATGGATCGTATAGGTGTTGATTGATTTTCCATTCCCTAATCCCATTGGTATCCTTGCTTGAAAAGGCTTTGTCCTTTGTTCTCCTCTATCTCCTATCCTAAATTGTTAATTGATATCTTCATATTATAATTGTATCTTTTATTTTGGGTTCAAATTAGTAGCTTGTAATTCTTTATTTCTTCAATAGCCTACATATTGTTCCTCGTGGGATCGACCCCAACTCATTGTTGGGTTTATACTTGTTAGCGACTGCCTACACTTCGAATCATAAGAGGTGTAGTTGAGCGTTATCAATAGTCGGGTAGATCCTCACCCATAGGGCAGTCGTCTGGGGTTGGGGGAAAGGGAGGCACAGGGGGTTTGGTCTGTTATCCATTGAGTTACTGGGTTTTTAGAGAGAAGTTGGAGCTTTTCTTTTTAGAGAGAAGGTTACTCTCTCCTAGTATTACTATTATATGTTATTTAATTATTACAGGGTGAGAATTATTTGTATTTTTGAACTTTATTTTTGTTTTTCCCCACTTTTAACCCCTACACTATGTCTTGGACTATTCTAAGTGGGGTTAAGGGAATTTAATCAACCTAAATCTCTCTATTCACGCAATTTACTCATAATTTCAAAATCAGTGCTCATAAGTTCTCTTAAGACAGAAACTAAGGTTCTTCATTTTCAAGCTTCAATTCAAGAATTTAAGCTAGGTTCTTCACTCCAGGTATGTGGGATTTCATCAATGAGCATCTCTTCATTCATTGAGTTTCAAAGAAACCTTAGTTCTTTAGTCTATGATTTCTATAAAACCTAAGGTTCTATGATTAGCATGTATTTTCAATTAAGTTCAATTCTTCTTCGTGAATAGCCTTCACTTGCATGATTTTACTTAAAACTCTGTATTTTTAGATGTATTATTATGAACCTACATAGTATAAGTATTTTCATGTCTCAGATTTATGTTCTTTCATATGCATGTTCTGGATTATTAGACTTCATGACTTAAGATGTTTTCAAATAAAGTGTCTCTTTTATATTATCAGTATATATATATCATTTAGGCCACGGTTAGTGCGACTTCTGATTAGCTTAGTAGTATGGTGAGTCCTCATCTTTCGACGACAATCTTATTATTTCATTCAGTATTACTATTTTAGTTTCAGACATTCTGAGTTAGCTAGTGGCTTGTCCTAGAAACTCACTTTAGTAGAGGATTTCAGACATTTAGTTTAGCTTGAGCTTATATTTACTCAAATATTTGTCTATTTGATTTTAATAGACTATTACAGTTTTAGCTTTTGCATTAGTATTTCAACTATCTTTAGTGATTTATTTTGTATATTCTAGTGTCATGACAGACTATGAGGTTAACTTGGGATTACTCATGTCTCTTAGCACTGTGTTAAAACTAGGGGTAGTCTCGGGTCGTGACACCAATGATCCGCCAATGCGAACATCACATAGTTTTAATGGGTTCCTTCCTCATTTATTCAAAGTATAAGAACCATTTTCTCCATTTCTAAGCTCGGCCAAAGATGAAAATGCTCATTTCTTTACCATTGATTCCAAGGTAACTCTCTTCCTCCCATCTTGTTATTGCTTTTCCTAGCTTTGTTTCCTCGATTAATCCTTGTTTTGGGCATTAATTTCTTTATTTCTAATTTCAGACCATTTGATGTCCGAATTGATACCCATCTTAGCCAACTTTGGGGGCATGTGATCCTTATATCGAGGGAGAACATAATGACAAAGTTACATTTCATTTAGTTGTCAAACTCCGAGGGTCAAATGTGGACCCAATTTCTGGTCCAAATTTCATAACATCGATATGGATATCGTTAGTCATGTATTGACGTGTATGTTCTATTTTTATAGCGTGTAGTATTCTGAGGCTCTTTAGAAAGGAAAAACTCCTAAATAGAGGTTTGAGTGAGGATTCGACCTTGAGGTAGGTTGTTAGATTCTATATAAATTGAGCAGCGTTGATCGTTAGGAAAGTTTTCGGATGAGATTCTAGGTTTGTATGATCCTTCGACTCTTTTGGCTATTTTTGGGTTGCTATTTTAGCTCTTTTTTTTTTAGCCGTGAAGCTTTAGTTTAGGATTAGCCTTAGTCTTGGTTGACGTTATAGGATTTTTAGATTGCTTCTAGGTGAATTTTTTATATTTTAACAACCCTTGAGGGGGTCAGGGGCTGATCAACACCCTAGGCGTTATCATAAATAAAAATAACAAAAGTACAAGGAGTGGGACATAAACCTCACCTCCGATCCTATGATGGTTCATAAGTCGGTTAGCCTACTAAGGCCAACCAACTCATCCCTATACTATAAAAGGAAACCTAGTATCTAAGCACCTATGAGAGGACTCCTCTCAATACAAAAACACTAGGAATGCGTAAAAAAGGGAGACTCTCCCCTTACAAAGAAAAAAGAAACAAAACAAAATAAGGATATCATCACAAAAGCTATGACTAATAAAAGAAAAAAGGCCTAGGTGAAGATGATATTAACACCAAAAATTACCCATGTGAGTACTTGAATTGAAACTTAGATTTATTCGCATTGGTTGCTTTGGTATAATTGTATGCCTTGTTTGGTTATTTTCGAGCTATTAGTGGGATATTATTGTGATTGTGGGCCTGAGGCCTTGGACTTGGACTGGCTAGAGTTCTAGGTTAGTTTGACTGTACTGTGACGGGTGTCTACATTGTTGTTGTGTGGTGTGATTCTATTTGTGAGGTAATTTACCATGATTGGTATGTCTTTATACTCACGATATCTATATTGGGCATGATTTGAACTAGAAATGAGAGAATTATGCATGTGTGATTCTTAAACAGTTCTTGTTACCATTTGTTCTTGTTTTGTGCTACGAGATGGTGCATTATTGATTTTACTCGAGGAAATCTTGAAATTTTGAAGAAAGCACATCATTCCTGAGGTCTTAGTTTCTTAAAAGAAGACATTTACTTTAATTAGTCTATTTTACTTTCGAGGTTTTAATACCTTGGGAATAGTACTACTTATATAAGATTTTTGGACACTAAAAAGGATATTGGCTTTAAACATGCAAATTTTTGTGGCTTTTTCGAAAGATAAGCTTGAGAAAGCACTTCAGGTGGCCCGAAAGATTTATCTGGGTTTTCTTTTGTAATATTAAGCTTGAGGAAGCATTCCAGGCATCTCGGGGAACTATTCTGGGTTATATCTCTTGCATTTCATCTATTGTTGAGCTTAATAAAGCATTCTAGGCGGCTTGAGGTACTTTGTCGGGCTTTTACTTTTATGCATTGGCTATACGTGGATTGCATCACCTTGCATTACGTGTCTGATTGTGATTTACTTGTTCTGGATGTCGAATGTGCTTTATTTTTATTATCTTCACTTTCAATAGTGGCGCGTGTGGTTCTAGTTAGCTATTAAATTGTTATGTTAGCACTATCATGCCTCTTTTATTTAGATACTTTTTATGTAAGCCCGATCGGCCTATGATGCCTACTGAGTACCCTGTGTTTGAATACTCATGCTACACTTCTGCATATTTTTCTAATGAAGCTCCTAGTATGATCCACCCTCGTTGAGTTTGGATCTCTATAGTCGTCGCTTTTGGATCGTGGTGAGCTCTTGGCATCCAAATATTTGTTGCTTTCCTTCTTTTTGTACTATGCATGTAGTTTGTATTTTGATTAGACATATCTGATGTATATAGCCTTTCTGTAATTACATGCCCTTGTACCGGTGATACCAGGTATGGGGTTGGTGCTTGTATATAGTTTTGTCTTTCTCGGTCAGTTTTAGGCCCTTTTGTATATTTTGTATCATTTTATACATAGGCCCTTATCCTTCTTATTATTGCTTCTGTGTAGTTATGCTTAGTATGTTTATTGCTTTTCGCCTTGGGTTTTTGGTTTGCCTACTGGGGGTTTATGGTAGGCGCCATCATGGCCCGATTTCGGAACATGACAATAGTCTAATGGAATACCAAGGTCTTAAAATTGCAATATAAGGTCATGACTTGTCAGCTTGAAATTAAGATATTTTATTTGTAATTTCGATGGTACCTAGGGTTTTTTATCAATATTCCTTTACGTGAGTTCATTTGTTCAAACTCGATATTTTTTGAGATTTTGAGCTCGGTTTAGGGTGATTTTTGAAGCTACTTGAAAGTGTATTCATGGAGTAACATTCTAACTCACTACTTGGTATTTCCAATTGATTAGTTTATCATGTGTTCAAACTGCGTATGAACATTGAATTTTGGGATTTTTCAAGCAAGTTATAAAGTCATAATTTGGTGATTTGAGGGTCAATTTGAACTCCATTTTGATGAATTTTTTTATTGAAATTCCTTATTTTTTTTACAAATCAAAATCTATGGTCATGATGGCACCTACCTAAACACCTATGTAGGTAATCCAATCCTTCCAAAAATACATACAAACATAAATTAAAGGCAGAAGTAATTAAAGGCGGAACATTAATTTTTGGGATTTTTCAAGCAAGTTAAAAAGTCATAATTTGGTGATTTGAGGGTTGATTTGAACTCCATTTTGATGAATCTTTTATTGAAATTCCATATATTTTTTACAAATCAAAATCTATGGTCATGATGACACCTACCTCAACACCTATGTAGGTAATTAATCCTTCCAAAAATACATACAAACATAAATTAAAGGCGGAAGTAATTAAATTGTAACATAAATAATCCTCCAAAGCCTGAATCTTTCATAATAAAGCAAAACTACTAAAATATAACTATCCCAAGACTCAATATCACTTTTACAAGAGCTTTCTAAACCAAATCAAGATATCATGTACAATAAATTCAACTATCTAACAACTAGAAAGACATACTTGAAACGTAGATGAAGATTGGCCAACTCTTCGGACACAAGGAGCTCCCCATAACTTCGAATAAATGACCACCTCAAACAGATTAAAAAATGTGTGGATAGCTAATTCCAGGTTCTGCATTAGAAGATATGCAGAAAGGGTAGTAGAAGTAAAACCAGACATACGCGGTAGGCATCGTAAGCAACAAAGCAATAGTAATAATTATAACATCCAAAAAATATTATAAACCATTTAGTATAAGATAGTTAATAAGAAGCAATATGAGGCATACAAGTAATAATAAAGCTGTGCAATGCACTTTAATGCAATATCCAATGATTTTATCAGTGTACCTTTTCTGCTCAAAACATGTTGAGAGGTAGGACACATAGAGGACTCACGGTGTCCACATCCCCCTCTCCCCCCCCCTCCAACTATTTTCCTTGAAAATGTCAATTGGTTTTATCCTTGATATCATCAATAGTTAATAACCCAAATTTATTTTCCATCATGCATGCATATTTACTTCCAAAAGTGATGTTTCTATTAATACCAATGTTATGATACATAATAACGAATGAGTGTGCATGATCATAGTTATAAAATAAGTTTCAATTACAACAATAATATAAGAATGCCTTTCTCAACACAAATAACAAGGACTAAAAGTCTCTTCAAATAATGGATTTACTTTTGAAAACTAATTTTGAGGGCCACATATGATCAATTAAGTAGATTGGTATTCTAACCGAACCCTTAGTCTAATAACTCTGTTTTCATCTATTAAATAAATCTCTTTTAGAAATTGATCCCATCTAGGCATATTAATCTCCTTGAATGATAAGATGCAATAAAAGAGAGTACAATCCAACAATGATAAAAAAAATTCAATTAATGAACCCATTAGACAACTAGATCCTAATCTTAGGTTCCTCTTGTAACACCTCGGATTTCGAGAAAGGCCACAGTGAGTTAACAGGCAAGTCTATGAGCCCAAAATAGGCGAGGGACCCTTCACGAGACCCTAAATGGTCCGTTTAGGGCACCGTTGGCCGTTTAGGGACAGTGGCTGGCCGTTTAAGGCCACCTAAATTTGGCCTCACTTGTACGGATCCCTAGATTGTCCATTTACTAGTGTACCGTATAGGAAGGGCAATCCAGCCATGAAAGTCTGCCAGACTGGGGGCCTCTGGACGGTTCCCTATACGGCCAGTGAGGCCTTGTACGGACCATCCAGCCTTCTATAGAGGTTACTCCTTTAACTTTTAAGTTCAGGTCAATTCTTTAAATGTGGGAAAGATTTTGGATATGAATTAAGGTCACTAGAAGCCCCTAGCACAAAGTTGAGTTGAAAGCTTTATTACCGATTGAGTTTCAATATGAGATTTTACTTGGGTCAACTTCAAACAACCATATCTCTCAGAATATAATGTTCTAGGTGGCTCATGAACTATGCAGGTCTATGAGTCCTCTTTCCAATGTCACCAAGTTTTCTCTATTTCGAGTTCAGAGTAAAATGTTATGCTCATTTTAGTGAAGCCTTTTTAGGTAATCGAAGTTTCACGGATGGCTTGACGGATGGTGAAGTGTTTCACAGACCGTGGAGCCCTAAACGGTTCGTGAAGCCTTCCTTTTTAAGGCACTCCATCAGTTTTTAAGTTAGGGGTCATTTTGGTCTTTCCCCTTTGCGTTTGGTACTTAAGCAACATCATTTTAATTCCTATTCTAACCTTAAACTACGATGTTTTCAGTTAGTTAAGGGCTTAGAAAGTGTTAGTCAATTCTTTTACGTTCATTAATACTTCAAGTCATTAGAGCAAGGTTCCAAGAGGAGAAAAGCAAGGGTTTCGAACATTCTTCGAGCTTCATTGATTTTGCCAAGAACTTCGTTCTTCTAGGTATGTAAGGCTATCATAGTGTTGGACTAGTTCGTCCTAACGCCCTACATCTACTTTCAAATCAGTAAAAGAGTAATCTAGGGTTCTATCCTTAGATTTGCGTATTCTTGAGATGAGTTGATGTTGAGTTTTGAGTTGCTGATTATTGAATTCCTATTTCTAATTATTGAATTGTCTTATATTGTATATTGCGATTATTGAGTTGATTGTTCATGTTTATTTTTCAGCATGAACTCTATTCCTGAGTATTCATTGAGTTCTTATTGAGAATTTTTTAAACAAAATGTAATTGTTTAAACTGAATTTTTGAGAAAGTAAAGAGGAGTTTGAGAAAGAGTTTTAACCAAGATTTGAGCAAGAGTATAAGAGAATTAAGTATTTCCCAAATGTTTCATTTTTACATGAAGAAAAAGAGTATTATTTTGAGAAAAGTAAAAGAGTTTTTAGAAAGATTGAGTACAAAGCAGTTACCTCTTAAAGATGCCCTTTTGAGTAATTATCACTACCCAGAGAAAGTATTTTTACATTGAGCTAAGAGAAACCTTGTTTTCTAAATGTGCAATGACTTTAGAGATATTTCAGAGCAATTACCTCTTTTAAGAGAATAGTTTGAGTAATTATCTCAAATAAGAGAAAGAGTATATTTTATACATTTGAGCATGAGTATATATATATATATATATATATATATTATTGGGAGTAGTATTGTGCATCGATATGGGGATGAGTTCAGATAACTAAAAATCCTCATAAACCATGTCTTGCCAACATGGGTACATGATCATACTTTTTAGATGAATCCTTATTGCTTAGTGGATCCACTTAATTGAGAGGTTCTATACCCTGACACGATATAGGAGAGTTCTAGCAGCATGGGCGAGACTTTGTATCATCACATGGCTCACACTGATGTGATTCGGTTAGAGAATCTCCCAAATAGAGTTAAAGTGTATTTTCATATAACACTTATTATATTGAGTTCAAAGATGAGTAAGTATTTTGTAAAGCTTTAAATGATTTAACTCTTTTATCTCTTTACATTCAACTTGAGTATATTTTATCTACTACTGTTCTTTCTTTCAGTTGTTTTGCTATGGCTATATTACATACTCGTACCTTCAATGTACTGATGTCATTCGACCTGTATCTTTTTGTGATGCATACACAGGTGTTCAGGATCATCAACAGATGCTTCGTTGATATCACTCTACACTCCAGACAGTTTTGGTGAGCCTCCTTGTATTCCGGAGGACTTCACATTTACTTTTAGTTTAGTTGTTTTGAGGCGTCGTGGGTCTTGTCCCGACACCTATCTTAAACATTAGATGCTTTATATGTAGATAGAGTCGAGGAGTCTCTCATTTTTTTCTTTCCTTTGAAGATGTTTTGCAAACTATTATAATTATGGCAATGAGTACTTTCAGATATTCGAGTTGAGTTTTATTTTGCAATCAAATTCTATTTTAGGCATATTATTGCTTGAGTGAGTCTTCCTCTAAGTAGTCAGCCAAGCCAAGAGTTTGCTTGGGGATCAGAAATGGTTCTTGAGTGCCGGCCACGTCCAGGGTGTAGGCTCGGGGCATGACAAACTTGATATCAGAGCACAGAGTTCAAGACTCCTAGGGTGCCTATGAAGCCGTGTCTAGTCAATTCCTTCTTATTGGTGTAAAGCGCGCCATATCTATAATTGGGAGTCTATGACATTTAGGAATATTTCACTTTCTTCTTACTCCTGTTCGTACGATAGAGTTCAACTCTATAAAAATTTCTTCTAATTCGTGCTTACGCGTGTCTTTTCAGATCAAGCCTCCACGAAGAGCTATTTGAGGACGTCTTACTAGGAGAAATGCTAATCCTTAAGGTCAAAAAGCTCCTAATGCACTAGAAGTGCAACCATATGGAGATGTCACCAATGCTGAGTTTAGAAATGCAATTCAGATTCTAACTCAGGTTGTGGCAAACCAGGCTGGTCAACTAGGAACGGGTCACCAGGATGTAGCTGATACATCTAGAATCCATGAATTCTTAAGAATGAATCCCCCAGAGTTCACTGGGTCATAGGTCACTGAGGATCCGGAGAACTTTGTGGAAGAGCTTCAGAAAATGTTTGAGGTCATGCATGTTCCTGATACAGAGTGTGTGGAGTTAGCCTCATATCAGTTCAAAGGTGTTGATAGGATATGGTATGATCAGTGGAAGAAGAACATGGCAGAGGGGGCATCACTTTTGAGCTATGCTGTGTTTGAGGATGCTTTCTTGGGGCGCTTCTTTCCTCGAGAGCTAAGGGAAGCTAAAGTGAGAGAGTTCCTGAATCTAAAATAGGAAGCGATGAGTGTGAAGGAGTACAACCTCAAGTTTACTCAGCTATCCCGCTATGCACCGGAGATGGTGGCGGATATGAGAAGTAGGATGAGTTTATTCGTGTCCAGGCTATCTCGCTTATCCAACAAAGAAAGGTAAGTCAGCTATGTTGATAGGGGACATGGACATAGCTAGAATCATGATTCATGTGCAGCAGGTTGAGGAGGATAAATTGAAGGACAGAGAGGAATTTCGCAATAAGAGGGCCAAGACAGCAAGTAGTGAAACTGGTCAGCAGAAGATCGAAAATGGGAATCAGTCATCTTTTTAGCAGAGGTCATCTGGACCTGCTCCATCTTCAGCTAGTGCACCTGCACCAAGAAACAGGAATGATCGCAGGAATAAGAGTTCTTAGAATTTCAGAGCTTAAGGTACTCAGTCTTAGGGTAGTGTGGCACATGGGGCTAGATGGACCCCCGCTTGCACTAGGTGTGACAGAAACCACCCAGGAGAATGTCATGATGGCTCCAATGGTTGTTTCAAGTGTGGTTAGACAGGTCATTTAATGAGAGATTACCCTAAGAACAGGCAGGGTAATAGGGGCAATAGAGCCCAATCTTCTTCAGCAGCTCCAGCAGATAGGACTGCTCAGAGAGAAGCTACTTTAGGAACAGGCGGAGGTATGAACCATCTGTATGCTATGGCTAGTCATAAAGATCAGGAGAACTCGCCAGATGTTGTCACTGGTATGCTTAATGTCGTTACTTTTGATGTTTATGCCTTACTTGATCCAAGTTCGTGTTTGTCTTTTGTGACTCCTTATGTAACCATGAGGTTCGGTATTTCCCGGAACAACTTCTTGAGCCCTTCATGTTTCCACACCTGTTGGTGAGTCTATTCTAGGAGAAAGAGTCTACCGTGATTGTACCATCTCTGTCTATCACTAAGACACCATGGCTGACTTAGTTGAGCTAGACATAGTGGATTTTGATGTCATTATAGGTATGGATTGGCTTCATGCTTGTTATGCCTCATACAATTGTAGAACTCGAGTAGTCAAGTTTCAATTTCCTAATGAGCCAGTTTTAGAGTGGAGGAGTAGTTCAGTAGTGCCTAAGGGTCATTTTATTTCATACCTTATGGCCAGAAAGTTAGTTTCTAAGGGGTGCATCTATCACTTAGTCTGAGTTAATGACTATAGTGTTGAGACCCCACCTATTCAGTCAGTTCCAGTTGTAAGTGAGTTTCTAGATGATCTTCCTGGAGTCCCTCTTGAGAGAGAAATAGACTTTGGAATAGATATTTTTCCTGATACTCAACCCATTTCTATCCCACCATATAGAATGGCTCCCGTTGAGTTGAAAAAGTTAAAAGAGCAGTTGAGAGATCTTCTTGATAAGGGTTTCATCTGACCAAATGTCTCATCTTGGGTATGATTCCCTTAGGATGTGTATCGATTACCGCCAGTTGAACAAGGTCATCATAAAGAATAAGTATCCCCTTTCGAGAATTGATGACCTTTTCGACCAAATTCAAGGTGGCACTTGTTTCTCTAAGATATACCTCAGATCTGGCTATCATCAGTTGAGAGTGAGAAAAAGTGACATCCCGAAGACAACTTTTAGGACCCATTATGGTCATTATGAGTTCCTTGATATGTCCTTTGGTTTGACTAACACTCCTACAATACTCATAGATCTTATGAACAGAGTATTTAAGCAGTATATGGACATGTTTTTTTTATCATATTTATTGATGACATATTAATATATTCGAGGAATGAGGAGGACCATGCTAGTCATCTCAGAATAGTCCTCCAAACTCTCAAGGATCGGGAGTTGTATGCCAAGTTTTCTAAGTGTGAGTTCTGGCTTGAGTCTGTGGCACTCTTAGGCCATATAGTGTCTGGCGATGGAATTCGAGTTGACACTCAGATGATTGAAGCAGTACATAATTGGCTCAAACCCACGTCCCCAATTGATATAAGGAGTTTCTTGGGATTGGCTGGTTACTACAAAAGGTTCGTCGAGGGGATTTCATCTATTTCGTCCCCGTTGACTAAGTTGACTCAGAAAACAACTAAGTTTCAATGGTTTGAAGCTTGTGAGCAAAGCTTTTAGGAATTGAAAACTTAGTTAACTACTGCTCCAGTGTTGACCCTATCGGAGGGTACAAAGGGTTTTGTCATCTATTGTGATGCATCTAGAGTGAGACTTGGTTGTGTATTGATGCAGAATGGTAAGGTTATAGCCTATGCCTCCAGGCATCTTAAGATGCACGAGAAGAACTACTCGACTCATGATCTCGAGTTGGCGGCAGTAGTTTTTGCTCTCAAGATATGGCGTCACTATCTCTGTGGCATTCATATGGATGTGTTCACCGACCAAAAGAGTCTCCAGTATGTCTTCATTCAGAAGAAGCTAAACCTTCGACAAAGGAGGTGGTTAAAGTTACTCGATATTTTGACATAAGTATTCTCTATCACCTAGGTAAAGCTAATGTTCTTGCTGATGCCTTGAGCAGGTTGTCCATGGGGAGTACTGCTCAAGTCGAGAAAGGCAAGAAAGAATTGGATAAGGAAGTTCACAGACTTACATGTTTGGGATTTCATTTGTTAGATTCTAGTGAAGGTGGAGTGGTTGTGATGAATGGGGCTGAATCATCGTTAGTGTCAGAAGTGAAGGAAAAACAGGACCATGATCCTATTTTACTTGGGTTGAAGGCAAATGTGCATAAGCAGAAAGTGATGGTCTTTGCACAAGGGGGAGATGGTGTGTTGAGGTGTCAAGGTAAGCTATATGTTCCATATGTGGATGAACTTCTAGAGAGAATCATGAAAGAAGCCCATAGTTCTCGATATTTGATTCATCCAGGTGCCAGCAAAATGTACCATGACTTAAAAGAAGTCTATTGGTAGAGTGGCATGAAGAGGTGCATTGAAGAGTTTGTTGCTAAGTGCCCAAATTGCCAGCAATTCAAGGCTTAGCATTAAAGGCCATGTAGTGTAGCTTAGAATATACCCCTTCCAGAATAGAAATGGGAGATGATTAATACAGACTTCATTACTGGTTTACCGCGATCACGCAGAAAACATGATTCGATTTGGGTGATAGTGAACCAGATGACCAAGTCAGCCCATTTCTTGCCAGTAAAGACTACCAATATAGCAGAAGAGTATGCAAATTTATACATTCGTGAGATAGTTCAACTACATGGAGTACCTTTGTAAATCATTTCAGATAGAGGTGCTTAGTTCACCGCGCAGTTTTGGAAGTCGTTCTAGAAAGGTTTGGGTTCGAAGGTGAACCTTAGTATTACTTTTCACCCTTAGACAGATGGGTAGGCAGAGCACACAATTCAGACCTTAGAGGATATGTTGAGAGCTTGTGTTTTGGATTTCAAAGGTAATTGGGATGACCACTTGCCTCTCATTGAGTTTGCATATAATAACAGTTATCACTCCAGCATTCAGATGGCTCCATATGAGGCTCTTTATAGGCAAAGGTGTAGATCTCCTATTGCCTAGTTTAAAGTTGGTGAAGCAGAGTTGATAGGGCCATACTTAGTTCATCAATACATCGAGAAGGTGAAGGTAATTCAAGAGAGGTTGAAAACGACACAAAGTCATCATAAATCCTATACTGATGTTAGAAGAAGAGATTTGGAGTTTGAGGTTGATGATTGGGTATATCTGAAAGTTTCACCCATGAAGAATGCTATGAAGTTATGTAAGAAAGAGAAGCTCAGTCCCTGATACATTGGTCCTTACCGGTTATCCAAGAGGGTTGGTAATGTAGCTTATAAGTTGAAGCTACCGCCAGAGTTAGCAGCAGTCCATCCAGTGTTTCATGTTTCTATGCTAAAGAAGTGCTTGGGTGATCCTGCAGTTAATGTGCCTACTGAGAGTATTGGAGTAAAGGATAGTTTGTCATATGTGGAGACTCCAGTTCAGATCCTTGATCGTCAGGTTCGCAAGTTGAGAACCAAAGAAGTTGCATCAGTCAAAGTCTTGTGGAGAAACCAATTTGTTGAAGAGGCTACTTGGGAAGCCGAAGAGGATATGAAGAAGAGATACCCTCATCTCTTTTCCTCTGATTTGTTCTAGTCCAAGGTACTAACTCTTCCTAAAGTACTCATTTAATTTACTTCCTCCTTTAGTGTTTTGAGTTCATGAGTTTTATGTGTATTTTGCATATAATTGGGCTGTTAAACATTTCCCTACCCTTTCCATGTTCATTTCATCCATCATTTGAGGACGAATGTTCCCAAGGGGGAGATATTGTAACACTTCGGACTTTGAGAAAGGCCATAGTGAGTTAACAGGCAAGTCCACAAGCCTAAAACAAGCAGGGACCCTATTAGCTATTTAAGACCACTTGAATTTGGCCTCACTTGTACGGATCCCTAGACAGTCTGTTTACAAGTGTAAGGGCCGTATAGGGAGGGCTGTCCAGCCGTGAAAGGCTGCTAGACTTGGGGCCCTCTGGACGGTTCCCTATATGGCCAGTGAGGCCTTGTACGGACTGTCCAACCTTCCATAGAGGTGACTCCATCAGCTTTGAAGTTAAGGTCAATTCTTTAAATGTGGGAATCATTTCGGATATGAATTAAGGTCACTAGAATGCCCTAGCACAAAGTTGAGTTAAAAGCTTTATTACCGATTGAGTTTTAGTATGAGATTTTACTTGAGTCAACTTCAAACTCCCATATCTCTCATCATATAACGAATTAGGTGGCCCATGACCTATCAAATTAAAGATCTATGCGTCCTCTTTTCATTGCCACCAAATTTTCTCCATTTTGAGTTCGGAGTAAGAAGTTATGCCCATTTTACTGAAGCCTTGTTAGGTAGTTGAATTTAACGGATGAACTAATGGATGGTGAAGTGTTTCACGGACCGTGGATCCCTAAACGGTCTGTGAAGCCTTCCTTTTAAGGCACTCGATCAGTTTTTAAGTTGGGGTTGTTTTGGTCTTTCCCCTATGAGTTTGGTTCTTAAGCAACGTCGTTTTAATCCCTATTCTAAGCCTAAACTGCGACGTTTTCACCTAGTTAAGGGATTAGAAAGTGTTAATCAATTCTTTTACGTCCATTAACACTTCAAGTCATTAGAGCAAGGTTCCAAGAGGAGAAAAGCTAGGGTTTCGAACGTTCTTTGAGCTTCATCGATTTCGCCAAGAACTTCGTTCTTCTAGGTATGTAAGGCTATCATAGTGTTGGACTAGTTCATCCTCATGCCCTACATCTACTTTCAAATCAGTAAAAGAGTAATCTAGGGTTCTATCCTTAGATTTGAGTATTCTTGAGATGAGTTGATGTTGAGTTTTGAGTTCTTGAGTTGTTGATTATTGAATTCCTATTTCTAATTATTGAGTTGTCGTATATTGTATATTGCGATTATTGAGTTGATTGTTCATGTTTATTTTTCAGCATGAACTCTATTACGGAGTATTCATTAAGTTCTTATTGAAAATCTTTTAAACAAAACATAATTGTTTAAACTGAGTTTTTGAGAAAGTAAAGATGAGTTTGAGAAAGAGTTTTAACCAAGATTTGAGTAAGAGTATAAGAGAACTAAGTATTTCCCAAATGTTTCAATTTTACATGATTAAAGAGAGTATTATTTCGAGAAAAAGTAAAAGAGTTTTAAGAAAGATTGAGTACAGAGCAATTACCTCTTAAAGATGCCCTTTTGAGTAATTATCTCAACCTAGAGAAAGTATTTTTACATTGAGCAAAGAGAAACCTTATTTTCTAAATAACCAATGACTTCAGAGATATTTCAGAGCAGTTACCTCTTTTAAGAGGATAGTTCGAGCAATTATCTCAAACTAGAGAAAGAGTATGTTTTATACATTTGAGCATGAGTGTGTGTGTGTGTGTATATATATATATATTATTGGGAGTAGTATTGAGCACTAATATGGGGATGAGTTTAGACAACTCAAAATCCTCATAAACCATGTCTTGCCTACAAGGGTACACAATCATACTTTTTAGATGAATCCTTATAGCTTAGTGGATCAACTTAGTAGAGAGGTTCTATACCCCGACACGGTATAGGAAAATTCTAGCAGCGTGGGTGTAACACCTCGGACTTGGAAAAGAGGGAAAATGCAAATTTTGGGTTACAGGCTGTACCTACGGTTGGTAGAAGCACCTACGGACCGTAGATGGCATCCGTTGGTGATGGGGAAATAATTTTCTAAAATCAAGTCTCAAAAGCCCTCTTTACAGTTCAACAAGATGGTCCGTCATTCCTTTTACGAGTCGTAGATATGTCTCGTAGGTGACCCCAGACTTAGTTAAATTTTAAAGCTTAAGGTTGGTTTCTACGATTGGCATGTACGGACCGTAGGAAGACCTACGAGCTGTACATGGGTTCCGTAGATTAAAGGTCAAAATAATAGTTTCTGAATCATACCTACGGTTGTACAGGACGATCCGTAGTAGGACTTACGGACCGTAGGTTAGAACCTTAGGTGAGGCTCAAAAGTTAATTTTTAAGGGCTTTTTGGTCTTTTCCCTAATTGTTTTAATCATATTCTACGTCTTTTGCCTTCTACCCTAAGCCCTATATAATGATTTTCAACCCCAAATCACCCAATTCAATTCATTCTCCTAAATTCTAAAAAATGATCAAGTTCATCCTCTCAAATATTTCTCTCTCTAAAGCTTGAAGAAGAAGACTAGGGTTTCATATAAGGTCTCCAAATTCACCATTGATTGTGGGTTTTTGATACCAAGGTATGATAGTATCACCTATGGAGTCCTTTCCTCCATAGGGTTCCTAAATTCTCCAATTTTACAAGTTAGTATCTCCAATTGAAATTAGGGTTTTATTCCATCTTCATGGGTTCTTTTCAATTATGATCCAATCGATTGTTTTGTGTCTTTTTATGCATGAATTGAAGTAATTACATGTTTTTGAGTTGAATTCATATGAACCTATGCATGATCCATG
Organism: Solanum appendiculatum; assembly: GCA_018342035.1. Taxonomy (NCBI): domain Eukaryota; kingdom Viridiplantae; phylum Streptophyta; class Magnoliopsida; order Solanales; family Solanaceae; genus Solanum; species Solanum appendiculatum. Next base: position 93,941 of record JAGDQO010000727.1, read on the forward strand.
ATTTTAAACTATGAACTCATGATGAAGCTTATGAACAATGATCCATGAATTTATGCAGATGCTTTATGAATATATTTTATGGAAATTAGCATGTTTTATGAAAGTAATGATTATGACTCAAGTAAGCTTATAGATGAAGGTATCTATATGTTCTATGAAGCTTGGCCACATGACATGAATGACATCTAGATTTGCCATCAATGCTTTTGGGCTATTTTCCGAAATTAGGTCTTGATTAGTATGGTAGCCGGTTATGCCATCAATGATCATAGATCACGCTTTTAAAACTATTTCTATTAGTAGTATGACACTTCTAGTATAAAGTTTTAATGACTATGGGCCGTTAAAGCTATTATGAAAAGATCATGGATGGTGAAAGGTTTTCTCACGCATGGTCTAAGGAGCTATTCTAAATGACATAAGCTTGGACAAGTACGTGGAAGATGAAACAACTATTCTAATGAACTCTAGTTTGGATTGGCTACTTAATTGTGCCTTTCCATGGATAATAAGATGAATATGATTAATGACTAATTCCGTGGGATTTATGCTTAGCACCGAGTGGACAAGCGGCAAATACCCATGTCCCATAAACTATGTGCCACCATAGGATGATTGTCTTCGATAGACATTAGCTAATGGATCCATTTTAGCTCAAGACTCATGGTCCTTACCTTGGCAAGTAGGACAACCCCTTTTCAGTGTGGGGAAGACATCGGATTCCATGTTATAGCTCACATGTTCTATTTTGGTTAATGCTAACTTCCCACAATAATGAACTAAGGTTACTTTCTAAAAGTATCTCAATGTGTTTTAAAGATGTTTAGCAAGCATTGACCATGATTATGCTTATGTTTTCTAACATGTTATTTTATGAATTAGCTCGGTCATTGCATGTCATATAAGGTCCCATTTTTTTTACATGATTTATAACTCTTATGCATCGCTATCATACTTGGTACATTCCATATACTAACACATACTTTTGCCTACATTATTTCACTAATGTAGGATCAGATGCTTCTATTCCGCAAACTCGTGGCTAGTGACCCCATATTGAGCTTTAATGATTGGTGAGTCCTCATGTTTCGAGGACTGAGGTTTCTTTTATTGTTTTCATGTGTTTTCCTTTCATATTTTGTATGTGATGTATGGATTACGCCCAATCACCTTTCTTATCATGTATAAGATGGCTTTGAGACTGTGTTATACTTCCGCTATGTTTTGTCAACTTTGTTTGAAATAAAAGTATCTTTGAACTCTTTAACTTTATTGTCTTGTATGATGGATGCTAAGTGGCTTTTATAGGGCCTCTTGGGGTCTTATACGCCATGTCATGTCTAGGGGGTACTTTAGGTCGTGACAGTAGATGAGACGCTGTATCATCACGTATCTCACAGTGATGGTTGTCAGTTAGAGAATCTACCAAATTGAGTTAAAGTGTATTTTCATATAACACTTATTATATTAAGTTCAGAAATGAGTAAGTATTTTGTAAAGCTTTAAATGATTTAACTCCTTTATCTCTTTACATTCAGCTTGAGTATATTTTATCTACTGTTGTCCTTTCTTTTAGTTGTTTCGCTTTGGCTCTATTACATACTCGTACATTCAATGTACTTACATTGTTCGACATGCATCTTTTTGTGATGCAGACACAGTTGTTCAAGATCATCTATAGGCGCTCCGTTGAGATCACTCTAAACTCTAGACAATTTATGTGAGCCTCCTAGCATTCCGGAGGACTTCATATTTACTTTTAGTTTAGTTGCTTTTAGGCGTCGTTGGTCTTGTTTCGACACCTATCTTAAACATTAGAGGCTTCATATGTAGTTAGAGTCGAGGAGTCTCTCAGTACTTTCTTTGCTTTAGAGATGTTTTGCAAACTTTTATAATTATTGCAATGAGTACTTTCAGATATTCGAGTTGAGTTTTATTTTGAGATCAAATTCTGTTTTAAGCCTATTATTGCTCGAGTGAGTCTTCCGCTAAGTAGTCAGCCAAGCCAAGGGTTTGCTTGGGGATCAAAAATGGTTCTCGAGTGCCAGCCACGTCCTGTAGGCTTAGAACGTGACACTTCTATAACAATTCAAATATCATATCTTAGGCCATTTATCAGCTAAACTTCTTCTTTTACCTCGTGCGGCGAGCACCATTGTTTTGCCTTTGGCTTGTCTTTACGATCTCGTCCCATTTTCTATCCATAGTTTATTTCTAGGTCTTTTCACCTAAATTGCACAAAAATCTTTCATAAGCTCTAAATTATGTAATTGAGTAAGAGTATTCACCAAGATTATCCTAAAGAATGAGTATAAAAGTGGTGAAAAATGACTAAAAAGAGTGTAAATTCACCAACATCAATACCATGTTAAGACCTAGAGCGAAATATGAAGCTTCATAGGAAAAAGTAGAATCAAGATCAAATATAATTGTTGCAGGCCAATGACATACTACAACAATACCTGTGATAACTTCATTTGAGGCCTCAACCTCTTGTCTCCCTATAAATATAGCAATGTACATGATTACCCTTAGACTACCTAGAGTATATCAATGGAGCATCTAGAGGGAACACAAGAAAAAGCTCTTATGCTTTCTACTCAAGATATTTTGTAACACCCTACAACTTTTAAGCTAAAATTCAAACCATTCTCCGAATATGTATAGGCCTGAACCTGATGATTTTTAATTATACATATGCGTTAAGGTCAATTATTTACTGTGGAAATAACTAATGAGTTTGAGATTTTGACTCATTTGAGGCCTTTTTAGTTCAACACATAGTGTCCTCAATGCCTATTTATGTCCTTATCTAATAATATTTTGATATTTTGTAGCTATGAAGGCTAAAGGACAATGCAAGGATAAATCTATGAAAAGAGGCTAAAAACATTGAATCGAGTGTAAACTCCCCGTTGAGGATCACCCAGTAGGCCTGGACCTCGCCTAAAGTGATAGTGTTCACTTCTAAAAATATTCAAGGCAGGTCAGCGAAGCAAAATGCAAATGGTGATTCACCAAAATTGGTGGGTAAGCCAAAAGTTCCATCGTCGAAGGTGACATATTTTTGAGTTAAAATGAAGGCTGAATGGGCAAAAAGGTGGTACTTGATAATTCGCCAAACGTGAAAGGATGACTCAATCGAGTTCACCGACTGAGGTTCAAACATCTGCAGCCTGAAGCCAATAAAGGGCTAGTTGAAGAACATAATGGTGATCTGTCGAAACATGTAGGTGAGCCCGACTAATGTCATCGACAAGGTCGCGCATGGAATTTCTGACTAATTTTTTGGAAAATTATAAATAGCCCACAAGAGAGAAAATGCATCTTTTATCCATTCTAATTTTTTTATATTGAGAAACAGACTTTTTCTACTTTTCTCTTAGTTTTGGGGTTTTGAACAATCTTGTAATTGACAATTGAGGGTTCAGTTCAAAGTGGGTATTGAAGATTATTCCTTATTATCAACACTTTAATGGCTGAAAACATAATTGGTATAATTCTTTTCCCATTTATGATGCTTGGCTAAAACCCTAATTCTACGGGTGTGATTATAGAGTTGGGTATTAATTTAATTTAGTGGGTCTAGTGTCTTTCTCTATTTTTCTACTATTTATTCATGGATTTGAGCTATTTAGCACGGGGTTAATTTATGGGTTAAGGTTGCAATATTAATCCTAGCCTAGATCTTCGATTGATGCTCGAAAGAGATTAACTGAAGTGGGTAAATAACTTAATACTTGTAAATTGGGTTTGATTGTTGTAGTTTGCTCGAAAGAGAAATTAGAGTTTCAACTCTAATTTCCAAATTTGCTTGAAAGAGAGATTTTAGTAAGTTATTGGGTTGATTTATATTTTACATGGAGGAGACCAAAAGGATATTCTATGATATGATGCATTGAGATCGAAAGAAGATTTGTGTCGTTGATGATTACCCAGCCTATCCATGATTATTTAGCATTATTGAGCAAGCACTTGTATCCCTATTTGATGTTGATACCAACTCCCGCTCCCCTAGATCATCTTTTACTTGTTTAAACCCATGTTTTTAGTTGAAATTGTGATAATTGATTCCAAAACCCTTATATTAAATTTGGTGAAATCATCCACCATTTTCCTAATTGTTACAATGAATTGGCTTGCATCTTAATTTCCTAATTGAATTCTGCGATTTATATCACTCCTTGTGGGATTCGACCCCGACTCTTTTGTTGGGTACTTATATTGCTAGCGATCGTTTACTCATTTAATATTTTTGTGAGTAATTTGAGCGTTATAAAAAATAGCGCTGTTGCCGGGGACTGATGGCTAAGAATTCAGTTTGTGAAGTTAATTTGTGGACTTGTTTGTTTGTAGTAGAATACAATTTTGTTTGGTGTTGTTGTTGTACCCATTTGCAGGTGGAAATATGTGTGTGGATGGAAGTGACGATGCTAGTCACTACGGACAAAATGATAACATTGGAGACATGAACGCCATGAATGTTAATGTCGTCGAGAGTACAACAATCCGGTTGCCTCCACTACTAGGAGAGCTATGTTTCATGTAACCGGAACTATGTTGCAATTTCTCCAGATGAGAGGGATATTTAGAGTTCTTGGTCATGAAGACCCCATGAACATCTCCGAAAGTTGTGGACATTTGCAGGCCTTTCACTTTTAAGAACATCTCACAAGAATCCATTCGTTTAAGGTTATTTCCTTTCTCCTTAGCGGGAGAAGCAATCAGGTGGCTTACCGAACTACCACAAAATTCCATAACTTCATGGGAGGAACTAACAGAAGAGTTCCTTGAAAGATTTTTCCTTTCGAAGATGGTAAAACTTAGAGATAGCATCCCAAGTTTCAAGAGAGTGGATGGTGATCCTCTCCATGAAACTTGGTTGTGATTTCAAAAGTTAGTGTTACAATGCTCGACACATGGTGTTTCCGACAACTTGTTGCTGCAATATTTCTATCGTAGTCTTGATATAGTAAACAAAGGGTTGGCTGACCAACTCATTCAAGGAGGGCTAATACGACAACCATATGATGTGGCAAGAATGTTGCTTGATGACATGACCAAAATAAACCGACCATATCATACTAGGGAGGATCAAGTATCTTCTCTACAATTGGGTCTAACCAAGGAACAAATGGAGAAGAATAAAGAGCGTGATGAGAACATGGCCAAGATGATGACTCAACTTGACTTGTTATCCAAACATATCATGGGGGGTTGGATTCAAATTGGTGAACGCAGTTGGTATGAGTAGTGGGCAATGCCCGGATGAAGCACATTTTGAAACATTGTACACTGAAGAAGTGTAATATATGGGGAACCAAATGAGGGGCTCTCATCCAAACTATCCTAGATCGGGTGGGACCCAAAGTTGGACAAAGGAAAAAGATAATGACGGGAGAGATTAGCGAGATAGAGGAGGTAATTGGAGAGATCATGAGGCTGACAAAGATAGATACATATCACCTCATGATTATCCCAAACCCAAAGAGCAAGTTGGACCAGAAGGGACTCGAACTGCTAATATGTTAACTAGGATCTTTAACAAGGTTGAAGGGTCTGACAAAGTGTTGAAAGACTTAAATACGACATTTCTTGAGAGGCAACCCAAGTTTACTTTATTGCTTTCAATAACGTGTGTTGTGAGTGCACGTTGAAATGAAGTCAAAAGTTGAAAAGGACAACATAAGCGATCCAAATATCTAGTCGGTGATCCACCAAGTTGGTTTGGCAGACATCTTCATGTTCGCCTTCTAAGGCAAGAAATCTTGAAAATTGGTACTGTCAACTTTGGCATACAGATACCTAGTCGGTGATCCACCGAATTACATTTGGCTAATAACATCGGGTCTGCCGAGTTGAACTTCATGTCAAATATTTGTACAAGCATCATCAGCGAGCTTAAGCTCCTTCGGCGATTTGCTAAACTCGTTCGGTGATGTTAGTCACAGACTGCCGAGTGCGCCAGACAGCGAAAGGCCAAGGGTTTTTTCTCTTTTAAAAAGACATCCTTTGATCTTTTTTAATCTTTTCACTTCCTACACTCTATACTCTTAGTCTAAATACTAGTTTGAGTCTTCTTTGCTTTGATTTGTTTGCGTGGAGTGCGATAATGCTTGTGATTCTTAACCCAAACCCTTCCTCCCTTTTCATTCGTAGATCCTGACTTATTAAGGTTGGTTTTCGAGTTTACTTTTCTTGTTTTTGCTTGAAATTGATGCTTATGGTTGAGCTAACTATTGTTGTTACTATTTTGTTGTGTGAATCATGTGGGTTGATTTAACTTAGTCAATTGAATATTGCCCATGTCTTAGAATTGTTGATTTTGAGCCCAAAATTGCTAAAATTTATTGCATGGGTTGTGAGTTGTAAACTGATTCATAAATAATATGGGTTTTGTTTTAATGTTGCTTGGGTGAAGTCTGATTAGCCAGTGTTGTCCAATAGGCTTGTATTTATCCAATGATAGATATGGTTACATCTTTCTTAAGGGCAAATCGTCAATTTGGCAATGCTTTGTTAATTTTGGAAAAGTCTGAGTACCCGGGGGTAAAATTGGTATATGGGTAACTTGTTAAATTATTTGGGTGTTGGGTAGTGTTGTATTTTGGTGCTTAATTTTGAAAAAATTGTATTGGGCTGAAATCACAAGTTCGGTGAGCTTATCTTGGCCCTCCAAGGTGATTAGGTGAATCACCTAGTAAGTCCCACATCACCTTTTAATTGTGAAATTGTGACATGTGTACTCTCATATTCAGCGCGCTTGTCTTAGCTCGCTGAACCATCTCAGCATAATGCTGATTTGGAGCTGACACCGCCCCTAATGCCTGACCTTGAACTTGTTGACACTATCACTTTCGGTGGGCTTATCTTAGCTTGCCGAACAAGCTCGATGAATTACCGAGTTGGAGTTAACGTCGTCCTTCATGCCTGAGTGAAATTATTTTTGATCTTTTCAACTTCGGTGAGCTCATCTGGGCTCGCCTAACCTGTTAGGTGAATCACCTACCTATTCGGCAAGTCTCAGGAAACTTGTTTCAATTGTGCTTCTTTGTGCAATTTTTAACTAACCTTCACTCGATGTTTGTTTTGAAATGTTGTGCTTTACTGGAAATGGCCAAAACCAAAGTCCAGTCTCTTCAAGGGTGGTTTCATCTGATTCCGACTCTGACTCCACTCTTTTACCTCTTCTCAAAAGGTAAAAGGGGTGGTTTAAATGAACTTAGCGAGCAACAACAAGTCACTCCACGCACCTCTACACATGTGAGTCAAAAGCAAAAGAAGGCTGCCAAGGCTGATAATAGGAAGAAGAGGGCACTCATTGATGAAACCACTTCTTCAGCCTCTAACTCTGATGAGGCAAAAAATGCAGCTGCGAATCCACCAGTACGTACGATGGTGAAAATTATTGTTCCAAGGAAAAGGAGCATAATCCGCTCCAAGTTGCCACAAGATCCTAACAAAAATGTTTCTTTAAGGGTACTCCCATTATAGCTCCAAAGGCCCTCAATAGGCTAAAAGCAGTGGGGGAGCGCACTATTCTTGAGGAGCACAGGTTGTCAAGAGATAGGGTTATCAGTGACTACCCCACTATTTGGGACACAATCAAATTCAATGAGCTTGAGCAATTCACAAGAGCTTGACTCCCATATGTCCCGACGTGGGTTATAGAATTTTATGATGCCTATGCCAAGGCAATTGCCAAAGAAGAGGAAGGGTGTGGTTTGGAAGCCCTTAGAAGAAGTTGAAGTCCGGGGGAAAATGGTGCAATGTGGCTGGGCTGTGATAAATGATGCTTTGGGGATGGCTGGCAAAAGAGCTAAGATGTATAAGCTTTGAATAAAGCATATTGCATGCTATGTTGGAGAGATCTTGTTCGGAGACCTCCACGATTGGCACTAGTGGGGTCTGTCATTCAGACTCTACTATTCCTCCTCCCGATATGCTGGGCACTGATGCCTCAGTTAATACTACACTGCTACCTCCACCTTTAGATGTACCAGGTACTGATACCCGAGGTGACACCACTCCGTCCGAGCCACATGCGCAGAGTTCTTCGCAGACATAGCCTGTCTGTCAGGGGGACCGTTTACTCATCTCACTCCAGTACTGTTATATTTTTTTAGCCTTGAGGATACTGCTAGTTACTTTTTGGTGGGGGTGAGGGCACCTGTTCCTTTATTCCCCTTTTGAATTGTATTTTGTTTATTTCAGTTGTATTTTGATACTTTAGCATTTTGGTTTTTATTATATTTGGTTGATTTTTTATTCCATTTTCATCTCTTTCATTTGTCCCGTGAGTTTTGGAGTAGTAATGTTGATTGCTATTGCTTGTGAATTCGTTGTTGACATTCGAGGATTGATTTTGTCCAATATCGATGTCTTGGATAGTGCTCTTGATGAGAAATGTGTTTTGTGTTGGTGTTGCAAGAGGAAATTGGTGTTGCTTTACTTTTGAATGATCTTTTAGAATCTTGTATTGACTAGCTGCGTATTGATGTGAGCCATGTAATGAATATCGCACACAAGTTTCTTAATTTTGTAGAGTTGTGTAAAATAATTGTGTTTGAACTGCCATCTGTGGTAAGATCCTACTTGAAAGCATGCTTGTTGAGTCCTAGAATTTTCCTTGTTAGTCTAATTGTTTAGCCTTGGTGAATGCAAGAGATGATCTTGAGCACAAGTTTTTAGAGGGAATCCAAATCTTGATACCTTTTGTGACTATCTTGTGAGGGTGTGCAACCATGTTGGATCCATTTGAGCCTAAAGCATTTGTTGTCAACCTCATTGAAACCTCTTGAACAAAATATGCCCCTAACGTCTCACCCATAAATCCTTTTCTAAGCATTGGTTTGTTTGAATAGCTAACTTAGGCCAAAAGCCTAAGTTGGGGATGTGGAAAGGAAGGAGGAAAGAAAGCCAAGTGTAAGAGAAGAAAGAAAAGTGAGATTCAACCATGAAGTTTAGAGCAAAAAGAAGGAACACATCTTTATAAAAAAAGGAATGTGCAAAAGCATGAAAATGGAATGAAAAAGAAAGTCTTGATGAGATAAGTGGGGTTTCCAATAAATTGAATGAAAAATTGAGGATTGAGTCTCCAAATGAAAATAATGAAAAGAACTTGAGAAGAGGTGAAGATGAGTACAATAATTCTTTGAAAAGGTGAAGTCACTGAGCCAAATTGACCATACCTTTGCCCTCAGCCCCATTACAAGCCTGAAAGACCCTTGAGATCTTGCTAAAATTGGGTTGTGTGATAGCTGGAAAATATGGGCAAACCTATGGGATGAAGCTTGCATGTATTTCACTTCTAGAGAGTGAGAGTTATATTGATTCCTAACTTCGTTGTTGATGTTCTGTGTGAGATCATGGAGAGCACTTGGATGCTTTTGTTGAAGGATGATTAGTAGTCTTGTGATGACACTTGCATGTTAACTCACATTGAGAACTGTTGTAGACACCCTTGTTGAACTGATTGTGTTCTTGATTTACTTGAGAACAAGAAAAAGTTTAAGTAGGGGGTGTTGATGAGTCTGAGATTTTGACTCATTTGAGGCCTTTTCAGTTCAACAAATAGTGTCCTTAATGCCATGTCCTTATCTGATAATATTTTGATGTTTTGCAGCTATGAAGGCTAAAGGACAAGGCAAGGATAAATCTATGAAAAGAGAACAAAAACATTGTAAATAGTGTAATCTCCCAGCTAAGGATCGCCTAGCATAATAGGAGGATCGCCCAATAGGCCTGGACCTCGCCTAAAGTGACAATGTTCACTTCTAAAAATATTCAAGGCAGGTCAGTGAAACAAAGTGAAAATGGCGATTCACCGAAACAAGTGCGCGAGCCAAAAGTCCCACCACCGAAGGTGACAGACTTCTTAGTTAAAACGAAGGCTGAATTGGCAAACAAGGTGGTACTTGGTGATTCACTGAACGTGAAAGGATGACTCAATCGAGTTCGTCGACTGAGGCTCAAACACCTAAAGCCAAGAAAAGCCGAGCTAAAGAACAAAATGACGATTTGTCAAATCATGTAGGTAAGCCTGACTAATGTCGCCGATAAGATCGCGCATGGAATATCAGACTAATTTTTGGAGAAATTATAAATAGTCCAAAGGAGAGAGAAAGTGCATCTTTTATCCATTCTAAATTTTTTATATTGAGGAACAAACTTTTTCTACTTCTCTTAGTTTTGGGGTTTTGAACAATCTTGTAATTAACAATTGAGGGTTCAGTTCAAAGTGGGTGTTGAAGATTATTGCTTATTATCAACACTTTAATGGCTGAAAACATAATTGGTATAATTCTTTTCCCATTTATGATGCTTGGCTAAAACCCTAATTCTACGGGTGTGATTATAGAGTTGGGTATTAATTTAATTTAGTGGGTCTAGTGTCTTTCTCTATTTTTCTACTATTTATTCATGGATTTGAGCTATTTAGCATGGGGTTAATTTATGGGTTAAGGTTGCAATATTAATCCTAGCCTAGATCTTCGATTGATGCTCGAAAGAGATTAACTGAAGTGGGTAAATAGCTTAATACTTGTAAATTGGGTTTGATTGTTGTAGTTTGCTCGAAAGAGAAATTAGAGTTTCAACTCTAATTTCCAAATTTGCTTGAAAGAGAGATTTTAGTAAGTTATTGGGTTGATTTATATTTTACATGGAGGAGACCAAAAGGAGATTCTATGATATGATGCATTGAGATCGAAAGAAGATTTGTGTCGTTGATGATTACCTAGCCTATCCATGATTATTTAGCATTATTGAGCAAGCACTTGTATCCCTATTTGATGTTGATACCAACTCCCGCTCCCCTAGATCATCTTTTACTTGTTTAAACCCATGTTTTTAGTTGAAATTGTGATAATTGATTTCAAAACCCCTATATTAAATTTTGTGGAATCGTCCACCCATTTGTCCTAATTGCTACAATGAATTGGTTTGCATCTTAATTTCCTAATTGAATTCTGTGATTTATATCACTCCTTGTGAGATTCGACCCTGACTTTTTTGTTGGGTATTTATATTGCTAGTGATCGTTTACTAATTTAATATTTTTTGTTAGAAATTTGAGCTTTATCAATAGCTTAGATGATTGATTAAGGTAGAAGAATCCTCTAGCACAAAGTTGAGTTGAAAGCTTCCTTACCGATTGAATTTTGCTATAAATTTTTACTTACGTCAACTTCAAACAATCATATATCCTAAAATATAGATAGTTATGTGTCTTGTTACACACCATATTTATTAAAGATATTTTAGTCTTCTTTCAAACACCACCAACTATTCATAAATCCAAGTAGATAGTAAATTGTTATGATCGTTTTAGCAAAGACGCTCCAATATGAAATTTTCATTCCCATGTACTATGAGTCATCAATACAAGTCATAGTTTGATAGTACTATTCGTACTTTGGACCCGTGAAGAGGTGCAGATAGTACTAAAACCCACCCAAGTTTTACGATTGACAGTATGAGTCGTGGCTTGATAGTACAACCCATACTTTGGACCTATGAAAAGGTTCAGAGAGTTCCAAAATCCACTCAAGCAACAACGAGTCAGACCACGAGTCGTGGTATAAAAGTATAAGTCATAAAATGACTCGTGGGTCACTATTTTTTAAAATTTAACAGTCTTTTTCTAGGGTTATTTTTGTCTTTTCCTTATCTTTATAAGACTAATCCAAAATGTTTTAGCACCAACTAGGGGAGTATATCACATTAAACACTTTTTTTCTCTCTTATTCTACGCTCTCATCTCCTTAATCTCGGAACAGACCTTAAAAAGGTATAAGTGTAGGGTTCCAAGATTTTCAATCAAGTTTCTATCCAAAACTCTACTTCTCTCAAGTATGTTAAGTATCTGTAATAACCCTGAAGGTCATTTTTTGAATTTTCTAGATACTTACCATTTTACCCCTCTCAAGAGTTACTCCAAATCATGTTTGATAACTTTATGAGGTTAGTTTTGTAATCAGATTTAAAAGTTGAGATTTTTGGGAGTTTTAGAAGCTTTTAAGTTGATACTGACTTTAGTCAACATCAGAAACTACGAGTCTTGAAACGAAATTGTGTCAGTTCCATTAGCTCCAAAATTGTGTCAATTCTAGTAGCTCCTGAATGTGGAATTCGGTCTACATGTATTGTTGCTTTCAGTTCCAAACCTTTTACGCAAATTTGAGCCATGAGTTGGATATTTAGGTGGATTTAGACCAAGGTTTGACTTTGGTCAACTTAGGAGTTTGGATGCTCGAGTTCAATTTCCATTGATTCCATTGGATTCAAGAGGTGATTTAGGTCTCGGCAGGGCCTTGATTCAATTTTTAGGGGTTTCGATGGTATTTTCGTTTTTTTGATAGAAATTAGTTAGTTGTGGCTTAATCGGGTGTCGGGTCAAGAAGACCTCGAATCTTTGTTTTCATGGTTTGAATGGGTCTTAAACGTCAAATTTAGTAGAGTAGCATATCTGGGTCATTTTTGATAATGCTCAAACTACTCTTCAAACAATTCCAAAGAGCAATCGATCGTCATCAATATACATACCCAACTAAGAGTCGGGGTCGAATCTCATAGAGAATGATACAAGGCAAGAAATTCTACCAAGAAATTTAGATTGTAAATCAATTTATTTGTAGAAATAAGAACAATGGGTGGATGATTCCACCAAATTTATAAAAGAAGTTCAGTTTCAAAAGTCACAATTAAGCTAAGATTTCAAAAATTAAATCAAATAACAAGTAATCTAGGGGTGCGGGGATTGGAAATCTATATCACATAGGGGTAATTGTGTTTCTCTATAGTGATGAACATTCATGGATAGGCTGGGTCGTCTTCAATGATGCTAGTCTTCTTTTGATCTCATAGCATCAATTCATAGAATCTCCTTTCAGTCTCATCTATGTACATTACTAAACAACCCAATAACTTACACTATTCTCCCTTTTGATACAGAAATAGGGCAAATAGATCTGATCCATAACCTCTATTTTCATGCAAGTTACAAACATCAAACCTAAATTGCAAGTATTGGACTAATTACACACTTCAGTCATTCTCTTTCGAGAATCAATCAGAGATCGGAAGTAGAAATTAAGTTTGCAACCTTAACCCAAAAGTTAACCCCATGCTAATTAGCCCAAATCCATGTATGAATATCAACAAAACAGAGCATAACACAATACCCACTACATTAAATCAATACCCAACCCCATGATTGCACCAATAGACTTTAGGGTTTTAGCCACCCATCACAAAATGTAAAGGAATTATACCTTTCATGAAAGCAGCCATGGGTAACATGAAATTAAGCAATTACAAGTAATACCAACTTAGATTCCAACTTCAATTTGTCAAATTCAAGAGCAAAGTTGAAAAACCCCAAAACTAGAAAAGTATTCTTCACAAAGTAAAGTGTTTCTCTCTCTAAAAGATTCAGAACTCTCTAAGAATTTTCAGACCTTATTTTTCTCTCTCTTTGGGCTATTTATAGTTTCCCAAAATTTGGCCCAAAACTCAATGCTTGACCAGTTAGGCGATGTTAGTCGGGCTCACTGAGCACATTCGATGGATCGTTGTTTGCTCCTTAGCTCACCTTTGTTTTGCTTTAGGCTTCAAGTGTTTGAACCTTAGTCGGCAAGCTCATTCGAGTCTGCCTTTCATATTCGACAAATCATTGAGTACCACCTTTGTTTGCCTTCTTATCTTTCAAAGTTTCTCCAAGTTTGTCACCTTCGGCAATGATCAACATGTTTGCCTTTCTCATTCGGTGTGTCACTGTTCCTCTTTGAGTTTGACGACCTGGCTCAATTAATTCAAGTGCTGAGCACTGTGAACTTGGGCGAGGTCGTACCAATTTGGCGATCCGCTCTTCTTGTTAGGCGATCAACAATGTTGAGTTTACACTTCTTTTCATGTTTTTGGTAATTCTTTCAAACATTCATCCTTGCCTCATCCTTTTGCTTTCATAGATGCAAATCATCAAAATATCATTAGAATAGGACATAATTAGGCATTGAGAACACCAATTGTTGAGCTAAATAGGCCTCAAATGAGTGTAAATCTACCACTCATCAACACGTCCAACTTAAACTTTTGCTTGTCCTAAAGTAAATCAAGAACACAATCAGCTCAACAAGGGTGTTTATAACAGTACTCAATGAGAGCTAACATGCAAGTGCCATTACAAGACTACTCTCAACAACATGCTACACTTCATCATGATAAAAAAGCTTCAAATGATGACTAGCCAATTTCAAACCAAGCTCAAGCTCACTATAGTTTCTTTTCTAATGCAATACCATGTTTCAACAAATACATTCAAGTGCCCTCACATCAAGAATGATTCCATACTCTGACAAAGCAAATCAATAAAGAATTAGGGAATCAACATAACTCTCACTCTCCCAAAAGATAAATACATGCAAGCTCCATCTCATAGGTTTGCCCATATTTTCCAATCATCACACAACCTAGTTCATGCAAGATCCCAAGGGTCTTTAAGGCTTGTAACGGGGCTGAGGGTTATGGTATGGTTAATTTGGCTCAGTGACTTCACCTTTTCAAAGCATTGTTGCAATCCTCTTCACCTCTTCTCAAGTTGTTTTTGTTCTTTTTCATTTGAGAACTCAAACTTTGACTTGTCAATCATTTTATTGGAAACCCCTATTTATTTCATCAAACTTTCTTTTTCTTTGCAATTTTTCAAATGTTATTCATCACGCTCCTTTCTTTTCTCTTTTTTTTTCTTTTTTCTATAGGGAGGGGTTCCTTCTTTTTGTAACACATTTCAAAGTTGAGTCTCATTTCATCATTCTTTGCCTTTCACTTGGCTTTCCTTCCTCCTTCCTTTCCGCACTCCAACTTAGGTTTTTGACCTAAGTTGGCTATTCAAACCAATCAATGCTTCGAAAAGGATTTTGGGTGAGAAGTTAGGGGCAATTTGGCTTAAGAGGTTTCAATGTGGTTGTCAACAAATGGTTTAAGTACAAATGGTGATAAAATAGGTGCACACCCTCACAAGGTAGTCACAGAAGGATATGGAAATTTGGGTTCCCTCTCAAAATTTCTGCCCAAGATTATCCCTTACACTTACCAAGGCTAGACAATTGGACTAACAAGAAAAATTCTAGGATTCCACATGCATGCTTCCAAGTAAAATCTCACCACACAAGGCCCTTCAAACATGCTTATTCAACACAGCCCGAAAAGATCAAAAGCTTACGTGTGATGTTCATTGCAAAGCTCACATCAAAACGCAGCTAGTCAACACAAGATTCAATAAGATTGCTCAAAAGTGCATCAACATTGATTTTTTCTTGCAACACAAACACTAGACACCATGCTCATCATGAGTACTATTCAAGACATCAATATTGAACACAATCGATCCTTGAATTTATATCAATGAAAAATCAAGCATTTCACGATTTACAAAACTCATGGGGCAAGAGAAAATATTTAGAAAGAGGCACAAATAGATAAACCAAACAAACACTATAATAGAAACAAAACAAAGTATTACATCATCCAAAAACTGAAAAATAACAAAATATAAAGTAAAGGAGAATATTGGCACAAGTGCCCTACCCCTACTAAAAAGTAAATGTAGTGTCCTCAATACAAAAATAAAAGAGTACGAGAGGAAAGGTAAAAAGTCCCCCTGACAGGTTATGCCTGTGGAGTGCTCTCATCTGGAGTTTCGAGAGGAGTGGCATCATCCGGGGCATCAGTGCCCGACAATAAGATCACATGAGGTAGCGGTGTAGCATTATTTGGGGCATCAGTGCCTGGCACAGTAGTAGGAGGAATGGTGGAGTCTGAAGAGACTACACTCGTGCCAATGACAGAGGTATCCTCAAGAGATCTCTGCAATGTCGTGTGGACCATCATCTCCTCTATGTCCTGTAGCTCAGTCAGTGCCATAACAATTCTCTATTCATCCTCTTCTCTCCTCAACTCTTCCTCATTAATCTCCTTGTCTAAGTCATCATTGGCCATATCATCCTATCGCTCAACATCATCAATAGCTCCATCAACAAATCCCTCAACATACCTACTCGGCTGCACACTCGGAGAAGGCTCACTGCTAGGCATGGTCAGTGGCATAGACACAGGTGCATCAGGTAGGGGAACCTCACCCCAAAGCATCAAAGTATCCGTAGACTTCAGCTGGTCTATGTCAACCCTCAAGGCACCTACTCAGCCCTCATCATATCTAGTGCATCAGAACTGCCCTCCACCTCCTCTCGGGCCTCTATCCTAGCGGTGAGGTTATACAACCTCACACTATGGGACTCAATCGAAGCCTCGCACCGAGTGAACCTAACTCTCAGTGGAGCTACAACTTTCTCAATAGCCCTCTAAAGCAACTTGGGCAAATCAGCCTCAACCCTTGCTACCCTCACATTCGCAGACCAGGCAAGATTGGCAATTTGATATATCATGGTCTGGGTTAAGGTGGGATGAGAGATAGGAGTAGGGGCAGGTGCAGTGGAAGTGGATGTAGAAGGGACAGAAGGAGGCTAGGATATACCTGATGGATCCATAGAAGGAGTGGATGGAGTGGCCTCAGATGCTAGATAGAAGGATCTACCACGGGCGTAGTGTCTAGTGGTGGAGGATTCCTCCGAGCCGTATCATTCCATAAATAGTTGGCCTCAATCCTCCAGATGTCATTGAAGGAGGCCATGGTGATCCTAACATCAGTCGTCCCTTGAAAGGGAACTCCAACATTTTCATATAGTTGTGTGATCAAGACGGGGTATGGTAGCGATGTCTGCTCCTGTTTGGCCCTCATTAATATTTCCTCAGCAAAAATTTACCCCATATTAATCTTCTCTAAATCGATGATTTACCCACTAACACGACTTTTGGGTGCCTAAGAATGGACTCATTCTGAGAAGGCATGATATTACTACTTATGAATCCAAACCAGAACTGGGCCCCAACATTCAAATCCTTCTTCTTTATTCTCGCACCATCAGCCATCCATGGTGGAAAAATGTCAGATATCAGTGGTGCCAACAAGCCTTTTAATGAATCAAGGTCGTGTCGCATCCACAGATTAAACATCTCAGGATCATTCTCTGGCGTATTCAATGCCGTGTTAATTTCACCTATGTGGCATTGCACCATCTTGCCACAAACCTCAACTTTATCTAATGGTTTCCACACTGTGCCTTTTCTCTTCTTCGGCAAAGCTTGTGCATATGCAATGTAGAATTCCCTAACCCAAACTGGAACATAAGGATTTTAAGGTCTTGTAAACGGCTCAAATCGGTGAAATTTAATAGTGTCCCAAATGGCCGGGTAATCACTCATTACTCCATCAGTGGAGAGCCTTCGCTCCTCAAGAATTGTTCATTCTCCAATGGCCTTGAGCCTATTAAGGGCTCTTGGAGTGATGATAGAGAGAACACAAGAGGTAGGGGTAGGATCCTGATGAGGTGGTACCAATTTGGATATGATATCCGTCCTTTTCTTGGCTATATGCTTCATTGATCTCTTACCCACACACGTAGGAGATCGTGGAGTGGTCTGTTGTCTAGGAGCCTCAGATGGCTCGTTAAGGACTATCCCCTGTTGCTGCTTTGGAGGAGGAGAAGGAGCGTCATGCTCTCAGTTAGAGGTCACTACTTATTTTCCAAGTGCTTTACCCATTTCCTGCAAAATACAACATTTCCAAACAAAGATCGGGTGAAGGTTAGTTGAAATCAAAATCAAAATAAACACAATTCAAAAATGTTCAGTGACTTGCCTAATGGAAAGGCGGTCCGCCTAACAGGTTGGGTGAACTCAGGTGAGCTTGCCGAAATGGATAGTACAAAATTTTAAAGAACTCAGGAATGATGGGCAGAGTCAACTCCCTCTCAACAATTCATCGAGTAGGTTTTGGCGGGCTAAGACAAGTCCACCGAAAGTGATAGTGCAAAATTAAAAAGAACAGGTATGAAAGGTGATGCCCACTCCCACTTGGTGATACACTGAGTGGGTTTCGGTGGACTAAAACAAGCCCGCCGAATGGAACAGTTCCCAGGTCACATATTCAAGCAAGGAAGGTGATCTAGGTATTATTCGGCAATTCGCCTAACTGCCTTGGCGAGCTAAGACAAGCTCACCGAACATACAATGTTCAGCCATGTACCTATATTTTTTATTTTAACCACAATACGCAACAATACACAATTCCTAATCAACTTTAAAATCTACCCACATGCTTTTCTACCCACGGGTACTCAGACATACCCCTAATATCTCAAAGTATTGCTCGGATTAATGATTTGCTCTTAAGAAAGTCATCACTCCATCTATCATTGGGAAAAATCATTCAATCGGGTCAACACTAGGCTAATCAGACTTCGCCCATACACAATTCAATCAAGACCCAGCAATTATCCGGATTCAATTTCAACAATTAACCAACACAATCAATTTTAGCAATTTAGACACAAGTTCAACTATCTAACACACAGGCACAATTCAATACCAACAATATAGCATTACCCAATGGAATCAACTAACAACATGCATCAAATGGCTTCAAGCCAACACACAAAACACAATTTTAAGCACAAATCATAAGATAGAAGTTGAACACCAACCTCTGGAAGAAGTAAATACTAGCAAATAAAGGAGGTTAGGGTTTGAGTCGACCAATCACGCAAGAGTTTGCAATCCACGTACTCGAGAATCACAAAAATGGACACTCATACACTAAAATATGCTATTGGAGGTAAAGGGAAGAAAAGGATCTCAGAGATATCAATGGGTTTCTTTTTAAAAATAGTAGACCCTTGACCCTTTTAAACCAGGTACATTCGGCGGTCACGACTAACGTCACTGAGTGAGTTCGGTGGATAGCTGACTAGAGCTGAAGCTCGCCAAAAAGGCCTGAATGAATACCAAACCTGAAGGATGATTCGGCGAACTCGATAGAGTCCACATAGTGTACCTTGGCAGATCGCCATTTGGAGCTCAGATCGCCTAAGTTGATAATATACTTTTCCATGTTTTTCAGCTCAAAAGGCGGATAAGAATGAGTCCACATAACGTCTTAGGCGGATCATCGTTATGGTTTTGGCATTGCCTAGTATGTCCTTCGCAACACTTTGACTTCCTTTCAACCTGCACTCACAACACACGTTATTGATAGCAATAAAACACAAGTAAAATCTTGGGTTGACTCTCAAGAAGTACCTTTTTTAACGTGGCATGGCATAGTTTTCACTTTCTCAACATTTATTTTTGGGATTTGGGATGGTGTCACTAGGCAACGTTCCCTTTTGCCTCAGATTGAGATGGATGGAGATCTAGCACATTCGAGTCTCCAACTATTTAATAGACATTGAATGAGAGATCACCATTTGAGATAAGGTGGAGAAGTCATTTTTTAATTCTTTCAACACCTTATCGGATCCTTTAACCTTGTTGAAGATCCTTGTCAGCATTTCCTCAATTCGGTTTCCTTCTGGACCATCTAATTCTTTTGGTCTTGGATGATCATGGGGAGGAATATATCTATATTTTTCAACCTCCCTATCTCTCTAATTTCCACCTCTATAATCTTTCCAACCACTATCTCGCTCCTTGTTCCAACCTTCGTTACCACCTTGTCGTTGGTAATTTGGGTGAGAACTCTTCATTTGGTTTCCCAAATATTGTACTTCCTCATTGTATAATGCCTCAAACTTGGCATCATTTGGGCACTGCCCACTACTTGTTCCAACCGCATTCATTGACTTCAAACCATCTCGCATGACATGTTTTTACAACAAATCGAGTTAGGTCATCATTTTAGCCATATTTTCATCTCGCTCATTGTCCTTCTCAATTTGTTCTTTGCTCATGCATAATTGTTGAGTAGATACCTGGTCCTCTCTAGTATGCCATGCTCAGTTAACCTTGGTCATATCATCTAGCAATAATGCTGCTACTTCATACGATTGCCTCATTAAACCTCCTTGGACCAATTAATCAGCCACACCTTTATTGACTGAATCAAGGCTTCAATAGAAGTATTACAGCAGCAAATTGTCCGGAACACCATGTGTTGGACATTGCAAGAGTAATTTCTTGAACCGTAACCAAGTCTCATGTAGAGGTTCACCTCTAATTCGTTTGAAATTTTGGATTTGGGTCCGAAGTTCAACCATCTTTGAGGGGGGAAAGAATCTCTTCAAGAAAGCTTCAATCAACTCCTCCCAAGAAGTGATAGAGTCATTTGACAATTCTGCCATCTATCTTATAGCCTCTCCCATCAAAGAGAACAGGAATAACTTCAACCTTACGGACTCTTGTGAGATGTTCTTGAACACAAACGGTCCACTTACTTCCACAAAATTCTGAAGGTGTTCATGGGGATCCTCATGAGCTAAAACCCCAAACATTCCTCTTAGTTAGAGCAATTGTAGCATCTTTCCGGTTACATGACAAACTGCCCTCCCTGTTGTGGGAGGTATCCAGATAGCTCCCATGATCTGAATGATGTTCACATGCATATCATTCAAATCACCCATGTTGTTGTTTGCCCATAGTGACTATTGTTGTCACTACCATGGTTACTCATTTTTCAAACTTGCAAATCAGTAAACCACAAAACCAAGCAACAAATCTACTACAACTAAAAAAATTTATCAACTAATTTCTCAAATGAAATTTCTAGCCATCATTCCTCGGCAACGATGCCAGTTTTGATAACACTCAAAATACTCTTCAAAGCCAGTCCAAAGAGTAAGTGATCGTCGTCAATATAAATACCCAACTAAGAGTCGGGGTCTAATCCGACAGGGA
Source organism: Solanum appendiculatum (assembly GCA_018342035.1). Lineage (NCBI taxonomy): Eukaryota > Viridiplantae > Streptophyta > Magnoliopsida > Solanales > Solanaceae > Solanum > Solanum appendiculatum. The sequence continues at coordinate 114,731 of JAGDQO010000727.1, forward strand.
ATAATACAAGGCAAGGAATTCTACCAAGAAATTTAGATTCTAAATCAATTCATTTGTAGCAATAAGAACAATGGGTGGATGATTCCACCAAATTTATAAAAGAAGTTCAATTTCAAAAGTCGCAATTAAGATAAGATTTCAGAAATTAAATCAAGTAACAAGTAATCTAGGGGTGCGGGGATTGGAAATTGATGTTACATAAGGGTAATAGTGTTGCTCTATAGTGATGAACATTCATGGATAGGCTGGGTCTTCTTCATTGTCGCTAATCTTCTTTCGATCTCATAACATCAATTCATAGAATCTTCTTTCGGTCATATCTCTGTGCACTACTAAACAACCCAATACCTTACACTATTCTCCCTTTTGATGCAGAAATAGGGTAAATAGATCTGACCCATAACCTCTATTTTCAAGAAAGTTACAGATATCAAACCTAGATTACAAGTATTGGACTAATTACCTACACCAATCAATCTCTTTCGAGCATCAATCGGAGATTGGAAGTAAGAATTAAGTTTGCAACCTTAACCCAAAATTTAACCCCATGCTAATTAGCCCAAATACATATATAAAAAACAACAAAATAGAGCATAACACAATACCCACTATATTAAATCTACACCCAAGCCCGTGATTGCACCGCTAGACTTTGGGGTTTTAGGCACCCATCACAAAATGTAAAGAGATTATACCTTTCATGAAAACAACCATGTGTAATATGAAATTAAGTAATTACAAGCAATACCCACTTAGATTTAAACTTTAATTTGTTGAATTCAAGAGCAAAGTTGAAAAATCCCAAAACTAGAAAAGTGGTCTTCACAAAGTAAATCGTTTCTCTCTCTAAAAGATTAAGAACTCTCTAACTATTTTTGGAACTTATTTTTCTCTCTACTTTGGGCTATTTATATTTTCCCAAAATTTGGCCGAAAACTCAATGCTTGACCAGTTAGGTGACGTTAGTCGGGCTCGCTGAGCACATTCTGTCAATCGCTATTTGCCCCTTAGCTCGCCTTTGTTTTATTTTAGGCTTAAGGTGTTTGATCCTCAATGGGCGAGCTCATTCGTGTCTACCTTTCATATTCGGTGAATCGCCGAGTACCACCTTTGTTTGCCTTCAAAGCTTTCAATTTTTCTCCAAGTCTGTCACCTTCGGCGATGGTCAACATATTCACCTTTCTCATTTGGTGTGTCGCCGTTCCTCTTTGAGTTCACCGACCTACCTCAATTAATTCAAGTTCTGAGCACTGTCAGCTTGGGTGAGGTCTTGCCAATTGAGCGATCCACTCTTCTCGTTAGGCGATCAACAATGTGGAATTTGCACTTCTTTTCATGTTTTTGGCCATTCTTTCAAGCTTTCTTCCTTACCTTGTCCTTTAACATTCGTAGCTGCAAATCAAAAAAATATCATTAGAATAGGACCTAATTAAGCATTGAGGACACTAATTGTTGAACTAAAAAGGTGTAACACCTCGGATTCAAAAAGGGAAGAATTTCAGGTTTTTTAATTTTTTTTTGTTGCAGTACCAACAAGACCACCGATGGTCTCGTGGTTGGCACTGTCCAAGTTTTCCAAATATTAAGTTTAAGTAGTTGATATATGGTTCAGCAGGACGGTCCATCATTGCTTCAACAGACCATAGGTAGGTCTCGTAGGTCACCCTAGGACTTAGTCAAATTTTAATCCTTAAGTGGGGAACGACGGTTGGTATGTACGGTCCGTAAGTGGACCAACGGACTGTACATAGGAACCGTCATTGGAGGTCCAAATTTATGAGTCTCTGAACCTACCGACGATTGACCAGGACGTCCTTGGTTGGACCAATGGACCGTAGGTCAAACCGTCGGTGGGGTCTGTCAATTTTTTTTAAAGGGGCTTTTGGTATTTTTCTTAAATGTTTAATGCCTAATCTAAGTTGGTTACCCTTTAATCCTAGGCACTATATAAGCCTTCTAAGCCTAATTTCTACCCTTCCTAATCACTTCTCAACTATTTCCCAAAACCTTTCCAAATATTTCTCTCTCTAGAAGAAGAAGAAAGCTAGGGTTTGAAGGGCAAGTTTCCAATTCCCCCATTGATTTCAAGCTTTTGGCATTGAGGTTTGACAACTTTCACCTATGGAGTCCTTTCCTCCATAGGTTTCCTAAATTCTCCAATTTTCAAAGTAAGAATTCTTAATTGAATTTAGGGTTTTCTTCTATCATGTGGGTTCTTATCAATTATGATCAAATTGCTTTAATTATGACTTCTAATGCATGAAATTGAGTTGAATTGCATGTTTTAAGTTGAATCCCCATGAACCCATATGAATTTCATGATTCCTAGACTATGATCATAATATGAGGTTTTGAACTATGAAAGATAAATTGGGGAAATTGAATGATTTTGAGATAAAGATACATGAGCCCATGCATGATTTATGTCTTCTAAGCTATGAATTTTAAGATGAAGTTATGAATGATCAAAAGATGGATTTTATGCAAATATGCACGTTCAATTATGAAAGTTGATGATGATTTAAGGATGCTTTGAGATTGAAGTATCAATGTTGTTATTGTGAAAGCTTTTCTCACATAAAGGATTCATAAGGGTTGAAAGTTTTTCCCAACTAAACTTGAATCAAAGTTAAGGAGCTATTCTAATGAAAGGGACAAGAGGGGGATTACCCATGTTCCCTAATGAAAGGGACATGAGGCGATTACCCATGTTCCCTAATGATAGAGAAGAGGCGATTACCCATGTCTACTAAAGAAAAGATGAATTATGATTGATGACTATTCCGTGGGAATTATGCTTAGCACCGAGTGGACAAGTGGCGATCACCCATGTCCCATAAACTATGTGCCACTATAGGTTGTCTAGATTGACATTAGCTAGTGGATCCACTTAAGCTAGAAGACTATAGTTCTTACCTTGGCAAGTGAGGACACCTCTTTTCGGTGTGGGGTATACACCAGATTCCATGTTAATAGCTCACATGGTCTTAAATGTCGGTTAAAGGTAATCTCCCACAAGAATGAATGAAAGTAACTTTCAAGTATCTCACAATTGTTTTAAGCATGTTTAGCTTGCATTAACCATGATCTATGACTTGTATTTCTAACCTCTTTTATCTCATATTTTAGCTTGGTCTTTGCATGTCTTATAAAGGTCCCCTTTTATCATGATCTTTTGGTTTTATGCATAGTTATCATACTTGGTACATGTTTTGTACTAACGCATACTCTTGCCTACATTGATTTATTGATGTAGGGCGTGACGACTCCTCCCCATCCACTCCTGTTTAGAGCTTGTAGTAGAAGAACCTTGAAGACTTGGTGAGTCCTCACATTTTGGGGACAAGACCACGTCTATCTTTCATATCATTTATTTTCTTTGAACTTTGTATGGGTTGCGTCCCAACTTTCATTCTATGAGTTTAGATGGCTTTGAGACTATGTATAGACTTCCGCTACTTTGATGAAACTCTTTGGTTATGAAGTTGTCTTTTGAACCCCTTTAATTTCTATGATCTTGTATTATGCATGCTAAGTGGCTTGTATGAGGCCTTTCGAGGGTCTTGTACGCCATGTCACATATAGGGGGTATTTTAGGTCTTGAAAAACTTGGTATTCAGAGCACAAAGTTTAGAAAGGTCCTAGGAAGTCTCATAAGCCACGTCGAGTAGAATCTTGTTCATGAGTGTGAAGCGCGCCACATTTATGAATGAGAGGCTATAAGATATTTAGGAAACTTCACTTCTTCCATTACTCTTTAGGCGTGTGATAGAGTTTAACTCTACATGTATCTCTCCTAATCCCTATTCTATGCGTTTAAGGATATAGCCACTCGAAGGGCATATGCTAGAAGGAATGCGAGAGAGAACGTGGAACAAGAAGCTCTTCCTCAAGCTCCTCATGTTCCGGCTGACCCTTTGGCCAAACAAGTGACTAATGTGGACTTTAGGGCTGCTTTTCAAGTGTTGGCTCAAGCCATGACGGCTCAAGCCAATAGGGAGGTTGTGGCTCCCGTGAACCCAAATGTGGGTACGATGGCATCAAGAGTGAGGGACTTCACTAGAATGAATCCTTTGGAGTTTCATGGCTCTAAGGTTGAGAAAGATCCTCAAGAGTTCATTGATGAGGTGTACAAGGTGCTAATGATCATGGGTGTGAAACCAGAGGAAAAGGTGGAGTTGGTTGCTTATCAACTTAAGGGTGTGGATCAAGTGTGGTTTGAGCAATGGAAGAGTGAGAGGGCATATGATGCGGGTCCTCTTGGTTGGAAAAAGTTCAAGGTTGCTTTCCCTGATAGGTTCTTTCCCCTTGAGATGAGGGAGGAAAAAGTACCTGAATTCATCATTCTTCATCAAGAAGCATGAGTGTGAAGGAGTATGCCTTGAAGTTCACACGATTGTCTCGATATGCTCCTACTATGGTTGCTGATCCTAGGGCGAGAATGAGTAAGTTTATTTTGGGGACGTCTGAAATGGTGGTCAAGGAGTGCCGTACCGCCATGCTTATCAATGAAATGGACATCTCTCATCTCATGGTGCATGCTCAACAAATAGAAGAGGAGAAATCTAAGGAGGCGAAGAGGGCTAAGACCGGTGATGGTAACTTCTCACATTCAAGGTCCGATGGACATAGCCGTTCTAGGTTCCGACGAGGGTTTTCCGATCAAGGTTCCTCTAATGTTCCTCCTAAGTTCAACAAGGATAGGGTGTCTAACCCTAAGCCTCAAAGAGGTAGTGGTGGTGGATTTTAATCAACTACTTGTGCTAAGTATGGGAAAAAGCATGAGGGTAAATGCCTTGCCGATTCCAATGCATGTTTTGGTTGTGGTAAGATGGATCACAAGATAAGGAATTGTCTCTTAGTTGCTAAGAATGAAGGAGATTACCATCGATGGGCTCGACCTCAACATCCTACGGGTTCAAGTGGGAATCCAAAGCAAAATCGATTCTATGCGCTCCAAACTCGTCGTGAGTAAGAGGGTTCTCCCGATGTGGTTATCGATATGTTGAAAGTCTTTCACCTTGATGTTTACGCTTTGCTTGATCCCAGTGTGATCTTGTCTTTTGTGACGCCATATGTGGCTATGAGGTTTGATGTTCTTCCGAATGTATAGCTATATCCTTTTTGTGTCTCTACTCCTATTGGTGAATCTATTGTGGCTAAGAGAGTCTATAGAAATTGCCCCGTTTCCTTATCCCATAGAGTAACTCATGTTTATCTTTTAGAGCTTGATATGTTAGATTTTGATGTTATCCTTGGGATGGATTGGTTGCATTCTTGTTATGCTTCTATTGATTATAGGACCCGAGTGGTTAAGTTTCAATTTCCAAATGAGCCTATCCTAGAGTGGAAAGGGGGAAACTCTATGCCTAAGGGTCAGTTTGTTTCTTGTCTTAAATCTAGAAAGATGATTTCTAAGGGTTGCATATACCATCTTGTTAGGGTGAGGAATGTGGATTTCGAAACCCCTACTCTTGAGTCGGTCCCCATTGTTAATGAGTTTTTGGAAGTGTTTCCCGATGATCTACTCGGTGTTCCTCCCAAAAGGGAAATAGGTTTCGGTATTGACTTTCTCCCTGATACACAACCTATCTCTATTCCTCCTTACCGAATGGCTCCGGCAGAACTTAAGGAATTAAAGGAACAATTGAAAGATTTGTTGGATAAATGTTTCATCCGACAGAGTATCTCTCCATGGGGTGCTCCAGTTTTGTTTGTTCAAAAGAAGGATGGTTCCCTCCGAATGTGCATTGACTACCGCCAACTGAACAAGGTTACCATTAAGAATAAGTATCCTCTTCCAAGGATAGATGACTTGTTTGATCAACTCCAAGGGGCGAGTTACTTCTCTAAAATCGATCTTCGTTCGGGTTATCACCAATTGAGGGTGAAGGAAGATGACATTCCAAAGACGACTTTTCGAACTAGATACAGACAGTATTAGTTCTTAGTGATGTCCTTTGGCTTGATGAATGCTCCGGCCACATTTATGGATTTGATGAATAGGGTGTTTAGATAATACCTTGATATGTTAGTGATTGTGTTTATTGATGATATTTTGATTTACTCAAGGAGTGAGGATGAGCATACCGATCATTTAAGGATTTTGTTGCAAGTCCTCAAGGACCAATAACTCTTTGCAAGGTTTGATAAGTGTGAGTTTTGGCTAAGGTCGTGGCTTTTCTTGGTCACATTGTTTCCAGCAAAGGTATTGAGGTAGATCCTAAGAAGACGGATGCGGTTAAGAATTGGCCTAGACCTCTATCACCTTCGATATTCGAAGCTTCTTGGGTTTGGCTGGTTATTATAGGAGGTTTTGCTTATCCATTGACGACTTTGACTCAAAAGAAGGTTAAATTCATCTGGTCCAAATCGGGTGAGAAGAGTTTTCAAGAATTTAAAGATAGACTTACCTCGGCTCCGGTGTTGACTTTACCGGAAGGGTCTGACGGGTTTATGGTTTATTGTGATTCTTCAAGAATAGGACTAGGGTGTGTCCTTATGCAAAATAGGAAAGTCATTGCTTACGCTTCAAGGCAACTTAAGATTCATGAAAGGAACTATCCCACTCATGACTTAGAACTAGCGGCGGTTGTGTTTGCTCTAAAGATATGGAGGCATTATTTGTATGGTGTACATGTTGATGTCTTTACTAACCATAAGAGTTTACAATATGTATTCAAACAGAAAGATTTAAATCTTTGCCAAAGGAAGTGGCTTGAGTTGTTAAAGGACTATGACATGAGTGTCCTCTATCACTCCGGCAAGGCGAATGTGATGGCGGATGCTCGTAGTTGAGTGTCAATGGGTAGTGTTGCCCACATTGAGGATGGTAAGAAGGAATTGGTTCGAGATGCTCATTGATTGGCCCGATTGGGTGTTCAGTTGATTGATTCTAGTGAGGGAGGTGTTGTTATTCATAATGGTGTAGAATCATCCTTTGTATCGGATGTGAAAGCAAAACAAGGTCTTGATCCAATTCTAATGGAGTTGAAAGAAGCAGTGCTTAAAAAGTCCGTTGAGGCTTTCTCCTAAGGGGGAGATAGTGTACTCCGATATCAAGGCCACTTGTGTGTTCCATATGTGGATAGCTTGAAGGAATGAATTTTATCAGAAGCCCATAGTTCTCGATATTCCATTCACCCAAGAGCCACAAGAATGTACCGTGATTTGCGGGAGGTCTATTGGTGGAATGGGATGAAGAAGGATATTACAGAATTTTTGGCTAAGTGTCCTAATTGTCAACAAGTGAAAGTTGAACATCAAAAGCCGAGAAGTTTGTCTCAATACATTAGTATCTCCACTTGGAAGTGGGATGATTTGAATATGGACTTCATTGTTGGTTTACCACGCACCCGGCGACAACATGGTTTTATTTGGGTTATTGTGGATCGTATGACGAAATCAGCCCATTTCATTCCCGTCAAGGTTTCCTACTCGACGGAGGACTATGCTAAGTTGTACTTGAAGAAATGGTTAGGTTGCATGGAGTGCCTTTATCCATCATCTCCGATCGTGGTACCCAATTCACTTCTCAATTTTGGAGGTCTTTCCAAAAGGGGCTTGGTACTCTTGTTAAGCTTAGTAGGCCTTTCATCCTCAAACCGATGGGTAAGCGGAATGTACTATCCAAACTTTGGAAGATATGTTGAGAGCTTGTGTGATTGATTTCAAAGGTAATTGGGATGATCATTTGCCTTAGATTGAGTTTGCCTATAATAATAGCTATCATTCGAGTATTGGTATGGCTCCATTTGAGGCTCTTTATGGTAGGAGGTGTAGATCTCCTATAGGTTTGTTTGAAGTTGGTGAAGTTGCTTTGATAGGTCCCGAGTTAATACATGAGGCTATAGAGAAAGTTTGGCTTATTAGAGAAAGGTTGAAAATGGCTCAAAGTCGACAAAAGTCCTATGCCAATACTAGAAGGAGAGATTTAGAATTTGATGTTAATGATTGGGTCTACTTGAAAACTTCACCCATGAAGGGTGTAATGAGGTTTGGAAAGAAAGGGAAGCTTAGTCCCCGTTATGTGGGCCCATATCAAATTTTAAGGAGTATTGGTAAGGTTGCTTATGAACTTGACTTACCAAATGACTTGGCATCGGTGCATCCGATTTTCCATGTCTCCTTGTTGAAGAAATGCGTTGGTGATCCGACATCCATAGTACCATTAGAGAATCTTGGTATAAAGGATAGCCTTTCTTATGAAGAAGTTTCGGTTAAGATTTTAGATCGGAAAGTTCGAAGGTTGAGGAATAAAGAAATTGCTTCCGTGAAGGTTCCTTGGAGGAATCAATTAGTTGATGGTGCTACTTGGGAGGCCGAGGCCGATATGATGTCCCGATATCCTCATATGTTTCCCCCCACTCTTACTCTAACTTGAGGTATTTAGTTCCTCATGGTTCCCTCTTTTGGTCTCATCTGTCTTAGATATTCCCATGATTCCTCATGTATGCATGTTCATGAAAAGCTTAAATTTTGAGAAAATGAGTTAACTTGATTGATTTCTCCATGATTATGTGCATATGAGTAAGAGCTGCATATAGACTTTATGAAATGATGCTTTGAACATGCTTTAGCATGGAGCTGATGTTTCCTCCTCGGATATGTGCATTTATGTGATTGCATTCTTGTTGGGTTGTAGATCTTATATCTACCCTTCTTAAGATGTCTTGATTCCCATTCGATGGTGAATGTTCCTAATGGGGAGATATTGTAACACCTCGTATTCAAAAATAGAAAAATTTCAGGTTTTTCAAATTGTTTTTTTTGCAGTACAACTGAGACCACCGACGGTCCGTGGTCTGACCTACGGACCGTAGGTGGAATTGTGGTTGGCACGGTCCAAGTTTTCCAAATGTTAAGTTTCAGTAGTTGATATACGGTTCAGCAGGATGGTCCGTCGTTGCTTCAACGGACCGTAGGTAGGTCTCGTAGGTCACCCTAGGACTTAGTCAAATTTTAAATCCTTAAGTGGGGAACAACGGTTGGTATGTACGGTCCGTATGTGGACCAACGAACCGTACATGGGAACCGTCTTTAGAGGTTTGAATTTCTGAGTCTCTGAACCTACCGACGGTTCACCAGGACGGTCCGTGGTTGGAACTACGGACCGTAGGTCAAACCGTCGATGGGGTCCAATAGTTTTTTATATAGGGGCTTTTGGTATTTTGCCTCAATGTTTCATGCCTAATCTAAGTCAGTTACCCTTTAATCCTAGGCACTATATAAGCCTTTTAAGCCTAATTTCTACCCTTCCTAATCACTTCTCAACTATTTCCCAAAACCTCTCCAAATATTTCTCTCTCTAGAAGAAAGCTAGGGTTTGAAGGGCAAGTCTCAAATTCCCCCATTGATTTCAAGCTTTTGGCATTGAGGTATGATAGCTTTCACCTATGGAGTCCTTTCCTTCATAGGGTTCCTAAATTCTCCAATTTTCAAAGAAAGAATTCTTAATTGAATTTAGGGTTTTCTTCTATCAAGTGGGTTCCTATCAATTATGATCAAATTGCTTTAATTATGACTTCTTATGCATGAAATTGAGTTGAATTACATGTTTTAAGTTGAATCCCCATGAACCCATATGAATTTAATGATTCCTAGACTATGATCATAATATGAGGTTTTGAACTATGAAAGATGAATTGGGGAAATTGAATGATATTGAGATAAAGATACATGAACCCATGCAGGATTTATGTTTTCTAAGCTATGAATTTCATGATGAAGTTATGAATGATCAAAAGATGGATTATATGGAAATATGCATGTTCAATTATGAAAGTTGATGATGATTTAAGGATGCTTTGAGATTGAAGTATCAATGTTGTTATTGTGGTATTGTGAAAGGTTTTCTCACATAAAGGATTCATAAAGGGTTGAAAGGTTTTCTCAACTAAACTTGAATCAAAGTTAAGGAGCTATTCTAATGAAAGGGACAAGAGGCGATTACCCATGTTCCCTAATGAAAAGGACATGAGGCAATTACCCATGTTCCCCAATGATAGACAAGAGGCGATTACCCATGTCTACTAAAGAAAAGATGAATTATGATTGATGACTATTCCGTGGGAATTATGCTTAGCACCGAGTGGACAAGAGGCGATCACCCATGTCCCATAAACTATGTGCCACTATAGGCTGTCTAGATTGACATTAGCTAGTGGATCCACTTAAGCTAGAAGACTATGGTTCTTACCTTGGCAAGTAAGGACACCTCTTTTCGGTATGGGATATACACCGGATTCCATGTTAATAGCTCACATGGTTTTAAATGTCAGTTAAAGGTAATCTTCCACAAGAATGAACGAAAGTAACTTTCAAGTATCTCACAAGTGTTTTAAGCATGTTTAGCTTGCATTGACCATGATCTGTGATTTGTATTTCTAACCTCTTTTATCTCATATTTTAGCTTGGTCTTTGCATGTCTTATAAAGGTCCCCTTTTATTATGATCTTATGGTTTTATGCATAGTTATCAACTTGGTACATGTTTTGTACTAACGCATACTCTTGCCTACATTGATTTATTGATGTAGGGCGTGACGACTCCTCCCCATCCACTCATGGGTAGAGCTTATAGTAGAAGAACCTTGAAAACTTGGTGAGTCCTCACATTTTTGGGACAAGACCATGTTTATCTTTCATGTCATTTACTTTCTTTGAACTTTGTATAGGTTACGTCCCAACTTTCATTCTATGAGTTTAGATGGCTTTGAGACTATGTATAGACTACCGCTACTTTTGATAAAACTCTTTGGTTATGAAGTTGTCTTTTGAACCCCTTTAATTTCTATGATCTTATATTATGCATGCTAAGTGGCTTGTATGAGGCCTTTCGAGGGTCTTGTAAGCCATGTCACGTCTAGGGGGTCCTTTAGGTCATGACAATAGGCCTCAAATGAGTACAAATCTACCGCTCATCATTTGTGTCCACGGGATTCCAAATGAATCTCAAGGGTCCATTCAGAGAATGTCAAGCCTTGATGTTTTGAAGTCACTGTTGTATCTGATGGCTATTGATTTCCTTATTACGATTGTGTTGCCTTCCACTAAGATCATATAGGTGTATTTTCTTGTGAGTCGTGATCACGTGAAGCTTGATGTGATTGCGTAGGTCTAAATACCCTAGGCATCATGATCGCGTACACTGTGTCACAGTCACACAAGTCAAAAGTGGGGTTGACTTATTTCCTTCTCTACGATCGTGTAGAGGGTACCACATTTGTGTAGAACAAAATACATGGGCATAATCTGATTCCTCAATCACGTGATTTCTTCCTCATTCCTCCATTGTTGAACCTTAAGAGCTCTAGTGAGGTGTTTTTAAAGAGGATTTTAAAGATTTATCTTTTGAGTAAGTGATTTTAACTTTAACCCTTCATTACACATTTATTATTTCATGATTTTAACATCAAAATCATTATTTTTGAATTCTAAAATTGGGGATTTTCTCATGAACTTGAATTTTACTAAATTGAACTTTGGAGTATGATTTCTAACTCATTTTTGGATACAATTTTGTGTGTGAGTGCCTAATTCCTTAAGTAACATGATTTTCTATAAAAAATTCCAAAATTACCCTTAGCCCTCAGGTCTAAACATTTTGGGTCGATTTGGACCCAATTTTCAAAATTAGCATTATGGGTATCATTGTTCATGCTTTCTTATGGAGATCCTATATTTGATTAGATTGTGTGGATTTAGAGGATCGACGAAAAGGAAAGGCTCAAGTCCTGATTTGATTTCTTCACTTTAAGGCAAGTGGACCTTTTTGACTCTTTTACATAGTGTAATAGGCCTGGTTTGATATGTTTTCGTGTTTGGTAGTAAGGGGGAATGGTGAGGGTGTACATGTGGACCCAATAATGAGTAAGCACCCAAATTTTATATTCTAGTATATGGGGTTAAGTGCACTCGTTGATCCAATATTATGTATTGTGCCCATCAGTGGCCTTGGATGACTACTATGAATCCTTATTGATATACCCATGATTGATGTGGTTAATTTATTGATGTTAAACTTGTCATTCCCTCATTTTGCATATGATCATGTCGATTTGCAGTGATGTCGGGACTCTGATATGAGATGCTACTATATGAAATTGATGAAAAAGAAAGAAAATTAGGATGTGATTCAGAGGGACGTGCCTTGCACAAAGAATGATATAGTATAATTTTGAGGGATGTACCCCACACCAGAGATGATATAACGATATGATTTTGAGGGACATGCTCCGCACTTGGGTAGGTGCATGGACTCCTATGTCCCCATGGGTCCTATTGAGCCGATGAGCAGCGGGTGTGTATCGATATGAAAAACAAGTATCATTCTCTATTACATTTAAATTGCATTTCACCTGAATATAATTGATTGGTATCTATGAGTAAATTGCTATTATTGTGTTTTTTTAATCGAAAAACTTGTAATGGTACTGTTTGAGAGTCTAATAGTATAGCTTATTTATTGGGTTATTCGTATTGTGTATGTCCTTTGTTGCTATTGAAATTTCTAGGTTAGGCTGGGTTATGATTTTTGTGTAGGTTATAGATTTTGGAGATTCGAATGGTGTTTCAGGGTTGAGGGTGTTCGGTACCTCTTTGTTTAGGGTCATCTAGGGATATTTGCTGAGCACCATTGTTGTTTTTGTACTTACTTCCTTGCTTTTCTACACTTATGTAGGTTATAGGCCCGATTTATCCTGATTATCCTCCCGCATCAGTGTCCAAGGCTTGCACTTAAGAGTATGTGAGATAGCTGCTAGTTCTCCGCAGACGTCACACACCCTTAATGTCTTATTTCTACTCTAAAACTGGAGACATTCAAACCGGTTCTTTCATCAAATCTATATTATCATCTAGTGGCTTGTACATGTGACACCACGTTTTGGGGAAGGTTATGCTTATATTATGGTTTCGATGATTGGTTGTTTGTTTCCTCTCTTATTTCCACATTTACCCTTGTAGTGGGTTGTTAGGCTGACCTCTCTTGGTGGGATAAGATAGGTGCCTTCACACCCGATTCTTAGGTCATGACAAATGGTATCAAATCCCAGGTTCATAGGTTTCACATGTGTATAGGCCAAGTCTAGTAGAGTCCCGAGGATCGGCAAGGAGATGCCCATTACTTATCTTTTAGAGACTATGAAGACAATTAGGAAACTTTATTTTTGTTCATTTAATCTCAATTCTCATTATGCATGGTTTTTTTGCTAGTGCTAAGTTGTCGTGTGTTCTTTTGTCAGATAGTTAGGGTGAGAACTACTATTGCTGGTAGAGGAGGAGAGGTAGTGCCTGAGCATATTATTGATACCCCAACTAGGAGGTAGAGGTAGAGCTCATGCGAGAGGAAGGGGGGGTTGTGCCCGAGAAGCAGAACCAGCTAGAGATCATGTTAGAGATGTTTTCCCTGAGCCATGGATGGATTCTGGAGGGGATCAGATTCCTCCAGAGTATGTTGCTACACCTTTCTTCAGGACACCTTGCTGAGGGTTTTGGGTGTACTTGAGGGTTTTGCTCAAAGTAGAGGTGTGACAGGCACATTGTAAGGTTCTCAGACAAGAGCGGGGGATCAGGCCCAGATCAGCATCAGGTCGCAGTTGTTCATATTCTAATGGGACAGTCACCATAGGTCCTGTGGTTGATAACGATCTTCACCGGGGTTAGAGCCCAGGGTGCACCTATGCAAGTGTTATCTGATGAGGAGCAACGTCATTATGAAAAGTTCAAGAAGATGGATCCACCTCAATTTCAGGGTGGAAAGGGTTAAGATGCACATGAGTTCTTATCTATGTGCGGGAAGTTTCTTGAGACAATTGACTTGGCTTATTCATATGGGGTTTGATATACTACACTTCAGTTATGTGGTCTAGCTAGATGGTGGTGGAGAGTCTATTTGGGTTCTAGAACAGTTGGATTTCCATTGGTGACTTGGGAGGTATATACTTGTGCTTTTTATGATTATTTTGTCCCTTGGAGTGTGAAGTGGGAGAGAAAACTGAGATTTGAGAGTTTGAGATAGGAGGGACTCATAATCGAGAGTATGAGACCAATTTCAATCAATTATCTAGGCATGCCTAGCTATTATTCCTAATGAGGCCGAGAGTATTCAGAGTTTCATGAGGGGATTGTCCTACCCCACTCATTCTTCAGTGTTCAAATCATCTCGTGAAGGAGCTACCTTTTAGTCCAAAGTAGGGCCTCCAAGGAGGGTGAGTTGTTAGAGCATGAGGAGTTTGGGGATATGAGAGATAAAAGAGTCCATAGTTTCGGTCAGTTTTTGGTGCCTCTTCAGGAGGTAGAAGATCCTTTAGGAGAGGTGGTTCTTTCTAGTGCCATGGATAGTTCATGCACTCATGCAGCCATGTGAGGGTAGTTAGGTAGCCCATGGTCCCTATAGTTTGGGCTAGAGTTCTTAGGCTTTGTAACTGAGGTCAGCAGGTCAAAGTGGTTATACTGGTTCCTCCAGACCGTCACAACAGTCTTATGTTAAGAGATTTTGTTATAGTTGTGGAAACCTTGATCACATTATGTAGCAGTGCCTTATGCAGGGTCGGGGAGGACCCCGACCTAGTTCTTCAATTCTGGCCAGATCACAAGAGCTAGAATTCGAGGTAGAGCTCTGATAGGTAGAGGTGGTCAAATTACTGGTAGAGGTGCTAGTGGTGCTATGGCTCCATAGGGCAGAGGTAGAGGTAGAGGTACGATTCAGACCGTAGGTGGTAGAGGAGGTCAGCGTTATGCTTTTCCAAAGAAACTGGAGGCTGAGGCTTCAGATACATTTATTATAGGTATTGTCTCAGTCTGCCATCGATATGTGTCTTTATTGTTTGATTTGGGATCTATATTCTCTTATGTGTTTTTCTACTTTGCTGTTGGATTTGGTTTGATGTATGATCGTATGCCTATGTTGATTTGTATTTCTACCCTCATGGATGAGCCCTTAGTAGTAGATCAAGTGTATCGATCTTGTCTTGTTACTTTGGTGGGGTATGACACTTGGGTAGACTTGATCATATTAGGAATGGTACATTTTGATGTAATTTTTGGTATGGATTGACTCACTCCTTATCATGCCATTCTTGACTATCATTCTAAGAATGTGACCTTAGTGATGCCTGGTATTCTAAAAGTTGAGTGACGGGGCTCTAGTGGTTCCTACACTAGTAAGGTTATTTCCTTCCTTTGTATGCATTAGTTAGTTGATAGAGGGTGCTTAATTTATTTAGACTTCATTTGGTATACTAGTGTTGAACCACCTTCTATAGAGTCTATTTCACTTGTTTGAGAGTTCCTGCATGTGTTTCCTATCGACCTCCCAAGTGTTCCTCCTGATAAGGATATCGACGTTTCTATTGATATAGAGCTGGGCACTAAGGCCATATCTATTCCTCCATATCATATGGCTCCGACAGAGTTGAAGGAATTAAATGATCAGTTGCAGGATTTGTTGAGTAAGGGGTTCATTCGCCCTAGTGTGTCACCTTGGGTTGCACTGTTTCTGTTTATGAAGAAGAAGGATGGTTCTATGAGGATGGGCATTGATTATAGACAACTGAATAAGATGAATATTAAGAACAAGTATCCTCTCTTGTGCATTGATGATTTTTTTTATCAACTTCAAGGAGTGACATTATTCACCAAGATAGACTTGAGATCGGGTTATCATCATTTGAGGATTAGGGCGTTGGGTGTACCTAAGATAGCTTTCTGGACTCTTTATGGTTAATGAGTTTTTGGTGATGTCATTTGAGTTGACTAATGCCACAGCCGCATTTATGGAGTTGATGAATGGGGTGTTTCATACATATCTAGATTCCTTCATGATTATGTTCATTAATGACATCTTGGTGTATTCCAAGACCGAGACTGATCATGTTCGCCATTTGAGGACCGTTCTTCAAAGGTTGAGAGATGAGAAGTTGTATGCAAAATTCTCTAAGTGTGAGTTTTTGCTTGATTTAGTGGAATTCTTGGGACACGTGGTGTCCAAGGATGGTATTAGAGTGGATCCATCTCCGGTTGAGGTGGTTAGAGGTTGGACAAGGCCTACTTCTCCTATTGAGATTCATACTTTTGTTGGGTTGGGTTGTTACTATAGGAGATTCGTGCAGAGCTTCTCTTCTATTGCAACCCCATTGACTAGATTGACTCAGAAGAATATGGGTTTCCAGTGGTCCATTGAGTGTGAGGTGAGCTTTCAAAAACTCAAGACTTTGTTGACTTCGACTCTAGTTTTGAACTTACCTGAGGAGGGTGAAGGTTTTACTGTGTATTGTGATGCTTTTGGAGTTGGCTTAGGTGGTGTGTTGATACAGGAATGGAAGGTGATAACATTTGCTTCTAGGCAGCTGAAGACTCATGAGAAGAACAATCCTACTCATGACTTGAAGTTGGCAGCTGTGGTTTTTGTGTAGAAGTTGTGGAGTCATTACTTGTATAGGGTGAATTTTGTTGTTTTCACCGATCATAGGAGCCTTCAGTACATATTCAGTCAAAGGGATCTAAACTTGAGGTAGCGTAGGTGGCTGGAGTTGTTGAAGGATATGATATGACTATTTTGTATCATCCTGGTGAGGCAAATGTAGTAGCTGATGCATTGAGTAGGAAGTCTTCTAGTATGGGGAGTCTTGCCTCGATCCGAGTTGAGGAGCGACCATTCGCTAGAGATGTTTAGAGGCTGGCTAAAAACCTTGTTCGATTGTAGATTTTGGTGGATAGTGGTGTCCTTTCCTTTGTGGAGTCCCGTTATTCCTTGATTGTGCCAATTAAAGAGAGACAATTTAAGGATGAGAAATTGTGTATCATTCAAAACAAGGTGTTGAGGGGTGAAGCTAAAGAAGTGGTACTTGACACTGAGGGTGCGTTGAGGATTGGATGCAGGATTTGTGTTACTAAGGTGGGTGATTTGACTAGATTGATCTTGGAGGAGGCACATTGTTCAAGGTACTCTATTCACCCGGGAACATCTAAGATGTACCATGAATTGAGTCAGCTTATTGGTGGTGTGGTATGAAGAAGGACATAGAGGGATTTGTGGCTAAGTGTTTTACTTGCCAATTGGTCAAGTCTGAGCACAACAACCTAGTAGTGTGTCTCAGAGGATGCCCATTCCTACTTGGAAGTAGGAGCATATCACTATAGTTTTTGTGGTGGGTTTGCCTACCACCGTGGGTGGTTATGATTCGATTTTGGCGATTGACGATAGGTTGACCAAATCCTCCCACTTCATTCCGGTCTAGGTGAAGTATAGAGCTGAGAAGTTGGCTCAAGTCTATCTTAGTAAGATAGCTCGATTGCTTGGGGTGCCTATTTCCATCATTTTTGACTGAGGTTCTCTCTTTACTTTGCAGTTTTAGAGGGCACTACAGCTTGTACTGGGTACTCAATTGGATATGGGCACAATTTTCACACTCAGACAGATTGACAGTCTAAAAAGACGATTCAGATGTTGGAGGACATGCTTCAAGTATGTGTGATTGACCTTGGTGACCCTTGGGACCAACATTTACCTTTAGCGGAGTTTGTCCACAACAACAACTATCATTCTAACATCCAGATGGCTTCATTTGAGGTTTTGTAAGGTAGAAGAAGTAGATCTCCAATTGGTTCATTGGATGCCATTGAGGTGAGTATCTTGGATACAAATTTGCTTAGGGATGCTATGGAGTAAGTTCTTTTGATTCAGAGTAGGTTGTTGACAGCCCGGAGAAGACAAAAGAGCTATGCTAATAGGAAAGTTCGAGCTTAAGAGTTCATGGAGGGTGATCATGTATGGCTGAAGGTAACACCCATAAAGGGAGTGATGAGGTTTGAGAATAGGGAAATCTTAGCCCTAGGTTTTTTGGTCCATTTAATATCTTGTAGTTGTCACGACCTAATTTCTCAAGTCATGATGGTGCCTACAACCCACCGGTAGGCAAGCCAAACTCTGTCTCGAAACTTAATAGTAATGGGACTCAGAGTGAAAACTAATCCTCAAACTAGCGGAAGCATAAAACTAGGATACAAAGACGAAAGCTGGAAAAGACCAAAATAATATATATACAACACCTCCCAAAATCTGGAAGTCACAACCCTAGTTGTGGATTTAGTTGTTCATTCTTGATTGTTCACAAATAATGTTAAGGTTTAGAAAATAAATCATGAACTTACAATTAGAATCGATGAAATCCACAATCTTGAATTGAAGAACAAAAACAAATTTCATAAACAACCTTCAAGGATTAAATACCAAAAGTGTTTGATTAAATAATTCCCAAAGCCAAAATAATGTATCACAAATTTTCTGTCACCAAAAAACTCTAAAAAAATGAAATTTACAACTTATATTTATAGAAACTAAAACCTAAACTAAGTAGGAAAAGGAAAGCTAAGGAAATTAGGCTTGGGCAGTATCGTCTACGGTCGGTGACCTACGACTTGTAGGTACCTTCCGTCATTCAGCAGTTCATCAAAATCCTGAGGGTCACTTTCCACGGGCATGATCTATGGCTCGTAGACCTTTGTCTGGCCCGTCCTGCTCTTCCATCAACCAAGTACTGAAGTTCACCCTCTCTGAAGTTTTCTACAGTTCCTCATCTATGGTTCGTAAAAGGAACTACGACTCGTCATCTTCAATCGTCGTTCCATACTTAGCTAAAATTCCCAGCTTTTGAACCTACGACTTCAACCTACAGCTCGTCAAAGAACTGACGGCTCGTAAGTTGACTCGTACATCACAAAAACTCCACTACTGCAACACTTTAATCACCAATTGCTCCAAAAACCTATTTTCTATAAAAGTAAACACAATTCCCATCACATCTTTTACCAAAATGCTTAAGAAGTATGCAAAACTATAAGTTTAATGCATCAAAAGTACCGTAAGTTCACAGTACATCACCTATAAGTTGGCCTTGTCATCTAGTTTGTCTGCTATTCATCCTGTTTTCCATATTTACATGCTTCAGAAGTATGTACCCGATGAGTCCCATGTGCTTTCACTTGATTATGTGATTTTGGATCCAAACATGACATTTGAGGAGGAGCCTATAGCTATTTTGGATAGGCAGGTTCGAAAGTTAAGGACTATTTAAGTAGATAGCTTCTGTGAAGGTTCAATAGAAGCACCGACTGATTGGAGAGGCTACCTGGGAGACCGATTCTAATATGCCTGCAAGATATCCTTAGCTTTTTGAAACATTTGGTACTTTCTTTTACTTTTGTTCGAGGAAGAACATGACTTTTAGTGGTGAATAATTTAATAATCCTGAAGGCCATTTTTTGGAATTTTCTAGAAAATTACCATTTTACCCCTCCTGATAGTTACCTTAAGTCATGTTTGGTAAGTTTATGAGGTTAATTAGTTTTGGAAGCTTTTAAGTTGATATAAGTAACTTTAGTCAAAATCTAGAGCTACGAGTCTCAAAATGGAATTCTGTTAGTTCCATGAGCTCCAAAATGTGGAATTTGGTCTAGGAGTATTGTTGTTTTTAGTTCCAAAGCTTTTATACAAAT
The DNA here is from genome assembly GCA_018342035.1 of Solanum appendiculatum. Lineage (NCBI taxonomy): Eukaryota > Viridiplantae > Streptophyta > Magnoliopsida > Solanales > Solanaceae > Solanum > Solanum appendiculatum. Next base: position 134,227 of record JAGDQO010000727.1, read on the forward strand.
TTGAGGATATGTGGATTTAGACCAAGGTTTGACTTTGGTCAACGTTTAGAGTCCAGAGGCTCAAATTTAATTTCTGTCGATTTGTTGGATTCAGGAGGTGATATAAGGCTAGGTAGGGCCTTGACTAAGTTTTCGAGGGTTTCAAGGGCCTTTTGGTGGAAATTAGTTAGTTGTGGCTTCATTGGATCCCAGGTCAAAGAGACCTCAAATTCGTATATTGATGGTTCCAATGGGTCCAAAACTTTGAATTTAGTAGGGTAGCATATCTGGTTTGTCTACAAAGGATTCCAAACGAATCCCTAGGGTCCACTTGGAGAATGTTGAGTCTTGATGTTTTGTTGTCACTGTTGTATCTGACGTGTGATGATTTCCTCATCGCGACCATATGGACTTCCATCGCGATTGCGTAGGGGCATTTTCTATTGAGTTGCGATCGCATGAAGCCTGACGCGATCGCGTAGGTCTAGGCCTAGCAAGGGGACCGGGATACCGGCTCGAGACCCGTCTCCCCTGTCCTGGTCCCACATGGCGAAGCGGGAGAGGGGATAGGGGGATAGAGGGACGGGTAGAGGACGAATCACGTTTTAGTCCCGGTCGACCCGACTCGATTTGGCCCTGTCCCGTCTCGGTCGAACTAGCCGGTCTGGCGGGCCAACATATATTTTTTTTAAAACAATTTTGAAATTTATCCGTTGGACCGTTGGAGCAACGACTAGTGCCCCCCTACCCCCCCCACCCCCCAACGGATAAATCTGATATTTTCACTCCCAAACACCCCCCTACCACCCCCTACTCTTCAATCTTTTATTTTAAGCCTTAAGTTACATAAAATACACTTTAGTCCACTCTTTATATTATAAATACCCCTTTATCCTTCTTTTATTTCTCACAAATTATCTACTCTCTGAATTCTATATTCTATATTCTCTCATTCTTGAATCTTGATTCTTGATTCCACTTAATTCTCAATTCTCAATTCTCAATTTATATCATAATATTTATATTTCAATTAATATCATAATATTTATAATTCAATTTATTTATATTTTATATTGTTGCTATCAAGTATTGAAGTTACAACTTACAACTTACAACTTACAACTTACGACAATATATTTGGTCGGAGCAAGCTTCAAGAATTGGTTATCACCGTCTGCTATTAACGCAGACGTTTGGTACATTCGTTCCATTTCTTTATTTATAAATTTTGTTCGCAATTAGTTTTTGTGTTATTATTATTTTTATATTACATTTTACGTTTTATTAAATATGAGTTCTAATAAAAAAAATACCGGTAAGGAAAAAATAACAACCGTTGTTTCCAATTTATTTAATTTTTCTAAAAAAAGTAGTAAGAAAAAAAATAAAAGTAAATGTGGTGGTTCTTCTTCTAAATCAATGCCCAGAGTTAGAATTAATACAAATGATTCTACTTTTGTTCATGATACTTCTTTCACTCCTCATTATAATATAGATACAAATGTTGAAATTGATCATAAATTTTTAGAACGACACTTTAAAAATACTAATGTTGATGAAAATTTAGATGTTGAAGTACAAGTTGATTTGGAAGAAGATGAATTTGATGAAAAACCTACTTGTCTGGTGATGGAAGCTCCAACACAAACTACACCTCCTACTGAGGAAGATAGTCAACTCCCCCCCTAACCCCGTACCTCCTACAAGGGGAAAGGTGAAGTATCAACGCCCTAAAACTTCTGTTGTGTGGCAATTTATGACTTTAGATACTGTAAACTCTCTTGCTATTTGTAATAAGTGTAAACAAGCATTTATACATAGAATCGGTGGAGGTCAAGGTGGGTCGGGGGGGGGGGGTCTAAATAGACATTTTCTATCTTGTAGACCGATTGAATATAAGGCGGCCAAAGCTCTAGCCGATAAAAAAAAAGGGAATTCAAATTGATGATGTTGATATTAATTCTAATGTTCCTCAATCGGCAGAGTGTTCTAACATGGTTCAAGGAACATTGGATCCTTCTAACCCCAGTGGTCCAATTACACAACGTAAATATAATAAAGAAAGAGATCGCGAAAATTTAGCTAAGATGGTTTCTGTTTGTGGTTTACCTTTTGGTTTTCCTTCACATCCCGGTTTTATTGAATATATCCAACAAACTTATAATCCATCTTTTAAAGGTGTTTCAAGAAATACAGTTAAATATGTTGTTTTAGAATTTCAAGGTAAATATTGTCAAAATCTTCGTTGTTTATTTAGCATATTAGATTGTAGAGTGTCTATAACTTCTGATATGGGTCGTATTGTTAATGGACATGATTATTTAACTGTTACAGTACATTGGATTGATTATAACTGGAATTTGCAAAAAAGAATCTTAAGTTATAAAGAATGTGTAGAGAAAAAAACTGTTGCTTATATAGCTTCAACTGTTTTAGGTATTTTAGATTTTTATATGCTTTGTCATAAAGTGATGAGTGTCGCATTAGATAATGCCTCTAATAACACCAACGATGCTGCTATGTTAAAAACTAAATTATGTCCAATTGATAATAACGCTTTCCATGTTAGATGTGCTGCACATATATTAAATTTAATTGTACAAGATGGTATTTCATTATTTGATTTTGGTTGTATGAAAATAGAATATGTTGTTTTATGGATTTTTATGCTCATAGACCTGCTAGAATTAGGGAATTTAACGAGAGTTGTGTACTATGTAATCTTACACCACGAAAAGTTCCAAAACATGTTAAAACTATGTGGAATTCTTTTTATGAAATGCTTTCAGTTGCTTATGAATATCAACGACCCATGCAAATGATTTTTAATGCCCATAATTCTGACCCACTAGAAAGAATTTGTGATGAAGATTGGATAGAAACCAAAGAACGATTGGATTTTTTAAAATCTTTTTATAATGCTACAACCATGTTTTCTGGAATTTATTATCCTACTATTTCATCAGTCTTAGTAAATATTTGTTCTATTTCAATTCAATTTGAAAAATACAAAAAAATTGAAAAATTTTAGACCGTCAATTGAAGCTATGATTGAAAATTTTAATTTTTTTTTCCTATTCCTCAATTTTTTTAACTGCGACTTTACTTAACCCTCAATATAAATTACGAGGTGTAAAAGGACTTGTTCAAACTTTATATGATAATTTAGAAATTTTACCGGAAGAAGTTCCAAGTTGTGAATTTTTTAAGTCTAGCATAAAAGTGCAAGCCAAAATTTTGTATGAAAAATATAAAACTATGGAAATTAATGAAGGAGATGTTGCTCAAACTTCTAATGGTATCAACGGTGATTGTATTGATAATTATATGCTTGGTTTTCTTGGTCTTAATTCTACTAATCGTGATGATTTTAAAGAATATCTTAATCAGTGTTTGGAAACTGTTACCGATGAGCAGGGCAACGTACAAGTATTAGATTGGTGGAGGAAACGTGGCAGTGCTTTCCAATTCTTAGTAAAATGGTTCGTGATGTTCTAGCTATTCAAGCTTCATCAGTTGCTTTTAGTGCGGCAAGGTTTCAAATTGGAGATCACAGACATTCATTGGCCGAAGAAAGCTTAGAGTCATCAGTTTTATTTAGAGACTGGATCAACGCCGAGAGAAGAAATTATAATTTGCCAAAGTTAAGCGCCAAACAAGAATCTTATTTTAATTCAATATTTGGATGTAGTAGTGACGATCAACTAGAGGCACAAGAGTTTCAAGCATCATTGCCAATACCAGAGGATGTTACCATCGATTTGATACAAGAGTTAGAAAAAAGTTTTATTGGACAATACAAATATTAGATTTACATACGAGAACTAATTGAAACAGAAACCTTCCTAGAAGGTGGCTGCGTAGATTTGTTACTCCTCTAATATTTGTAAATTGTAACTTGTAAGTTGTACGTTGCAATTGAATTTTATTTGAATAAATTTAAAGGCTTTATTCAAGTCTTTTTTATACAACTATTGTCTTGCATTTAAATTTAATACTTTACTTATCAAAACTTACTTCAAAATTTGAATTTTGAAATGTGAAATTTGAAAAGATGAAATTTGAAATTTGAAATTTGAATTTTGAAATTTGAAATTTGAATTTTGAAAGTTAAAAGATGAAATTTGAATTTTTCAAAACTTAAGCATTTTTACTTAGCTAAAAAATAATATTCAAAACAATAAAAATGTCATTCAAAAAAATATAACTTCAAAATAATTAAATAAATACAAAAAAAAATAATCCCGTGTCCCATCCTGTCCCCTAAAACACTGTCTTATCCCATTAATATAGTGGGATGAGATGGGACTTAGATTTGTCCCGCAAATCCCGGCCCGCTTCATCCTGGGTCCGATTGAATCCCGGTCAAACCTTTACCCGTCCCATCCCGTCCCCCTCTGTCCCATCCCGGCATCCCCGTCCCCATCCCCTTGCAAGCCCTATTAGATCTAAATACCTTAGGCATCGCGATCACATACACTGTGTCGCGATTGCACAAGTCAAAAATGTGGTTGACTTATTTCCTTCTTCGTGATCGCGTGGAGGATGTCGCGATTGCGTAGAACAAAATACCTTGGAAGAATATGATTTCTCAGTTACGTGATTTCTTCCCCATTCTTCTATTTTTGAACCTTAAGAGCTCTAGTGAGGCAGTTTCAGAGAGGATTTTCAAGATTTATCTTTTGGATAAGTGATTTAACTTCGACCCTTTATTACCCATTTATTATTTTGTGATTTTAACATCAAAATCATTGTTTTTAATTATAAAATTTGTGATTTTCTCATGAAGTTGGGCTTTAGTAAATTGGACTTTGGAGTATGATTTCTAACTCATTTTTGATACAATTTTACCTATGAGTTCCTAATTCCTTGAGTAATATGTTTTTCTATAAAAATTTGCAAATTTACTCTTAGCCCTCGAGTATGACTTATTCGGTCGATTTGGACCCAATTTTTTAAAATTAGCATTATGGGTATCATTGTTCATGTTTTCTTATATGGATCCTGTATTTGATTAGATGTGTAGATTCGAAGGCTCAATGTAAAGGAAAGGCTCAAGTCCCAATTTGATTTCTTCACTTTAAGGCAAGTGGATATTTTTAAGTCTTTTACAAAGTGTGTTAGGCCTTGTTTGATATATTTTCATGATTAGTAGTTAGGGGGAATGGTGAGGGTGTACATGTGGACCCAATAGAGAGTAAATACCCAAATTTTATATTCTAGTATATGGGGTTAAGTGCACTCATTGATCTATTATTCTATATTGTGCCCATGAGTGGCCTTGGATGCCTATTATGAATCCTTATTGATGATATGCTCATGATTGATGTGGTTAATTTATTGATGTTAAACTTGTCATCCCCTCATTATGCATATGAACATGTCTATTTGCATTGGTGTTGAGACTCTAATATGAGATGACACTATGTGAAATTGATGAAAAAGAAAGACAAAGAGGATATGATTTCATGGGACGTTCTCCACGCTTAGATTATATACACATGTGATTTTGAGGGACGTGCCCCTCACTAATGTAGGTGTATTAACTAATATGTCCCCCATGGGTCCCGACTGGCCGATGAGCAGTGGGTGTGTATCGTTAGGACATACATGCATCATTCTCTATGACATATGCATTGCATTGCACTTCAATATCATTGATTGATTGATATCTATGAGTTTATTGATATTATCATATTTATTGAATTGAACAACTTGTAATGGTACTATTTGAGAGTCTGATTGTGTAACTTCTTTGTTGGGTTATTCATATTTCGTATATCCTTTGTTGCTATTGAAATCGCTAGGTTGGTGTGGATTTTGATTGTTGTGCAGGTAGTAATATTTGGAGGTTCAGATGGTGTGTCCGAGTCAAGGGTGTTCGGCCCTTGCTCTTAGGGTCAGCTAGGGATACTTACTGATTACTGTTGTTGTTTTGGTACTCACTCCCTTGATTTTCTACACTTTTATAGGTTCTAGGCCCGGTTCGTCCTGGTCATCCTCCCCCATTAGTGTCTGAGGCTTGTGTCACGACCCGATTTCTCAAGTCATAATGGCGCCTACAACCCACCGGTAGGCAAGCCAAACTCTGTCCCAGAACTTAATAGTAATGGGACTCAGAGTGGAAACTAATCCTCAAACTAGCGGAAGCATAAAACCAGGATACAAATACGAAAGCTGGAACGAGGCAAAAATAATATACAGAACCTGGAAGTCACATGTACATAACTAATAACAGGAATACAAGTCCCAAAAGTGGACCCCAGAAACAACTGTCTCGAAAACAAAATACAAGTCATAATATATATACAGAAGGAGATAGGTAATCCCAGAACGCCATGTGCTCACCCTAGTCTCCTTAAAAGACAGCTCTAGGCCCGAACTCAACGCTGATAACTGGTGCTCGGACCTGCATCACAAAAACAGATGCAGAGTGTAGCATGAGTACCAAAACAACAGGTACCCAGTAGGCATCATAGGCCGACTGAGCAAGAAGGGTAAAGACAGGCAGACAAGATAGAATCAACAACAACAATAACAGAGGTCAACAGAACGGAAACAGAGCAAGCGGAAAGTAAACTGAGGATAGCTAACTAAACCCAACTGGCCTCCCATAAGACCCACTCGGCACAATCGTGTGCAAGTTTAAATAAAACCTGAGCGGACCCTCATAAGCCCGATAGGTACACAGAAGAGCTACACTACAGAACGAAAGGAGATCCATCACCAGAAACTGTAACACTCATGGGACCCGGACCCAACAATATAATACCAGGGCCCCGCCTAATCATCAGTCCCATACTAGAAATAACGGACTCAAACTGGGAACGTCAGTCTTGAGCTGGAATAATATGCCCCACCCAATCATCAGTCACGAGCTGAAAATACCAGACTCTAACCGGAAACGTTAGTCTCGAACTGGAACAATTTCTCTCGCTCTATGGTCTTGAGCTGGAATAAACGGACTCTAACTGTGTAACATCAGTCTCGGATGAGAGCTAATCAGTCTACGCTCAACAGTCTGGCACTGGAAATACCAGTTCCAACCGAGTAACATCAACAGAGGGTTGGGACTAGTAGCTTACGCTCCACAGACTCGTACTGGAAATAACGGACCGCAATCGTATAACGTCAGCTACGGACCGGAGCGACTAGCCTACCCCCGACAGTCTAGCGCTGGAAATACCAGATGCTAACTGCGTAACCTCAGTCTCGTACTGGAGCTAACAACCTCATACCAGATAAAGCCACTATGAACAACAAAACGCAAGGCTAAACCCCATGGGCCAACGCCCCACAAGGATATCAAATGAAGGCTCCCAGCCTAGCACAATCTAGCCGATCGTCGGCGCGAAGACAACATCTCCCGACAGCATCCCAAGAATCACAGCGACAAGGGAGAAAGAATCGAAAGGTCCGTTAGCCACAAAAACACCTATACTAAGGCTCATAATATCATACCCAAGTCTGCTATACCAGTCTACAAGGATCTAGTCCATCCGAATCGACGTCGGATACATTCTCAAGTCAACCAAGTACATGGGACTAAGTCATCATCACAATAGCCTATTCTAAGGCATACTCGTAATAATCAGTCAATCACAAAGTAACATCACCCGGACCCACTCATGCATCAACAGATAACCACCCAACAGATAGTCCCCAAACACATATTCTAACAATCCAAGTCAACAACCCGATCTACAGCATGATACTAGTCCAACAGTCTACTATAAAATAGGAAATCAGGTAAACAGGGAACCAATACTAGCTAGCCACCCCAGATTCACAAATATCAACAAGCATTTACACAATCAAGCTCAATCTAGAAGGAAGGGAAGCTATAACCTACCAAAAAATCGATCACACGCCCTCCAAGTCACTCAGCCGAAGATTTCCCCTTCTGAACGGCCTCAGACTGCTACATGCTATCAAAAATAGAATCACAGCGTCAATATGGTCATTTAGACACTAAAATCAACAATTTCAGAGACAGACCAATTTTGGAGTGAAATCGGGCAAAGTGGAACCCGCTCTGGATTTTTCGGAATTGACTCCGTGAAAAGGTTCCAAATCCTTCCCCAAACACGAATCCCAAAATAGATTTCCCTATAGGGATCGAATCCGCTCCTAATAGCCCACAACAACAATTCTAAAAACTTAACAAAATAGGCCAAATAAGGACTTACCCTCGATTTCACAGAAAAGGAGGAACACCCAACGAACCCCAACCTGAAACCCACGAAGGCAACAAAAATCTGAACGCCTGGGACTTCGAATCGCCAAAAACTAATGAAAATTGAGAGAGATATGGAAGTTTGAAGCTTCTATTAAATGAGCTTCGTGTTCACTATATAGACACTGCCAGGCCCGCTCTTCTCCGCGAACGCGGCCATCCCTCCGCGAACGTGGAGAGTAAATCCCCCAAAGCTCCGCAAACGCAGACCCAGGCCCGCGAACGCGGAGAACAACTTCTCCTCCATGGACGTCACCTCCACGAACGTGGCCCCGGACCGCGAACGCGGAGCACAAACAGCTCCTACACACTAACCCTCCGCGAACGCGGAGAACCTTCTGCGATCGCGGAGCACAGGTCACCTAGGCCTCCGCGAATGAGGCCACTGGCCCACGAACGCGGAGTAGACTCCCTCTTTTCTCCGTGAACGCAGAGCCTATCCTGCAAACGCGGAGAGATAGGATGTCTGCATTGAAAACTGCTGCAACAGCTGAGTTTTGGAGAATTCCAAAACTCCGACGGGTTGCTCGGAATTCGTTCGGAACCCCTTGCACTCAAATGAAATATGCTACCCCATCGAATTCGACATTCTAAACTCAATGGCATAGCCAAAAATTTCATACGAGGTCGTTTCGACAAAAAGTGGGGCCCACACCTATTTAGCCATTTTAGCCAATTTCTACCGGAGGCCTCAAAATCATATCGGAAGCTCCCGATAATTCTCGAAAGGTTGTTCTAGACCAAACTCGGCATTTCAAAACGAACCGAGCTGTCGGAATCTTCATCCGACCACGTTTTCCAAGAATGTTGACTGAAGTCAACCTTAAACTAAATTTCGAAGACTAAAGAGCTAACTTGCCCCAAAATCACACCGAAAACCTTGAGACTCGAGCAAACCATGCTTCTAGCCTAATTTGGCCGTTTGGAGCTGATGGAACCGTCAGAATTCTCATCTGAGGTCGTTTACTTGAAGTTATGATCGAAATCAACTTTTTAAGGTTCAAAAGCTCCAAAATAGAAAAACAGGCATAAAACCCAAACGAACGACCAGGCGACCGAACAATCAGTGCTAGCAGGTCATAAATGACTTGGGGTCACTACAGGAACGCTCTAAACGACAGAAAGAAAGCATTAACACATAAATGACCTGGAGGGTCATTACAATATCCGCTACTAAAAGGACTTTCGTCCGCGAAAGTAAGGATCAAGAAGTACCTGAGGGCTCAAACAAACTGGGAAACTGCTCTCGCATCTCCCGCTCGATTTCCTAGGTAGCCTCCTCAGCTGGACGATGCCTCCAACGGACTTTAACCACAGGAATGACTCTCGATCTTAGTTGTCTCACATCTCTGGCCAAATTAGCAACTGGCTCCTCTGTATAGGTCAAACGGTCATCCAACTCAATAGCATCGCACTGGAGCACATGAAACTAATTTGGAACATATCGGCGCAGCATCTAAACATGAAAAACTGGGTGAACAGATGAGAATGTTAGAGGTAAAGCCAACTCATAAGCCACCTCGTCAACTGCCCGCAAAATCTCAAAAGGCCCGATATACCTGGGGCTAAGCTTGCCCCGCCTTCAAAATATCATCACGCCCTTCATGGGCAATACTCAAAGGAATACTCTGTCACCTACGGCAAAACTCAGTGGTCGGCGCCTGCGGTCTGCATAACTCCTCTGTCTACTCAGAGCTGTCCTGAGCCTGACCTAAATCAACCTCACATGCTCCAAGGACTCCTGAAACAAATCTATGCCATGCGGTCTAGGCTCCGTCGACTCAAACCAATCGACTGGAGTGAGATAGCGCTACCATATAGAGCCTCAAACGGGGGCCATCTGGATGCTGGAATGGTAGCTGTTGTTGTACGCAAACTCTGCCAAGGGAAAGAAGTGGTTCCACTGACCCCCAAAGTCTATAACACAGGCCCGCAACATATCCTCAAAAACCTGAATAGTGCACTCTGACTAATCATCAGTCTGCGGTGAAATGTTGTGCTAAGATCCACATGGGTGCCCAACTCCCCCTGAAATGCTCTCCCAAAGCTGGATGTGAACTGTGGGCCTCGGTCTGAGATGATAGAAACAGGCACATCATGAAGACGGACTACCTCCCGGATGTAGATACGGGCTAACCTCTCAGCATGGTAGGATGTATGAACAGGGATGAAGTGTGCTGACTAGGTCAATCGATCCACGATGACCCAAATACTATCAACACCCCTAGGAGTCCGTGGCAACCCTACAACGAAGTCCATGGTGATGCGCTCCCACTTCCACTCAGGAATGGGTAATCTCTATAACTCTCCACTAGGCCTCATATGCTCGGGCTTCACTTGCTGGCAACACAAACACCGGGACACATAGTCTGAGATGTCCCTCCTAATACCACTCCACCAGTAATGCCGCCTCAAGTCACGATACATCTTAGATGTGCCCGAATGAATAGAGTATCTGGAATTATGGGCCTCCCTAAGGATCAGCTGGATCAAATCACCAACTCTGGGAACGCATAATCGGCCAGCAAACCTCAAAACCCCATCCGAATCTAAGGAAGCCTGACCGGCATCACCTGCCAACACTCTATCTCTGAGTGCTACCAAAGACTCATCCTCAAACTGATGACTACAGATCTGATCAAGCAGAGATGACTGAACCCCAACATATGCTAATACCCTGCTGGAATTTGAAATATCATGTCTGATCATCTGATTGGCTAAGGACTGAATGTCCAAAGCCAAAGGTGGCTCCAAAACAGAAAGGAAGGCTAGACTACCCATTCTCACTGCCTTCCGACTCAAGGCGTCTGCTACTATATTTGCCTTGCCCGTATGGTAGAGAATAGAGAGATCATAGTCCTCAGGAGCTCAATCCACCGACGCTGCCTCGAATTAAGGTCCCTCTGAGTCATGATGTACTGAAGGCTCCTGTGATCAGTGTAGATCTCACAATGAACTCTAAACAGGTAGTGCCTCCAAATCTTAAGCGCGAAAACTACTGCCGCCAACTCCAAATCATGAGTGGGGTAGTTGCGCTCGTGCAGCTTAAGCTGCCTCGATGCATAAGCAATAACCCGGCCTTGCTGCATTAGAACATAACCCAAAACAATGCCGGATGCGTCACAATAGACCGTGAAGCCCTCACCCTCAACTGGAAGAGTCAATATAGGAGCGGTGGTAAGCAACTCCTTGAGCCTCAGAAAGCTTCTCTCACATTCCTCCGACCACACAAATGGAACATCCTGGCTAGTCAACCGAGTCATAGGTGCCGCTAAAGTGGAGAAACCCTCAACAAAGCATCTGTAGTACCATGCCAGTCCGACGAAGCTCCAAATCTCAGTCACAAAAATAGGCCTAGCCCAACTACGAATAGCGTCAATCTTCACCGGATACACCATAATGCCATACTTGGACACCACGTGCCCCAAGAATTCTACAGACTCCAGCCAAAACTCACACTTTTAGAACTTTGCATAAATCCGATGACCCCTCAAAGTCTGGAGCACTATCCTCAAATGCTGCTCATGCTCACGATGGCTCCGCGAGTAGACCAAGATGTCATCGATGAAGACAATGTTAAAGGAGTCCAAGTACTGCCTGAACACTCGAGTCATCAAATCCATAAAAGCGGCAGGGGCATTAGTCAACCCAAAAGACATAACCAAGAACTCATAATGGCCATAGCGAGTCCGAAATGCTATCTTCGGGATGTCCGCTGCTCTAATCCTCAGCTGATGATAACCAGATCTCAAGTTGATCTTACAAAACACAGTAGCACCCTGAAGCTGGTCGAATAGGTCATCAATACGAGGCATAGGATGACGGTTCTTCACCGTCACCTTATTCAACTGCCTATAATCGATACACATCCGCATGGTGCCATCCTTGTTCTTCAAAAATAGGACTGGGGCACCCCAAGGCGGTACACTAGTTCTGATGAACCCTCTACTCAGGAGATCCTGGAGCTGATCACTGAGCTCCTTGAGCACTGCAGGTGCCATACGATACAGAGGGATAGAAATGGGACAAGTACCCGGCTTCAAGTCTATGCCAACGTCAATGACCCGATCTGCGGGTAGACCAGGAAGGTCAGCAGGAAACACATCTGCGAACTTTTGGACAACAGTCAGTAAATCAACTGTAGGGCCCTCCTTACTCACATCTCTGACATAAGCCAAGTAAGCTAAGCATTCGCTGTCCACCAACCTCTGGGCCCGAACATAAAAAATCACCCCAACTGGTGTGCGACAACAAGAACCCTGCCACACCACCGGTGGGATACCGGGAAGGGCAAAAGTCACAGTCTTGGCATAACACTCCAAGACAGCCCGGTGAGGAGATAGCCAATCCATACCGAGAATCACATCAAAGTCTACCATACATAGTACAATAAGATCAACCAGAGTGTCCTGCCCCCGAATGGTCACCACACAGGACCTGCAAACCCGATCCACTACTAAAGAATCCCCTACTGTGGTCAAAACACGGAATGGGACCGATAAGGGCTCAGAACTCACTCCCAAACGGGGCACACACAAATTTGACACATAAGAATAGGTAGACCCGAGATCAACCAAGGTTGAAGCGGGCTGATGGCATAAGAGAACTATACCTGTGATCACGTCATCTGATGACTTTGCCTCTACTCTAGCTGGAGCTGCATAAAAGTTGCCCTGGGCACCTCTACCTCCCGCATCTACTCTACCACCTGTCCTGCCTCCCTCCCCTGGGGCATCCCCAAGAACCCTGCTGCTGACACCCCCTCCTCTAGCTGGAGGTGCTATTGCCGAAATTGGTCTCGCTGTCTGAGGGGCTGGTAAAGTTGCTCTAGAAGAAGGGCACTCCCTGGCCTAATGACCCAGCTCCCCACAAGTGAAGCAACCCTGAGAAGACCTGCTGGCCGCTGGAGGTCGGCCACCCCTACCTGATGCACCTGTCTGAGACCCACCTCGGCCGTGACTCGAATCGGCACTATAACCGCTCTGACGGTGCTGATCACCCTCTGAGGTCTGCAACACTGCCTAAAATGGGCGACTGGACTGCCATGGTTGGAACCCCTCGTAACCCCGACCTCAGGTATCCCTCGACCTACGACGGGTCCTACTGAAGCAGTCATCTAATTTGGGCCTCTCGCCGCTGCCCCCGTGGGCCTCACGACTAAGATGCCCAATGGTACGGGCATGGTCTACCACCTCTAAAAAGGATCAGCCCACTACCAACAATGACTGCGACTCAATTCTCAGCTGCAGTCTCAACCCTCTGACGAAGCATCGAACCCGCTCCTCCTCTGTAGGTAGATTCATGGTAGCATGACGAGATAACTCCCGAAATTAGGTTTCGTAATCAGTCATCGTCATGGAGCCCTCCTCCAACCTCGAGAACTCGTCACGAAGGTGATCCCTAATGTTCCGTTGAATAAACCTGGCCAGAAAAGCCTTAGAAAACCTCTCCCACTATACTGGTGGTGCTCCGGCTGGTTTGGCCCCAATGAACGAACGCCACCACTGTTTGGCTGGTCCGTTTAGCTGATAAGCTGTGAAGTCAGCTCCTCTGGACTCCACTAAACCCAAGGTCTGCAACCTCTCACGACAAGTAGTCAAAAACTCTTGGGCATCCTCCCCTGCAGCCCCTGAGAACCTCGACGGTGATAGTCTAAGAAACACCCCGAGCATCTTCTGCTCTCGCAGAGGTATAACCCCGTCCAATGGGTCCAGCTGAACCACGGCTGGTACTGGTGGCTGAAGAACCTCTGGTGCCATAACTATAGGCTGGTCCTGCTGTGCCTGAACCGGCTCTGGGACTGGTGCTGGGGCCTGTGCCTACTGCTGCATACTCCTGCTGGCAGCTAGAATATGGGCAAGCATGCCCTGAAGGTTAGGAGCCACAGCTGGTGCTGGTGGTGGCTGGTCCCGGCCCCACCGACTGAGGAGAAATCTTCTCTACTCGAGGCTCTGACTCCGGAGTCCTCTCTGTCTCTCGATTTGGTGCCGCAGCACCACGTCGACCCCCTCTGCGCCTACGAGCCATCCCTGTAACAGAACAGAACAAATGAGATTTCAAGAAACCAACTGGACAGCCACACACGAAAATATACAAAATAAGACAACATCCTGTAGCCTCCTGAAGATAAGTCAAAGCGTCTCTGCACCGATTCGCAAGACTCTACTAGATGTTAGTTCTGTACAAGTGAGACCAACGAACCTAGTCTCTGATACCAATTTATCACGACCCAATTTCTCAAGTCATGATGGCGCCTACAACCCACCGGTAGGCAAGCCAAACTCTGTCCCAAAATTTAACAGTAATAGGACTCAGAGTGGAAACTAATCCTTAAACTAGCGGAACCAAAAACAAGGATACAAATACGAAAGCTGGAACGAAACCAAAATAATATATATACAACACCTCCCAAAACCTGGAAGTTACATGTACAGAACTACTAACCAGAATACAAGTCCCAAAAGTAGACCCCAGAAACAACTGTCTCGAAAACAAAAGACAAGCCAAAATATATAGACAGAAGGAGACAGATAATCCCAGAATGCCATGTGCTCATCCTAGTCTCCTTAAAACACAGCTCCAGGCCCGAACTCAGCGCTGATAACTGGTGCTCGGACCTGCATCACAAAAACAGATGCAGAGTGTAGCATGAGTACCAAATCAACATGTACCCAGTAGGCATCATAGGCCGACTGAGCAAGAAGGGTAAAGACAGGTAGACAAGATAGAATCAACAACAACAATAATAGAGGTCAACAGAACGGAAACAGAGCAAGCGGAAAGTAAACTGAGGATAGCTAACTTAACCCAACTGGCCCCCCCATAAGACAAGCTGGACACACTCGTGTGCAAGTTTAATTAAAACCAGTGCGGACCCCCATAAGCCCGACAGGTACACAAAAGACCTACACTACAGAACGAAAGGAGATCCATCACCAGAAACAGTAACACCCATGGGTCTCGAACCCAAAAATATAATACCTAGGCCCCACCCAATCATCAGTCCCTAACTAGAAATGCTGGACTCTAACTGGGAACTTCAGTCTCGAGCTGGAATAATATCTGGGCCCCGCCCAATCATCATTTACGAGCTGGAAATACAGGACTCTAACTGGAAACATCAGTCTCGAGCTGGAACAATATCTCTCACTCTACAGTCTCGAGCTAGAATGAACGGACTCTAACCATGTAACATCAGTCTCGAACGGGAGCTATTTAGTCTACGCTCAGCAGTCTGGCCCTAGAAATATCGGTTACAACCGAGTAACGTCAACCGCTGGCTGGGACTAGTAGCCTACGCTCCACGAACTCGTACTGGAAATAACGGGCTGCAATCGCATAAAGTCATCTACGAACCGGAGAGAGTAGCCTACCCCCAACAGCCTAGCGTTGGAAATGCTGGATTCTAACTGCGTAACCTCAGTCTCGTACTAGAGCTAACAACCTCATACCAGATAAAGCCACTACGAACAACACAACGCAAGGCTAAACCCCACGGGCCGCCTCCCAACAAGGATATCAAAGGAAGGCTCCCAGCCTAACACAATCCAGCCGATCGTTGACGCGAAGACAACATCTCTCGACAGCATCCCAAGAATCACAGCGACAAGGGAGAAAGAATCGGAAGGTCCGAAAGCCACAAAAACACCTATACTAAGGCTCATAATATCAGACCCAAATCTACTATACCAGTCTACAAGGATCTAGTCCATCCAAATCGACGTCCGATACATACTCAAGTCAACTAGGTAGATGTGTGGATTCGAAGGCTCAACATAAAGGAAAGGCTCAAGTCCCAATTTGATTTCTTCACTTCAAGGCAAGTAGATATTTTTTAGTCTTTTACAAAGTGTGTTAGGCCTTGTTTGATATATTTTCATGATTAGTAGTTAGGGGGAATGGTGAGGGTGTACATGTGGACCCAATAGAGAGTAAATACCAAAATTTTATATTCTAGTATATGGGGTTAAGTGCACTCATTGATCTATTATTCTATATTGTGCCCATGAGTGGCCTTGGATGCCTATTATGAATCCTTATTGATGATATGCTCATGATTGATGTGGTTAATTTATTGATGTTAAACTTGTCATCCCCTCATTATGCATATGAACATGTCTATTTGCAATGGTGTTGAGACTCTAATATGAGATGACACTATGTGAAATTGATGAAAAAGAAAGACAAAGAGGATATGATTTCATGGGACGTTCTCCACGCTTAGATTATATACACATGTGATTTTGAGGGACGTGCCCCTCACTAATGTAGGTGTATTAACTAATATGTCCCCCATGGGTCCCGACTGGCCGATGAGCAGTGGGTGTGTATCGTTAGGACATACATGCATCATTCTCTATGACATATGCATTGCATTGCACTTTAATATCATTGATTGATTGATATCTATGAGTTTATTGATATTATCATATTTATTGAATTGAAAAACTTGTAATGGTATTGTTTGAGAGTCTAATTGTGTAACTTCTTTGTTGGGTTATTCATATTTCGTATGTCCTTTGTTGCTATTGAAATCGCTAGGTTGGTGTGGATTTTGATTGCTGTGCAGGTTGTAATATTTGGAGGTTCAGATGGTGTGTCCGGGTCAAGGGTGTTCGGCCCTTGTTCTTAGGGTCAGCTAGGGATACTTACTGATTACTGTTGTTGTTTTGGTACTCACTCCCTTGATTTTCTACACTTTTATAGGTTCTAGGCCCGGTTCGTCCTAGTCATCCTCCCCCATCAGTGTCTGAGGCTTGTGTAACGACCCGACTTCTCAAGTCATGATGGCACCTACAACCCACCGGTAGGCAAGCCGAACTCTGTCCCGGAACTTAACAGTAATGGGACTCAGAGTGGAAACTAATCCTCAAACTAGCGGAAGCATAAAACCAAGATACAAATACGAAAGTTGGAACGAGACAAAAATAATATACAAAACCTGGAAGTCACATGTACAGAACTAATAACAAGAATACAAGTCCCAAAAGTGGACTCCCGAAACAACTGTCTCGAAAACAAAATACAAGTCAAAATATATATACAGAAGTAGATAGGTAATCCCAGAACGCCATGTGCTCACCCTAGTCTCCTTAAAAGACAGCTCCAGGCCCGAACTCAACGCTGATAAGTGGTGCTCGGACCTGCATCACGAAAACAGATGCAGACTGTAGCATGAGTACCAAAACAACAGGTACCCAGTAGGCATCATAGGCCGACTGAGCAAGAAGGGTAAAGACAGGCAGACAAGATAGAATCAACAACAACAATAATAGAGGTCAACAGAACGGAAACAGAGCAAGCGGAAAGTAAATTGAGGATAGCTAACTAAACCCAACTGGCCCCCCATAAGACCCACTGGGTACACTCGTGCGCAAGTTGAAATAAAACCTGAGCGGACCCTCATAAGCCCGATAGGTACACAGAAGAGCTACACTACAGAACGAAAGGAGATGCATCACCAGAAACCGTAACACCCATGGGTTCTGGACCCAACAATATAATACCAGGGCCCCGCCTAATCATCACTCCCGTACTAGAAATGCCGGACTCAAACTGGGAACGTCAGTCTCGAGCTGGAATAATATCTGGGCCCTGCCCAATCATCAGTCACGAGCTGAAAATACCAGACTCTAATCGGAAATGTTAGTCTCGAGCTGGAACAATATCTCTCGCTCTACGGTTTTGAGCTGGAATGAACAGACTCTAACCGTGTAACATCAATCTCAGATGGGAGCTAATCAGTCTACGCTCAACATTCTGGCACTGGAAATACCGATTCCAACCGAGTAACGTCAACTGTGGGTTGGGACTAGTAGTTTACGCTGCACAGACTCGTACTGGAAATAACGGGCCGCAATCGTATAACGTCAGCTACGGACCGGAGCGACTAGCCTACCCCCGACAGTCTAGCGCTGGAAATACCAGATGCTAACCGCGTAACCTCAGTCTCGTACTGGAGCTAACAACCTCATACCAGATAAAGCCACTACGAACAACACAACGCAAGGCTAAACCCCACGGGCCACCGCCCCACAAGGATATCAAATGAAGGCTCCCAGCCTAACACAATCCAGCCGATCGTCGGCGCGAAGACAACATTTCTCGACAGCATCCCAAGAATCACAGCGACAAGGGAGAAAGAATCGGAAGGTCCGAAAGCCACAAAAACACCTATACTAAGGCTCATAATATCAAACCCAAGTCTGCTATACCAATCTACAAGGATCTAGTCCATCCGAATCGACGTCAGATACATACTCAAGTCGACCAGGTACATGGGACTAAGTCATCATCACAGTTCTAAGGCATACTCGCAATAATCAGTCAATCACAAAGGAACATCACCCGGACCCACTCATGCATCAACAGCTAACCACCCAACAGAGAGTTAGCAAACACAAATGCCAACAATCCAATTCAACAACCCGATCTACTGCATGATACTAGCCCAATAGTCAAATATAAAATAGGAAATCGGGTAAAAAGGAACCAATACTAGCTAGCCATCACAGATTCACAAATATCAACCAGCATTTACACAAACAAGCTCAATCTAGAAGGAAGGGAAGCCGTAACCTACCAAAAAACCGATCACGCGCGCTCCAAGTCACTCAGCCAAAGATTTCTCCTTCCGAACGGTCTTAGACTGCTGCCACGCTATCAAAAATAGAATCACAGCATCAATACGGTCGTTCAGACACTAAGATCAACAATTTCGGAGACAGACCAATTATGGAGTCAAATCGGGTAAAGTGAGACCCGCTCTGGATTTTTTGGAATTGACTCCGTGAAAATGTACCAAATCCTTCCCCAAACACGAATTCCAAAATAGATTTCCCAATAGGGGTCAAATCAGCTCCTAACAGCCCACAACCACAATTCTAAAAACTTAACAAAATAGGCCAAATAAGGACTTACGTTCGATTTCATCGAAAACGAGGAACACCAAAAGAACCCCAACCTAAAACCCACGAAGCCAACGAAAATCCGAATGCCTGGGACTTCGAATCGTCGAAAACCAATGAAAATTAAGAGAGATATGGGAGTTTGAAGCTCCCATTAAATGAGCTTCGGGTTCACTATGTAGACACTGCCAGGCCCGCTCTTCTCCGCGAACGCGGCCATGCCTCCGCGAACGCGGAGAGTAAATCCCCCAAAGCTCCGCAAACGCGGCCCCAGGCCCGCGAACGTGGAGAAAAACTTCTCCTCCACGCACAGACCTCGCGAACGCGGAGCACAAACAACTCCTACACACTAACCCTCCGCGAATGCGGAGCACAAGTCACCCAGGCATCCGCGAACGCGGCCATTGGCCTGCGAATGGCAGTAGACTCTCTCTCTTCTTCGCGAACGTGGAGCCTATCCCGCGAACGTGGAGTGATAGGATGTCTGCACTGAAAACTGCTGCAACAGCTGAGCTTTGGAGAATTCTGAAACTCCAACGGGGTGCTCGAAATTATTTCGGAACCCCGTTCGCGCAAACGAAATATGCTTCCCCATCAAATTCAATATTTCGGACTCAATGGCAAAGTCAAAATTTCCATACGAGGTCGTTTCAACAAAAAGTGGGTCCCACACCCATTTAGCCATTTTAGCCAATTTCTACCGGAGACCTCAAAATCATATCGAAAGCTCCAAATAATTCTCGAAAGGTTGTTCTAGACCAAACTGGGCATTCCGGAACTAAACAAGCTGTCGTTCCGGAATCTTCATCTGAGCATGTTTTCCAAGAATGTTGATCGAAGTCAACCTTAAACCAAATTTCAAAGACTAAAGAGCTAATTGGCCCCAAAATCACACCGGAAACCCTAGGACTCGGGCAAACCATGCTTCTAGCCTAATTTGGCCGCTCTGGAGCTGATGAAACCATCAGAATTCTCATCTGAGGTCATTTACTTGAAGTCATGATCAAAATCAACTTTTTCAGGTTCAAAAGCTCCAAAACAGAAAAACAGGCATAAAACCCAAACGAACAACCAGGCGAACCGAACAGTCAGTGCCAGCAAGTCATAAATGACTTGGGGTCCCTACAGGAATGCTCTAAACGATAGAAAGAAGGCATTAACATAGAATGACCTGGAGGGTCACTACAACTTGTACCTAGGAGTATGTGAGGCAGCTACTAGTGCTCCACCTGACGTCACACACCCTTATTTTATGCCTTATTTCTATCTAGAACTGGAGACATTTAGACATGGTCTTTCATCAAATCTGTATTATTATCTAGTGGCTTGTACATGTGACCCCAAGTTTTGGGAAGGTTTTGTTTATATTATGATTTCTGTGATATGTTCTTAGTTCTTTGTTTCCTATCCTATTTTTGCATTTACCCTTGTAGAGGGTTGTTAGGTTGACCTGTCTTGGTTGGATAACACAGGTGCCATCACACTTGGTTTTTTGGTCATGACAATATCCTTTCACTCTCATGCCAAAGTTGTATTTTCTTTCAAAGATTACTACAGAATTCCTAGAATCCAAGTTAGGGTTTTCCTCAATTTATGCAATTCTATTATAAGCTTATGTTCTTGATTTATTTACTCGGTTTATAAAACTCATTGAGCCAGCTCATCATGATTTCTATAATTTCTCTAGAGTTTATGATTTTCAAGCATGAAATTAGCATGATATAAATTTCAATGTAAGTATAGATTATTTGAAAGATGATCTTGAGCAAAGTGTCATAATTGTTTCAGACAAATAGATAGTATCACTATATACATATTATTTTGGGAGGATTATTTAGCACCGACAGGATGCAGTTTCATTAAACTAGAGTCCCATAACTATGTGTCACCGTAGGATTTGCACACACCGCAAGTTGGTCACCTCCATTAGCCCAAGTGACTCAGTAGTGATCCACATTAGATAGATAGGTTCTATACCCTGGCAAGGTATAAGGCAGTCCTCTCAAGTAGGATTATATGTTGGACAACATAAGCTCATATGGTGTATGCCGATTGGAAGAAACTCCCCACTAATAGTATCATTATTGCATTACACTTTAATTTTAAACATGATTTCTCAGATTAGCAATTCAAATATATTTTCAGTTCAGAGCTACAGAAAATATCTTTATTTTTACAGACTTTTAAAGCAAATTTCTAGATGATATTTTTTACTGATTTTAAGATGTTCCTTTATCCATTCCATATATTCATGATTATTAAAACTCATCAGTCTTTGAAAGCATGTTGTTACCAAAAATGATTTATGTTTAATGTCACCTTATATACTCAGTACATTCCATATACTAACCACATACTTTTCTCTACACTGCATCCTATTATGATGTAGATTCAAGGGTTTGCTCTCAGACTCGTGGCTTGATAGGTTGTAGTACTTTCACTCCGCAGTTGGTGAGTCCTCATTCAATGACTTTATGAAGTAATCATTATTTAGATCTTTACCTTAGAAAATACTCATTTTTAAGTAAGTTTGGGGCTATGTGTTGACATATTTATTTCATTTTAGTCAATATAGTCTTACATTAAGACATTAGTTATTCAATAGTCTTCCATGGATTTGCAGTTGTTTCATTATGCCTTAAATTTAAGCATCTCGTTACTTAGTTATGTTTCAGCTTCCAGTTGCATTATATAAAATTTTCAGTTATTCATTAAATGTATGCCAGTACCAAGCGTCTGCTTGGGATATTTGTGATCCTAAGTGTCGATTACGTCTTAGGTGTAGATTGTGATCGTGACATATTTTTCAGGGGAACTTTTTAATAGAAGCAACAAAGATAGATTCTACTACAAATATTGAGGCTCGAAGCTAAAGCTATTTTAGAAGCATCTAGACATTGGCAACAAGTCTAACATATGAAGATAATTATTAGACTGATTCTATGCTTTAAAAACAGGCAATATGAGGGGTTTGAAAATCCCCCATATAATATTGCAACATGGATAAAAGAAATTTAGATAATTTTAGCAAATAGACAAGCACAAATTTAGCATATTCTAAGGAAAAGGAACACACTAAATGCCTCACTAGATAATCAAGCATTAGACTGAAGGAGATGACATATCCTATGGATTCTAGGAGATGGAATCAAAGGAAAGGAAACACATCAACATGGGCAAGCTTCAGTATCATATATTAGAGTTGCATTAGTTACCAAATGAAAATTTACTAAAAACTTAAGATACAACATAAGAGTATTCACATCAAGCATATTTACAAAGATATTTATTTTCCCCCAGGGAAATCCTATCCTGAATAATATAACTAGCCTAGACTATATCAATCAACAAAAAGTTTTCAAATTTCTAGTTTTTAGATTTCTTCTTTGAAATGAATTCAGATCCATTAGGGACCATGTCACCCAACCCTAAAAGTTATAAAATATACAATAAGCCTATGAAAAAGGTCATTTTGGATTAAAAACCTTTATTAATCAAGATGACTGATAGGTCATTACACAATAATACACATTTACTTGTTAAAAAGTTCATTGCTTATGATATTTGATGATGAAGAAACAACACACTAAATAATTGTTTTTGGGATTTACTGTATGGAAGTTTCTATTTAAGGATGAAATTAATTAGTTGGTGAAGTCGAAGAACTAGCCACATTCATTTTAGGTACAAAATTTGGATCTTCATGTTTTTCGATCTCTTGATTAATTTGTGTGACATCAGTCTCCTTAGTCAATTGAATTTCTAATTCTGTGAGCCCTTGGTAAAACTTCATAAGACTTCCCAAATAAGTAGACTCAAAATCATCTGATAGCTGATCTGTGATATTATCTTCAATAGATTTTCCTTTTTCCTTATTTTCTTCGTCCATCTTTTTCATCTTCATATAAAATCGAGGTGCGGTTGGATGGTTGGCCTCCAAAAATCGGTGAATAACATATTCAACATTAGGCTTTCCGAATAAAATTGGTTGACGATCGATTGAGAAAATAATAATAACAATTTCAATTCCACATAAAATAGAAAGCTCATTTGCCTTTTTAAATAAAGCTTTTTGCATCTTTGATCTTTTAACACCCTCAGCACGTTTATCTTGTGTAAGTGCTAAATCAATATTAGAACTCTTTGGTTCCATGTCTACAACAAGAGGAGATGGGAAGATACAACAATTTCTTGACCAATGTGTACAAGAAACTTGAACCAGAATGAGTACATGTTCAATCCCAACCTTCAAATTTATAGCAACTTTCTTCCGTCATTTGACTTTTAAATTCTAGAATTTATTCCCTGGCCGATTCAAGATTTACTATTTACAAAAGCCTCTCTTCTAGTTTGATATCATAAAGTTAACTCCTCACTACTTATTTTAAATGAAAAATTATCAAAAATTTTAAAGTCTTGAAAAAGTATACAAATTACTCAAATTTATCTTTACTAATATAAATCAACATACTCATTACATATTTTATTAATTTTAATTTTATTTATGTCTTTTAAATCTAATAAAAAGAAAAGAAAAAGAAAATAAGGAAAGAAAATATTTGTCAATAAAAACTATTTTAATCAAGGATTTCTTTTATGAAATAAATGGAAAAACATGTTAAACCAAAAGAAAATCATTATATATAATTGAATTACAAAATAATTATAAAGTTTTGATATTCCATATAAATGATTGACAATTACATTGAATTTTTTAGGCAATGTAATTGCTCTTTATTATGAAAAGAAATTTTGATTAATTAAAGGATTTGTCTCTCCTTTTTCCATCAATCATCTTCTAAAGAGGGGATCATTGCACTAAATTATTCATAAGGGGGACAATAACATAATTTTAAAGCTAGATTGGAGGAGATTGCAATTATGCATAACTAGTATATATTGCCTTAATCTTCATCTGTAGAGTAGATTAGCTAAATCTTCCTCTATTGAGTAGATTGCCAAAAATTTAAAAATCAATAAAAACAAATATGAACAAAATTATTCTAGTGACATGCTTATTCAATTTGTAATTATATTTTCCTCATGAACCAAAAATTAAGGTCATGATGACACCAATCCCAATCCCACATATTGGTAAGTCAATTCTTCACTCACCAATCATTTAAGAAATATTATAAACTATAAATTAAATAAGAAGCGAAAATAAACCTTACACAAAACTTATCATAAATCTAATTAAAATGTGAAAAACAACAACTGTAAACCCAAAGACTTATTAAGATGGGTGAAGATTCTAATACATAGAGATGTGACCCTAAAAGAACTACACTATACGTGAAAACTAAAAGACAAAAAAACATAAAATATAGTAATTTTAGGGTGTTGTTGTAACAACAATCGTAGTCATTTTTTTATTTTTCACCTCATTTACCATGCTTGACCCTCCCTATGGCTTAAGTTATCTATTAATACATGTGGAAATCAGTGACACAATTCTCAAGGTTTCGTATGTGTTTCAGCTTAGTTTTTTAGTTTTAGAAGTTTGAAACTTAGAAAATTTAACCAAAGTCAATATTTGGGGATAATAAGGTGTGTATGAATTTTGATGATTCTACTATGTTGTATGGTTGGCATGAACTTTATGGCACTCGAAAGTGATTTGGATCTTTAGGTGGAAATCTAGTGTTCATGAAATTTGGAGTTGACTAGGGTCATCATTTGATCAAAATGATCCCTAAAGGATGATTTAGTGATTTCAATAGGTCAAAACTACGTATTACGGTTAATTTTCACTATTCGTTTGTATGAATGTGGTTCCAAATAAATTTTAAGGGTCCATTCTAAGAAAATTATGAATTTTGTTCTTACAGACTATGTCATCTGATATAGGTTCGCAATTGTGAAGATGATTCACAATTATGATATTTGAGGTTCTCTGTGAATCTTTCAATATCAATCTTATTTGTTCGCGATTGTGAGATTCTAATTCTATGTTCGTAGGCTCGGGAAGAATCTATCAATTGCGAAATCATAGGGTGGCTGGTTAACAGTTTAATGAAATACCGAAGTCTCCTAATTGCAATACCCGGTCAGGACCTTACAGTTTGGAATTAAGACATTTTATTTGTAATTGTTATGGTACTTAGGAGTTTTAATGAAATATTCCTTTACACGAGTTCATTTGTTCAAACTCCATTTTTTTGGAAATTTTGAGCTCGATTTAGGGTGATTTTTAAAGCGACTTGAAGGTGTTGTCATGGTGCAACATTCTAGCTCACTCCTTGATATTTTCTAATAATTATACCATCATTCAAATTGTGTATGAACATTGAATTTTTGAATTTTTCAAGTAATTTTTTATTTTTGAACCAAAAGGCCATGAGCCATTTATTATTAAATAAAAATAGTACAAAAAGGCCCTAATCTGAATGATCCAGACCCAAAACAAAACAACAAAAACAAAAAAGACAAAAAATCTAAAAAGCAGTAAAAAGAGAAAAGTGAATAGACACACCATAGAAGAAGCTTCTGTCCACTAAACTTCAACAAATTCCATCTTCATCTTCTCTAATCAATCCAAGATGTTGGCAAGCTATAGAACCAGTGAAGTCCCAAGTGAGATCTTTCAACCAAAAGCAGCTACTGATAAGGAGAAATAAGTTTGAACTTGGTCGATTTTCACCTAGACGTTCAAAGCTCTCACGAACATCATGAAATCGGTACAAAGAAGACTTCTTCAGCTCCATTTTATCTCCATTTCTAATCAACTGCACGGTAATATTTCTATAAAAACTAAATCAAATCTGCTGACGGAGTTTTAGAAACTTACCATTTCATCTTTTCCTCAACAGGTTGAACCTCAAGGAGGTTGATACCATTGCAAAAGGTCCAGATTTAGAGGTTGGTCTCTTAGACTCCTACCATTTTGTACATTTCGACTCTATCTCTAGCCATCTGTGACCACGGTACTATCCAATCCCTTGACTATTTGTGTTTGTTGTTGTGTTGTCCATCAATTTGTAATTCCTGTTTAGGCATCTCGTAAATCAAAGGTTAGGAATTTTGATCTTTTCCATGTTGATGATGACTTTACCTTGATGTGGAACATCTAAAAGTGAATTAAATTGCTTTGACATTGTAATTGCAAAACAAAAATCTAGGTTAGCAAAATCTATCAGCTGATTTTCCATTAGCCTCCTAATCTTTAAAATCCTCAGAGAAATGGCTCATGGTACTTCCCTAATCCCATTAAGGATCTTGGTAAGAGTCAACGAATCAGTCTCCAAAATCAAAGGAAGCAACTGATTATTGATGTAATATTGTGAACCCATTAATAAAGCTTCGACCTCTACTTCCAAAATAGTTCTATCCCCAATCATTTTGTATTCATCAAAAATCAACTCCCCCTCACAATCTCTAATCCAAAAAGCACTAGAACTAGGTCCAGGATTTCCTTTTGTTGATCCATCCGAGTTACATTTGTACACCCCATTGTTGGAAAATTTTCAATAAGCAATTTTGCATTTTAAGATAGGTGTATAACCTTCAAGCAATTGCACCATCTTAGGCCAGTCCCTAGGCAATTCTCTCACTCATGGAAATAAATAGGAAACTTATCGAAATAAGTTTTTATTTACTTCTAAATGCATAACATGAATCGATCTTTTACCTCCATGATCAATGCAATTCCTTTTTTTCCAAATCTCCCAGATAATAACAGCAAGAACAACTTTAACAATAGACTTCAACTTAATTGCACAATTAGCCTCCTACCATATCTTAACTGTTTGTTGCAACTGTATAAGCGGACCTTGAATGCCTGCAACATTTCCAAAACTCACCCATAGCATTTGAGTTGTTGGACATGATATGAACAGATGCTCTACAGTCTCATGTACATTAGAAATACAACAACAACAATGAACCTCATCTACCATGCCTATTCTAATAAGAATTTCCCCCACTGGTAGTCTTTGTTTCCATAGCCTCCAAACGAGAAAGATAACTTTGAAAGGAACCCCTTTGAGCCATATATTTTTAAAATCATCTTGCACCTCTTGCCTCTGCCTTATCAGTTCCCAGATACTTTTGACAAAGAAATTACCTAAACTATTTGCATCCACCAGGGCTTATCCCAATCTCCAATTATTTCCATCACCTGGACCTCCTGAGTTATGTGATGACAAACCTCCTCAATGAATTCATTCCATAGCAACTCCTCATTCTAGCCCCCTTTTGTTATCAAGGATTTCACCTCCTCCAAATGATAATGGTTATCAACCCCAATAGGTAAGTAGAAATGACCCAATAGTTAAGTAGTAATGGAGAGCACCAAGTTTAATCTAGTTGTCAAACTAGATTCTTGAATTACCACATCTTGGTTCCCACCAAATCTTTTGATCAAACTTATTTCTAGCTTCTAACATGAACTTCCACACTTGAGACCCTCCATTCCAATCAACAACCTGTGGTCTATGTCTTTTGCAATATTTATTCCATAAAAAATTAGCCCACATAGACTTCTTTGTTCTGAGAGACCACCAGAGCTTTGCAAATAAAGCCTTTGACACATCAAATAGTGATCTAAAATCCAACCCTCCTTCCTCTTTAGGTAGAAAGATATTATCCCAGGACTCCTAATGCTTATATCTCCTTTGTTCTTTAAAAGACCACAATAATTTTGTAATGATTCTATGTAGGTCTTGAATAACACACTTGGGAGGAATAATTGCAAATAACTGTAACACCTTGAAAATTGGAAAGTTGAAAAAGAAAGGAAAAAGTTCATATTTTGATTCTAGTGCAAGAACTATGAGTCCTATCTACGGACAGTAGGAAGACCTACGGGCCATAGAAAGGTAACCGTAGAAGTTGAGTTGGAATTTTTGAAATGTTAAGTCCTAGTAAGTGAACATACGACTTGACAAGATGAGCCGTGTGAAGCTTGATGGGTCGTATGACTGACCCATAGAGTTGATTCAGAGATTAGATTTGATACCTCAAGCTACGAAATCGTTTAATGGGTTGTAGTTGGTTTTACAGGTCGTAGAAAGGGTCTCGTAGAAGGGATGTAGACTTAGTAGAATT
Source organism: Solanum appendiculatum (assembly GCA_018342035.1). NCBI lineage: Eukaryota > Viridiplantae > Streptophyta > Magnoliopsida > Solanales > Solanaceae > Solanum > Solanum appendiculatum. The sequence goes on from JAGDQO010000727.1 coordinate 162,397, forward strand.
TTGTACTTGAACTTGGGTTTTACGAACCGTAGACCGATCAACGGACCATAGAGTTGATTCAGAGATTATATTTGATACCTCAAGCTACGAAATTGTTTAATGGGTTGTAGTTGGTTTTTACAGGTCGTAGAAAGGGTCTCGTAGAAGGGATGTAGACTTAGTAGAATTTTGTACTTCAACTTGGGTTTTACTAACCATAGACCGATCAACGGACCATAGAAGGGATTCGTGGGAAGTAAGATGAATTTTGGATTTCTGAAGTTGATTCTACGATTGACCAGTACGGGCCGTAGAAGCTTCTACAGACCGTAGGTCTAAACAGTAGATAACTTTCGGCTGTTATTTCTTAAGGGTATTTGGGTCTTTTCCAATACATTTAATACCTATACTATGTCATTTTGACCCTAATTCTAAGTCCTATAACTACCTTTCTATTCCTAAAACTAACCCAACTCTCTCATTCTCTCAAAAGCCCAAAATCCTATCCATATTCATCCTCTCCAATATCTCTCAAGCTCAAGGAAGAAAACCTAGGGTTTCAAGCTTCAAGTCTCCTTTTTCCTCTATTGCTTTTGGGCTTGGTTTATCAAGATATATGGGGATTCACCGATGGATTCCTTTCATCCATTGGGTCCCAAGAACTTCAATCTCCAAAAGCTAAAGTTCACCCAATTATCTAGGGTTTCATGCAAATCTTCATAGGTTCTATTTGATTATGATTCAATTATTTGATTTCAATCTTATTATGTTTAATTTGATTTTATTGCTTATTTTTCAATTGATTCCATATGAACTCATGCATTATTCATGATTTTGACTATAAATTTATGAAGAAAAGTTAAGAACTTATGAATGATGATATATGAAAAAGAAATTTTATGAACTAGCGTACTTTGCAAGTAAGTATCAATAAAATTGTGAAAGATTTTCTCACATATTATGAAATCATGGTTGTGAAAGGTTTTCTCACGTATGTTGAATCGTGATTTATAGGAGCTACTCTATAATGATTTTAAGATTGGATTGGTAGTCTAATTGTGCCTTCCCAAATATGATGATATGAATATGTTTATGAATAATTCCGTTGGGATTTACTTAGAACCGAGAAGATATTGAGATGGAGGCTCTCCCATTAGTAGAGGTCGGGCCTCTAGTAGCAATCTCCTTGTCCCTAACTACGTTCCCCCATAGGATAGTCTTAAGTGACTAAGCTAGTGGATCCACCTTAGCTAGAAGTTATGTTCCTTACCTCCACAAGTAGGACATATCTTTTTGGTGTGGGAGTAAGACACTGGAAGCCATGTTATAGTTCACATGGTCTATCTCAGTTAATGGTAAATATCTCATAAAATGAACTAAGTTACCTTCAAAGGTTTTATGAGAGCTTTCAAATGACTTTTAATATGCATTGACTATGTTCATTATATATGATTCATCTAAAAAGGTTTTACTATGTTTTTAGTTTGGTCATGCATATCATACTTAAATGACCCCTTTATGATCACGTTTATGTTTTTATGCATTTCCCCATACTTAGTACAATCCATGTACTAATACATACTGGTGCCAAAATTGTTTAATAATGTAGGGTCCAACAATCTCTCTCCTCCCGCTCGTGGCTAGGTTCAGGTTGCTTAGCTATTGGATTTGGTGAGTCCTCATATTCGGAGAGCAAGACCATAAAGGCTTTATTTCTTATGTCTTTACTTCTAGACCCTGTACGCGATGTTTTGGTTACGTCCTAACAACTCATTTTGATGTATTAGATTGGCTTGTCAAGACTAGGATTAGACTTCCACTTTTATGTCAAACTATTTCATGATATGAGACTTTCTACTTAAATTATTGCATTTTCTATTATATTGTGTTGTATGCATGTCAAGTGACTTGTGTAGGACCTCTCGGGGTCTTATACACCTTGTCATGTCTAGGGTGTACTTTGGGTCATGATAAACTTGGTATTCAGAGCACAAGGTTTTAGAAAAGGTCCTAGGATGTCTGACAAGCAGCGTGGAGTAGATTCTTGTTCATAAGTGTGAAGTAACCACATCTATGAATAGGAGGCTACAAAGCATTTAGAAAGCTTCACTTCTTTGACTACTCTAAATTCGTGTCATAGAGTTTATCTCTATAAAAATCCTTCTCCTAACTCTTATCCAATGCCTTTTAGGATATGGCCCCTGAAGAGCTTATATGAGAAGAAAACTGGGTAATAATGTGGTGCCCGAGGTTCCTCAAGTTTTGGTTGACCCTTTTGGCTAAGCAAGTGACTCATGCTGAATTTCAAGCGGCTTTTTAAGTGTTGGCTCAAGCTATTACCACCCAAGCTAATAGAGAAACTGTTACTCCCGTGAACCTAAATGTGGGTATGGCGACAATAAGGGCATGAGACTTCACTAGGATAAATCCACTGGAGTTTCATGGGTCGAAGTTGATATGGATCCTCAAGAGTTAATTGATTAGGTGTATAAGATAGTGGAGATTATGGGAGAGTCACCGGTGGTAAAGGCAGAATTGGCTGCTTATCAACTTAAGGGTGCTGCCCAAGTTTGGTTCAAACAATGGAAGGAAGAGAGGGCTATTGATGTGGGTCCTCATGATTGGGAGAAATTTAAGGGAGGTTTTCTTGATCGTTTCTTTCCTCTTGAGATGAGAAAAGCAAAGGTTCTTGAATTCATTAATCTCCATCAAGGCAATATGCGTATGAAAAAGTATGCTTTGAAGTTTACTCAATTGGCTAAGCATGCTTCGACTATGGTTGCCGACTCTAGGGCAAGGATGAGTAAGTTTGTGTCGGGTGTGTCTGAAATGGTGGTCAAGGAGTGTCATACCTCCATGTTGATCAAAGAGATGGATATCTCTCGTTTAAAGATACATGCCCAACAAATTGAAGAGGAAAAGCTAAAGGAAAAGTCTAGGGAGTTAAAGAGGGCAAGGAACGGTGATGGTGACTTTTTTCATTCTACGTCCGGTAGACATGGTCGTTATAAATTCCAACAAAGGTTTTTCGGTCAAGTTTCTTCTAATGCTCCAGCTTCTAAGTTTAATAAAGATAGGGTGTCTAACCCTAAGCCTCAAGAAGGTGGTGGAAATAGATCTTCTATTCCCGCTTGCCAAAAGTGTTACAAGAGTCACTCAGGAAAATACTTAGCTGGTATGGATGGTTGCTTTAATCGTGGGAAGAGTATTCACAAGATGAGAAATTTTCTGACACTTGTTACTTAGGGAGGGGATGGTAGGCAAGCTCAGCCTAATGGTTCTGATTTGGGTGCCCTTCGTCAAAATAGGTTCTATGCACTTTAGACTCGACAGGATCATGAGGGTTCTCCAGATGTTGTGATCAGTATGTTGAAAGTCTTTCATTTTGATGTGTATTATTTGCTTGATCCGGGTACTACATTGTCATTTGTTACTCATTATGTGGCCATGAGATTTGATTTTGGTCATGAAATTTTTTCTAATCCCTTTTATGTCTGTACACCTGTCAGTGATTCTTGTAACACCTCAAGCTTCCAAGGGATTTTTAAATGTAGAACTTACCTAAAGATAGTAATCTACAGAGGCCACCTACGGGCCATAGATGGATTGACGGGCCGTAGGTGGGGACCGTCAATGGCACTGTGAAATTTCAGGATTTACAAGTTTCTGAACTTTGACCTACGGAATTGTAGGACGGTTCGTAGTTCAGATGACGGGCTGTAGATGGGTTTCGTAGATGCCTTCTAGACTTAGCCAAATTTTCAGCCCAAAATGAACTTTCTGAATCAATTGATGGAAGAACAGGACGGTTCGTCAATTGATATACGAACCATAGATCCTGCCGTCGATTGGCCCCGACAATTTTTAATTAAGGGCTTTTTGGTCTTTTCCCTAATTGTTTACCTATTAAGCTAAGTCGGTTATACCCTTAATCTTAGACCTATAAATACTTTCTAAGCCTAATTTCTTTCATTCTAATTCATTCCAAAACTCTCCTCTCTCAAATATCTCTTTCTAAAAAGAAACTCTCTCAACTCTCAAGGAAGAAGAAGAAGCTTGAATCCTCCATTGAAGACCTTCAATCTTCTCCAATTCTTGTGGATTGCTTTGAGGTATGATAGTGTTCACCATTAGGAGTCTTTTCCTCCAATGGGTCCTTCCTCTTCTTCATGATATTCAAAGGTTTACTCTAACCCAATTGAATTAGGGTTTGTGATCAATCATTGTGGGTTCTTCAATTATGATTCCAATTGTTGATTTTATGATTCCTAGTGCATGATTTAGCGTGATAAAGTAATTTAGTGCACGAATTAGCGTGAATTACATGAATTGATGTAAAGATTGCATGAACCCCCATGATCCCGCTAATTCTCCCCAATTTGATAATCTATGCTTTGATTATTGGGTTGAGTTATGATTTAATGAAGTTTATGAATTCTCTATGAAATCAAGCATGAATTATGAAAGAATTGAGGATAATCTTATGAATTTAGCTTGATCAAGTCAAAAGCATGATTTTCCTCTATTATGTGAGTTCCTTCAAGTATGGGTAAATTGTCTTAATTATGGCTTTCTAAGCATGAGCTTGCATTGAATTGCATGATATGAGTTGAACTTGAATGAACCCATATGAACTCTATGAACTATGAACTTGTATGAGTGTTCTCTATCACCCCGGTAAGGGTAACGTGGTGGCGGATGCTCTTAGTCGATTATCTATGGGTAGTGTTGCTCATGTTGAGGATCATAAGAAAGAGTTGGTTCGCGATGCCAATAGATTTGCTCGATTGGGTGTTAGATTGGTTGATTCTACTAAAGGTGGTGTTACGGTTCACAAGGGTTCTGAATCTTCTTTTGTGCATGATGTGAAAGCTAAGCAAGGTCTTGATCCTAACTTGGTTGAACTAAAGGAAACGGTACTCAAGAAGTCCATAGGGGTTTTCTCCCAAGGGGGAGATGGTGTGCTTCGATATCAAGGTCGTTTGTGTGTTCCCAATGTAAAGCCCATAGTTCTCGATATTCCATCCACTCAAGAGCTACCAAAATGTACCGTGATTTGCAGGAAATTTATTGGTGGAACGGAATGAAGAAAGATATTGCGGAATTTGTGGCTAAGTGTCCTAATTGCCAACAAGTGAAAGTTAATCATCAAAGGCCGGGAGGTTTGACCCAAGATATTAGTATTCCTACTTGGAAGTGGGAAGATGTGAATATGGATTTTATTATGGGTTTGCCACGCACGAGGCGACGATATGATTCGATTTGGGTTGTTGTTGATAGAATGATAAAGTTAGCCCATTTCATTCCCGTCAAGACTTCTTTTTAGGTAGAGGATTATGCTAAGTTGTATTTGAGGGAGATGGTTAGGCTGCATGGAGTGCCTTTATCCATTATCTCTGATCGTGGTGCTTAGTTTACTTCTCAATTTTTGAAGTCGTTCCAAAAAGGTCTTGGTACTCGTGTTAAGCTTAGTACGGCCTTTCATCCCCAAACTGATGGGCAAGCGGAGCGTACTATTCAAACCTTGGAAGATATGTTGAGAGCTTGTGTAATCGATTTCAAGGGTACTTGGGATGATCACTTGCCTTTGATTGAGTTTACTTATAACAATAGCTACCATTCTTGTATTGGTATGGCTCCATTTGAGGCTCTCTATGGTAGGAGGTGTAGATCTCCTATAGGCTAGTTTGAAATTGGTGAAGTTGCTTTGATAGGCCGGGGAGTTGGTGCATGAGACTATGGAGAAAGTTTGACTTATTAGGGAAAGGTTGAAAATGGCTCAAAGTCAACAAAAGTCCTATGCCGATGTTAGAATAAGAGAATTAGAATTCAATGTGGATGATTGGGTTTACTTGAAAATCTCACCCATGAAGGGTGTAATGAGATTTGGGAAGAAAGGGAAGCTTAGTCCCCGTTATGTAGGCCCATATCAGATTTTGAGACGTATTAGTAAGGTTGCTTATGAGCTTGACTTGCCTAATGATTTGGCATTAGTGCATCCGATTTTCCATGTCTCATTATTGAAGAAGTGTGTTGGTGAACCGACCTCTATAGTGCAATTAGAGAATCTTGGCATAAAGGATAGTCTTTCTTATGAAGAGGTTCCGATTGAGATTTTAGACCGACAAGTCCGGAAGTTAAGGAATAAGGAAGTTTCTTCCGTGAAAGTTCTATGGAGGAATCAATTGGTTGAGGGTGCTACTTGGGAGGCCGAGTCTGATATGATGTCCCGATATCCTCATTTCTTTTCTTCCGATCCTACTCTAGCTTGAGGTATCTTGATCCTCATGGTTCATTCTTTTTGTCTCATGTGTCATAGTTGATTTCCATGATTCCTTGATTGTGCATGTTCGTGAAGAGTCTTGTATGATTTGTTGTGTTGATCATGCTTTAGCTTGGAGTTGATGTTTCCTCCTCGGATATGTGCATTTATGTGATTGCATTCTAGGTTGGGTTGTTAGTCCGTGTCTATTACCCTTCTCGAGATGTCTTGATTCTCATTCGAGGACGAATGTTCCCAAGGGGGAGATATTATAATACCCCAAGCTTCCAAGGGATTTTTAAATGTAGAACTTACCTGAAGACAGTGATCTACGGAGGCCACCTACAGGCCGTAGAAGCCCGTAGGTGGGGACCGTCAATGGCACTGTGAAATTTTAGGATTTCCAAGTTTCTGAACTTTGACCTACGAAATAGCAAGACAGTTCGTAGTTCAATTGACGGGCCGTAGATGGGTTTCATAGATGCCTTCTAGACTTAGCCAAATTTTCAGCCCAAAATGAACTTTCTAAATCAATTTACGGAAGAATAGGACGGTCCGTCAATTGATGTACGGACCGTAGATCCTGTCCGTCGATTGGCCTCGACAGTTTTTAATTAAGGGCTTTTTGGTCTTTTCCCTAATTGTTTACCTATTAAGCTAAGTCGGTTATACCCTTAATCTTAGACCTATAAATACTTTCTAAGCCTAATTTCTTTCATTCTAATTCATTCCAAAACTCTCCTCTCTCAAATATTTCTCTCTCTAAAAAGAAACTCTCTTAACTCTCAAGGAAGAAGAAGAAGCTTGTTGTGGATTGCTTTGAGGTATGATAGTGTTCACCATTAGGAGTCTTTTCCTCCAATGGGCCCTTCCTCTTCTTCATGATTTTCAAAGATTTACTCTAACCCAATTGAATTAGGGTTTGTGATCAATCATTGTGGGTTCTTCAATTATGATTCCAATTATTGATTTTATGATTCCTAGTGCACGATTTAGCGTGATAAAGTAATTTAGTGCACGAATTAGCGTGAATTACATGATTTGATGTAAAGATTGCATGAACCCCCATGATCCCAAGCTAATTCTCACCAATTTGATAATCTATGCTTTGATTGTTGGGTTGAGTTATGATTTAATGAAGTTTATGAATTCTCTATGAAATCAAGCATGAATTATGAACGAATTGAGGATAATCTTATGAATTTATCATGATCAAATCAAAAGCATAATTTTCCTCTATTATGTGAGTTCCTTCAAGTATGGGTAAATTGTCTTAATTATGGCTTTCTAAGCATGAGCTTGCATTGAATTGCAGGATATGAGTTGAACTTGCATGAACCCATCTGAACTATGAAATATGAGCATGATGAATTAAGGGTGCTTTGAGAGTAAAGTACCAAAGTTATGATATGATAATGCTATGGTTGCGTACTGAAAGGTTTTCTCACGTAATTCTCCCAAAATGATAAAAGAAGAACAAAGAGGCGATTACCCATGTTCTTAAGGAGCTATTCTAATGATGTAAGCTTGGACAAGGTCCATGAAAGATGAATATCTATAAGCATGATTTTAGCTTGAATTGGTAACCCTAGTTGTACCTTTTCATGTTTAATGATATAAATATGTTAATGACTAATCCGTGGGAATTATGCTTAGCACCGAGTGGATATTGAGATGGAAGCTCTCCCGTTAGTTGAGGCCGAGTCTCCTAAAGCAATCTCTATCCCATAAACTATGTTGCCACCATAGGATGTTGTCTTTAAGTAGACATTAGCTAGTGGATCCACATAAGCTAAGAAGTTCATGGTCTTACCTTGGCAAGTAGGACACTCCTTTTCGGTGTGGGGTAGACGCCAGATTCCGTGTTGACAGCTCACATGGTCTTACATGTCGGTTAAGGCTTTTGCCCACAAGTTAATGAATAAGTGTTCTCATAATGAAGTAAAGAAAAGAAGAAAGATGAATTAGCTTGCTTTGGCCTTGATATATGCTTTATGTTTCATGTTTCCCATGTTAATCATATTTTTAGCTTGGCCATTGCATGTCATGATATCTCTGTCTCTCTCTAGCATGACTTATGTGTTTATGTGCATTGCTATCATACTTAGTACTTAATTGTGTTAACGCATACTCTTGCTTACATTAACTTCTTTTGTGTAGGTCGTGGTGATTCACCTTCCACTTGTGGCTAGAGCATTGACTTAGAGTTTAAAAGAAGACTTGGTGAGTCCTCATCCATTCGAGGACATAGCCTTGTTGGATTTTACATTTTATGTCTTTCCTTATGTTGGATATTGTATTGGGCTGTGTCCCTATCACTTTTATTCGTATTCTATGATATTAGAAGGCTTTGAGACATGAGTTGTAGACTTCCGCTATTTTAAGTAAAGCTTTGATATAAAAATCTCTTTTGAATTTTTATTTCTCTATTATCTTGTATGTTATGTATGCTAAGGGCTTGTATGAGACCTCTTGGGATCTTGTACGCCATGTTATATCTAGGGGCTACCCTGGGTCGTGACAATTCTATTGTTGTTAAATGAGTTTATAGTAATTGCCTTATTTTTGTTTCCCATAGAGTCACTCAAGTTGATCGAGTAGAGCTTGATAGGTTAGATTTTGATGTTATTCTTGGGATGGATTGGCTTCATTCATGTTATACTTCCATAGATTGTAGGACCCGATTGGTCACATTCAAGGTTCTGAACGAACCTATCATGTCATGGGAAGGGGGAAATTATGCTCTTAAGGGTAAATTCATATCTTGCTTAAAGGCTTGGAAAATAATTTCTAAGGGTTGCATTTATCATCTTGTTAGGGTTAGGGACATGGATTCTGAAACCCCTACTCTTGAGTAAGTTTAGAATGTAAATGAGTTTTTGGAAGTGTTTCCTGATGATCTCCCCAGTATTTCTCCCGAAAAGGAAATAGACTTCGATATTGATCTTCTTCCATATATGTAGCCTATCTCTATTCATCCTTACCATATGGCCCCGGAAGAACTTAAAGATTAAAAGGATTAATTTAATGAGTTTTTAGACAAGGGTTTTATTAGACCGAGTATCTCTCCATGGGGTGCTCTAGTATTGTTTATTCGAAAGAAGGATGATTCTCTTTGAATGTGCATTGACTATTGTCAATTGAATAAGGTTACAATAAAAAATAAGTATCCTATTACAAGGATTAATGACTTGTTTGATCAACTCCAAGGAGCGAGTTTCTTTTCTAAGATTGACCTTCGGTCAGGTTATCACCAATTGAGGATGAAGGAAGATGACATTTCAAAGATGACTTTTCAAACTCGATATGGTCATTATGAGTTTTTGGTGATGTCTTTTGGTTTTACTAATGCCCTAGTGGCATTCATGGATTTGATGAATAGGGTATTATAGTAATATGTTGATATGTTCGTGATTATATTTATTGATGATAGTTTTATTTACTCGTAGAGTGAAGATGAGCATGTTGAGCATTTGAGGATTGTATTGCAAATTTTCAAGTATAGGGAATTATATGCTAAATTTAGAAAATATGAGTTTTGGATGAGGTTTGTTGCTTTTCTTGGCCATATTGTCTCCGGTGAAGGTATTCAAGTCGATCCTAAGAAAACCGAGGTAGTTAAGAATTTGCCTAGACCTTTGTTTACTTCAGATATACAGAGTTTCTTGGGTTTGACCAGTTATTATAGAAGGCTTATGGAAGGATTTTCCTCTATTGCTTCGCCTTTGATGACATTGACTCAAAAAAAAGTGAAATTCCTACGGTCGGAAGTTTGTGAGAAGAGTTTCCAAGAGTTAAAGGATAGATTCACTTCAGCCACTATTTTGACTTTACCAGAAGGATTGGATGGTTTTTTGGTCTATTGTGATGCTTCTCGGATTGTTCTTGGATGTGTCTTGATGAAACATGAGAAAGTTATCGCTTATGCTTCAAGGCAATTGAAGTTGCATGAAAAGAATTATCTGACTCATGATTTGGAGTTAGTGGAGGTAGTGTTTGCTCTAAAGATTTGGAGGCATTACCTATATGGTGTTCATGTAGACGTGATTACTGACCATAAGAGCTTGAAGTATGTATTCACACAAAAGGATTTGAATCTTCGCCAAAGAAGGTGAGGTGAGTGATTGAAGGATTATGACATGAGTGTCCTCTATCATCTTGGAAAAGAGAATGTGGTGGCAGATACTCATAGTCAGATATCAATGGATAGTGTTGCTCAGGTTGAGGATGATAAGAAAGAGCTAGTCTGTGAAGTTCATAGATTGTCCCGATTGGGTGTTTGCTTGGTTGATTCTAATGAGGGTGGTATGATTCTTCAAAATGGTTCAAAATCATCTCTTGTATCGGATGTGAAGGCTAAGAAAGATCTTGATCCAGTGTTAGTTGATTTGAAGAAGTCGGTTTCCAAGAAATCCATTGAGGCTTTCTCCCAAAGGGGAGATGGTGTCCTTTGATGACAAGGTCGGTTATGTGTTTCCTGTGTTGATGAGTTGAGAAACTAGATTTTGATAGAAGCTCACAGTTCCCGGTACTATATTCACTAGGGAGCCACTAAGATGTACCATAATTTGCGAGAAGTCTATTGGTGGAATAGGATGAAGAAGGATATTGTGGATTTGTGGCTAAGTGTCCAAATTGTCAAAAAGTGAATGTTGAGCTTCAGAAGCCCAGTGGTTTGGCTCAAGATATTAGTACTCCCACTTAGAAGTGGGAATATTTGAATATGGATTTCATTACGGGTTTACCTCGTACTCATTGCCAATTTGACTCAATTTGGATTATTGTGGATCGAATGACAAAATCAGCTCACTTTATCCCCATAAAGACTTCATTTTAAGTCAAAGAGTATGCCAAGCTTTATATTCGAGAAATGGTGAGGTTTTATGGAGTACCTTTGTCAATTATCTCCGATCGTGGTACTCAGTTTACATCTCAACTTTGGAGGTCATTTCAAAAAGGTTTTGGTACCCAAGTGAAGCTTAGTATTACTTTTCATCCCCAGATCGATGGACAAGTCGAGAGTACTATTCAGACTTTGGAATACATGTTGAGAGCTTGTGTGATTGACTTCAAGGGTAATTGGAATGATCATTTGCCTTTGATCGAGTTTGCTTAGAATAATAGCTATCACTCTAGTATTGGGATGGCACAGTTTGAGGCTCTCTATGGTAGGAGGTGTAGGTCTCCTATAGGTTGGTTTGAACTTGGTGAGGTCACTTTGATAGGACCTGAGTTTGTGCATGAGACTATGGAAAAGGTTCAACTTATTCAAGGGAGGTTAAAAAAGGCTCCAAGTTGACAAAAGTCTTATGCCAATATTAGAAGAAGAGAGCTTGAATTTGATGTTGATGATTGGGTTTACTTGAAGATCTCACCCATGAAGGGTGCAATGAGGTATGGAAAGAAAGGGAAACTTAGTCCCCGATATGTAGGCCCATATAAGATTTTGAGGTGTATTGGAAAAGTTGCTTATGAATTGGAGTTACCTAATGATCTAGCATCTGTACACCCAGTATTCCATGTCTCTTTGTTGAAAGGTGTGTTCGAGATCTGACATCCATTGCCCCTTTAGAAACTTTGGGAGTTAAGGAAAGCCTTTACTATGAAGAGATCCTGGTTGAGATTCTAGATCGATAAGTTCGGAAGTTGTGAAATAAAGAAGTTGCTTCCATAAAAGTTCTATGGAGGAATCAATTAGTTGATGGTGCTACTTGGGAGGCTGAAGCCGATATAATGTCCCAATATCCTCATCTCTTTCCCTCCGCTCCTACTCTAGCTTGAAGTATTAGTTCCTCATGGTTCATTATTTCGAATTCATGCATTGGTCATTCTCATGTTTCCATATGCATGCATGTTCATGGAAAACTTGATTTTGATGTTATGATTTAGCTTGGAGTGATTCCCCATGTTTATGTGCATTATATTGAGATTTGCATTCATGTTGGGTTGTTAGTTTCTCTCCTACTCTATTCATGCTAGCCTTAGTCCCATTCGAGGATGAATATTCCCAAGGGAGAGATATTGTAACACCTCAGAAATTGGAAAGTTGAGAAGGAAGGAAAAAGTTCAGATTTTGGCTCTGGTGAAGGAACTGCGAGTCCTATCTATGGACCGTAGGAAGACCTACGGGCCATAGAAAGGTAACCATAGAAGTTGATTTGGAATTTTAGAAATGTTAAGTTCCAGTAAGTGAACCTACGACTTGATAGGACGAGCTGCGGGAAGCTTAACGGGTCATAGGACTGGCCCGTAGAGTTGATTCAGAGATATGATTTGAGACCTCAGGTCTATGAAATAGTTTGATGGGTCGTAGTTGATTCTACGAGTCGTATAAAGGGTCTTGTAGAAGGGATCCAGACTTAGTAAAATTTTGGACTTGAACTTGGGTTCTACGAAAAGGGTCTACGGACCGTAGACCGATCAACGGACCGTAGAAGGGTTTTCATGTGAAGTAAGATGAATTTTGAGTTTCTGAAGTTGATTCTATAGTTAACCAGTACGAGCCATAGAAGTTTCTATGGACCAAAGGTCCAAACCGTAGATCACTTTCGGCAATTATTTCTTAAGGGTATTTGGGTATTTTTCCTATGCATTTAATACCTATACAATGTCGTTTTGACCCTAATTCTAAGTCCTATAACTATATTTCTATTCCTAAAACTAACCTAAATCTTTCATTCTCTCAAAACTCCAAATCCTATCTACATTCATCCTCTCCAAATTCTCTTAAGCTCAAAGAAGAACACCTAGGGTTTCAAGCTTCAAGTCTCCTTTTTCCTCCATTGCTTTTGGGTTTTGTTTATCAAGGTATGTAGGGATTCACCAATGGAATCCATTCATCCATTGGGTCCCAAGAACTTTAATCTCCAAAAGCTAAATTTCACCCAATTATCTAGGGTTTCATGCAAATCTTCATGGTTTTTATTTGATTATGATTCAATTGTTTGATTTCAATATTATTATGCATGATTTGAATTAATTACATATTTTCCAATTGATTCCATATGAAACCATGCATTATTCATGATTTTGACTATAAATTTATGAAGAAAAGCTATGAACTTATGAATGATGATTTATGAAAGCTATGCATTATTTATGAAAAAGAAGTTTTATGAACTAAGGGTACTTTGCAAGTAATTATCAATAAAATTGTGAAAGGTTTTCTCACATGTTATGAAATCATAGTTGTGAAAGGCTTTTTCACATGTTAAATCATGATTTAAAGGAGCTACTCTATAATGATTTTAAGATTGGATTGGTAGTCTAATTGTGCCTTTCCAAATATGATGATATGAATATGTTTATGACTAATTCCGTTGGGATTTTACTTAGCACCGAGAGGATATTGAGAAGGAGGCTCTCCCGTTAGTAGAGTTCGGGTCTCTAACAACAATCTCCTTGTCCCTAACTACATGCCCTCGTATGATAGTGTTATGTGACTAAGCTAGTGGATCCACCTTAGCTAGACGTTACGATCGTTACCTTGGCAAGTAGGACATTTCTTTTCGGTGTGGTAGTAAGACACTGGATTTCATGTTATAGCTCACATGGTCTATGTCAGTTAATGGTAAATATCCCACCAAATGAACTAAGTTACCTCTAAAGGTTTTCTGAAAGCTTTCAATTGAATTTTAATATGCATTGACCATGTTCATGATTTATGATTCATCTTAAAAGGTTTTACTACGTTTTTAGCTTGGTCATGCATATCAATCTTGAATGTCCCCTTTATGATCACGTTTATGTTTTTATGCATTTCCCCATACTTAATACATTCAATGTACTAATTCATACTTGTGCCTACATTGTTTAATAATTTAAGGTTCGGTGACCTCTCTCATCCCGCCCGTGGCTAGGTTCGGGTTGCTTAAAATATTGGATTTTGTGAGTCCTCATATTCCAAGGGCAAGACCACGAAGACTTTATTTCTTATGTCATTACTTTCAGACCCTGTACGTGGTGTATGAGTTATGTCCCAACCACTCATTTTGATGTATTAGATTGGCTTGTCAAGACTAGGATTAGACTTCCACTTTTAAGTCAAACTCTTTCATAATATGAGACTTTCTACTTAAATTCTTGCATTTTCTATTATATTGTGTTGTATGCATGTCAAGTAGCTTGTGTAGAGCCTCCCGAGGTCTTATACGTCATGTCACGTCTAGGGTGTACTTTGGGTCATGACAATAATATGTAGATAGGAATGCTTTGTAGGACTGTAGCAATGAGCACAACTTTACCTCCAAAGGATAACATTTTTACTTTCCAAGCCTTAAGCTTATTCTGAACTTATTAAACTAGCTTAGAGAAATGGATTTTCCTCTTCTTGGCATGACTAATTGCGCATCCAAGATAAATTAGAGGAAAGTTTCCCCTTGCAAAACTAGTGGTATTCCTAACTTCTTGAACAGTAGTCAAAGCAACTTTATTAAACATGTAATACGAACTCTTTTCTTTGTTTATTTTTTGACCTGATTCTTTCTCATATCTCTCCAAAACATCCATTAACAATACCAAAGATCTATTGTCTGCAGATATAAATATTATGGTATCATCTGCATAGGCAAGGTGATTAATGTTGTCTCTCCACTTAGGCATGCCAAAACTCTTGAAATCCCTATTTTCAAACAGATTATTCAAAGCTCTTGACAATACCTCACCATATATAATAAACAGAGTATGAGACAAAGGATCTCCTTGCTTCACCCCTCTAGATGAATGAAAGAAACCATGGGTCTGACCATTGATAATGATGGAGTACCAATTGTCAGCCAATAATCTCCAAATCTTATCAATCACCAATGCATTAAAACCCATTTTTTTCCAACACCTTTATCAAGAAGAACCAATCCACCCTATCATATGCTTTGGTCATGTCTAACTTGATCACCACATTAGCAGGCTTCGCCCTCTTTCTGATGTCTGTAATGATTTCCTAAGCCCATAATACATTCTCGGTAATACTTCTCTCTTTCACAAAGCCAACTTGATTTTGTGAGATTAGCTTTGGTAATACACCTTCAATTCTGTCATTTATCAATCTGGATATGACCTTATTCGAAAAATTGCTCAAACTAATAAGCCTCAGACCTAAAAAACTCTGCACCACCTCTTTCTTAGGCAATAACATCAAGTTTGTGTGATTGATAGATTTAGGAACGGTGTGCTCTTCAAAGAAAGCATGAATCACGTCTACAATATCAGTACCAACAATGTCCCAACAAGATTGGTAGAAAAGACCAGAAAGACCATCAGGTCCACATGCACTATCACTATTCAATTCAAACACTGCCTTTTTAATCTCATCTACTGTGTGTAATTCATTCAACATATCATTGTCTCAAACATCTACCATATATGGAATGTGGTACAGTAGTGAGATTTCATCACTAGTAGCCCTCCCGTGAACTATTTTTGATAGAAAGAAATAGCTTCATTTATCACTTCTTCTTCTCCTTCTGTCCAATTGCCATCTTCTTTCATTATTCTGTTCAAAGATAATCTCTTTCTTCTTCCATTTACTAGGCTGTGAAAAAATATAGTGTTCCTATCTCCTTCTGAGAACCAATGGATACTTGCTTTCTGCCTCCAAAATTCCTCCTCGTATCTCAAGTATTTGTTGAATTCAGCATGCGCTTGTTGAAAATGGATCTGTTTGCAGCAGTAGGTTGATCTTCAAATAAAGATTCTTTCATTCTAAAAAATCTCCTCCCTTATCACAAGCCGTTTAAACATATCACCATATTTCTCTTTACTCCAAAGAGATAAAATATGTTTTGTTCTCTTCATTTTCTGTTTCCACATGACAAAAACATTTTCCTCCCTTGTAAAAATCTAGTTACATTCCACCACCTCTCAAATATACAAGCAGCATCAGCTCGTCCATTCCACCATGTGAAACGACTTCCTTTGAAATTACTATCAAATAACTCACATGAGTTAATAAAAATGGCAAAATCTTCATAATCATGTTGATAAATTTGAAAAACCCCTATCTTCTCTTCATCACTCAATATAACATTGAAGTCCCCTCCTACAAGCCAGGGTAAGTTCAAGTTATAACCTACAAAATATATATCCTCCCAAAGTTGTAGCATTTCTTGTGGATTACATTTAGCATACACAAGAGTGGACATCAAAATGTGGCCATCTTGAAAGGTAAGCGGCAATGTTAACTGCTTCTTTGTGTCTAAAATAATTCCTACATGATTATTTTCTTACACAAACACCCATATTTTTCCATTCTGATTGTAGTTAGCAAAAGACATGCCCAATCTCCTCTTGTCCTTCTGAATCTGACTTGTATGTTTGTAACACCGTGGATTCAGAAAAGAAGGAAGTTGCTGATTTTGGGTTGCAGGCAGGACCTATGGCTCCCACCTAGTTGGTAGAAGCATCTACTGACCGTATATGGCATCTGTAGGTGAGAAGGGAAATGAGGTTAAAGTTTTTAAGGGTAATATGGGACCTACGGTGGCCATGTACGGTCCGTAGGTTGACCTACCAACCATACATGGGTCCCATCATTCAAAGGTCCAACATCTTGGTTTCTGAATCCACCTACGGCTGACTAGGATGGTCCGTACTAGGACCTATGAACCTTAGGTCTAAATCGTAGGTCGAGTCGGTAGTTAATTTTAAGGGTTTTTTGGTCTTTTTCCTAATTGATTTATGCCTAAACTAGGTCATTTTGATCCTAATCCTAGACCATATATAAGTCTTTTAAGCCTAAAAACTAACTACTCTAAATCCTTCTTCAAAATCCCCAATATCCCTCTAAGTTCCTCCCTCAAAATTTCTCTCTCTAAAGCTTGAAGAAGAAGTTTAGTGTTTCAAGATCAAGTCTCCAAATTCACCATTGACTGTGGGTTTTTGACATCAAGGTATGATAGTATTCACCTATGGAGTCTTTTCCTCCATAGGGTTCCTATATTCTCCAAATTTACAAGTTAGTATCTCTAATTAGAACTAGGGTTTTATTCAATCTCATGGGTTCTTATCAATTATGATTCAATTGATTGTTTTATGTCTTTTTATCAATGAATTGGAGTAATTACATGCTTTTAAGTTGAATTCACATGAACCCATGCATGATCCATGATTTCTAGACTATGAACATATGATGAGGCTTTTGAACTATGAAAGATGAATTTATGAAGATATACATGTTTCCTCATGAAGTTGATATAATTGATTTAAGGTTTCTTTGAGAGTGAAGCATCAATGTTGTGGTTGATTTGTGAAAGGGTTTCTCACATAAAGGATTCATAAGGTTGAAAGGTTTTATCACCTAAGTTGAATCAAAACTAAGGAGCTATTCTAATGAACTCTAGCTTAGATTGGCTACTTAATTGTGCCTTTCCATGGATAATAAGATGAATAGGATTAATGACTATTCCTTGGGATTTATGCTTAGCACCGAGTGGACTAGCGGCGATTCCCCATATCCAATAAACTATGTGCCACCATAGGATGATTGTCTTAGATAGACATTAGTTAGTGGATCCACTTTAGCTCAAAACTCATGGTCCTTACTTTGGCAAGTAGGTCAATCTCTTTTCGGTGTGGGATAGACACCGGATTCCATGTTATAGCTCACACGGTCTATGTCAATTAAGGCTAAACTTTCCACAATAATGATCTAATGCTACTTTCTAAAAGTATTTCAAATGTGTTTTTTAATAAGATGATTAGCTTTCATTGACCATGGTTATGATTTATGTTTCCTAACATGTTATTATATATTAGCTTGGTCATTGCATGTCATGTAAAATCCTTTTTAGCATGATTTCATAACTCTTATGCATTGCTATCATACTTGGTACATCACATGTACTAACATACTTGTTACTACATTGTCCCACTAATGTAGGGCTTGACGACTCTTCTCCTTCCATTCGTGGCTAGTTGATTGCATTAGAGATTTGAAGACTTGGTGAGTCCTCATACTTTGAGGACATTGTGACTTTTATGTCTTTATGTCATTTTAGTCTTCAAACTTTGTATGGGATGTGTCCCAAATCCCTTCTATTGATATAGTAGATGTCTTATTGAGACTTATGTTTAGACTTCCATTTTTGTCAAACACCTTTATATAAAATGCTACTTTTAAACTCTTCTATTTCTATTGTCTTGTACGATGTATGCTAAGTGGCTAGTGTGGGGCCTCTCAGGGTCCTATACGCCATGTCACATCTAGTGTGTACTTTGGGTCATGACTTACTTGGTATTCAGAGCACAATGTTTAGAAAGGTCCTAGGATGTCTTATAAGCCACGTCGAGTAGAGTCTTGTTCATGAGTGTGAAGCGCGCTACACTTAATGAGAGGCTATAAGATGTTTAGGAAATTCCACTTCTTTCATCATTCTAAAGTCGTGCGATAGAGTGTAACTCTATATGTCTCTCTCCTAATTCATATCCAATGCTTTTTAGGATATGGCCACTCTAAGGGCATATGCTAGAAGGAATACAGGAGAGAATGTGGAACGAGAAGCTCCTCAAGTTCCAGTTGACCCTTTGGCCGAACAAGTGACTAATGCAGAGTTTAGGGATGCTTTTCAAGTGTTGGCCCAAGGGAGGCCGTGGTCCCCATGAACCCTAATGTGGGTACGGTGGCAGCTAGAGTGAGGGACTTCACTATGATGAATCCTCTGGAGTTTCATAGTTCCAAGGTTTAGAAAGTTCCTTAATAGTTCATTGATGAGGTATACAAAGTTTTGATGATCAAGGGTGTGACGCCGGTGGAAAAGGCGGAATTGGCCGCTTATCAACTTAAGGGCATTGCTCAAGTATGGTTTAACCAATGGAAGGAAGAGAGGGCAGCTGATGTGGGTCCTCTTGATTGGGAAAAGTTTAAGGTTGCCTTCCTTGATAGGTTCTTTCCCCTTGAAATGAGGGAGGCTAAGGTACTTGAATTCATTAACCTTCTTCAAGGAAGCATGAGTGTGAAGGAGTATGCTTTGAAATTCACACAATTGTCTAGATATGCTCCTACTATGGTTGCTGATCCTAGGGAAAAGATGAGTAAGTTTGTTTCGTGAGTGTCCGGGATGGTGGTTAAGGAATGCCATACCACCATGCTTATCAATGATATGGACATTTCTCACCTAATAGTTCATGCTCAACAAATCAAAGAGGAGATACTTAAGGAAAAGTTTAGGGAGACAAGGAAGGCCAAGACGATGGTGGTGACTTTTCACACTCGAGGTTTGATGGACATAGTCGTTCTAAATTCTAACAAAAGTTTTCCGATCAAGATTCCTCCAATGCTCCAGCTCCTAAGTTCAACAAGGAAAGGGTGTCGAAAGCCTCAAGAAGGAGATAGTGGTGGATCTTCATTGTCTACTTGTGCTAGATGTGAAAGAAAGCATGAGGGAAAATGTCTAGCTGGTTCCAATGCATATTTTGGTTATGGAAAGACAAATCATTAGATAAGGGATTGTCCCTCAGTTGCTAAGAATGAAGGAGATAATCATAGACGGGCTCAACTCTACCCTTCGTCAGGTTCTAGTGGAATTCAGAAGCAAAATAGATTTTATGCACTTTAGATTCACCAAGAGCAAGAGGGTTCTCCTGATGTGGTTAAGAGTTGTCCTAGACCTCTATCCTCTTTGGATATTAAAAGTTTTTTGGGTTTAGCTGGTTATTATAGAAGTTGCTGATTTTGGGTTGCAGGCAGGACCTACGGCTCCCACCTACGGTTGCTAGAAGCATTTACTAACCGTAGATGGCATCCGTAGGTGAGAAGGGAAATGAAGTTAAAGTTTTTAAGGGTAAGTTGGGACCTACGGTGGCCATGTATGTTTCGTAGGTTGACCTACCAACCATACATGGGTCCCATCGTTCGAAGGTCAAAAATCATGCTTTTTGAATCCACCTACGGCTGACCAGGACGGTCCGTAGTAGGACCTACAGACCATAGGTCTGACCGTAGGTCGAGTCAGCAGTTAATTTTAAGGGCTTTTTAGTATTTTCCCTAATTGATTTATGCCTAAACTAGGTCATTTTGATCCTAATCCTAGACCATATATATGTCTTTTAAGCCTAAAAACTAACTACTCCAAATCATTCTTCAAAATCTCCCAAATCCCTCAAAGTTCCTCCCCCAAAATTTCTCTCTCTAAAGTTTGAAGAAGAAGTCTAGGGTTTCAAGATCAAGTCTCCAAATTCACCATTGATTGTGGGCTTTTGACATCAAGGTATGATGGTATTCACCTATGGAGTCCTTTCCTGCATAGGGTTCCTAAATTCTCCAATTTTACAAGTTAGTATCTCCAATTGGAATTAGGGTTTTATTCAATATCATAGGTTATTATCAATTATGATTCAATTGATTGTTTTATGTCGTTTTATGCATGAATTAGAGTAATTACATGTTTTTAAGTTGAATTCACATGAACCCATGCATGATACATAATTTCTAGACTATGAACATATGATGAGGCTTTTGAACTATGAAAGATGAATTTATGAATATATGCATGTTTCCTCATGAAGTTGATATAATTGATTTAAGGTTAATCTGAGAGTGAAGCATCGATGTTGATGTTGATTTGTGATAGGGTTTTTTCACATAAAGGATTCGTAAGGTTGAAAGGTTTTCTCACCTAAGTTGAATCAAGACAAAGAAGCTATTCTAATGAACTCTAGCTTGGATTGGCTACTTAATTATGCCTTTCCATGGATAATAAGATGAATACGATAAATGACTATTCAGTGGGATTTATGCTTAGCACCGAGTGGACTAGCAGCGATTACTCATGTTCCATAAACTATATGACACCATAGGATGATTGTCTTAGATAGATATTAGCTAGTGGATCCAGTTCAGCTCAAGACTCATTGTCCTTACCTTGGTAAGTAGGACAATCTCTTTTCTGTGTGGGATAGACACCGAATTCCATGTTATAGCTCACATGGTCTATGTCGGTTAAGGCTAAACTTTCCACAATAATGAACTAATGCTACTTTCTAAAAGTATTTCAAATGTGTTTTTAATAAGATGATTAGCTTGCATTGACCATGGTTATGATTTATGTTTCCTAACATGTTATTATATGATTTAGCTTGGTCATTGCATATCATGCAAAATCCCTTTTAGCTTGATTTCATAACTCTTATGCATTGCTATCATACTTGGTACATTCTATGTACTAATGCATATTTGTGCCTACATTGTCCCACTAATGTAGGGCTTGACGACTCTTCTCCTTCCATTCGTGGCTAGTTGATTGCATTAGAGATTTGAAGACTTGGTGAGTCCTCATACTTTGAGGACATTGTGACTTTTATGTCTTTATGTCATTTTAGTCTTCAAACTTTGTATGGGATGTGTCCCAAATCCCCTTCTATTGATATAGTAGATGGCTTGTTGAAACTTATGTTTAGACTTTCGTTTTTGTCAAACTCTTTTATATGAAATGCTACTTTTAAACTCTTATGTTTCTATTATCTTTTATGACGTATGCTAAGTGGCTTGTGGGGCCTCTCGGGGTCCTATACTCCATGTCATGTCTAGGGTGTACTTTTGGTTGTGACAATATTGAAACAGTTCTGTCAAAGCAATTAAAAAGAATTTGTGATATTTGTGTAACATTTGGACTCTGTGAAAAGAATGATGTGTTCTCACAGATCTAATATTCCATATTAAAGCTTTATGATTCATGATGAATTTGGTTTTGCCCCTCTCTTGGGATTGGCCCTAACTGGCCTTGATGTTGTATCAAGCTTCCCTTTGTTTTTCAAACCTCTTGTTTAAACCTTTAGTAACAAGTCTGCTTCCTTCTGCACTTTTGTAAAATTGTTATGACTTTCCTTTTAATCTTTCTCTTCAATTAATTCATCATTTTTCCTTTTCCCATTTGGCATGTCGCCGATATTTACCTTGATCACATTCTCATCCTTCAATTTAGCTCCAAAGTCTATTGCATTAGGCGATGAATCTCAACTCTCCTTTTCTCATTCGGTGAGTCACCAAGTTCTTTTTTTCTCACCGACTTGGCTTGACCCATTTATATTGACCACTGTCAACTTCGGCGGAGACAGCCGCTTTGGCAATCTACCCTTCACTTTTGGTGAGCTTTAGATTTTGGGGATTTCATTCAAATCTTAACAGTTTTGGTCTTTCTTTTAAATATACTCATCCTTGCCTTGTCTCTTAGCCTTCATAGCTGCAAATCATCAAAATATCATCAGAAAATGACATAATTACGCATTGAGGACATTAATTGTTGAACTAAAAAGACCTAAAAGGAGTGTAAATCCACCACTCATCAACACCCTTAACTTAAACTTTTGATTATCCTCAAGTAAATCAAGAACGCAATTAGTTCAACAAGGGTGTCTACAATAGTTCTCAATGATAGCTAATATGCAAGTGCTACTACAAGACTACTCTCAAGTAAATGCAACACTCAATCATAATCAAAAAGCATCAAGTGATGACTAGGTGGTATCAATATAAGCTCAAGCTCACTATTGCTTCTTCACTTATTGTAAAACCTCGGATTTAAAAAAAGGAGGAAAATGCAGTTTTGGGGTTTTAGGCATGATCTACGATTGGTAGGAGTATCTACGGGCCGTAGGTGGCATCCGTAGGGGGTGAAGAATTTATTTTCAAAAAAAGTCTCATAACCCTTTTACGGTTCACCAGGATGGCTCATCACCCTATGTACGATTCGTAGGTAGGTCACCTAGGTCACTCCCAGAGTTAGTGAAATTATAAGGAAGAAGTTATGATCTACAGTGGCCATGTACGGTTCGTAGGTGGACCTACCAACCGTACATGGGTCCCGTTGTTTGAAGGTCAAGATTAATAGTTTCTGAATCTTTCTACAGTTGACCATGATGGTCCGTAGTAGGACCGTATTTGTGGCTAGTTCGTTGCATTAGAGATTTGAAGACTTGGTGAGTCCTCATACACTCAAGGACTATGTCACTTTTATAGCTTTATGTCATTCCAGTTTTCAGACTTTGTACAGGATGTGTCCCAAATCCCTTCTATTGATGTAGTAGATGGCTTATTGAGATTTATGTTTAGATTTTTGCTTTTTTCAAACTCTTTTTATGAAATGCTACTTTTAAACTCTTATGATTCTATTATCTTGTATAATGTATTCTAAGTGGCTTGTGTAGGGCGGCTTGTGTAGGAGCCTCTCGGTGTTTTATACGCCATGTCACGTCTAGGGTATAATGTAGGTCGTGACACTTATGCATCGCCATGTTTCAATAAATGCATTCAAGTACCCTCATTTCAAGAACGATTCCATGCTCTCACAAAGTAAATCAATAAGGAAGTTAGAAATTAATGCAATTCTCACTCTCCGAAGGAGAAATACATGCAAGATTCACCCTATAGGTTTGCCCATATTTTCCAATCATCACACAACCTAGTTCATGCAAGATTTCAGGGGTATTTCAAGCTTGTAATTGGATTGAGGGTTAAGGTATAGTCAATTTGGCTCAATAACTTCACCTTTTCGAAGCATTGTTGCAATCATCTTCACCTCTTCTCAAATTCTTTTCATTCTTTTCACTTGGAAACTCAAAATTTAACTTGTAAATCATTTTGTTGGACACCCCTTTTATTTCATCACACTCTTTTTTTCTTTTTTTCTTTTCATTTTTTATAAGGAGGGGTTCCTTCTTTTGTAACATACTTCAAAGTAGAGTTTCCCATTTTCTTTCATTTCCTTCCACTTGGCTTTCTTTCTTCCTTCCTTTCCACACCCCCAAACTAGGCTTTTGGCCTAAGTTTGATATTCAAACAAACCAATGCTTCAAAAAGGATTTATGGGTGAGAAATTAGGGATAATTTGGCTCAAGAGATTTCACAAGGTTGTCAACAAATGGTTTAGACTCAAATGGTGCCAAAATGGTTGCACACCCTCACAAGGTAGTCACAAAAAGTATGGGCATTTGGGTTTGCTCTCAAAAGTAAGACAATTGAACTAACAAGGCAAATACTAGGATTCAATCAAGCATGGTTCCAAGAAAAATCTCACCACATAAGGCACTTCAAGCATAGTTATTTAGCATAGCCTGACAAGATCAAAAGCTTACGTGCGATGTTCATTGCAAGACTCACATCAAAACAAAGCTAGTCAACTCAAGATTCAAAAATATCATTAAAAAATGTAGCCATATTGATTTCTTCTTGCAATACCAATCACTAAACACATTTCTCATCACAAGCACTATTTAAGACACCGATATTGAATAAAATCGATCCTCGATCATGACAATGAAAGCTTCAATCATTTCAAAAACAAAAAAACCACTTTAAACTCATGGGGCAATATATATATAGAGAGGTGGAAATGAAACTAGCACTATTAGGTAGAAGTTAGGCATGATAAGTGCCTCTCACCCCACCAAAAAGAAGAATGTAGTGTCCTCAATGCAAGAAAAGAAAAGAGATAAAGTTGGTTGAGTGGCTCCCTCACATATGATGGATGATTGGATGGCTAAGGAGGTGAAAGGTAGTTGAAGCTTGCCGAATAGGTCGGTAAATCACCGAATCAGTTCACCGATCATGCCTGTAGCTTAGGTGAATTCTTTGACCAGATCGGCGGGATCAGAGGTAACCCACTGAAACAAATCAGTGTATTGCCGATATATTTCCCCCTGTCACAGAAGTTGACAGTATGTACCCAAAAGTTCTCAACCCACAAGGCAAACTGAGTTAGGTTCGCCCAATGATCTTGGTGAATCATCGAAATAGCCTTTTGGTCATCGAACTTGATAGGACTTCTCTTAGGTTTGAGCTCCCCTGAAGATGAGCTAATTGGAGCTCCGTGTAGTGGATTCGGTGGATCGGTAATAGTGATTCCACCTCGCCTAGTGTGACATCTCTAATATGCTCAAGTGACAAACATTATTAAAAACTACTAAAATTGGGTTGCCTCCCAAGAAGTGCTTGATTTAACATCGCGGCACGATCTGGACATGCTTCTCACGCATCATCCAAGTACACCACTTCAATAACTCTCACATCACAGCATTCCCTAAGATAAAGTTTCAACCGCTGGCCGTTGACCTTGAATTTTATACCCTTGATATCTTCAATTTCTATCGCTCCATTATCATACACTCTAGACACCTTGTACCGACTAGTCCACATGGACTTTAACTTTTTTGAGAAAAGTTCCAAACTTGAGTTGAAGAAGAGAACTAGCTCACCTACCCAAAACTCCCGGTGTAGGATCTTGGCATCATGCCAACGTTTAACTTTCTCCTTGTAGAGTGTGGAGCTCTCACAGGCCTTCAACAAAAATTCATCTAGTTCAAGCAGCTGGTCAACACAATTCCTTGAAGCCATCTCCCAATTCAAGTTTAACTTCTTCAACGCTCATAAGATTTTGTGCTCTAATTCAATAGGCAAATGATAGGATTTCCCAAACATTAATTGGTAAGGGGACATGCCAATGGGGGTCTTGAAGGTAGTCCAGTAGGCCCAAAGTGCATCTTCAAGCTTGCTAGACCAATCGGTTCGGTTGACATTCACTATTTTGGCCAAAATGTTCTTTATTTCTTGATTAGATACTTCGACTTGCCCACTCGATTGAGGATGGTATGGTGTGCAAACCTTGTGCCTTACACCATACTTAGACAAGAGAGCCTTGAAGTGGCGATTACAAAAATGAGAACCACCACACTTATGATTGCTCTCGGGGTGCCAAACCTTGTGAAGATATATTTCCTAAGGAACTTCGTGACACTTCTTCCCTCATTGTTAGGTAAAGCTAAGGCCTCCACCCATTTTGACACATAATCAACTGCCACAAGGATGTACTTTTTCTTGAAAGAGCTAGGAAAATGGCCCATGAAATCAACTCCACATACATCAAATAACTCAACTTTAAGGATTTGTGAAAGAGGCAATTCAGGCCTCTTGGAAATAGTCCACTACTGTCACGACCCGAGTCTACCCCCTAGTTGTAATACGGTGCTTAGAATCACAAGTGACTCTAAGATAACCCTCTATACTGGCATAGTAATGAGCAACTAAATATGAACATGTAAAAGAATTAAAATGATTGAGCGGAAGCATAATTATGGCATATTTGTTCAATATATTTTTGGACAAGGATTTGTATACAACAACTGTAGTATGAAAGGAATCTGAAATAGAACAGACTAAATACAACAACTCTAACTGACTGTCAATGAAGCCTCTACTAATACTGATTATAGTTAGCGGGACATGACCCCCACTTACCTTAACCAATACATGTGAATAAAAACAACATACTAGAACTACAAACTGACATGAGTGCTCGAAATAAGAGAACTCAACACCTTCTGACTGGAACTTGCGATCCAACTAACTAAGATCTTGATAGTAAGAACCTGAATCTACATCACATGAAAAATGTAGGCACAAAAGGTATGCTAATCAGTACTTTGAATGTACTGAGTATGAGATATATATGCATGATCATTTTTAAAGATGGACATGATTAATTTAAACATGATATGCAAGACCAAGTAAAACGTGATAAAAGCCTTTATAAAGAAATCATAAGTAATATATGAAGTCAAGGCATAATATTTAAAACCATTTAAGAATATTTTATAAAACCTTTGAAGAAAACATAGTTCTTTTCTAAGATACTTTTAGAAGTAACCTTAGTTCATTCTTGTGGGAAGTGAGCCTTAACCGACATAGACCATATGAGCTATAACATAGAATTCGGTGTCTACCCCACACCGAAAAGAGGTGTCCTTACATGCCAAGGTAAGAACCATAGCTTCTAGCTTAAGTGGATCCACTAGCTAATGTCTATCTAAGACAATCATCCTATGGTGGCACATAGTTAAAGGATAAGGAGATTGCTACTAGAAACCCGGCCTCTACTAACGAGAGAGCTTCCATCTCGGTATCCACTCGGTGCTAAGGTTAAATCCCACGAAATAGTCATTTAATCACAATTCATACTTTATCATCATCATTAATAGACATGGGTAATCGCCTCTTGTCTATCATTAGAATAGCTCCTTAGTTCTTGATTCAAGTTTAGTTGAGAAAACCTTTCAACATGTTATTAATCCTTTATGTGAGAAAATTCTTTCACAAATAATGTTTAGAGTATCATGTGAGAAATCCTTTCACAACCACAACTACAACCATGCTTCACTCTCAAAGCAATCTTAAATCATAAATTCATCTTTTCATAAAGCATGCATAGATAGTTTATCAAATGCATAATCATAGTTCATAAGTTCATAAGCTTTTCTTTATAACTTCATAGTCAAAATCATGAATAATGCATGTGTTCACATAAATCAATTGGAAAACAATGCACTTGAAGTAAAATATACTTTCTTGAAATTCTTCTAAAATCATGCACTTTAAATTAAAGATAATAATAATTTCTTGAAATACTTCTTGAAAATAATGTACTTCAAACAAAATATACTTTCTTGAACTCTTTCTTGAAAGACTTATTTAAAATCTTGAACATACTTTATTTGTGAAATTAATACATATGAAATACTGCGACAATATTTTTAAATAACTTTAATTAGAAAGGGATCCATATGGTATAAGAGCATTAACCATAAATCAAAGATCATTAATGACATAAAGTACCATAATTTTGATGATAAAAATCAAGAATCAATGATAGGAGATAAAGGAAATTCAAAATTATAGAATCTTGGATAAAAACCCTAGCTTTGATCTTAAAAACATATATTGTAGAAGTAGGGCGTGAGAAAGAACAAAGTTCCTCACTTTAATAATATTACATACCTTAAACACTCCATGAATCTTGAAGAAGAACCCTAATTTTGAAGAAGAACGATCAAGAAATCCTTTCTTGAGATTCTTGAATTAGTTACTTGAAAATCTTTGAAGAAGAATCTTGAAAAGGATTTGGAAGAACATTGCTTGAAGAAGAATCTTGAAAAATATTTGAAAGAATCTTGCTTGAAAGTCTTATGCTTTGATCTTCCTTAGAATTTTGTATTAAAAAGATGGAAATAGGATTGTTTAGGGCTTTATAGGAGTTAAGAAATCCGATTTTAAGGTTTTCCTAGTGGTATAAGGAGAAGACAATTACCTTATTTAGAATTTTCCCGCAGCCAAAACGGAACTGACTACATTATTTAGTAAAATGATCATAACTCTCTACTCCGAACTCGGAATGATGCAAACTTGGTGGCGTTGGAAAGAAGATTCAAATATTTACCTTTAATTTGATAGGTTATGGGCCACGTAACTCGTCATATTTAAGAGATATGAGCATTTGAAGTTGACCAAAGTAAAATTTTATATGGAAACTTAACCGATAAGGAGACTTTCAACTCAACTTTGTGTTAGAGGATTATTATTACCTTAATTAATCTCCAAATATCCTCCCACACTAAATAATTGACTTTAACACCTATGCACAATTAAGAATCATCTGGTAAAACCCTATACACTTATGAAGAATAGTTCGGATCTTAGCTTGGAGATTTTTGGAGTGTTACAACTACATCTAACATTGCAGACACATTTTGTAAAAGGCATGAGCATCCCAATATATTATAGGCCAATAATAACCACATTGTAAAATTTTAGAGGTTGTACCAATACCCCCTATGATGTCCACCTACGGGTGAAGTGTTACAAGCCTCAAGAATGGCTCTTGCTTCTATTCCAGACACACGATGCTAAATAACATGATCGGCACACTCCCTAAAAAGATAAGGCTCATCCCAAACATACTTTTTAACATCAAACAAGAACTTTTTCCTTTGGTGGCTACTCAACCCTTCCAGCAATATTCAACATACAATGAAGTTTGCATAGTCGGCATACAAAGGTATTGAGGCTTTGGAAATAATCATCACTGATTCATCGGAAAAGGCATCATCTATGTCTCGGTCCTCAGCTAATGAAGCGCTTGATTCTGACCTTGACAAGTGTCAACAACTTGATTTTCACATCCCTTTCTATCATGCACTTCAAAATCAAACTCTTGAAGAAGTAGCACCCAACGAATCAACCTTTTCTTAGCCTCCTTCTTTGCCATCAAGTATCGGAATGTTGCATGGTCAGTATGCACTACAACCTTGGTGCCTAGTAAGTAGCTCTAAATTTCTCAAAACCATACATGACGGCTAGCAACACTTGATCCGTCACGGTGTAATTCTTTTGGGCACAATTTGAAGTCTTGCTTGCATAATAGATGGGATGAAAGAATTTGTTTTTACGCTGCCCAAGAACAGCACCCAAGGCCAACCCACTTGCATCACACATCATTTCAAATGGAAGACTCCAATCAGAGCAATTATGATTGGGGCTGAAATAAGTTTTTTCATGAGACTCACAAAAGCCTTCAAACAAGCAGCAACAAACTCAAAAGCATACTCCTTTTCAAGTAGTCGGCACAATGGAATAGCCACTTTTGAGAAGTCTTTTATAAATCTCTAGTAGAAACTTGCATGGCCTAGGAAACTTTGCACCCCCTCTACCGAAATTGGAGGAGGTAATTTGGAAATGACATCAACTTTTTCTTGATCTACCTCAATTTCTTTTTCAGAGATTTTATGCTCGAGAATAATGCCTTCCTTCACCATAAAGTGACATTTTTCCTAATTTAAAACCAAATTTGATTCTACACACAGCTCTAACACCATCTCTAAATGATGAAGGCACTCTTCAAATAAATCACCGACCACTAAAAAGTCATCCATGAAAACCTCCATAGATTCCTCCACCATGTCGGCTAAGATTGATAGCATACACCTTTGGAAGGTAGTGGGAGCATTACATAATCCAAATGGAATTCGCTTGAAAGCAAAAGTCCCATAGGAACAAGGGAAGGTGAATT
Organism: Solanum appendiculatum; assembly: GCA_018342035.1. Lineage (NCBI taxonomy): Eukaryota > Viridiplantae > Streptophyta > Magnoliopsida > Solanales > Solanaceae > Solanum > Solanum appendiculatum. The sequence continues at coordinate 192,463 of JAGDQO010000727.1, forward strand.
TCGTTTGATCTTTCGGCGCTATGGATATTTGATTGTAACCGAAATACCCATCTAAGAAATAATACCACCCTATCCCCCCTAGCGATCAAGCATTTGATCAATGAAAGGCATAGGGAAGTGGCCCTTTTGGTTCAAGAGTTTAGCTATCGATAGTCCATACATACTCGCCATCCGGTGACGGGACGAGTAGCTACAAGTTCGGCCTTCTCATTCAGAACTACCATCATACCACCCTTTTTAGGGATACATTGAACTGGACTCACCCATTGGATGTCTGCAATAGGAAAAATTACCCCCGCATTCAACCATTTTATTATTTCTTTCTTCATAATTCGAGGATCGATTGTGTTCAATATCAATATCTTGAATAGTACTGATGATGAACATAGAGTATAGTGTTTGTGTTGCAAGGAAGAAATCGATATGGTTTCACTTTTGAGTAATATTTTTGAATCTTGTATTGACTAGCTGCGTTTTGATGTGAGCCTTCCAATTAACATCACACATAAGCTTTTGATCTTTTCGGGCTGTGCTAGATGATTGTATTCAAAGTGCCTTGTGTGGTGAGGTTTTACTTGGAAGCATGTATGTGATATCCTAGAATTTGCCATGTTATTCTAATTGTCTATATTTTGAAGGTGTAAGGAATGATCTTGGGCAGAACTTTTGAGGGAACTGATAACGTTCGACCACACCTATCACGATTCAAAGTGTGGGAGGTCGCTATGCAAGTATAAACCCGACGAGGAGTTGGGGTCGAACCCACGAGGAACAATACGCAGGGCGATTGAAGAAACAAAGAATTACTAGCTACTAATTTGAATCCAAAATATAAAATACAACTATAAATAAGGAGAAGATTTCAAGTAATAAAATTAGGATAGGGGATGGAGCAAAACAAGAGATAAAGCTATATCGAACAAGATTACCAAAGGAATTTGGGAATGGGAAATCAATCAATACCCATACGATCCATTGAAAATTAGAATCATGCAATATCGAACAATCATGGATAATCTCATATATGCCTCGGACTCTAAATTATCTACCTAAGTCTATCGAACATAGGCAAATATTTCTCAATTAGCTCTCACGAACCCAATCGAGTGGCAACACAAGCAATCCGAAGGCAATGCAAGGACTCACTATATCTAGAAAAATCCGGCTATTGAGTTGCTAAACCTCAATCACACCCAACCCCAATTAGCTCTCACAAGCTAAATCAGAGTAAATGGGCAAGTCCTAGGAGTGATCAATTCCAATAGAAAGCAATTAAAGCATGAGATCAATTGGATAATCAAAAACCCATTTCATAAATGATAAAGCATTCAACTAATTGCAAAAGCACAAGATAGAAATCAAAACCCAAATATTGATTATCTCTAATTCAACATCCAAATCAGTAATCAACAATTAACACCTAAGATTCAACAATACAAAGCAAAGAGTTGAAGAAAGGTGAAAAATAATTACAACCCAAGCTCACAATCTTCACTCTAATGATGTTTGTTGAGGAATCTTGATCTCAAAGCAATGCCCAAGCTTCAATCCACAAAGTCTTCTTCTCTATTCTCTTTTTGTTTTCTTATTTGAATTTCAGTGTTTTTCCAGTTTACTCTCAAAATGGCTGTGAATCAGTGTATATGGTGAATTGATGTCAAAATGTGAAGTTCCAGAACTGCCCAGACGTCAGTCACCCATTCTGCTCCGCTTTCGCAGAGCTCAGTGTAATCCTTCTCCGCATTCGCAGAGGACGTCCGCGTTCGCGGTACTCAATCTACCTACACTCCATGTTCGCGGAGGCTTCCAGCATTCGCGGTGCTTAACTTGAATGCACTCCGCGTTCGCGGAGGCTCCCCACATTCTCACCTCTCTGCTGGCTTACACTCCGTGTTCGCAGAGAGTGTTTCACTGCTAGCTCTAAAATCTTTGTTTTAGCTCCATTTTGCCCCAATTTTCATTCTTTTTCATCAAAGCTCCTTTTTAACCAACATGTACCTGAAACACAACATTCAAAGGAAAACCCAACCACACCTATCACAATTCAAAATGTGGGCGGTCGTTATGCAAGTATAAATGCAGCAAGGAGTTGGGGTCAAACCCACGAGGAACAATACGCAGGGCGAGTGAAGAAACAAAGAACTACTAGCTACTAATTTGAATCCAAAATATAAAATACAACTATAAAATAAGGAGAGGGTTTCAAGTAACGAAATTTGGATAGGGGTGGAGGAAAACAAGGGACAAAGCTATATCAAACAAGATTACCAAAGGGATTTGGGAATGGGAAATCAATCAATACCATACGATCCATTGCAAATTAGAATCATGCAATATCAAACAATCATGGATAATCTCATATATGCCTCGGACTCTAAATTATCTACCTAAGTCTATCGAACATAGGTAAATATTTCTCAATTAGCTCTCACAAACACAATCGAGTGGCAACAAAAGCAATCTGATCAAAGGCAATGCCGGGACTCACTATTTCTAGCAAAATCCGGCAATTTAGTTGCTAAACCTCAATCAATGCACTAATAGATCACACCCAACCCCAATTAGCTCTCACAAGCTAAATCAAAGTAAATGGGCAAGTCCTAGGAGTGATCAATTCCAATAGAAAGCAATTAAAGAATAAGATCAATTGGATAATCAAAAACCCATTTCATAAATGATAAAGCTTTAAACTAATTGCAAAAGCACAAGATAGAAATCAAAACCCAAATATTGATTATCTCTAATTCAACATCCAAATCACTAATCAACAATTAACACCTAAGATTCAACAATACAAAGCAAAGAGTTGAAGAAAGGTGAAAAATAATTACAACTCAAGCTCACAATCTTCACTCTAATGGTGTTTGTTGAGCAATCTTGATCTCAAAGCAATGCCCAAGCCTCAATCCCCAAAGTCTTCTTCTCTATTCTCTTTTTGTTTTCTTAATTGAATTCCAGTGTTTTTCCAGTTTACTCCAAAAATGGCTGTGAATCAGTGTATATGGTGAATTGGGTTCAAAATGTGAATTTCCAGAACTACCCAGACATCAGTCACCCATTCTTCTCCGCATTCACGGAGCTCAGTGTATTCCTTCTCTACATTCGCGGAAGACGTCCGCGTTTGCGGTACTCAATCTGCCTGCACTCCGCGTTCGCGGAGGCTTCCTGCGTTCACGGTGCTTAACTTGAATGCATTCCACATTCGCGGAGGCTCCCCGCATTCACGCCTCTTGCTGGCTTGCACTCTGTGTTCGCGGAGAGTATTTCATTGCCAGCTCCAAAATCTTTGTTTTAGCTCTATTTTGCCCCAATTTTCATTCTTTTTCATCAAAGCTCCTTTTTAACCAGCATGTACCTAAAACACAACATTCAAAGGAAAATTAACCTCTTTCTTTACTTAAGTACCACAAAATTACCAAGAAAAGGACTCCAAATGAGTGTAAATCACCGACTCATTAGGAACCCAAATATCCATATCTTTTTTGTGACTACCTTGTGAGGGTATGCAACTATTTTTGCACCATTTGAGCCTAAACCAATTGTTGATAACCATATTGAAACCTCTTGAATCAAATTGTCCCTAACTTCTCACCCAAAATCCTTTTCGAAGCATTGGTTTGTTTGAATAGTCAACTTAGGCCAATAGCCTAAGTTGGGGTGTGGAAAGGATGGAGGAAAGAAAGCCAAGTGGAAGAAAAAGGAAGATGAGATGAGTCTCAACTTTGAAGTATGTTACAAAAAGAAGGAACCCCTCCTTAAAAAAAAGAGAATGATATTGTGATGAACAACCTTTGGAAATTTGCAATGAAAAATAATGCTTGGTGAAATAAAAAGGGGTTTCCAATAAGATTATTGACAAGTCAAAGTTTGTGTTCTCAAATGAAAAAGAATGAAAAGAACTTGAGAAGAGGTGAAGAGGATTGCAATAATGTTTTGAAAAGGTGAAGTCACTAGCCAAATTGACCATACCGTAACCCTCAGCCCCATTACAAGCCTAAAAGATCCTTGAGATCTTGTATGAATCAGGTTGTTTGATGATTGGAAAATATGGGCAAACCTATGGGATGAAGCTTGCATGTATTTCTCTTTTGAGAGAGTGAGAATTGTGTTGATTCCTTATTTCTTTATTAATTTTCTTTGCGAGAGTGTGGAATCATTCTTGATGTGAGGGCATTTGAATGCATTTGTTGAAACATGGTCTTTCATTAGAAAAGAAGCTATAGTGAGCTTGAGCTTGGTTTGAGACCGGCTAGTCATCATTTGAAGTTTTTTGATAATGATGGAGTGTAGCATGTTGATGTGGGTAGTCTTTTAATGGCACTTGCATGTTAGCTCTCAAAGAATACTGTTGTAGATACCCTTGTTGAACTTATTGTGTTCTAGATTTACTTGAGGACAAGCAAAGTTTAAGTTGGGAGTGTTGAAGAGTGGTAGATTTACACTCATTAAAGGCCTATTTAGTTCAACAATTAATGTCCTCAATGCCTAATTATGTCCTATTCTAATGATATTTTGATGATTTGCAGCTATGTAGGCTAAAGGACGAGGCAAGGATGAATGTTTGAAAGAACGGCCAACAACATGAAAAGAAGTGTAAACTCCATATTGTTGATCGCCTAACAAGAAGGGCGGATCGTCCAATTGGCATGAGCTCCCCCAAATTGACAGTGCTCAGCACTTGAATTAATTAAGGCAAGTCGGTGAACTCAAAGAGGAACGGCGACATACCGAATGTAAAGGGCGAACTTGTTGACCATCACCGAAGGTGACAGAACTTAGAGAAAAATTGAAAGCTTAAAAAGGAGAGCAAAGGTAGTACTCAGCGATCTGCTGAATGTGAAAGGAAGACTCGAATGAGCTCGCCAACTTAGGTTCAAACACCTGAAGCCTGAAGCAAAGAAAATAGAGATTATGGATCGGATCTATTTTCCCTATTTCTGCATCGAAAGAGAGAATAGTGTAAAGTATTGGGTTGTTTAGTTATGCACATAGATGAGACCGAAAGGAGATTCTATGAATTGATGATATGAGATCGAAAGAAGATTAGTGTCATTGAAAATGACTCAGCCTATCCATGAGTGTTCCTCACTATAGAGCAATACAATCACCCCTATTTGACATCAATTTCCAATCCCCACACCCCTAGATTACTTGTTAATTGATTGAATTTCTGAAATCTTAGTTAAATTGTGACTTTTGAAACAAAAATCTTTCCTTATAAATTTGGTGGATTCATCCCCCTATTGGTCTTATTGCTACAAATGAATTGATTTACAATCTCTATTTCTTGATAGAATTCCTTGCCTTGTATCATTCTCTATGGGATTCGACCCTGACTCTTAGTTGGGTATTTATATTGATGACAATCACTTACTCTTTGGATTTGTTTTAGAGAGTAGTTTGAGCGTTATCAGTGGTTCATCATCGACAACCACACTCTTTTTACCATGATTATCACTAACCGGTGCATTGTGGATTATTTTCCCACCTTCTAGTTACCACTGCTGAAACTTGGGTGGTATTCATTGAGTCTACATTCATGTGGTCCACCAATTCTTCCCTTGGATTTGAATGTATAAGAATAGCAAGTTGACCCATTTTATCTTCAAGTATCTTGATTTAAGATAAGTTATAATTAACCGTGTTTGACAATGATGAGAAATCACTTCTCATTTGTTGCAATATCATATTGGACTATTCCACTTTATCAAAGAATCTTGGTTAGCAACTCCTCAGTTAGAACACTTTTCGGGTTGGTAAGGCCATGAAGTGACACACATTCTTCCTTATCAAAGTCACTTCTGTCCCAACTTTCCCTTCTATTTCTGTCACAACCCAGGGTAGCCCCTAGATGTAACAAGGCGTACAAGACCCCGATAGGCCTCATACAAGCCCTTAGCATACATAACATACAAGATAATAGAGAAGTAAGAGTTCAAAAGAGCATTTTTCATGACAAGGCTTTAATCAAAAACAGCGAAAGTCTACATCTCATGTCTCAAGTCATCTAACCTAATAGAATAGAAATGAAGGTTTGGGACGCAGCCCAGTACAATTTCCCAAATAGTGGAAAAATATGAAAAAAGTAACAAGGTTAGGCCCTCGGACATAGGAGGCCTCACCAAGTCTTCACGATCACTAGAACTGACTAGCCACGAGTGGGATGAGAGGAGCCGCCAAACCCTACATCAATAGAATCAATGTAGGCAAGAGTATGCGTTAGTACAATCAAGTACCAAGTATGATAGCAATGCACAAAGGGGCATATAAACCATGCTAGAATGACATAAAATCATGACGTGTAATGGCCAAGCTAAAACATGATAGAACATAAGAAACATGAAGCATGAACCATGGCCAAAACAAGCTATTCATCTTTCTTTCTTTCCTTTTCTTCATCATGAGAACACTTGTTCATTAGTTGTGGGGAAATAGCCTTAACCGACATATAAGACCATGTGAGCTATCAACATGGAATCTGGTGTCTGCCCCACACCGAAAAGGGGTGTCCTACTTGCCAAGGTAAGACCATGAACTTCTTAGCTTATGTGGATCCATTAGCTAGTGTCTATCATAGACCATCACCATATGGTGGCACATAGGTTATGGGACATGGGTAATCGCCACTTGTCCACTCGGTACTAAGCATACTTCCCACAAATTTATCATAGTTCATTTTATCTTAGATAGACATGGGTAATCGCCTCTTGTCTACATTAATCATAAACTCATTATTGGTAGACTTAGGTAATCGCCGCTTTGTCTACATTAGGGTACATGGGTAATCGCCTCTTGTCCCTTCATTCATTAGAATAGCTCCTTAAGAACATGGGTAATCGCCTCTTGTTCTTCTATTAGTCATGATTTCATTATTAGTAGACATGGCTAATTGCCTATTGTCTACATTAATTATAAACTCACTATTGGTAGACTTGGGTATTCGCCGCTTTGTCTACATTAGGGTGCATGGGTAACCGCCTCTTGTCCCTTCATTCATTAGTTCCTTAATCATGGATTCAAGCTTAGTTGAGCAAGCCTTTCAACAAGTTATGAATCATTACATGTGAGAAAACTTTCACATTCATAGGTTGAGCATTTCATGAGAAACCCTTTCACAACTCAACAATTTCACTAGCATATCATAAACTTCATAAAGCATGCATGAGTTCACAAGCTTCATATTTACATAACTCATCATGCTCTTAACTCATAAATCATGGGTTCATAAGCTTCACCTCAAAACATGCAATTCAATGCAAGCTAATACTTAGAAAGCCATAAATCAAGGCACTTTAGTCATAATTGAGGGAACCCACATAATAGAGGAAAATCATAGATTTTGATTCAATCATGCATCTTTTCATAAAATATCCTTTTTTCATCATTCATAGTCTTATATGAAATTCATAGCTTGATAATCATAATCCTTAACTCAATTCACAAAGAGTTCATGCAATTCATCTTTTCTCAATCAACCCACAATCATAAACATAATAAAAAATTGGGGGAACTTAGCATAAGCTCATGGGATTCATCAATTTGCATGTAAACCACGCTAAATCGTGCACTAGCTTACTTTACCACGCTAGATCGTGCACTATCAACCATAACATCAACAATGGAAAGCATAATGAAGAACCCATTAGAATTGTCAAAACCCTAGCTCTTTTGGCCAAGACTAAACCTTGAAAACCTTAAGGAAAAGAGGACCCATTGGAGGAAAGACTCCAAATGGTAAATACTATCATACCTCAATGCCAATGCCTTGAAATAAAAGGGGGATTGATGACCTTGATGAGAACCCTAGCTCTCTTCTTCTCCTTCTTGTTCTTCTAGAGAGAGGAATATTTTGGGAGATGAGAGTTGGAATGAAGGGATTAGGGCTTAGAAAATATAAATAGGGCCAAGGTTAAGGGGCAAAATCGTCTAGTATAAGTAATAAACATTTAGGGAAAAAATCCAAAAAGCCCTTAAATTAAACTGTCGGGGCCAATCGAAGGATAGGACCTACGGTCTGTACATCCACTGAAGGACCGTCCTGCTCATCCGTCAATCGATTCAGAAAGTTCGTTTTGGACTGAAAATTTGGCTAAGTCTGGAAGGCATCTACGGAGCCCATCTACGGCCCGTCAACCGAACTACGAACCGTCCTGCTATTCCATAGGTCAAGGTTTAGAAACTCAAAATTCACAAAGTTGGCAGGGCCATCGACGGTCCGTCACTCCACCTACGGTCCGTAGATGGCCTCCGTCGTCACTGGCACTAGAAAATTTTTAAACAGCATTTTTCCTTCTTTTCAAAAACTGGGGTGTTACAATTTCCCCAATGAATATCCTCCCAACTACCGTCACAACTCCCAGTCAAACCTTGATTTACGGTAAGATTTGGATAGCTTAACCGCAAACTCTCCATTTGGCTGCCTCTCGACTTCATGTTTTCATTGTATTAATCCCCAAACGTAGGAATCCCATGAATTATATCCATTGCATTCACTGACCTTGTATCACTTCCCATGATATAATTTGACAAAACCTCAAATTGAGTCGTCGATTTGGCTATGCTTTCATCCTACTCTCGGTTTTTCTCTTCTTGTTCCTTGAACATTTCCAACTGTGGGAGCGATACATGGTCTTCGCACATATACCAAGCTTGATTAATCTTAGTCATATCATCAAATAGCTTTGATGCCACTACGAATGGTTGTCTCATTATTCCCCCTTTAATCAAATGATCAGCCAGCCCTTTGTTCACCGTATCAAGGCTTGTATAGATGTATTGCAACAATAACTTATCCAGAATGCCATGATTTTGACATTGCAAAAGTGCTCTCTTGAAATGTAGCCATGTTTCGTGAACGGGTTATCCATTTACTCTTTTGAAATTTTGGATGTTACTTGTAAACTTTATCATCTTCGAGGGAGGGAAAAATCTCTCAAGGAATGCATCTATCAGCTCTTCCCACGACATGATTGAATCATTAGGTAACTCGATAAGCCATCTTGTCGCTTCTCCCGTTAGAGAGAATAGGAATAATCTCAGTCGGATGGACTCTTGTGAACTGTTTTTGAAGGTGAATGGCCTACAGACATCCACAAAATTTATGAGATGTTCGTGGGGATCTTCATGAGCAATTCCCCCGAACATCTTCACATTTGGAGCAGCTGTAGCATTATTTTGGTCACATGAAAGACTGCCCTCCCTGTTGTAGGAGAAAATCGGATAGCTCCCATAGTTTGGATAACATTCATGCACATATCATCCAAGTCACCCATAGTATCGTCTTGCCCGTAGTGACTACCATTGTCACTACCATGATCACTCATTTTGTATACTTGCAAATCAACAAACCACAACACCAAACAACAATCTACTACAACTAAACAAGTTTACAAACTAATTTCACCAATTGAATTCTTAGCTACCATTCCCCGGCAATGGCGCCATCTTTTATAATGCTCAAACTATCCTCCAAACAATTAAGAGAATAAGCTATCGTTGTCAATAAAAACCTAACCAGAGTCGGGGTCAAGTTATTTTGATAGAAAGAAGAACCAGAATTGGTCATGGGTCGTATCTATTGCAAGAGTTCAATTAGGAGATTAGAGAGGTAACCTATTCATTGTAGCAAGTTAGAGAAAAGGGGTGGATACTTCCACCAAATTTAATGAAGAAATTTATGGAAGACTTATCACCACTGAATTAACAAAAATAGGGATACACAATTAAAAGGATAGTGTAGGGGTGTAGGGTTAGCATTGATGACAAGTAGGGGTCTAATGTGTTTGCTCAAAAGTTACTAATCAACCATGGATAAGCTGGGTCATCTTTGATGATACTAATCTTCTTTCGATCTCATAGCACCATAGCAGAACATCTCCTTTTGGTCTCATTTATGCAAATTACCAAGCAACCTAATACTTTATGATAATCCCTCTTTCGAGCAGATTTTAGCAATAAGGACAAGTCTATAATTTCTTTTTCAAGAAATCATATAGAAATCAAATCCACATTGCAAGTATCAAGATATTTAACCACTTCTATTAATTCTTTTCAGGCATCAATTGAAGATCTGACCTACGATTAAGTTGGCCACCTTAACCCATTAATTAATTCATCTTAAACAACTCGAATCCATGGTTAACTAGTAATAAAATATAGCAAAACACTTGACTCACTAATATTCATCAACACCCAATCCCAGAATCACACCCTTAGACTTTGGGGTTTTAGCCACACATAATATGGGAAGAGAGTATACCCAAAATGAAATCCGCCATTAAATTGCAGATAATAAGCAAAAATATTGAAGACCCACTTCGAATTCAAATCTCCAAATATTAATTTTAAGGCTATTCAAAACCCCAAAAACTAGGAAGATGAAGAAAAAGCTCTAACTTAGTATTCTCAAGTTTTAATTAGTGAAAAATTATATTTTCTCTCTCTAATTTTCTATTTATAGCTTTCCCAAAAATAAATTCCTCTTTTGCAGCTTGTTTAGCTACATTAGTTGGGCTCGCCTGATGCATTTGGTGAATCATCGTTTTGTCCTTCAGCTCGCCCTTTCTTGGTTTCAGGCTTTAGGTGTTTAAATCTTAATCGGTGGACCCGACAAGGCCTGCCTATTCCCATTTGGCATGTCGCCAATATTCACCTTGATCGCCTTCTCAACCTTCATTTTAGCTCCAAAGTTTGTCACATTAGGCAATGAATCTCAGCTTGCCTTTTCTAGTTTGGCGAGTCACTAAGTTCTTCTCTTCTCGCCATCTTGGCTTGACCTATTTATATTGACCACTGTCAACTTCGACGGAGACAGCCTCTTTTGGCGATCCGCCTTTCACTTTTGCCTAGCTTCAACTTTTGCGGTTTTCATTCAAATCGTAACAATTTTGGTCTTTCTTTTAAATATTCATCTTTGCCTTGTCCCTTAGCCTTCATAGCTGCAAATCATCAAAATATCATCAGAAAAGAACATGATTAGGCATTGAGGACACTAATTGTTGAACTAAAAAGGCCTTAAACGAGTGTAAATCTACCACTCATCACCTACTACGCCTCACTAGTAGGTAAGCCTAACCCTCAACCTGGAGCCATAAGCAACAGAATACCAAGTGGAAGCCAACAACAAGAAGCAAGAGCTTAGAGCAAAGCACAGAAAGGATAATCAACAAAAACAATACAAGAACCATCCCAAGACCTGGTATCAGTCAATAGTTGAGCATCTAATCCAAAATAGGAGTACAAGGCTTTTACAAATACAAGACAAGAATAGGTTGTCTCTAACTACAATATAAAGACTAAGCCTAGCCAAAACAGATAGAAACCGGTAGCTCCAGACGCCAGGAGCTCACCCTAATCTCCGAAACTCCAAGCTGCTCCGGATGAATCCAAATCAAAGGCGATAACTTAACTACAGTCTGTAGGGGGAAGAAGTGTAGTATAAGTACCAAAAAGGGTACTCAATAGGCAACAGCCGACTGAGTTAAAGAAAAATGCAAGCATAAACAATAAGTAATAAGGAAAGCATAACACAAGCAACTAAACAAAAGATACTAAAGTAGACATGCAATAAAGGATAAAGATAGGATACAAAGGGTAAGAAGTCGAGTTAAGAACACACCTGGAACGTAAGTTAACATCCTATTCGCAAGCAACTAAGATACCAATTCAACTACTGTCACGACCCAAGCCTAGGGCCTAGATGTGACCGGCGAATGGGGAACCCGAAGGAACCCCAAACAAGCCTCATAGCGTATCATTACACATCCTTGGTCGCGGAAGCAATTAAATGACCATAAGCGATAAGCATAATCAAGGGGGAAATCGGGACTAAGGGAGCAAGAAAAAAAAAAGAAATGATACATAAATACCATAGATGAGTCAAGCTCAAGCATAATACACAACTTGTCCAACACCACCTCTAAACATGAGTACTTAGCGGGGGCCAAGACAAACTACCGGGCTCACCTTCATAGTCAAAACATAACTAGAAAGGAAAAGTTTTATACATAGCAAAAGATCATGAGCAACGTCCCCGAAATGGAGGACTCACCAATAACCACTATATAGAAAATCGTACTAGCCACACGGAGGAGGATGGTCAAGCGGTGCTCCGGTCCCTACATGGTGACATCATGTAGGCATAGAGTATGTGTTAGTACATTTGAATGTACTAAGTATATGGGATGCAATGCAATGCTACATTAGATGGACATCATAGGAAAAATGCGTAATCATACCCAATAGATAGCATATTAATGAAATGATATGTATAATGATGCTTACATAAAAATCATATTTAGTGGGACGTAGTACATGTGTGGCGAGTGACCATCAATATAGTATTTCCAAGGCCTACCACCCCCTTGGAGAGGCGAAAGAGGTACAAACCCCTCAATATGGTTACACGGGCCTACCACCCCCCGAGCTAGGGACCAAGGTACAAACCCCTCGATATGGTTATACGGGCCTACTACCCCCCGTACTAGGCAACCAAGGTACCAACCCCTCGATACGGTTATACGGGCCTACTACCCCCCGTACTAGGCAACCAAGGTACCAACCCCTCGATACGGTTATACGGGCCTACTACCCCCCGTACTAGGCAACCAAGGTACCAACCCCTCGATACGGTTATACGGGCCTACTACCCCCCGTACTAGGCTTGGTCGACTCACAACACTTATATAGAGAAAATCATATACATGTGTCCATTTCATCATCATTTCAGTAATTACATAACCATCCGACTCATAGGACGTACCTTGGACCTTCCCTTTCCTAAGAATTCTATAAATGGACATTTTATCAAACACAAGGTGGGCAATTGTTCATGTAAATGAAATCATGTATTTCAAGAATACTAAGTCCAACCAATTCCAAAATCCATATAAATCAGCCCACCAACAACATACATATATATATCAACCTTCATAATTTGATCATGGAAGCATGTAAACCATAAACATCACATAATAATTCCATTTCATGATAATATGCAAAATGGACCATAATAGGGTGTGTAGTAGTAATTCCATAATTCAAGAGTTCATAAATAATCATAAGGACCCATAAACTTGAAGTAGAAATAGAGGATAAATGGTTGGACTTGTGGAAAGGAAGGTTTCCACAATCAAACCCACATACCTCAACTTTGGAGAATCCTTGATGAAGATTGGAATGGAGAATCGAAGCTTGAGATTGAGTCTTGAATCCGGAATTAGAGCTTGAGATGTGTGAATTTGGTTGAAGATCTTGGTGGAATTTTTGGAGAGGGCTTAGAGAGTGTTTTTGGAGTTAAGAAAAATGACTAAGTATGGGACATATCCCCTTTTTATAAAAAAAAACGTCTCTGGAAATTGCAAATCTGCACAGACAGGTTTTACGAAAATGGTCATAACTCCCTCATCCTAACTCGGAATGAGGTGAAACCAAGTGCGTTGGAAAGCTAACTCAAAGAGCTTTAATTTAATAGTTTGCAGCCCTTCCAGTTCCTTGTGTGCTAAGAGATATGACCCTTTAAAGTTTCCCTCCAAATCGCAATTTTTGCGATTTTTGAATTTTGATACGGTTGCTCTAAAATTCGGGTTAGACCCATTTCCCACTCAATTTGACCCCACAAATAAGAATATGAAGTCGAATTTCCGAAATCATGCACGGATTTTGAGATATATGGAAATTACAATTATAGGTGTTTCCGAAGCACATTTTCGGGCATTTTTGGGGTCGTTTCAATATCTCCCCCTTGGGAACATTCGTCCCCGAATGTTAAAGAAACGTACATGAGAGACACAATCATGGCAAATTTCAGCCCACATAAGGATGCAACAATGCACTTACACCTTATTTCAAAACCTCAACATAGTTGTAAAACCACATTGAACTTGTCAACTTAAACATGAATGTATGCAATGACATGGGGGCTGAACTTAAGACCTGAGATTTTATAAAGGGCTTAGATCAATACCTTAGGCTCGAGTGGAGTGGAAAAGATAAGGATATCGCCTTTGCATGTCCGCTTCGGCCTCCCAAGTAGCACTTTCAACTTGTTGATTTCTCCAAAGGACTTTAATGGAAGCCACATCTTTGTTTCTCAACCTCTTCACTTGTCTATCTAAAATCTGGACCGGAACCTCTTCATAGGTCAAATTATCTTCAACAACACCCACAACATCAAGAGACACAATGGTATTCGGATCACCCACACACTTCCTCAACATAGACACATGAAATACCGGATGAACCAAATCCATCTCGCTAGGCAATTCCAACTCATAAGCTACCTTGCCAATTCTCCTCATCACCTAATAAGGACCCACGTATCTTGGGCTCAACTTGCCCTTCTTACCAAAACAAACCACACCCTTCATGGGTGTCACCTTCAAATAAACCCAATCACCAACTCGGAATTCAAGAGCCCTTCTCCTCGCATCGGCATAGGACTTTTGGCGACTTTGGGCCATCTTCAACCTTTCTCTAATCATCCTAACCTTCTCAAGAGCCTCCATAACTAGTTCTGGTCCTAACAAGGCCACCTCACCAACCTCAAACCATCCAACCGGTGATCTACAACGCCTCCCATAGAGAGCCTCAAAAGGAGCCATACCGATGCTAGAATGATAGCTATTGTTATAGGCAAACTCAATCAATGGAGATGATCATCCCAACTAACCCTTAAAGCTCCAATACACAAGCCCTAAGCATATCCTCACAGTGTTGGATAGTTCCTTTCTGCTTGTCCATCCTAGCGGGTGAAAGGCCGTAGTAATGCTATAACTCTCGTACCTGAGACCCCTTTGAAAAGACTTCCAAAGTGTGAATAAAATGAAGTACCACGGTTGAATGATGGATAAGGAATCCCATGCAACCTTACCAAGTCGATGAAATACTATTAAACCTTGCATAATCTTCGCCCCATATGTTGGTCTTTTAACCGGTAGAAAATGAGCCGATGTTTGTCATCTTATCAACCAACCACCCAAATAGAATTCAAAACCTTTTCTAGTCTTGGGTAAACCAACTACAAAATCCATATTAATTTCTTCCCACTTCCAAGTAAGAATCTCTATGTCTTGGGTTAGACCACCCGGCCTTTGATGTTCGGCCTTGACTTGTTGACAATTATGACAACCGGAGACAAATTTGGCAATGTCCTTCTTCATGCCTCTCCACCAATACACATCCCTCAAATCTCTATACATTTTGGTGGAACCGGGGTGGATGGAGTAGGAAGAATTATGAGCCTCCTCAAGAATTTTCTCCCTCAAACCATCAACACAAGGCACACACAACCTACCTTGGTACCTAAGGGCACCATCTCCCCCTTGGGAGAAAACTTCCACCTTTCCCTCTTTCACCAAGGCCTTCAATTCAAACAAGGAAGAATCAAGATCTTGTTTTGCTATCACCTCATCAACCAAGGAAGACCTAGCACCATCAACAACGACCACCCCACCATTACCAACCTCTTCCAACCTAACCCCCAACCTAGCCAACCGATGTACCTCCCTAGCCATTTCCCTATTACCAATATCAACATGAGCTAGGCTACCCGTAGACACCCTACTCAAAGCATCCGCCACCACCATTAGCTTTACCGGGATGATAATGCACACTCATATCATAATCTTTAAGAAATTCTAGCCACCTTCTTTGTCTCAAGTTGAGATCTTTTTGTGTGAAGACATATTGGAGGCTCTTATGATCGGTGAACACATCGACATGTACCCCATACAAATAATGACGCCAAATCTTTAAAGCAAACACCACCGCGGCTAATTCAAGATCATGCGTAGGATAGTTCTTTTCATGCACTTTGAGTTGTCTAGAAGTATAGGCTATCACCTTACCATTTTGCATTAGGACACAACCCAAGCCAACTCTAGAAGCATCACAATACACAACAAATCCCTCAAGCCCATTCGGTAGTGACAATATAGGAGCGGACACAAGTTTATCTTTCAAGGTTTGAAAACTCCTTGCGCACTCGTCGGTCCACTCAAACTTAGCCTTCTTTTGTGTCAACTTAGTCATGGGAGAAGCAATAGAAGAAAACCCATTCACAAATCTCCGGTAGTAACCCGCCCTAAGCCAAGAAGCCATAATTATCCGACGGGGTCATGGCCTAGGACAATTTCATAATCACATCGGTCTTCTTAGGGTCTCCCTTAATACCATCCCCCGACACCACATGACCTAGGAAGGCAACCTCCCTCAACCAAAATTCACACTTTTCATACTTGGCATACAACTTCTCCTCTCTTAATCTTTGCAACACAACCCTCAAGTGACCCATATGTTCTTCCTCGCTATGCGAATATATTAAAATATCATCAATGAAGACCACAACAAAGGAATCAAGGTAGGGTTTAAAGACCCTATTCATTAGGTCCATGAAGGTAGCCGGGGCATTGGTCAACCCAAAGGACATGACCACAAATTCATAATGTCCATACCTAGTCCGGAAGGCTGTCTTGGGAATGTCACCCTCCCTCACCTTCACTTGATGATACCCGGACCGAAGATCAATCTTAGAGAAGTGGCTAGCCCCTTGCAATTGGTCGAACAAGTCATCAATCCTAAGAAGAGGATATTTATTCTTGACGGTGACCCTATTGAGTTGCCGGTAATCAATACACATCCTAAGGGACCCATCTTTCTTCTTCACAAACCAACACCTGGTATTTCTCAAACACGGGCCACCATGGCCTTTACCACACTTCGGACATACATCACTAGGACCCATACCACCAACACCTTGGGCCCTTGGAACGTCATTGGCAAACCCCCTATGGGGCGCATGAGAAGACCCTTGGCCTTGATGAAATCGGCCTCCCCTTCGACTTTGGAACTTGCCCTCAAAACGGGCCCTCTTGGCCTCATGAACCCTCCTCTTCCTCAACTTCTCCTCCTCCATTTGTCGGCATAGACCATCAAGCGGGACAAGTCCATGTCACTAATCAACATTGCGGACCGGCATTCTTCACTCACTAGGGCGGACACACCCATCACGAATTTATTCATTCTAGACCGTGAGTCGGCAACCAAGTGTGGAGCATATCTTGAAAGTTGGTTAAACTTGGGGGCATACTCCCTCACACTCATAGATCCTTGTTTTAAATTCATGAACTCCACCAATTTGGCTTCCCTAAGCTCTAGAGGAAAGAATCGATTAAGGAAAGCCGTTTTGAACTCTTCCCAAGGCACCACATAGTTTGCCCCATTCTCTTTCTTCCATTGGTTGTACCATATTTGGGCCACTCATTTTAGTTGGTAGGCCGCCAACTCCGCCTTATTTTCTGACCTCACGCCCATGATAGCTAATATCTTGTGGACTTCATCAATGAACTCTTGAGGGTCTTCATCTAACTTAGACCCATAGAATTCTGGGGGATTCATCCGCACGAAGTCTCTCACCCGAGATGCCGGGTAGGAGCCTGAGGGGCTTGGGTCCCGTGGTTGGCTTGATTAGCCATAGCTTGTGCAAATAAAGTAAGGGCATCCCGAAGATCCCCATTGGTCGGTTGTTCCTCGGGTGCGCGGGCTTGTCTTCCTCTTGTATTAGACATGATCTAGCATAGCAAAGAACAACCGTTAGGGAAGAACTTAATTCAACTCTACAGCACGACTTAGAACATGGAGAAGGGAAACATTTCCTAAAACGTCTCATAGCCTCCTACTCATAGTTGTGGTGCACAACACAACCATGAATCGGTCTCTAATCAACGCGGTGTGTTGGACTCCGAGGATCATTCAACCTAGTGCTCTGATACCAAGTTTGTCACGACCCAAGCCTAGGGCCTAGATGTGACCGGTGAATGGGGAACCCGAAGGAACCCCAAACAAGCCTCATAGCGTATCATTACACATCCTTGGTCGCGGAAGCAATTAAATGACCATAAACGATAAGCATAATCAAGGGGGAAATCGGGACTAAGGGAGCAAAACAAAGAAATGATACATAAATACCATAGATGAGTCAAGCTCAAGCATAATACACAACTTGTCCAACACCACCTCTAAACATGAGTACTTAGCGGGGGCCAAGACAAACTACCGGGCTCACCCTCATAGTCAAAACATAACTAGAAAGGAAAAGTTTTATACATAGCAAAAGATCATGAGCAACGTCCCCGAAATGGAGGACTCACCAATAACCACTATAGAAAATCGTACTAGCCACGCGGAGGAGGATGGTCAAGCGGTGCTCCGGTCCCTACATGGTGACATCATGTAGGCATAGAGTATGCGTTAGTACATTTGAATGTACTAAGTATATGGGATGCAATGCAATGCTACATTAGATGGACATCATAGGAAAAATGCGTAATCATACCAAATAGATAGCATATTAATGAAATGATATGTATAATGATTCTTACATAAAAATCATATTTAGTGGGACGTAGTACATGTGTGGCGAGTGACCATCAATATAGTATTTCCAAGGCCTACCACCCCCTTGGAGAGGCGAAAGAGGTACAAACCCCTCAATATGGTTACACGGGTCTACCACCCCCCGTGCTAGGGACCAAGGTACAAACCCCTCGATATGGTTACACGGGCCTACCACCCCCCGTGCTAGGGACCAAGTTACAAACCCCTCGATATGGTTACACGGGCCTACCACCCCCCGTGCTAGGGACCAAGGTACCAACCCCTCGATATGGTTATACGGGCCTTACTACCCCCCGTACTAGGCTGGTCGACTCACAACACTTATTTATGGAAATTCATATACATGTGTCCATTTCATCATCATTTCAGTAATTACATAACCATCCGACTCATAGGACGTTACCTTGGACCTTCCCTTTCCTAAGAATTCTATAAATGGGCATTTTATCAAACACCCAAGGGGGCAATTGTTCATGTAAATGAAATCATGTATTTCAAGAATACTAAGTCCAACCAATTCCAAAATCCATATAAATCAGCCCACCAACAACATACATTATATATATCAACCTTCATAATTTGATCATGGAAGCATGTAAACCATAAACATCACATAATAATTTCCATTTCATGATAATATGCAAAATGGACCATAATAGGGTGTGTGTAGTTAGTAATTCCATAATTCAAGAGTTCATAAATAATCATAAGGACCCATAAACTTGAAGTAGAAATAGAGGATAAATGGTTGGACTTGTGGAAAGGAAGGTTTCCACAATCAAACCCACATACCTCAACTTTGGAGAATCCTTGATGAAGATTGGAATGGAGAATCGAAGCTTGAGATTGAGTCTTGAATCCGGAATTAGAGCTTGAGATGTTTGAATTTGGTTGAAGATCTTGGTGGAATTTTTTGGAGAGGGCTGAGAGAGTGTTTTTGGAGTTTAGAAAATGACTAAGTATGGGACATATCCCCTTTTTGTAAAAAATGACTCCAACCCGCCTCAAAAAAACTGCTCACTGGAAATTGCAAATCTGCACAGACAGGTTTTACGAAAATGGTCATAACTCCCCCATCCTAACTTGGAATGAGGTGAAACCAAGTGCGTTGGAAAGCTAACTCAAAGAGCTTTAATTTCATAGGTTGCAGCCCTTCCAGTTCCTTGTGTGCTAGGAGATATGCCCCTTTAAAGTTGACCCTCCAAATCGCAATTTTTGCGATTTTTGAATTTTGATACGGTTGCTCTAAAATTCGGGTTAGACCCATCTCCCACTCAATTTGACCCCACGAATAAGAATATGAAGTCGAATTTCCGAAATCATGCACGGATTTTGAGATATGTGGAAATTACAATTATAGGTGTTTCCGAAGCACATTTTCCGGCATTTTTGGGGTCGTTTCATTATCAAAAGTTCTCATTATTCATGAACGGAACACATTCATCTGAGCATATCATTTTATTATAACTTAGTACCTCATTCCATATTCATGTGCATTATTCAATCACTTGTCTTTTTTCAGACATATTATATGCGCTGCTACCACATTCACTTTAGGGAATGGAGCGATTTCAATGGAATAAGTTTCATGACTAATTTTCATCAAAAGCACACAATTTGCTTTAATAATCAATATATCATCAATATACTGCATTGGTACTTAAATCCAATATCTTACCCATATAAAGACGTCTTCGGCCATAGATTGATGGGACTTAAACCCAATATCATCTAATTATGGTGCACTAGGACTTTAACCTAATGTCTTACTCTCTTGGTGCGATTGGACATAAATCCATTGCCTTACCTTCTTGACCAATAACTTAATAAACCAAAATTCAATAAAAACTTACTCACATGCCTTCAAAACTATAAGGACCTTTTTAGTGATTATAAATATAAATCAATTTAGTCATAATATCCACACATTATAATTAATTATAATCAACAAATTTCTAAAAGTAACAAGGATGCATGAAAGTTACAGAAGCAGAGAAAAAATAACCGAGGAAAAGAAGTAGACAATCAAGATTTTCCAGTCCACCACTTCGTCTCCCAAAGCATGATGAACCACACTATCCATATATAGGACCACTAACAAGGCACAAAGTACTGGACATGGAGACATGGCAACATTTATAATTTTATACGAATATGCCATATAAAGTCATGAGGAACAAGATGAATAAAATAGACAATAAATTGGAAGTCTTCAAAATTACTGTCTTTTATAACTATATCCAAAAAATAATATTATAGCACATAAATAGTCGATATCGAGTATATAAGTATATTCTTTCTATAATTCTGTAAACAATAATTTTCTCATTGATTCACAAAACACAGTAACACTCAACCAACCGATAATAAAAAACATACCTTATTCAATGAGGCCACTTTTTATGTTGTTCAACCAAACGATTGCAAACATCAATGGTAGAATCATGTTGATAATGTGTTATGAAACTATATAATATAAGAAGAAGGAGAAAGTAGGAAGAAGAGAGAAGACTTCTTAATACTTAGGGATTCACAGATCTGATTTACAATGAAAAAAAGTTGACTTGTTCTCTAAGTAGGATTTCAAACTTTCCACATAATATTCACTATAATACAAGTATGTTTATAACAAAATTAAATTAATAATTCTCTCACCCAGCCCTTCACTATCGGTTTTTTGTCCCCATTCCCACACCTCCTCCGGAGTTTCCATAGAATGAGCGATACTTATGGGAGTGAGATACTCAACCGTTAAATTAGAGAGACTGACAAAATCATAGAATTTTGAACAGATCACTGTTGGAGAAAAATCAGCCAAGGAAATCAGATAATGGCGCTCTACATCTCCTGATATTTAGGTTTGTTAGCATAAATTAAGCTTTAGGTCTCTGTTCAAGACTTTTAAAAAGGAAATCAACATCATTCTTTTTTATGGTAGAACTCAACTTTCTCTCTTTACTTCAATTCTCACTTGATTTTTACTGGTCTTTGATGGGAGTGATATTATCTTGATATTTTGTTGGAGTTTTCTTCTCTTCAAAATAAGTTTATGACATTTAATGTTATGAATTTAACTCGAAATCAATAAAACAGTAACTGGAACAATTGTTGGGAATTTAACTCAAAACGAATAAAACAGTAACTGAAACAATTGTTGGGAATTTAACTCAAAATTCAATAGAACAGTAACTGAAACACAATCAATATTTTTGGAACGATTTTCTATTATCTGAAAACTGAAACTAACAATAAAACTAAACTAAATTTGTAACACCCCAGTTTTTTGAAAAGAAGGAAATATGCAGTCTTAAAAATTTTCTGGTGCCAGTGATGACGGAGGCCATCTACGGACCGTAGGTGGAGTGACGGGCCGTAGTTGGGAACCGTCAATGGCCCTGCCAACTTTATGAATTTTGAGTTTCTAAACCTTAACCTACGAAATAGCCGGACGGTTCGTAGTTCAGTTGACGGGCCGTAGATGGGTTCTGTAGATGCCTTCATGACTTAGCCAAATTTTCAGTCCAAACGAACTTTCTGAATCGATTGACGGAAGAGCAGGACGGTCCGTCAGTGGATGTACGAACCGTAGGTCCTGTCCGTCGATTGGCCCCGACAGTTTTATTTAAGGGCTTTTTGGACTTTTTTCCTAAATGTTTATTCCTTATACTAGACGATTTTGCCCCTTAGCATTGGCCCTATTTATATTTCTAAGCCCTAATCCCTTCATTTCCAACTCTCATCTCCCAAAATATTCCTCTCTCTAGAAGAACAAGAAGGAGAAGAAGAGAGCTAGGGTTCTCATCAAGGTCATCAATCCCCCTTTTATTTCAAGGTATTGGCATTGAGGTATGATAGTATTTACCATTCGGAGTCTTTCCTCCAATGGGTCCTCTTTTCCTAAGGTTTTCAAAGGTATAGTCTTACCCAAGAGAGCTAGGTTTTTGACAAATTCTTATGGGTTCTTCATTATGCTTTCCATTGTTGATGTTATGGTTGATAGTGCACGATCTAGCATGGTAAAGTAAGCTAGTGCACGATTTAGCGTGGTTTACATGCAACTTGATGAATCCCATGAGCTTATGCAAAGTATCCCCCAATTTATGATTATGCTTATGATTGTGGGTTGATTGAGAAAAGATGAATTGCATGAACTCTTTGTGAATTAAGTTAAGGATTATGATTATCAAGCTATGAATTCCATGTAAGACTATGAATAATGAAAAGAGGATATTTTATGAAAAGATGCATGATGAATCAAAATCTATAATTTTCCTCTATTATATGGGTTCCCTCAATTACGACCAAATTGCCTTGATTTATGGCTTTCTAAGTATTAGCTTGCATTGAATTGCATGTGTTGAGGTGAAGCTTATGAGCCCATGATTTATGAGTTAAGAGAATGATGAGCTATGTAAATATGAAGCTTATGAACTCATGTATGTTTATGAAGAAAAAGCATGATAGAATCATGAAGAAAGAGGTTTATAGAATCAAGCATGTTTTATATGAAATTATGATATGTTAGTGCAAATGTTGATTTGTGAAAGGGTTTCTCATGTAATGCTCAACCTATGAATGTGAAAGGTTTTCTCACACGTAATGATTCATAACTTGTTGAAAGGTTTGCACAACTAAGCTTGAATACATGATTAAGGAATTATTCTATGAAGGAACAAGAGGCGATTACCCATGTTCCCTAATGTAGACAAGAGGCGATTACCCATGTCTACTAATAATGAAATCATGACTAATAGAAGAACAAGAGGCGATTACCCATGTCTACTAATAATGAAATCATGACTAATAGAAGAACAAGAGGCGATTACCCATGTTCCTAAGGAGCTATTCTAATGAATGAAGGGACAAGAGGCGATAACCCATGTTCCCTAATGTAGACAAGAGGCGATTACCCAAGTCTACTAATCATGAGTTTATGACTAGTAGACAAGAGGCATTTACCCATGTTTACCTAAGATAAAATGAACTATGATAAATTCGTGGGAAGTATGCTTAGTACCGAGTGGACAAGTGGCGATTACTCATGTCCCATAACCTATGTGCCACCATAGGGTGTGGTCTATGATAGACACAAGCTAAGCAGTTCATGGTCTTACCTTGGCAAGTAGGACACCCCTTTTCAGTGTGGGGCAGACACCGGATTCCATGTTCATAGCTCACATGGTCTTATATGTCGATTAAGGCTATTTCCCCACAACTAATGAACAAGTGTTCTCATGATGAAGTAAAGAAAAGAAAGAAAGATGTTTTAGCTTGCTTTGGCCTTGAGACATGCTTTATGTTTCATGTTTCTCATGTTTATCATGTTTTTAGCTTGGCCATTACATGTCATTCTAGCATGGTTTATATGCCCCTTTGTGCATTGCTATCATACTTGGTACTTGATTGTACTAATGCATACTTTTGCCTACATTGATTCTATTGATGTAGGGCTTGGCGGTTCTTCTCATCCCACTCCTGGCTAGTCAGTTCCGGTGGTAGTGAAGACTTGGTGAGGCCTCCTATGTCCGAGGACCTAACCTTGTTACCTTTTCATGCTTTTCGTTTTACTTTTGGATATTGTACTGGGCTGCGTCACAAACCTTCATTTCTATTCTATTATCTTAGATGGCTTGAGCCATGAGATGTAGACTTCCGCTGATGTTCTGAAACTCTCCTGTGATTTTATCTTTTGGACTCTTTAATTTCCACTATCTTGTATGATTGTATGCTAAGTGGCTTGTATGAGCCCTTTCGGGGTCTTGTATGCCATGTCACGTCTAGGGGGTACTTTGGGTCGTGACAAAATTATAGAATTGAGATAGAACAAACTAAACATAGCATAGATGAAGCTCCTTAATCCAGATCTAAAAATTAGAAGAAGAAGAAAGGATTAGAATTGAGTTGAAGAGAAGAGAGAAGAGGCAAGGAAGGAGTTGAGAATAGTTAGGATACCAGTTTTTTCACGTCTCCACTCTTTCCTTCAACGTGTGTTTGATAACCTCTCAATTCATCTCAGACGTTGAACTTCATTTAGCTATTTTTAATCCAGGCCCTTTATTATTTTCTATTCACTCCTTCCGCATCTCCTATATTAACTAATACTCCTTCCGCTACTAATTTCTATTCAAAGTAGATGCAGTCGTTACACCTTGCCCCATGAAAAACATCCTTGACCTTAAGGATGGGTATCGAAGTCTGGAAACTTGGCTTTCAAAAATTCATAGTCCTCCCATGTTGCTTCTTCAGGTGGAAGATTCGACCATTGAACCAAGACCTTTACCCCTGCCACACTACTTGTACGAACCATCTGCCTTTGCAAAACTTGGAGAGGCTTATCAAGAAACTGGCCATCTTCATTGGTAGTAGGCAGAGTGGACTACACAACCACTCTATTGCCAATTTTCTTCTTGAGGAGTGATACGTGAAAAACAAGATGTACCTTGGACTAGATTGGAAGAGCCAGTTTGTAGGCCACCTATCCCACCCTCTCAACGACAGCAAAAGGACCATAGTACTTGGAACTAAGCTTGAGGTTCCTTTGCAACGCTAATGAAGTCTGCCTGTAGGGTTGGAGTTTGAGGAACACTAAATCACCCACCTAGAATTCTCTTTCCGTTCTTCTTTGATCTGCATACATCTTCATTCTCTCTTGAGCTTTCAACAAATTGTCCAAGAGGAGTTGTTGAAGTTGTTGTCTCTTCATGATTACATCTTCCACTATAGGAACTGTGGTGTCTAGTATAGGAACAATAGCCAAATGAGGAGGTCTATATCCATACAATGCTTCAAAAGGAGTGCATTGAATACTAGTGTGAAAGTTTGTGTTGTACCACCATTCGGAAAGGGGCAACCACTACCTCCACTGAGTTGGTTTGTGAGAGGTCATGCACCTAAAGTAGTTTTCTATGCACTTATTAACTCTCTCAGTCTAGCCATCACTATAAGGGTGATAGGCAGTGCTATAGTGCAACTGAGTTCCCAGTAATCTAAACAAATTCTGCCAGAAATTGCTCAAAAATATACTATCCCTGTCGGACACAATGGACTCAGGCAACCCATGGAGTGTATGTACATGCTTAAAGAATTTTTTTGCTACTTTGTTGGGTGTATAAGGGTAGGATAATGTCATAAAGTGAGAAAATTTGGTCTTTCTATCCACCACCACTAGAATAACTTCTTTGCCTCTAGATTTAGGCAATCCTTCTATAAAATCCATGCTTACATGCCTCCATGCTTGATCAGGGATGGGAAGGGGCTGTAATAGCCCTGGATAAGGCACATTATTGTCTTTACTTCTTTGACACACATCACAGACCTCCACATGTTGTATTACCATTTGCCTCAATCCAGGCCAATAAAACACTTGTGCTAACCTTTTGTAGGTACCCAACTGTCCAGAATGACCACCAACAGGTGTGTCATGAATGGTAGTGATCAATTGGTGCCTTAACCCACCAGTACTGCCAACATACACCTTGCCCTTTCTTCTTAGAATACCAGAAGAATAATAGAATAGATGAGGACCCAGGTGAGCCACAGAGAACTCCGACACTAGTGCAATTACTTAAAGATCATCTTCATAACTTTTATGAATTTCTTGCACCCAAGTAGGCACCATAGCACTAATAGATGACACACAAGCTAAGGCATTGATCATGTTAACTTTCTTATCCTCAAACTGCCTAGACAATGCATCTGTCATTTTGTTCTCAGCACCCTTTTTGTACTGCACCTCATAGTCGAGACCCAATAGTTTAGTTAGACCCTTTTGTTGTACAACAGTCGTAACCTTTTGCTCCAGGAGATACTTTAGGCTATGATGGTCAGTTCTTACCACAAAGTGTTTATACTGAAGATAGTGTCTCCATTTGTCTCAAGCATTAAGGAGAGCCATGTATTCCCTCTCATAGATGGATTTCCCCCCATGTCTAGGAGCCAAAACTTTACTGAAGCAAGCTATAGGTTTACTACCTTGCATTAGAACAACACCAATCCCGATTAAGCTTGCATCAGTCTCTAAAATAAACTCTTTAGTATAATCAGGTAAAGCCAAGACAGGGGTAGTGGCATGGCCTGTTTCAAATCTATAAAGGCTTGATCAGCCTCCTCATTCCACCTAAAAGCATCCTTTTTCAATAAGTCAATTAGTGGCCTACAAATGATGCCATAGTTGAGGACATACTTTCTATAATAGCCTGTGATCCCCAAAAAACCTCTAAGTGCTCGCAAGGTGGTAGGGGTAGCCCACTCACTCTAGACTGGACCTTGCTTGGATCAGTAGACACCCCTTCAGAAGTAATGATATGGCCTAGATACTCCACTTGTGGTTGACCAAATGAGCATTTAGATCTCTTAGCATACAACGATTGTTTCCTTAGCACCTCAAACACAGCAGTTAGGTGAACTACATGGCCTGCAAGGGACCTACTATACACTAGTATGTCATCAAAAAACACCAAGACAAACTTCCTGAGTAAGGGCTGAAATACCTGATTCATCAGCGCCTGAAAGGTTGCAGGAGCATTGGTGAGCCCAAAGGGCATTACCTTGAACTCATAATGACCCATGTGGGTTCTAAATGCAGTTTTGAACACATCTTCAGGCTTCATCCTGATATGATGGTATCGAGCTCTCAAATCCACCTTTGAAAAAATCACAGACCCTTGTAATTCATCCAATAAGTCATCCACTATTGGTATAGGGTACTTATCACTAATGGTAATTTCATTTAGACCCTTATAATCCACACAAAACCTCCAGAGTGCCATCTTTCTTCTTAACCAACAAGGCTGGTGAAGAAAAGGGTGATTGGTTGTGTTGGATGATATTATTACTGAGCATTTCCTCTACTTGTTTCTCCAGTTCTTCCTTCTGATAATAGTTATATCTGTAAGGTCTGAAAGATACTGGTGATGTGTATGGCTTCAAGGGAATAGTGTGATCAAGGGATCTTGCAGGTGGTAAGGACTTGGGTTCTGCAAACACATCAGTGTATTGAGAAAGTACCCCTTGGATTGAACGATTCACCTCTTCTATAACTTCGGTACCAGTAGCTTGGATAAGGAACAAATGAGCCATAATAGTTTCCCCTTTTGAAAATAGTTTACTCATAGTTCTACCAGTGATCATGCTAATCTGACCCTTGTTAGGAATTGCCTTTAAAACCACCTTATTACCCCTCTTCCCAATGGTCACACATTGTTTCTCATGGTTAAACTTAGTAGGGTTATATTTCTTCATCCAGTCATTAACTAATATAATGTCACATCCCCCTAGTTTGAGAATTTGAAGGTCTTCCACAAATGTTTTGCTCCCCATTTTCCAAGTGAATTGAGGGCACTTGGAATTGAAATACACATAATTACCATCAGCAACAGTTACTCTGATTGGTTGCACGTAACTAGACTGATAACCAGTTTCCAACACAGTTAACTCATTTATGAAACTGTGGGTGCTGCTGGAGTCGACTAAAATGGAAAGAGACTTCTTCTTACCCAACCTGCAACCAATATGGTATTAACCCCATTACAATTTCCCGACAAAGCACTAAGACACAGAGCCTCAGGGATGTCAGCATCAAGACCAGCAGTCACCTCAACGTCCACCTCCTGTGGATCATCTAAGTTCAGAGGTAATTCTTCAGAACCACCAGAAATACATTGTAATTGCTTCATTTTACAGGTATAATCGGGGAGACCTTTCACCGCACCTAAAACATAGGTGATTAGCCTTTCGATGCTCACACACTTCAGAACTACATCTGAGAGGTGCAGGTTTCTGAGTAGCAGGTGCTGATTCGGCTCCTGATCTAGGCAACATAGGATTGTTTGCATTAAGGACATTACCCACAGCTTTGGGAGGTCTATTCTTCTTCAATGCAGCCTCGATTTGTTTTTCTTGCATCCTAGCCTACCGAATAGCAAAACTAAGGGTAGTACGCTTGAACATTTTGACAGCAAACTTAATCTCCTCTTTAAGGCCTCCAATGAAGCTAGACAAAAAGTGTGATTCATTTAATGCTGGAATTCGCATTATCATTTGAGCCTTTAGATCTTCAAATTTTCGTAAAAATTCCTCAATGCCCCCAGTTTGGTTTAGCTTGTTAAACTCTTCTACCACATCCTCCATCAGAACATCTCCAAACCTATCACAAATTTCCTCCCTTAATTCATCCCAAGTGATTGGACCTGTACTCAATACCAAGGAATTATACCGAATCTCCGCATCTCAATTCAAGTAAAGTGTTGCACCCTCTACCTTCTGGGCCTCATCAATTCTATAGAGATTGAAGTAACGCTCACACTTACAAACCCATACCTTAGGATTCAAGCCTTCGAAGCTAGGAAGTTCCCATTTAGGGTTAGGAACATGCGTCTGATTGGGTCAAGCCGGTCGACCATCTTGAACTGAAAGAGGAAGGATCCCATCACCTCTCGCCTGACCACGCTCCATGGAATTAATACGCTCTAGGAGGAGCTCCAAGGTACCTTGGATTCCATTCTGAGTGGCAGCCAAAGTTTGCTGTCCATTTCGGAGTTCAAGCAACAGTTCATCATGTTGAGCTAACTTCTCATCCATAATTCACATTCAAGTACCTTCAGCCATAAGTGACCAGCAACAGATGTGGAAGCACTGGCTCTAATACCAATTGTTATGAATTTAACTTGAAATTCAATAGTACAGTAACTGAAACACAATCAATATTATTGGAATGATTATCTATTATCTAAAAACTGAAACTAACAATAAAACTAAACTAAATTATAGAATTGAGATAGAACAAACTAAACATAGCATAGATGAAGCTCCTTAATCAAGATCTGAAAATTAGAAGAAGAAGAAAGGATTAGAATTGCGTTGAAGAGAAGAGAGAAGAGGCAAGGAAGGAGTTGAGAATAGTTAGGATACCAGCTTTTTCACGTCTCCACTCTTTCCTTCAACGTGTATTTGATAACCTCTCGATTCATCTCAGACGTTGAACTTCATTTAGCTACTTTTAATCCAGGCCATTTATTATTTGCAATTCACTCCTTTCGCATCTCCTATATTAACTAACACTCCTTCCGCTACTAATTTCTATTCAAAGTTAGTTGAAGTTGTTACATTTAATTTGAATATGAAAGTTTCCGTCGAAAGCTTGATTTTGTCCAATTCTGGTTTATGCTTTATGATTTATCTAGGTTTTTTCCAGTGGTTTATTTGGTGTGGCATGTTCGTATCTATTGATGCGTTCATAGCTGCCTTGATTGACTGCAAAATGGGATGCAATAATTTTTATTATTTAATAAATTTGTTAATTTGTACTTTCTAGGACAAAATTTGCATTATCTTTCAACAGTGTAATTTTACCTAATAATATGATATAATATTTTTTATGTGAACTGCATAGTTTAGCATTTCCTCATCCTTGTTTTCCCTATTTTAATTCTTGTTATTCTGGTCACGAAAAACTTAAGTTGTCGTACTAATAAGAAAATATCAATCCGATAGTCAACACAACTTCAAAATGCTATTTTTAATCAGCAAAAGAGTGGGCGAGGATCTAACCTTCTATGAACATAGGATGCTACAAAGACACACACATCCACCTTTTTATACACTGTGCAGTAGCAGCAAACTTGTTGAGTATGTTTATCACACTTTATATAGTAAGATATCATCTCCTTCTAATCTAATACTAACTTGAATTCAGTTAGCTGACACAAAAAGTAGCTTTGTTACACCTAAGTCTAATGTAGAATATTTGACCCTAGTCTAATTTAAAAAATGGCCCTTGATGTCTTTATGTAGATTTTGGAGGGTATAATAGAATTGTATGTTTCCAGTGACTAGATCTCTCTTAGCCAATGTGTTTGCCACAAGATTGACTTTTCTAAAATAGTCAGTTGTTTGTTCTTAAACTTGGTCTAGAATCATATTTGTGAAGTTTACTACCTGCTTCAACTTTAGGTTGTTTGGATTCTATGTTCTCATCATCTTGGTCACTGCTTTTTAGTTCAGTTGCAGCAAAATCTTGTTATATAAATATGCACAGACCACATAGAATTAGTGTTAACATTCCAAGAATAATATCTCCTCCAACTTCTATATAGCTTCTTTTCTCTAATGTTTTTAGTTCTCGAACTTGGGCTTAAACAACTCCACACGGCAGACGTAACAACTCCAACTAATTTTTGTTAGAATCTCCAGTTAATTGTGTTTGATGTTCAAATATTTCTTCGACGTCAATCAAGGGTGTGACTGACACAATGTGAAACATTATTTAGATTCTTATTATTAAATTTTGATATAATTGTCTAAACCAAACTGTTAATTCTAATTACTCTCTTTCAGGTTTTGGTGCATGCTGTTGTGATTATTGCTCTTGAGTGTGTTCAACCTCCTTCACTTCTGTAAGTGTCACTCTTCTTCTTTCTTTGATTATGTTGCCCAGCTTCTTCCATTTTCCCGTTTCTGTATTTTGTTGATTTGTTTTATTTGGTGTAAAAAATTGCATGTTCGGCATTTTTTTAGTTGTTTCAACTTGTGATATGTGCCCGTAATCTTAAAATTCTAACATCATATAACCATACTAAATGCTTTGATATGTATATATGCAAAGAATATGACTCACCTCCTATTATGATCAGACAAATCGTATAGTTGTTGCCTATGCATATAGTTGAGTGTGTCTTCATGAAGAGATGTCCAACTGAAGCATATGATTGTTGTTGGGATCTTAATCTTCCATATCAACTTTTGTGGACAGTTATCATTACATGTCTTAATTAACTCTTGAGATCAATGCATTAATTTGTCCTGTAGTATTGCAAAAGGTAATTTCCAACTTGAACTTCTCTTTTCTTACAAAATCATTAGTAGCCATTCATGTGGATTTCAGAATTTCTAGTCAACTTAATTATGAGACTATGACATACAAAAACTACACTTGAGAGAAACCATCAGTACTTGAAAAAACATACGCCTCTTCAATGTTCAGACCAATTTCCAAAACCATCGGTAATTGAAAAAACATGAGCCTCTTATCTTACTGATTTTTAGTCGGACTAATTATGCTCCTATAAATTATGTAGGTTCTTTTGTATATTTCATTAGCTCTCTTAGTCTTGCTCAATAGCCCTCTTTTGTTTTTGATTAGCTCTCTATGATGTAACGCCTACTGTTGTTGGAGCTAACTATATACTTAGAGGTTCTATCGTTTGACTTCATCAGCACACCATTCAAGTTACCTAATAGTTTTTCTTCTTTATGTACATACTTTAGTCTTCGAGGCACCAGCATGTTTGAGAATATAAGTGACTCTCAGATTTTTAATCTACCAAACTTACAAGTGCTGAAATTGGGAAAGAACCGTTTATTAACAGGCACTTATCCTTTTTTCAATTAGAGTTTCGCTAGAAGTATTCTAGAGTTGGAGTTTTGTTATATTGGTATATTTGGAAATACAGGATTATATGGGATAAAATCTGAGAGTATTTTTCACATACCCAACCAGGAAACACTTGACTTACAAAACAATGATCAACTTAGTAGTTATTTTTCATAGACCAAATGGAGCAGTAGTGCGTCTTTCATATGGTTAGTTCTCAGTATTGTGAATTATTTGGATAATTTTCCCAATTCTATTGGCTATTAGCTTCACTGCATGTTTTGTATCTTCAAAATTGCAATCTTAGAGGGCCTGTTCCTTAATCTCTTTTAAACCTCACTCACTTAGAGTATTTGGACCTTCAATATAACCCCCTGAATGAAACAATTCCATCAGGGATGTTCTCTCGGATTCCATCACTATGTCGTTTACTCTTGACTAATAACTACTTTTCTGGTCAGCTTGATGATCTCAAGTCCAATTCACTAATCTTGATTGATTTAAATAATAGGCTTAAGTCATCGATAGCCACTTAAAGTTGTCCGCATATTTCACTTGGACACCTCATCTTAGGCTTGTTCCAATTGAACACCTGCACTAATCAAAAAATTTACCTATTGAACACTTTTTAGACAATCAGCTAAAATGAGAGTGTGTGTCATACACTCGCGAATGATGTGGCATAGTAACTAATCAAAAGAATACATGTGATATTGGGCCCAAATAAATATTAAAAGTTTAATTATAAAGAAAAGAAAAAAAACCTCCTTCCCCTTTTTCTTTTTTCGCTAGAACTCTTCCCCGCCGCAAAACACCACACACGCTGCTGCCATTTCCCTTCAATATCACTCTTTTCCTCAAACATCAATTTAGATTTATTGATATTTCTTCTTCTTCTTGTGTTGTGAGTTTTTTAGAGTTTGAAAACATCAACAATTTCAAAGAATAATTTCATATTCGTATTATTCTTGTCGGAAAAAAAGGAGTTTCACCGAAAATAACGAATACAAAAGTGAGGAGACGATCGATCACTGATTGCTTGTTATTTTAATTTTGTATTATTCGTATTATGCACAGATTGATGTTAGAGTTGAAAAACATACTAAATATAGAAAGTGGGCTTCATCTTCTTCCCAATTTTTTTATTTTTGCATTTCTTTTGTTTTTAGATTTATATTTCATTTATATTTGGGTTTGATTTGACAAAAGAGATGAAAAGGGAGAGATATGCATGGTGGCAACGGCAATACCATTTTTTCGACGAAAAACCTAAGATGACAGATTTGAATGTATGGTTGGTTGTTTGAAAGGCTAAGGTCATTTGGTGATGGTAGACTTGTGTATTGTGATGACCGATTTGGTAGGAAAAATAAGGTGGTGTACTGAAGAAAAAGAATGGCTTAAAATCAAGAAAGAAAGAGGAGTTGTGGGTGGTGATGGCGTGGATGGTTGCAACTTACAATGGTAAAATGGTGGTGGGAGCTTCTATTCAAACAAACAAGAAGAAGATATAAAATCTTTTTTTGACTAAAAAATGTCCTTTCATGCGCCTCTCTTTGTGTGTATTACACACACTTTGCCATGTCAGCAAAAAGGATTTAATAGGTACAAATTTCTTGTTGTGTAGGTGTTCAATAGGTACAAGTCTTAGTTGAGGTGTTCAAATGAAATATGCGGACAACTTTAAGTGGCCATCTATGACTTAAGCCTAAATAATAATCAGCTGCAATGCCATTAAGATCTCTCTTTAAACCATTTATCCATCTAGATTACAGAATCCATTAGCAACCTCACTGCAATCAGAGATTTCACACTTTCAGGTAACAACTTCACTAGTAATGTTCCCTAAACTATCTAAAAATTAACAAACTCATTCATTTAGATTTCTTTTCCAACTATTTTTTAGACTCGATTCTGTGATCCATAGGAAACCACACTACAATCACAAAGTTGATACTTTTAGGTAATAACTTTGTTGGTAATGTTCCCTCAATTGTCAGAATGCTGAACAAACTTAACCACATAACATTCTCTTCCAATAATTGTGAAGGCTCAATTCTAGACATTCTAATATGTTAAGTATGTCAGATAATCTGATTCCTTAAGTTGAATACTTAGATACTTAATTCTCCTAGGTGACTGCTCAAAAGTCTCAGTCCTTCTGTATAAAACACAACAAAAGGACTGCAAACAATAAGAAAGACAACAATGCTCCGCGGTGAAAAAGGATATTAAGGACCCTTTTATTATAGATACTCATCTCAAATACTTTACACAAAAAGGAAAACTTTCTAACTTAGAACGACACTCGTCCTCCCTTGCATCCTTCTTTTTACAAGACTCTTCATGTGCTTAAGACTTTAGAAGCGATGCAAGCTATTTTTATATAGGATAATCGAACAGAACAAGTCAATTTCGAATAACTTATTTTGGAGAAGAGGTACTTATTAACTCTAGGCTACTAGAGAGAGCTACTTCACTATCTGTGTCTTCAGCCGAATCAACAGACTTAAGGAATTGTTCAATATGTGTGATGTCAGCTCGTCTATGATGGTAGCATCGTTGATGTGTTTTAGGCTTCCTTTTGCTTATTGCAACAGAAACGTCATTTGGAAAGAGGTCCCTTAGAAGAAAGATAGGAATGTGGTTGTAATCCCAATATTGGAATGAAACATGTTCTAATAAAGTGGAAAAACTTATAAAGGATTTATATGGCCAACACTAATTAATTTGAGATTGTGGCATTGTTGTTGTTGTTGTCCTCTTAAAGAACTCCCTTCCAGGAACTAAGGAATCAATGATGTATGTTTTTTAGAAAACTTTTGGTAGTTTTTTTATAGCATTCTTTGGGTATAATTGTTTGTTAACACTTTGTGAGTTTGTTTACTGAATGTAACATCTCTTTGCTCTCTAACTGTGATCGGGGTGGGAGAATTTATAATATTCAGAGAAATGGTTGTTATCACTAGCACACATATTAATGAGAGGACTTAGAAGAAGGAGATGACAAGTCAAAACCAACATGTTAATGGCTTCAGACTCTGATTCCTTCAATTGTTTTGTTTAAATAATTAGCAACATTTTTTTGTAACAAAAATAGTCATCAATTAGCCTAGAGATATAGGAAAAAGTACAGATCTATCTGATCCCTCAGACCTATTACAAAACAAACTTTTCAATCCTAAAATATTTACAAACTAGCTAGGGACTTATACATGACCACAAAACCACCTTGATGGGCACTTCTAAAGTACTCTCTAAGTTCAGACATCTTGCTAATTATAACATCATCTCAAAGTCTCATTAATTTTCAACTAATGCGACACAAATATTGGTATTTCATCGGTCATAATGGTGGCATCACTAATATAGTTACTGTTAGAATCATCATCTGTAATATTTTGACAGCCTGGGATTATGTAACTAGAGAGAGTGGCGTTCAAGTCTCTTCTAGATATTTGAGCAACGGAGCATTGTTGTAGGTGAATGTTGGTTTCTATATATTATTTGGACATATAGCATCTGCTGACTATTTATATTTTCCTTCTATTAAGATTATCTTGAGGCAAACATGCTTCGCAGAGTGCTTTACAAGTGAAGAAAATCACCTTTTGCTACTTTATTAATTAAATTATTGTTTACGTTTTTAAACTAAGTTACTAGCTATCCGGCATTCTATTACTAATCAATTGACATGAAATTGTTCTTTTAACAGATGAAGAACTAGAGAATTAAAGAACATGATGTTGAAGAATTGTGGAGCTAGTTGAAGAGAATTTTGTGTTTTTATTGTTTTATTGTTGGTGCAAAGACGTACGTTTGTGCCTATGCTACAATTTCCTTTTCTCAAAATTTTAGGATTTGATAAATGTTGAACATGTATGTTTTTTAGATACTATGTCGAACATGTATGTTTTTTAGATATTGTGTCAAAAATGTTTGGTTTTAAGTAAGCTAAGTTATATTTCAGTTCTTTGTTAACAATAGAATTTTATATGAAATTTTTTATTGCATGTGAAAAGAAAATGAAATGATACTCTTTGCGAAATAAAATTTTGGTCGCTAATCGAAAGGAATTGTGGTCGCTAAAAGTACTTATAACGATTGGAATTTGTTGTTTTACTTCAAGTTTTTAACGACCAACTAAGCATTAACGAAGGGGAATTTGGTCATTGTAAGAAAGTGTAACAACCGAATTAATTATTGTCATTAAATAATATTTAACAACCGGATTGCGCATCTGGTCGTTAACCTTTAACGACGGAGCTTTTAATGACCGGTGATGACCATTTTATGTTCGGTCGTTATAGACTTTTAACGACTGGATTTCATTTCGCTAAAGGTCATTTTTCTTGTAGTAAATTAAGTAAAAACTGGAATGTAAGAGCCCATCGGGAATCCCAAAATTGACTCCGTCAAAAGATCCTAATTGACTTACTGAGTTTCTGTCCCATTTCGATGCTCGGAAGTTGATGAGTGGTGAGTTTCCACTCATTTGAGGCTCTTCTCTTAGTTATTTTGGATTTCTTTGGTTTGGAATCGATGCTTTTAATGTGGTTTTCTTCATATATGAAGGAAAAAGAAATGGAGAATGGATTTAGAAGATCTTTGAAGAAATCAAGTGGAATCGGAGCAAAAAGAGGTCAAGTTGGAAGAAAGTAGAACTGGCAGGAAAATGCTCTTCGAGACTGCGTGATGAGGAGGCTATGATCGCGTTGCACACATTTTTGAACCTCACGATCACTTGCTCAGGGGCCGCGATTGCGTGACCCAGCGACACTACTCATCGCGATCGCGTGAGCTAGATGTCGCGACCGCGATGGGTAAACTGCTTGGCGCCTGGGGAGATTGGGAATTTCGTCAAATCTATTCCCAAAATCCTTTTTACACTCATGGTAAGTCATTGTTCAAATTATGCAACATTCCATATCAGATTTTTAGAGAGATTTTTTCATAGCTTAGCTTAATTTTTTAAGACTAATTTGTAGATCTTGATTTGGGGTTAAGATATTGAAGGCAAGTTGCCTCACATTTCATTTGTGGATTTGGAGATTGTGTTCTATCTTTGTAAATTCCTTTTACCCTTCTTCATTTCGTTGTTCTTAATTGCTAGAAATGTGGGTGTGATTGTGTGTATAAAATTGGGGCTTTTGTGCTAGAAATAGATAAAGCTACTTCGGTGTTTGATTAATTGCTCTATTGCTTTTGTAATT
This sequence comes from Solanum appendiculatum, assembly GCA_018342035.1. NCBI lineage: Eukaryota > Viridiplantae > Streptophyta > Magnoliopsida > Solanales > Solanaceae > Solanum > Solanum appendiculatum. Next base: position 229,438 of record JAGDQO010000727.1, read on the forward strand.
CCTTATTTCCATGTTCGATTTCATGAAATAGGTTCAATCTAGTTTTCATGTTTGAATTTATAGGTTGAGAGTGCACGCTCAATCGTAGCTTCTGATCTCCGATTGATTCTCCAAAGAGATTGATTGGAGTGGAGAATTAGACCGATAATTGCATTGTGACTTTGAATCTTGAATTTGAGATCGAAAGATGAAAGTTTAGGGTTTCATTGTTGGGTGCAAGGCTTCCTTTAAAGAGAGTTCTAAGTTAAGGTAGTGGGTTATTTTGAATTGGTGTGATTGAGACCGAAAGGAGATATCACAATAAAATGCTTTGAGATCGAGAGATAATTAGCATATATAATTGAAGATGGCCTAGCCTACCTATTAGTGATTGATCTTGGATCGAATTACAATAGATCATTGAGTATTGATTGAACCTCAAGTTTTCCCAATTCCCATACATCCCTTGCTTGATATCGTCTCTACCCCCGTTCGTAGTTTTAATTAGAAAAATTACCTTTTATTTGATAGACTTGTATATTGCATGTTTAGATTCAAACTAGTGTCTAGTTAACCTTTATTTCTTTAATTACCATTACATTGTTTCATGTGGAATTCAACCCCGACTCTTAGTTGGGTATTTTTATTGATGACGACCGCTCACTCTTTGGACTTGTTTAAGAGGGTGATTTGAGCGTTATAAAAAATGGCACTGCTGCTGAGGAACAATTAGGCGTATTGAATTGACTTAAGCTTTCTAGTTTACTTGTTTCTATCTAGATTGTGAATAGTTGTCTTTAGTTTCTTTTGTTTTGTCTCTATGGCTTTTTGTGATCATTGCATCTTTTGGAATGTATGTCGTCTATCGGCCCATGTTATTGTGTGTGCATGCATAATAAGCTCAAGTGGTGCATGGAAACCCTACACCGATCCTCCATTGCGATGGAATGTGTTCTAGAAGTGTTCCAAGCTCGATGCTACGAGATATTCCACTTTGATGAGGCCCTTGGCTAGAGATGTTCAGATGTTAGCCAACAGTTTTGTCAGGTTGCAGGATTTGGATGAGAGCGGTGGTGTGATTGCATTCATTGAGGCCCGTTCTTCCTTAGTTGAGCAGATTCGTGGGCACCAGTTCGAGGATGAGAAGTTGTGTCTCATTCGAGAAAAGGTGAGGAGAGGTGAACCCAAGGAGGCTACACTTGATTCCGATGGAGTTTTGAGGATCGGAGGCCGCATTTGTGTGCCCAAGGTGGGTGAGTTTTTTAGACTGATTCTAGAGGAGGCTCATTGCTCTAGATATTCTATCCATCCGGGGACAGCGAAGATGTATCATGATCTGAGTCAGCACTACTGGTGGTGTGGTATGAAGAGAGACATAGCATACTTTGTGTCTAGATGTTTGACCTTTCAACAAGTCAAGTGTGAGCACCAGCAACCAGGAGGTGTGTCCCAGAGGATGCCCATTCCTATTTGGAAGTGGGAATGGATCACTATGGATTTTGTTGTGGGTTTGCCTACCACCGTGGGTGGTTATGATTCTATTTGGGTGGTTGTTGATAGCTGACTAAGTCCGCTCATTTCATTCCCGTTCGGGTGAAGTATAGATTGGAGAAGTTAGCCCAGCTCTATATTAGTCAGATTGTTAGACTTCATGGAGTGCCGGTATCTATAGTCTCGGATCGGGGTTCCTTGTTCACCTCACATTTCTAGAGAGCTTTACAGCATGGTTTGGGTACTCGGCTAGACATGAGCACAACCTTTCACCCTCAGACTGATGGTCAGTCTGAGCGGACTATTCAGGTGCTTGAGGTCATGCTCAATGCTTGTGTTATTGACTTTGGTGCTAGATGGGATCATCATTTGCCCCTAGCAGAGTTTGCCTATAATAACAATTATCATTTTAGCATTCAGATGGCTCCATTTGAGGCTTTGTATGGCAGACAGTGTAGATCACCGATTGGGTGGTTTGAATAGGCAGAGATGGATTTCTTAGACATCGACTTGCTTTAAGATGCCATGGATCAGGTTCGTGTGATTTAGAGTAGGCTGTTGACCGCTCAGAGTCGGCAGAAGAGTTATGCCGACCGGAGAGTTTGTGATCTTGTGTTCATGGAGGGAGACCGAGTCTGACATGAGTGCCAGATATCCTCAGCTTTTCGAGGCTTCAGGTACTTTCTTTTACTTTATGTTCAAGGATGAACATGGGTTTTAGTGGTGGATAATGTAATGACCCTAAAGGTCAACTTTGGTAATTTTGTGAAATGACTGTTTTGCCCCTCCCGAGAGTTGCCTCGGGTAATGTTTGAAATGTTTCCGAAGTTGGTTGTGTGAAAGTTTGAGTTAAAATGATGTTTTTGAAAAGTTTTGAATTTTGAAGTCTTAAGTTGCCAATTTGTTGTTTTAGAGGTCATTCGGAGTTTCGGGACTCGAATGTGAATTATGTTGATTCCATCAGTTTTGGAATGTGGATTTTGGCCTAGGAGAGTTGACGGGGTATGTTTTGGGGTTGTGTTTGAGGATTTGAGGTCCTAAGTTGGAAATTGTGGAAATTTGATCATACGGTTGACTTTTGTCAACATTCGTAGATCTGATGCTCAGATGTCGATTCCGACAATTTCTTTGGATTGAGGGGATGATTTTAGGCCTAGGGGTGGCCTTGGTTGATTCTTAGAGGGTCCCGAGCTTGTTTTGAGTTGTTGAGGCATGAGTTAGTTTTGAGGTTCTTTATCGGGTTACTGATCAAGGAGACATCGAATCCGAAGTCCGATGGTTCCATTGAGTCCGGAACGTCGAGTTTAGTGGGGTTGCATACATGGTTTGTGTGCAAGGTGTTCCGAATGAATTCTGAGGGGCCATTCGGAGACTTGTGAAATTGCTATTTTCTGGTGCTAGTTATTTTGCCTCCGCTTTCGCTGAGGGCTGTTTCCCGCATTCGCGGAGGGTAAGACTGGTGGCCTCCACGTTTGCGGAGTGGGACCGAATTCCCAGAGGGTGAGCGTGTTGTTCTCCGTGTTCGCGGGCCTAGCTGGCCGCGTTCGCGGAGGTCATTTAATGACTGGCAGTGTAAAAATTGGGAAATGTCCCATTTTCATGATTTTGGAGCTTCTTGGGTGATTTTTGAAGGAGAAATTCTTGGGAATCAGTGTGGGTAAGTGCTTTTAACCCTTGGCTTTGATTACCCAATGTTTATATCATGATTTTGAATTGGAATTTGGGATTTTAAGTGTGTTTTTTGGTGTTTTGATGGAACTTCGAAAATTTGAGAAAATTGATGATGGTGAGCAGATTTGAGCTCTGTTTTCTAAATGGTTTTCACCATTGAGTTCCTATGATATTGAAGATGAGTTTTATGAAAGAAATTCTTGATTCTAGTTCCATTTTCGAAATCGGAGTTTGGGGTTATTCCATCCTTTTCTTCCGAATTTCGTGTTCTTGGTCTCGATAGGCCCGGATTGTGATTGGGCTTTTGTTTGTGAATAGATGTTTTGATTTGGATTGTTCACGGAAGGAAAAAGCTCCGATTGTTGGTTTATTCCGATTTGTTTAAGGCAAGTGAACTCTTAAAACCTTGTAAATCTCTTAGAATCTCGATTTCCTTACTTGATTGTGTTGGGGAGTAATGGGATTGAGGTGTTGGGTGAGTTCTTGCATGAATCAATCTAATAATAACCGGCGGGGTTAAGAAAATGGCTTGTGTGCTATGTGAAAGGCCAATGTGTGATTTGGCCATAGACTTGATATTGTTGAAGGATTGATGTGTTGCCATGATAGTCTCGATGTGATTATGATTGTGTTCAACCTGTCGTTTGCTCATTGTCTATTATGAAACTAGACTTGAGACTTTTGCTAAACGATTGACCCTACTTGCAATGAAAAAGGTAGAGAAATGGAGACTAGGCAATTGACATCATTGATATATATATATTGAGGATATTGACATATTGACTGTTCTTGCTGATATGTTGATGATAGTGTGATGTGATTTATCTTGATATGAATTGCGTTGTAATTGTGAACACTATCCTTCTCTCATTATTTGTGTGAACATGCTTGTGTGCATTGGTTCTGAGACACTATGATGAGACTCTTGATGATATATGGTCCTTGTGAGGCCAGTTGTGTGTTATGCCGAGGTTTCTGCTGGCGATATGAGATACCGAGGTTTCTTCCGGGCCATATGAGATGCCGAGGTTTCTGCCGGCGATATGTGATGCCGAGATTTCTGCTGGCGATATGAGGTGCCGAGGTCTTTTACGATGGATACATGGTCCACGTGTGGCCCCCATGGGTTCCGGTCTGAGATTCAGCGGATGTGTATCATAGGACATACATGCATTCATGACATGGCATTGTATTGCATTGTATTGTCTGATCCTTGCTATGGTGGTGCTATGTAGTGCCTTCTAATTTTGAGATGACTTGTTGATATTTGAGTTGAATTTCCTTGTTGATTTGTTAGTGGACTATTTTTGAACTGCTGTGGACCGTATTTTGATATATCACTGATTTGTTGAGGATCTATTATTTATTTTTATCAGTTGATCTATGACTTGAGAATTTGTTAGGTTAGGCTGAATTTCTGTGCAGGTTGTAGTTATAGGAGGTTCGGTTGGAAGTCGGTGTTTCGTGATTCTTTTAGCTTCGCTTCATTTTATTTGTTAATTTGCGAGTACCGTGTTGTTTGGTACTCACCCTTGCTTCTACACTTATGTAGGACCCGAGCCCGGATCGTGATCTAGCTTCTCTCCCTTTCTCCATGGCTCATTGAGGATACTTGAGAGGTAGCTATTGATGCCGGCAATCCCTCTCTCAGCCTTTTTACTTATTTTTTTCCTATTTGAGACACAGACATTATTGAGACTTGAAGTTTTGTTTCGAATTCTGTAATAGAGGCTTGTACATGTGACAACCAATCTTGGGTTTTGTTTAATAGATGAAGTCTTACGCCTTTCAATTATTTCTTTTGCTATTTCTGTTACTTTATTCCTCTTGTTGGGTTTTAGGCTGACTTGTCCTAGTGGGATAGGTTAAGTGCCATCACAGCCGGTTTTTGGGTTGTGACAAAAGGTTTTAAAACTCCAATTTACCCACTTCAACTCATTCTCCTAATTTCCCAAAACTTGACCAAATTCATCCTCCCAAATTCTCTTAAGTCTAAGGAAGATGAAGAAGAGCTAGGGTTCCATTTAAGTCTCTAAATTCTCCATTTTCTTGGGCTTAAAGGATCAAGGTATGTGTGTATTCACCCATGGAGTCCTTTCCTCCATGGGGTTCCCAAAGATTTCAATTTCCCAACTCAATTGCCAATTGATCTAATTAGGGTTTCAATTCAATGAATGTGGGTTTCTTCCAATTATGATTGATTACGATTAATTAAGTATTCTAATGCATGAATTGATGTTAATCAATGATAATTAGTTGAAATTTCATTGACTCATGCCTAAATTATGATTTTCAACTATGATCCTATGATGAACCCATGAAATTATGAATTATGAATTTATGAAGATATGCATGTTTTCATGAAGCTATTGTAAATGACTAAATAATGCTTTAAAAGGAAAGTATTGATGCTATGGTGAAAGAATTTATCACTTACTATGATTATCATGATTGTGGAAGGTGGTTCTCACAAATTAATTCACGTGGATGAAAGGTTTTCTCATCTATGTATGTTGAATTATGTTTAAGGAGCTATTCTATGTTTTTGATCTTCAAAAGAATGGATTGATATTGATCATTGCCTTTCCCTATGTTAAATTGCTATTTGACTTTCTTATCTATTCCGTTGGGATTTAGACTTAGCACCGAGAGGGCTTTGATATGGAGGCTCAAATAGGGTAGTCTCTAGTAGTAACATCTAGTCCAAAACTGCGTGCCCCCGTAGGATTGTATTAATGACCTAGATAGTAGACTTGAGCAAATGATTATATGTACGGATTCTACCTTCGCAAGTAGTTTCCCCTTTTTACGGTATGATGGATATACCGGATTTCATGATATATCTCTCATGGTCTTATTGTCGGGTAAAACTAATATCCCAAAAAATGATTATGTTTTCTTCAAATCTTTTCTTATGTCCTTTATACTAATGTATTTGACTATGTCTTAAGAACCTTGTGTCATTTCTTCTCTATAAAGCTTTTAAATGTTTCATTATGATCATGCCTATTCGAATTAAGTCATTTTTACTATCATGTTCGTGTTTATGCATATTGCCTTATACTTAGTACATTCAATGTACCAATGCATACTTGTGCCTACATTATCTCATGAATGTAGTGTCCGATGTTCCTACCTCACACACTCGTGGCTAGACATTTATTTTGGTGCTTCAAGTGATTGGTGAGTCCTCATATTCTGAGAACCGATAGACTTTATAGCTTTATGTCTTTTCATTTCCAATTTTGCATGTGATGTGTGGGTTACATTCCAATCATCTTCCTAATGATGTATTAGATGGATTTGAGACTTATGATTAGACCTCCGCTATTCTCAAAAATCTTTTATATGAAATGCTTTCTTTGAACTCTTTAAATTCTATTATCTTGTATGATGTATGCTAAGTGGCTTCTGTGGGGCCTCTCGGGGTCCTATACGCCATGTCATTCCTAGGGTATGCTTTGGGTCGTAAAACTTTCTTTATGAATTTGAAGTTGTTCATGTTCATGGATGATTGTATACTTCCTTTTAAAACTATGTGCAAATTAGATAGTTGCCTTTACATTGTAAGTCTTCATAAGAATTCTTCAATATGTTGCAAAAAAGGAAAACCTTTGAGTTCCATAAGAAGAAAATCTATAAAATGTAAGAGAATCAATTATTTAATCCTCATGAGAATTTGTTTCTCATTGAAAAACTTTGCATCAATTTTAAATTCAAAAAAGATTAGCTTACACAGTTGCTTTAGTCTATCAACTCAAAACATGTAAATTGTATTTAAGGATAGTATATCTTGTAAAATAGTGAAAGGTGAAGCAAGACTATAACATGTTATGTATAATTAGCTAATTTTCTTGAAGTACATCTCAATTACCCGTTCACAGATAAAAGTTCATTTCACTGGTTATCTCCTTAGTGATTTAGTTGGATAGACATGAACCATTTAAAGGACATGCAGGATCCATTTTTGTTCTTGATAAGAGAAGACAAAGTTAAATCTAACATTCTAGGAAATAAGAATGTCACGACCCAATTTCTCGAGTCATGATGGCGCCTACCCCCACCAGCAGGTAAGTCAACCCGTAGCCCAGAACGTCGTGTAATGAGCGTAAGGGTAGAAACTAGCGAAAACAATAATCTAAATAAAGGACAATAAGACAGAAGCAAACCAAAATAAATATATACATAAGTACCTCCCAGAACCTGGAAGTCACTAGTACAAAGCTATTTAATAAAGAGTACAAATCCCAAAAGTGAACCACAACAAAAGCCTATCTCAAAAAGCAACGAGACTAGCTAAAACAAAAGAAGGAGACAGGATAAACAAAACATGCCAAGTGCTCACCCTCGTCTCCGAACCACAGCTACAAAAGATGGCAGGAATTGATCACCACTGGTAACTGGTATTGGGACTTACATCACGAAATAGATGCAGAGTGTAGCATAAGTAACAAAAGAATAGGTACTCAGTAGGCATCAAAGGCCAATTGAGCAAAAAAGTTAAAAACAAGCTAAAAAGAGAGAATCTAAGCACACATAGAGGTTAAAGCAGGAAGAAGAAAGAAAGAACAAAAGTATACTGAAAGTAAATCTAAGTATAGCTAAATTAAACCTAACAGGACCCCATAAGCCCAGAAGGTGCACTCGTGCACAAGTTTACCTAAAACCCGAACGGACCCCATAAGCCCAACATGTACACAAAATATCTAAGACTACAAGAATAAGATACTAAAACCCAAGTTCAAAAGAAGTCAACCGGGCCTCAAACCCACAGTGATAGGATCTCAGCCTCGAACCCAAAGTTGTGGAAGCTGGGCCTCGAACAAAAAATGATAGAATCTGGGCCTCGAACCCAAAGCATCAGTCTCAAGTTGGAAATAACAGCCTTGAACCATAAAACGTAAACCTCGAACTAGAAATAACAGCCTTGAACCATAAATAATCACTGCAACCAACTCATAACCTAAGCAACAAGAGTGCCAAGGGTGTGTATATTCCAATGAGAATCCCATGTCAAGTCAAGTCACCCTGGGACAGTGCCCACCTAAAGGTATCAACAGAAGGCTCCCAGCCTAGTACAACTCAATCTCTAATCGTCGCGATAACATAAACATCCGGTAATACTTCTGAATTGCAGAAATAGGGAGGGAGATATGATAAAGATCTAATAATCCACGAACTCACCTAAACTAAGGCTCATACTATCAGACTTAAATCTGCTATTTCAATCTACAAGGATCTAGTTTGTCTGAAATGACGTCGGAGACAAAGTAAAACAAAAAAGCTCGAGAGTCTAAGGCAACACTAGTCTATCCTAGGCTAAGGTTGGACATGCATTAGAAAGCAAGTAAATTCAAGTAATTCACATAGCATGCACATACCCAAACTACCCTACTAGCAAGGTACTATGCCCAAAATAATGCCGATCAAACCTAAAACATTATATCTAAGAAGAGAGGTAAGATACTAGGTCCTTACCCCCCATGCACACTAATTAACATGAGTTCACACATTTTGGCTCAGTCAAGATAGAAAGGAAGCAGTAGCCTACCTGTAGAGCGACCGCATGCTCCAAGTCACAAGACCATAGTTTTTCCCTTCCGACAACCTCTGAACGCTGCCACACTATCAAAAATAAGATCAAAACGTCAATACGGTCATTTAGACACTAAAATGCCCTAAATAGAGACAGACTAATATTTAGAGTCAAACAAGAATTGTTGGACCTGCACCAGACATTCTGGATTTCACTCCGCGAAAAGACCAAAAATAGTACCCCGAACTTTTTTCCAAAATGGAACACAATTCGGGCTCGAAACGCAACGAAATCCCAACATGCAAATAAATAATACTTTGATCAATTTAAAAAAAATATGCAGCAGATAAACTCAGAATTGACCAAAAGCGAAGGATTCCCAACACTCCTTAAACACTCCACGATGTAGCCTCGATAATTCCCGACACGTGGGACTTCGAATTACCCAAAATCGAGCTAAAATGAGCAAGATATCACCAAATCAATATAGCCAAAATCAAGAACTTGGAAAGAGCTACAACAGTATGGTTTAACACAATTTTACTTCAAACTACATGCACCCAACAACTTTCAATCTCTCTACAGCGAAGCCACCATAAAAAAAAGCTTGCACACTTTGAATCACCTCATTTGGCCAAGAAATGAGAGAGATATGGGGTTTTGAAGATTTCAAAATGAGCTGATATTTCTTCTATATAAGCACCAGATTTCAGCATTTTTTTGAAAACATAAAAACTACATCGGAGTGTTATAAACTCGTTCGGAACACCGTGCACACAAACAAGATATGAAACCATACCAAATTCGATATACCGAACTCAATGGCGCAATCAAAATTTCCATACGAGGTCATTTTGATAAAAAGTGGTTCCCACACCCAACCGCCATTTTAAGTCAAAATCCACGAAGGACTCGGAATTAGCTCAGAAGCCTCAGGACACGAACAAAGGGTCAATCTAGACCAAACTCGATATTTCAGAGCTAACCGCACTGATGGAATTCTTATCCAAGCGCATTTACTGAGAATGTTGACTAAAGTCAAACTTAGGCTTAAACATTAAAGTTAAACGGCCTAATCGCATCGACTCACATTGAAAACCTCGGGAGTCATGCCAACCATGCTACTAGCATAAAATGACCCTTGCGGAGCTGATGGAATCGTCATAATTTGATTCAGATGTCATCTTCTTGAACTTTTGATCAAAATGATCGTTCAAGGTTCAAATGCTCCAAAACACTAAAACTCACATAAAAACTAAACGAACGACCAGTGACTGAACTCTCAGTCTCAGCAAGTCATAAATTACTTGGGGTCGCTACAGAAGAGCTCTAAACAACAACAAGAGGCATAAACACATAAATAACCTAAAGGTCATTACAACATCTACTACTAAAAGGCACTTTCGTCCATGAAAGTAAGAGTATAGAAGTACCTGAAGGCTCAAACAAGCCAGGAAACTTTTCTTGCATATCATGCTCGATCTCCTAGGTAGCCTCCCCAACCGGACGATATATCCAATGGACCATACCCACATGAATGGCTCTGGAGCGCAACAATCACACATCTCCTGCAAGAATAGCAACTGGATCCTCCACAAAGGTCAAGCGATCATCAAACTCTACTGCATCATACTGGAGCACATGAGACTCATCTGGAACATACCGGTGCAACATCGAGACATGAAATACTAGATGGATAGCTGAGAGCATCGGAAGCAAAGCTAACTCATATGCAACCTCCCCAACCGTCCGAAGGATCTCGAAAAGCCTAATATAGCTAGGGCTAAGCTTTCCCCGCCTCCTAAATCTCCTCACACCCTTCATGGATGACACGCAGAGAAAAACTCTATCAAAAACTTAGATCCTCAAAGGTCGTCGCCTACGATCTGTATAACTCCGGTGCCAACTCTGAGCTGTCCGAAGCCTATCCTGAATCACCCTCACCTGCTCTAAAGCCTCTCGAATAATTTCTGTGCCACACAGTCTAGGCTCTGTAGTGTCAAGCCAACCAACAGGAGAGTGAAAATGCCCACCATATAAGGCCTCAAACGGGGCAATATGAATTCTAGAATGGCAGTTATTGTTGTAAGCAAACTCCGCCAAAGGCGAGAATTGGTCCCACTAACCTCCAAACTCTTTACACAAGCCTGCAACATGTCCTCAAGAACCTGAATAGTATGTTCCGAAAGACCATTAGTCTGCGGGTGGAAGGTTGTGCTATGGTCAACACGAGTGCCCAACTCATCCTGAAAAGTCCTCCAAAAGCTAGAAGTGAACTGAGCACCCCGATCTGATATAATAGGGACCGGCACACCATGAAGACGAACCACCTCACAAATGTAGATACAAGCTAACTTCTCGGTGCTGAATGAAGACTAAACAGCGAGGAAGTGTGCTGAATTGGTCAACCAATCAACAATGACCCAAATGCTATCAACACCTTTAGAAGTCTGAGGCAGACATGCTAAAAAATCCATGGTGATGTGACCCCACTTCTACTCTGGAATCGATAATCTTTGAAACTCACCACCAAGTCTCAAATGCTCGGCCTCACATGCTGGCAACTAAGGTAACAAGATACATAGTCTACAATGTCTCTCTTCATACCGCTCCACCAGTAATACTGCCTTAAGTCATGGTAAATCGTCATAGTGCCCGAATGGTTAGAATATCTAGAATCATGGGCCTCCCAATGTATCAACTGAATAAAACCCCCAACTCTTGGAAGAAAAAATATGGCCCGCAAACCTCAAAACCCTATCTGAATCAAAGGTAACCTGACCGGCATTACCCGCTAACACATGATATCAAAGTGCCACCAAGGACTCATCCTCAAACTCACGGCTACCAAACTGATCAAGTAGAGAGAGTTGAACCCCCACATAGGCTAGAACATGCCTAGAATCTGAAACATCCAACCGTACCATCTGGTTAGCTAAGGACTGAATGTCCAATGCTAAAGGTCGCTCCACCTAGAAAGGAAAGGAAGGCTAGACTTTCCATATTCACTGCCTTCTGACTCAAGGGATCCGATACTACATTCGCCTTTCTCGGATGGTAGAGAATAGAGATGTCTTAGTCCTTCTGATGCTCAATCCAGCGATGCTGCCTCAAATTAAGATCCCTCTGGCTCGTAATATACTAAGGAATCTTGTGATTAGTGCAGATTTCACAACGAACTCAATAGAGGTAGTGCCTCCAGATCTTAAGCGTGATAACTACCACCTCCAACTCCAAGTCATGAGTGGGGTAGTTGCGCTCATGTAGCCTAAGCTGCCTCAGCGCATAAGCAATGACCTTGCCCTGCTGCATCAAAACACAACCCAAAACTACACAGGATGCATCATAATAGACCGTGAAGCCCTCGCCCTCAACTAGAAGAGTAACAAGAGTAGTAGTCAGCAACACCCTGTGCTACTGAAAGCTCAACTCACACTCCTCAGACCACTCAAAAGAAACGTCGAGGTGAGTCAACTGGGTCAAAGGTGCAGTGATGGTAGAGAAGCCCACCACAAACCGTTGGTAGTAGCCTGCAAAACCGACGAAGCTCTGAACCTCAGTAAGTGAAGTGGGACAAGCCCAATCACTAATAGCCTCAATCTTTGTCGAATCTATAATGATGCCATTCTTCGATACCACGTGCTACAAGAATACTACAGACTCAAGCCAAAACTCACAGTTTGAGAACTTGGCATAAAGACGTTGATCTCTCAAAGTCTGAAGCACAATCCTCAGATGCTACTCATGATCACTCCTGCTCCGCGAATATATTGGAATATCATATATGAACAAAACGACAAACAAATCAAGATACAACTTGAACACCCTCATCATCAAGTCCAAAAAGGTAGCAGGGCATTAGTCAACCCAAAATACATCATTATGAACTCATAGTGGCCATATCGAGTCCTAAATGCCGTCTTAGGGATGTCCGCTACCCTAATCATAAAAAGATTGTAACCAGACCTTAGATTAATCTTCGAGAACACTGCGGGACCCTGAATCTGGTCGAACAGATCATCAAGCCTAGGGATGGGGTAACAGTTCTTCACCATCACCTTATTCAACTGCCTATAATCAATACAAATGTGCATCAAACCGTCCTTCTTCTTCACAAACAGAATGGGAGCACCCCAATGCGATACACTAGGCCTAATGAACCCCTTACCTAAGAGGTCCGAAGCTGAACACTAAGCTCCTTGAGCTCTACAGTAGCCATCCAATATGACGGAATAGAAGTAGGCCTAGTACCCGGCTCAAGCTCAATCAAAAAATCAATATCATGCTCTGGGGTAGGCCACGTAGGTCGATAGGGAACATATCTATCAAATCTAAGAGAACAGGAACAGACTCAATTGAAGGGACCTCCCTACTCACATCCCGCTCATAGGGCAAATAGGACAGACATCCGCTAGCCACTAGCCTCTGAGCTTGTATAAAAGAGCTCACTCCAACCGGTGTGCTACTAATGGAACCCTACCACACCACCGGAGGAATACCAGGCACGACTACGGTAAACGATTTAAAGAAACAATCTAAAACCATGCAATAGGTGAATAACCAGTCAATGCCCATAATCACATCAAAATTAAGCATATCTAGAATAATAAGGTTAGCTCGGGTGTCACGCCCATGGATAGAAACTAAGCAAGACCGTAACACTTGATCCACTACTAAAGACTCACCCACAGGGGTCGATAGATGCAACGGCACTATCATTGGCTTAGAACTCATATCCAAATGAGAAACATAATACACAGACACATAAGAATAAGTAGAAACAGGGTCAAATAAATCTGAGGTAGGCTGATGGCATAATAGAATCATACATGTGATCACATCCATCGATGCCTCAGCCTCCGACCTCGCTGGAGTTGCATAGAAATGGCCCTGTCTGCCTTTTCCCTAACCATCAGTCCTATCGCCTAACCTGCCTCCTTGGCGACCACCCCGAATACCCTGATAACTACCACGACGGACCTGATCCTGACCTCAACCCCTAGCTTGAGGTGTTGCTGGTGGAGCTGTCTATGGAGTAGGAGAATTCCACCTACGTATAGGACAATCTCTAGACCAGTGATCGAACTCACCACAATCAAAGCAACTCGATGATGATCTGCCCCAAAAGAACGGCCACCAAGGCCTGAAGCACAAGACTGGGATGCATGGCTCTGACTGGGGCCAATTTAAGTCCAACTATATGGGTCTCCCTCTGAAGCCTACAATGAGGCCTGAACTGGCCAGCTATACTGGCCCTACTGATACTGCTCCATTGGCCCGTCATAGGAGCCCATCTACTTGGAATGAGACCCATTGTAGCTACTCTCATATTTGGCTCTCTTATCGCTGCCTCCTTGGGCCTCACGATGGAGCTCCTTAATAGTACATGACTGTACAAAAACATCCAAAAAAGAACAACCTCCAGAGACCATGGGTTGAGTCTCAATCCGAAGCTGAAGCCTGAACCCATGAACAAAACACCAAACTCTCTCCTCCTCAGTAGGTAGAATCATGGTGTCATGACGGGAGAGCTCATGAAACCTCGCCTCATACTCTAATACCGTCATGGAGTCCTGCTTCAACCTGGAGAGCTGATCCCGGAGGCAATCTCTAATGCTTCGAGGGTGATACACAAAAATTACACCTTCCTAGAGATGTATAGGCGGTTGTTGTCAAATAAAGAACCTAACAAAGATTAGGATAGATCCCACGAGGAACAAAGTCTAGACTTAGGCTAATTAATGTCAATTGTACTTGTAGTCAACCTATTTCTGTAAAAAGGGGGAGTTTGAAAATTCAAATAATAATTGATTGATTTGTAGTAACAAGAAAGCAAGTAACTGGATTTGCAGTTTGCAATATCAATATGAGAATGAAACTAGGGCATAAATATTCCCCGCAAGCTCTTAATGTAGTAATCCTAATAATAGTAATCCTTTCCTAGTGATTAACATGTAAAGTTGGTAGGTTATGTATCACCTACGTGATTGGTCGTCCAAATAGGGAATTTCACTAAGTAACTTGGTCTGTCTACATGTGTATACTTTACTAAACCTTACCATTGACCCCAGATTAGACCTCACATATTTGGGTTAGGCTATTAGATAGCGGATTATCAATGCTAAATCTCCGTTGTTTAATATCTATCTCATTCATTACTTCCTTGGTAGGGAAAGTAGAATAAGGAGGGTTCTAACGTTGCACATCGCTAAAAAGCATTCAAAACGAAGAGATTAACAATACATGCATAAACACTATTCCAGAATTACATAGTTATTAGTTTTACTTTGTTAATTACTCATGGTTTCCACAATCCTAGTTGTGGATTTAGCTACTCATGTTTGGGTGATCACAATTCATGCTAGGGTTAATAGAATAAATCATGACTTACAATGATAGTAGATGAAATCCGTAATCTTCAAGTGATAAACAAATGCAAAGCAATATTATAACCCAAAACTTCAAGAATTGAATGCACCAAATGTTTGCAAGCAAATTCTCAAAGACAATTATGTCTCTCAAAACGTCTAACAACCCAAAAAATGAAAAATACAAATAATATTTATAGAAAACAAATCCTAAATAAATACAACTAATATATATAGAAAACAAATCCTAAATAAATTAGGAAAAGGAAAGCTAAAGAAGTTTTACTTGGTTAGTGTCATCTACGGTTGTTGACCTACGACTCATAGTAAGACCTACGACTCGTAGGTACCTTTCGTCATTCCGCAGTTAGTCAATATTCTGAGGATCACTTTCTGCGGGCATGATCTACGACTAGTAGATCTTAGTACGGCCCGTCCTGTTCATCCATCGTTCAGGTACTGAAACTCATCCTCTCTAAAGTTTTCTATGACTCCTCATGTATGGTTCGTAGCAGGAACTACGGCTCATTAGTCCTCAACTGTCGTTCCATAATTAGGTCCAATTCTCTAAACATGAACCTGCGACTTCAACCTACTGCTCGTCATAGAGATGACAGCTCATATATCCAGTCGTAAATCACTGAAATCCTGCTACTGCAATACTTTTAACACTAAGTGCTCCAAAAATTAATTTCCTACAAAATAAGACCAAAATACCATCACAACCAATAAAAAATGCTTAAGACCCATGCAAAATTCTATGTTTAATGCATCAAAAGTACCGAAAGTTAACGGTACATCAACACACTCAACTTAAAATAGTCGCTTCTCCTCAAGCGACGTAACAAACTCCAAACAACACCTAGGCAGAAGTAGCCCAAAAACTTAATAAATCACATGGCCTTTTCTAAAAAATCACCCCCCTTTATTTATGTCCATCACAGTGAAATTCATTTATTCAACTCAATAAGCTAATACATACAGATCAATACATGACATAGATATACCAATAGACACATTCACATACACATACAACAATCACCAAGATATCAACTCTTCAATAATGTAACTTGTGCCCTTACCGCAAAGAAATCTCTTATTCACTCAGAATTTGAAATTTAGTTAGGGACTAAGTATTCACTCATGCTCATAAATGAATTCAATACAGTTTGTGCTCAATACCATAGGCTTGCCCTTATTTTCTACGCTTTGACTTTCAAAACCGTTCACTTAGGATCACTATAGGACTTTCTTAGCTTGTAACATAGGCTTAGGGTCAGGTGTGGTATATTTGGATATTTAGTTACTTTTCTGCCCTCCTTCACCTTACATTGTCTATTTTACCTCTATTACAACCAATTCTATCTTCATCTTGTTTTCTACTCTCCTCTTTATGATTCATTGAAGCTTGAGTGTGACTTTTGACTTGATCATCTTGCTTGATTCAACTTTTCTTCATCTTTTTATCTAAGCTTCTAATTCTTTTTTTCTTTTTGCTCAATCACACCATTCTCAACATTTTTACTCATTGTTCTTTACACACAACTCTTTTTATACTCTTTCTTTATGTTTTCCTCCATAGTAGCCACCCTTAACTTAAGGTATTTAGCATGAGTTGAGGTGCTCGATGTCCCAGAAAGGACCAAGGCCGAAATCAAGGTACAACTTTGAAGTAGCCACCCTCAACTTAGGCTTTTAGCCTGTGTTGAGGTACAAAATACCCAAGGAGAGACCAGGGCCAAAACAGAGTTTCACAATTTGTTCTTTTTAGGAAAGGTGATTTGGATGTATATAAAAAAATAGTATTCTTCACGCTCAAACATTTGGGTCGAAGGGAGTAATTTATTATTTTGGTTGGTTTTTTTTAGGCTTAAGTAGACTTATTTTCAACAATTGCCTATGATCATTTCCCAGTTCTCAGTCTAAATCATCTTAGCAAGACCAACGAGGCAAGTTCTAGATTGGCATGTACCATGTGGATATACAAACAATCTCACACACACATGGCACCTTGTTTCACTATCAAATAATCAATGTATCTGGTTTATGCTATAGCTTTTATCATAGTGTTTTATCAATTTCTATCATGTCATATAGAGATCCCACACATTCAGCTTATCAATTTCACAGACATAGCTCATATCAAAATTTGGAGGGATGTCAATTTTCATGCTCTATTGCCAACATGCTTTTATTTCCAGATTATTTCTACACATTTACTATCTTAAACATGTTGGTTCAACAAAAAATAAAAAAGTTCATTTGGGAAAAAGAACATAGGCAAGAAAACCCCAAGGAAGGATTGTGAGTAGAGTTACTCAAACTTCACCCCAACATTCACAATCCATTTACCCCACCCCCATATAAAAAGCAGTGCAATACCCTCAATGTATAAATAAAACTAAAAACATAGGATGAGAAAAACATGTGTCGCATAAGCACCGAAGATGAATCAAGAAGCAGGTGGGTCTGGATGCCCCTAAACCGATGTATCAACTTGGGTAGCACCCTCAGTGACACCCTCTGTAGTAGTCTGGGCTGCACCATCAGTAGTGCGCCATGAAGCAGAAGCTCCCGTTGCCGTCTCTTTGACACGCTGCTATCGCGGCTGCTCATCTAACATGCACTAGCGCTGGGCATTCTCTCGCTCACATCTCTCCCTGATGCGGATTCTCCTTGCCTCCTCTAGGTCCACAGAAGTATCCTCATCAGTCTAGATGCACTTCCCCATCGCACGGGGGGTGCCAATAGATTGCTGGTCATCACCAAACAAAGAAAATTAAACATTGTCGTCCCTGTCATGGGAGGAGGCTCCAGTACAGATGAGCCGGCAGCACTCAAAGCATCGGTGTCAGCCCGTAGTGTGGCTAACTCTATCTAGAAAATGGAGAGGTCAACCGTCGGTGTAGGCTAGGGCCTATCTATCATTCGGAGCTCAAACGCATCAATGCTCTAGTACACAGCCTAAATCATCTCCTCCACCATCTGTTGTGTTCGGGCCTCCGAATCCTCTACGACCTTCTTCATCCATGGTCGAATATGCTGAAATAAAGTGTCCATCTGCATCTCTAATCTCTGCAGGCTGGCAACTAGAAGCACAACGGTCCCTGTATGAAGTGGAGCCCATGGTGTGCTCACAGCTAAATCTACAAAAGAGGACGGGGGAGCAGTCTCATGGGGCTCTGTAGTGAGGGCTGGAATAGTTCCCTCTTCAGCCTGCTCGAGAGCTGATGCATCGAACATAGGCGGCATGTCAAGCTGGATACACCGTTGTAGTGTTGCAGGGTTCACCTCATCTCTAATAAGACCGACATCCATGGTCTTCGTCACCTCGATGTATAAATCACCAAGGTAAACTAGAACTTTCACCTCGCGACATAGCCTAAATATCATGTAAGGGAATGGCAATGTGGTAGTCATCCGCAATGCTCGCTCATGCATCTCTGAAAAAATAACCTCGGAAAATTCTATCTCGTGCCCCGTCATTAGGCACGCTACCATAACTGCCCTATCCCAAGTCAAATAATTGTTCGCCATCGTAGGGGAAAACTTGGCTCGAACTATCGACCACAAAAATTTGTCCATAAAACTATACATGGCCCTCTTGATAGATAGGGTAAAATATCAGACCCACTAAACATCCACCCCTTTCTCAGCACTATGGTTTGCCACCCATCGTAGCAAGCTCTCCCTCTGTGATATGTCTCGCATAGCCACTTTGTTACGGACCAACTGCATCCTTTAGTCAAACTCAGCCATATTAATCGGTTGAGTGTGAGAGAGCCCTACATAAAGCAGTTTATGGTGGCCTCAGAGATGTCTACGGGGATATTTCATACTAGTGTGAAGAGGAGTGGTAGCTTCTCTAACGTCTCCACTCTTGGGGGCATCACCCTCTGCACTGTGGCCACGTACGTTGCATAAAACTCACATACCATAATCTAGTTGTATATTCTCGGTGCCTGAGGCATCCTCTCACATCTGTGCCACCAAAATAACTCATGTAAAGCTAGAATAGTGTGGAGGCTGCCTGTGAGGACTGTCGCTTCTTAGTAATCAGCCTGGCATGCTTGTTCTGTGCATTGAGGCTGATGACGTCCATATAAATCTGGAACATACCCTCCACACACAACATGTTTGGCTCACTGGCGAACCCTATAGGCTGTGATGGTTTTGTGGGTTGTGGGTCCTGTGCCTCACCGGACTCTGAAGCATCCGAGGCAGATGCGGAGACTGACTCCGAGCTAGCGCCAGACTCAGATTGTGAAGGTGCCTGGGAGCCGGGGGCTACTCTAGGCTACAATTCTCCATTGCCCTCACTCAAACTTTGTGCTGCCTCCTCAGACTGGGAAGCATCGGCATGACTATCGGAGGTTGACCCCTCTGCCACCGGGACAATGGCCAGCAGCTTAGTCTGTTGGCGAGTCGCTCAGGGTGACTTGGGTGAGTCGTCCCCCAAGGAAGGGTCATACTAAGACCCACTGCATTCTCATATGTGGGTTCATTAATAAGTTGAGGACGTGTCGAAGGTGCGGTGGATTTGGCCCTTCGACTATTCTTTCGAGTAACCTTTGGCGTCATGGTACCTGCGGAGAGAAAATAAAGAAACTGAAGAAAAATAAAATTACGAAAACAAATGAAAATATAAAATAAATTCAGTATGTCGTATTGTTTTGGACCTACAGACCAAAGATGGTTCCACGGGCCGTAGGTCCCAGCCGTAGAAAAGGTTGCCAATATTTTAGTTTCCGAAGTTGAACATGTCGATTCGAAAGAAAGGACTGTAAATAAAACCGTCAAAATAAACATAGGCTTCTGGTGTGGACTTCAAACTGACGGGACCTGATCCACTGTTCGTAGGTAACCCTACGAGCTGTATATCAAATCGTTAATTCAAGTTTAAGCAGTTTCAGGCCCAACATGCTTTCAACATCATAATTTCAACATTTAAACATCTAATTCACTTCTAGAACATGTTTTTCAAAATGTTTTAATGTTATTCCTTCCTCCCTAGGGTTTAAGGCATGCATTTAAACACATTGCAAGTAGTCAAACAAAAACCCTAACTCAAGAACACAACTAGAAGCTATTAGATCACATGATATCACCAAAACTCGATAATCGCTCACGATACTTTCATCCCACAGGTACATGGTATCTAATATTATCAAACTCAACAAGCAAGTTATACCCAATGGTCAAGTAACAACTTTAACTTCAACTAACCAACTAAATTAAATTAGTGTAAGATCATTATCTCTTAGAATGAATTCGAAGGTGTGTGGGTGCGTATAACTAAGACTTGATAATAAGCTTGCTTAATCTGACCCACAACTTAGTGAATTTGAAAAATAGAAATAATAAATATATAGGAGAGTAGGAATAAGAGAGATGGAGGAAGAAGAAGAAGATGGTTATAAGTGGGGAGATGGGATTTGGAGGGGTTGAAAAATTGAAGTGAAAGGGTGGGAAGTGAACGGTTATGTATTTTGGAGGGATTGTAACTGTTTGGGATGTGGGAAATGGGGTAAGGATTTGAAAGAAAGGGTTTTTATTTAAGGGAGAACGTAGGTTGGGTCTTTTAATTTTACCAAAATTGAAACTAAGAAACCCTGTCTACGGTTTGTATATAGTTGTACGGGCCATAGATGAGTTTCGTCATTTCTCCCAACACTCAGTCAAATTCTAAAAACATACCTGGGGTCTACGATTGCAGACTACAAACTGTCAAACGATGTACGGTTTGTACTGTGCAACTATAGACTTCAAGCTGCAACTGTATTTGGACCTCAGATTCTATGGATGCCATTCATGGTCCGTCGATTAAACAACGACTCGTAGATGGGAACCATATAACCTTCTACATTTATAATTTTTGAGATTTTTCTTACTTTGAGACATGTACCAAGCATTAGGACTTCCTTTTATATTTTTCTTGACTCTTTTTTGACACAGACCCTAGACTAACCTAATCTAGCAAAAAAATCAAACTAAAAAGTGTAAAAATAACTATAAAGCTCTAAAACTAGCTAAATTACAGCTTGGGTTGCCTCCTAAGTAGCGCTTGTTTTAACATTGCAGCACGACGCAAACCTCTTGACTACTTAGAATTCATCAAGATCCTTTTCTTAGATCACCTCCTTGACCTCTTCCAGTTGACCCAAGTAGATTTTGATCATTTGGCCATTGACTTTGAATTTAGCTCCTTCCTCATTCTCAAGTTCAACCGCTCCATGGGAGAATACTTGGACGACTTTAAATGGTCCCATCCACTTGGACAGGAGCTTGCCAGGAAACAAGTGAAGCCTTGATATAAATAGAAGTACCAAATTACCGGAAGCAAAATCACGCTTTTCGATCATTTGATCGTGATACTTTTTCATCTTCTCTTTATACAAGGCTAAACTTTCATATTCTTTTAAGCGAAGCTCTTCCAGCTCATTCAATTCATTCCACCTTTTGCTTGATACAGCAGCCCAATCTAGATTCAACTTCTTGAGTGCCCACGTCGCTTTATGCTCTAGTTCTACATGTAAGTGACAAGACTTCCCAAGCTTTATGCTCTAGCTCTACAGTTAAGTGACAAGACTTACAAAAAACAAGTTGGTAGGGAGACATATCTATGGGAGTCTTGAATGCAGTACGATAGGCCCATAGAGCATCATCGAGCTTTTTTGATCGATCAGTTATGTTTGCATTCACAGTATTTGCAAGGATTTTCTTGATTTCTCTATTTAACACTTTGACTTGCCCACTAGACTACGGATGATAAGGAGTTGCGAGCAGTGACGAACACCATACAGCTCAAGCAATACCTTGAACAGCTTATTACAAAAGTGGGAACCTCCATCGTTAATAATCGCCCTTGGTGTACCAAATATGGAGAAGATATTCTTTTTTAGGAATGCAGTGACACTAGTACCTTTATTGTTTGAAAGTGCGACAACTTTCACCCATTTGGACACATAGTCAACTGCCAAAAGTATGTACTTCATCCCATTTGAACTCACAAACGGACCCATAAAATCAAGGCCCCAAACATCGAAAAGCTCAATTACAAGTATAGGATTTAGTGGGAGTTCTTTCTTCCTTGAAATACCTCATTCTCTTTGACAATGATCACAAGCCTTGGTGAAATCATGAGCATTTTGGTGAATAGTAGACCAATAGTACCCATACTGCAAGATCTTATAAGAAGTCCGTATACCACTATGATGACCACCCACAGGTGATGAGTGGCATGCTTCTAATATACTCATCATCTCAACCTCAGGAATACAATGACGAATAATCCCATCACCGCAAATATGAAACAAAGAAGGTTCTTCCAAAAAATACTTCTTCACATCGGACATTCTAATGACCCTCAAGGTCATTTCCTCTATTTTCCGATCTTTTCAGCATTTAGAGCTTCCCTGTAGCAACCCACATTCATTTATTACTTGCTGGGACTAACAGTTCGGTCACCTGGTCGTTCGTTTGGATTTTATGCCCGTTTCGCTATTTTGGAGCTCTTAGAGTTTGAACAGTTGACATTGGTCAAAACTCTAGGAAAACGACCTCATAATGGAATTTTGACGGTTCCATCAGCTTCAAAATGGTAATTTTAGACTAGTAGCATATTCGGCTCGAGTCTCGAGGCTTCGATGCGAGTTTGAGCCATTAGGCGTTTCAGTCTTTAAGTTTTGGCCTAAGTTTGACTTCGGTCAACATTCTTAGTAAACATGCTCAGATTGAAATTTCGTCAGCACAGTTAGCTCCAAAATGTCAAGTTTGGTCGAGAACGACCTTTCGTGCGCTTCTCGAGGCTTTCGGGTTCATTTTGAGCTCTCTTGTAGATTTTGGCTTAAAATGGTGCTTGGGTGTGGGTCTCACTTTTGATTGAGCTGACCTCGGATAGAAATTTCGATTGCAACATTGAGTTTGGAAAGTCGAATTTAGTGGGGTAGAATAGTTTGTTTGCATTCATGGGGTTCCGAAAGATTCTCGATCCCCCGTCGAGGCTTTTTCTCAACTTGAAGGTGTGCTGATGCACAGTTGCTGGTGCAGACCAAGTTGTTCTCCTCATTCGCGGAAGGGTTCTACGTTCGCGGAGGGTTGATGGTTTGATCTCCGTGTACGCGGAGGGGTTCCTCATTCGCAAAGGGTTGCCGGTTTGTTCTCTGCATTTGTAGAAGGTTCTCTGCATTCGCGGAGGGTTAATTTCTGGCAACTTAAATTCCATCAAAGACCCGTTTTTCAGCAATTCTCCCAAACTTCAAAATGCGATAACTAGAGCTAGGAGACTCCATTTTGGGTGATTCAAAGTCTAGCATGTTCGGGAAGTTCTTGTATACACATTGGAGTGCTTAGAGATTGTCGGGGGATGTGCGTTTGTGGTATTTTCTTTTTTTTAGCTGCTGCCAGCTCTCTTTTGGATTCTTTAATGGTGGTTTTGTTGCATGTTGTAATTTCGGCCTGTTCCGAGCCCTGAATTGTGTTCTATTTTGGGACACAATTTCGGGGAGGTAAAATGAACCTTTTCACGGAGTCAATTTTGGGATTTTCAATGCAGGTATCGGGTACCTAATCCATTTTAAAACAGAATTTAGAGGTTTATAATTAATAACAAGTCTAGGTGCTCCTCTTTCTTTTTCAGCACTGTTGTTTACATAGAAAGCAGAGCAACTCCAAGGAGATTTGCTAAAAAGAACCTATAAGGCTAATGTTTATAGTAAGTTTGATATGAAATCAGGATTTTGGCAAATTCAAATTGCCGATAAAGACGAATATAAAACTTCTTTCAATGTCCGCTTTGGACAATATGAATGGAATGTTATGCCTTTTGGTCTTAAGAATGCTCCTTCTGAATTTCAGAATATTATGAATATCATTTTTAATGATTATAGTTACATGTCCATTGTATACATTGATGATGTACTTATCTTTTCTGATGATATTGATTCGCATTTTAAGCATCTTAATACTTTCTTCAAGATTGTTAAGAGTAATGGTTTAGTTGTTAGTGCCAAAAAGATTAAGCTCTTTCAAACTTCTATAAGATTCTTAGGCCATGACCTTTACCAAGGTAGTTATAAACCTATCTGTAGAACCATTGAGTTCTCGTCCAAATTTTTTAACAAATTATCAATTTCCTTTTTACAATAATCCATCATTTCATGATTCATTTGAATAGGTCTAGCCTTGGTAGTAATAGAATTTTCATCAAATCCCTCAATATAAGGTAATTCAACAATATGTCTTTTTCTTTCCCAAAAGGCATTAGGAAAATCAGAGCAAATTTCATCTTCAAATTTTTTGTGAAGATTGGATATTTTAGCAACCATCTCCGGGGTTTTTAAAATTTGCTCAATTTTTTTAATTTTAATTTCTTCTTTTAGAAAATTAACATGCTGAGATAAAGAGTTTATTCTGAAAACCGTTTTTTCTCTGATAAAATTACTTTCTTCTTGGGAAAGAGTTTTTACAAAAGGAAAATGTAATTCTTTTCAAAGAATAGAAGTAGTAATACCACTTAGATTAGTGACAAAAGGTTTTATCTGAGTGATAAAAGGTATTCCAAGAATAATATCTTCATTAATATCTTCAGTAATAATAAAATCATTAGTTAAACAAATATTATTGTTGCAAATATGAGCTTTAGAAAGCTTATAATTAATTTTCAGCAACTCACCAGTAGCAGAATATAATTTAGAAGTAGTTTTTTCTAAATACTTAGTAGAAACAATACCTTTAACAATGCAATTTCTATCTGCACCACTGTCAAGTAAAGCAATTCTATTAATAACAAAATCTTTGTTTATAACAATTTTAACAGGAATATGATGGCTCTGTGGCCGGATAGAAGAGATTACAGTGATACCTGGACTGTAAGTAGTCGCAATATCAGAAGTGGGTTCTGCAGAAAGATCAATATTGAAGGGAGGATAATCTAAGTTATCCTTTTCAGGAGTTTCTTCAGTTTCTTCATCGAGATTTTGTTTGGCAATCTCTTTGAGGATTTTATCAGCAATGACATCAGTTTCGACTTTCCCAAGTCTAAAGTTAATGTCTTTGATTTCCTCTTTAAGAGTTTTGACTCATGATGAAGATCAGAAATAGTAGGTTCGGCATTTCTTTCGAACCTATTCATGATTTGCTTCATGCTGAACGGTTCAACCATAGTACGAGCTTTGGGCTTTTCCTTTTGGTTGAGAATAAGATTCTTGAGTTCTATAAGATATTTTTTCCCAGCTTCTTCATTATCAATGTGTTCAATAATGTCGAAGAGAGTTTCTTTAGAGTCATTACTAAGGACTCTGATTTGAGGAATATCTTCACAAACACAAAAAGCTTCTGTGCAGTTGCAGTTTTTTTCCAGATTGGCTAGAATCTGAATCATAATCGACGTTGATATTTTCTTCATCGCTATATTCAGCAGAATTATTTGAAGAATCGGATAAAGGTTCTTCAAGAATAGAAAAAAGTTTTTCTTTGGTTGCCTCGTCTATTTCAAGACTGTTGATCTTCTTCTGTTTACCAGACCTGCATTCACTAGCTCTATGGCCAGATTTTCCACAAGTCCAACATACATCCTCTTTGGATTTCTTAAATCCTTTATGCTTTTTCCTTCTTTTGGAAGATTTTTTGTAATCCCTTTCAGAAGTTCTTCTAGACTTACTACGATGAGTTTTCTTATTTTCCTTGTTCTCCTTCCTGATTTTTCTTGAAGGAGGTGTTAGAGAAACAAACCCGAAGTCTTGACAGAAACTTCCTAATTCTCTTCTTGACGAAGATTTTTCCTTTTTAAGTTGAGGTTTCAACTTAATATCTGTACAAAGTTCTAATCACACAGTGTTTATAACACTAATAAGATCTCCATAAGTCATTTGGTCATAAGGAATTTTTCCTTCATTCCTATCCTGGATCTTTGTTCTTACTTTATCAGCAAAAAGCGGTGGAAGTCCGCTTACAAATCTTTCTTTCCAAAAGTCTGAATGACAATCAGGTCTGATCATTACCTTTTGCATAAAATTGTATTTATACCAGGTAAAATCATCTAATGAAGGACAATCCTTTTGATGGTGAATCGAGAATACCTTATGAACTCAGGATTTTGTTCATCTCTGTTGTGTTCAATTTCTATAGACTCAGTGTCTATCAGAATAGCTTCGTAGAACTTTCTGGTCTTGTAAGAACAATCTGTATCAACAAAATTGTTATCTGTGTAACAAGGTTTTAAAAGAGTATCAATTCCAAGGTTTTCATAATCCTTGTCAATTGCTATTAAAGGTAACATCTGGGTGGTTACAAACTCAAAATTTTTTCTTTAGCCGGAGAGACTTGCTTAGGAGTTTGTAACTCTGGCTTGACAGCTTGAGCGAAGGATTCAGGAACCTTCATTTCATAACTATTTTTAGTTTGTACAGAGGAGCTTGAGGCTTCAGGAGCAAAAGGTCTATTTGGCCTTAGTTGAATTAATTTAGTTGGGGTTGGAGGAGGTAATGCAGGCAATTTTGGATAGTCTGCTAATAAGGTAAATCTAATATCAAAAACCGGTCTTTGTGGGGTTTTTGCCGGTGTTAAAGGTGGTAAGACGAATGGTTTCGCCATTTGTTTTCCTTCTTTCGAAGGAGTGTTAGGCTTGAAAGGCCTCATTTTTTCCCTGTAAAAATTCTCTTGTTAGAAAATCAGGTAAAGAGTTATTTTCTCCTTTTATAAAATCAATCTGAAAATCAAAGCTAGATAGTAGAGCTTGCCATCTAGCAAATATTTGTTTTGAAACCAGATTTTTAGCATCTTTTTGTAAAATTTCTTTAGTTGATTTACAATCAACTCTTAATAAAAATTCTTTGTTGATTGAATCATCTTGAAATTTTGTGATACATAGCACTATAGACAAGATTTCCTTTTTAACAGTTGAATAATTTTTTTGAGCAGAATTCCAGATTCCAGAAGTAAAACGAACTAATTGTTCAGGAGATTCTAAAGAACTTCTTTGTTTCAGGATACCTCCATAACCTAAATCAGAAGCATCAGTTTCAACAATCATGAAATCTTTAGGATTTGGAATACCTAAACAAGGGAGACTCTGGACTAATTTTTTGATAGTTATGACTGCTTTAGTCTGATCAGGTCCCCAAGGAATCGGATTCTTTTTGAGCCTTTTGTATAAAGGTTCACAGATATGTCTGACTTTAGGAATAAAATCAGCAACATAATTTAAACTTCCTAAAAACCTCTGTAATTGGGTTTTGTCAATAATTTCATCAGGAAATTTGGACGAGAACTCAATGGCTCTACAGATAGGTTTATAACTACCTTGGTAAAGGTCATGGCCTAAGAATCTTATAGAAGTTTGAAAGAGCTTAATCTTTTTGGCACTAACAACTAAACCATTACTCTTAACAATCTTGAAGAAAGTATTAAGATGCTTAAAATGCGAATCAATATCATCAGAAAAGATAAGCACATCATCAATGTATACAATGGACATGTAACTATAATCATTAAAAATGCTATTCATAATATTCTGAAATTCAGAAGGAGCATTCTTAAGACCAAAAGGCATAACATTCCATTCATATTGTCCAAAGGGGACATTGAAAGCAGTTTTATATTTGTCTTTATCGGCAATTTGAATTTGCCAAAATCCTGATTTCATATCAAACATACTATAAACATTAGCCTTATAGGTTCTTTTTAGCAAATCTCTTTTGTTAGGTATCGGGTACCTAATCCATTTTAAAACAGAATTCAGAGGTTTATAATTAATAACAAGTCTAGGTGCTCCTCTTTCTTTTTCAGCACTGTTGTTTACATAGAAAGCAGAGCAACTCCAAGGAGATTTAGAAATTTTAATAATTTTATTTTTTAACAAATTATCAATTTCCTTTTTACAATAATCCATCATTTCATGATTCATTTGAATAGGTCTAGCCTTGGTAGTAATAGACTTTTCATCAAATCGCTCAATATAAGGTAATTCAACAATATGTCTTTTTCTTTCCCAAAAGGCATTAGGAAAATCAGAGCAAATTTCATCTTCAAATTTTTTGTGAAGATTGGATATTTTAGCAACCATCTCCGGGGTTTTTAAAATTTGCTCAATTTTTTTAATTTTAATTTCTTCTTTTAGAAAATTAACATGCTGAGATAAAGAGTTTATACTGAAAACCGTTTTTTCTCTGATAAAATTACTTTCTTCTTGGGAAAGAGTTTTTACAAAAGGAAAATGTAATTCTTTTCCAAGAATAGAAGTAGTAATACCACTTAGATTAGTGACAAAAGGTTTTATCTGAGTGATAAAAGGTATTCCAAGAATAATATCTTCATTAATATCTTCAGTAATAATAAAATCATTAGTTAAACAAATATTATTGTTGCAAATATGAGCTTTAGAAAGCTTATAATTAATTTTCAGCAACTCACCAGTAGCAGAATATAATTTAGAAGTACTTTTTTCAAAATACTTAGTAGGAACAATACCTTTAACAATGCAATTTCTATCTGCACCACTGTCAAGTAAAGCAATTCTGTTAATAACAAAATCTTTGTTTATAACAATTTTAACAGGAATATGATGGCTCTGTGGCCGGATAGAAGAGATTACAGTGATACCTGGACTGGAAGTAGTCGCAATATCAGAAGTGGGTTCTGCAGAAAGATCAATATTGAAGGGAGGATAATCTAAGTTATCCTTTTCAGGGGTTTCTTCAGTTTCTTCATCGAGATTTTGTTTGGCAATCTCTTTGAGGATTTTATCAGCAATGACATCAGTTTCGACTTTCCCAAGTCTAAATTTAATGTCTTTGATTTCCTCTTTAAGAGTTTTGACTTCATGATGAAGATCAGAAATAGTAGGTTCGGCATTTCTTTCGAACCTATTCATGATTTGCTTCATGCTGAACGGTTCAACCATAGTACGAGCTTTGGGCTTTTCCTTTTGGTTGAGAATAAGATTCTTGAGTTCTATAAGATATTTTTTCCTAGCTTCTTCATTATCAATGTGTTCAATAATGTCGAAGAGAGTTTCTTTAGAGTCATTACTAAGGACTCTGATTTGAGGAATATCTTCACAAACACAGAAAGCTTCTTTGCAGTTGCAGTTTTTTCCAGATTGGCTAGAATCTGAATCATAATCGACGTTGATATTTTCTTCATCGCTATATTCAGCAGAATCATTTGAAGAATCGGATAAAGGTTCTTCAAGAATAGAAAAAAGTTTTTCTTTGGTTGCCTCGTCTATTTCAAGACTGTTGATCTTCTTCTGTTTACCAGACCTGCATTCACTAGCTCTATGGCCAGATTTTCCACAAGTCCAACATACATCCTCTTTGGATTTCTTAAATCCTTTATGCTTTTTCCTTCTTTTGGAAGATTTTTTGTAATCCCTTTCAGAAGTTCTTCTAGACTTACTACGATGAGTTTTCTTATTTTCCTTGTTCTCCTTCCTGATTTTTCTTGAAGGAGGTGTTAGAGAAACAAACCCGAAGTCTTGACAGAAACTTCCTAATTCTCTTCTTGTCGATGATTTTTCCTTTTTAAGTTGATGTTTCAACTTAATATCTGTACAAAGTTCTAATCCCACAGTGTTTATAACACTAATGAGATCTCCATAAGTCATTTGGTCATAAGGAATTTTTCCTTCATTCCTATCCTGGATCTTTGTTCTTACTTTATCAGCAAAAAGCGGTGGAAGTCCGCTTACAAATCTTTCTTTCCAAAAGTCTAAATGACAATCAGGTCTGATCATTACCTTTTGCATAAAATTGTATTTATACCAGGTAAAATCATCTAATGAAGGACAACTAATGTTGTTAAGGATTTGGAGACTCCGGTCTTGAAATAACTTAGGTTCTCCGATAAAATGCTTTGCTATATGATAGAGAAGAGTAGCACAAGCATCTTCTTTAAAAACTTCAGTAGGGACTTCAGATGTTCCTTCTTTTTTAATAACAATCTCAGTACCATGAGTATCATAAATAACTCGTTTAGTTTCTTCTGAAACATAGTTGTCCCACCAATGTTTTAGCATACCAGTGAATCCTGCAACAATCATAGAAGCAGCTTCTCTGTCAGAAGAATTTCTTATTTTATAAGCTGTAATAGCTATTCCCATCTCATGGAGTTTATTATAGATCTTATGTTCTGCTAGACCATCGATGTTCCATTCAGTTATACTGCTTCCTTCATGAGAGGAAGTGGAGAGAAAAGCGTTTTCCTCATATTGAAGGTCTGGGAAAGAAGGTCTTTTATGATAGTTTTTTCGGTTATGATATCTATCATTGGAGAGTTTTTGGAAAAGATTATCTTTGTCACTAATGGTAGCGACTTTCTTACCACTTTTATCGGATATTGAGAAGTTGGCAAGTTTCTCATTGATCTTATCGAGAATATTGTCTGAAATATCAAAGGTATTTTTGAGCTTAGGGTAATTTTCTCTGGAAAATTCATTGATTTTGAATATGGGATTTTGGTCAATTTTCTGACTTTTGATTGAAGTGGATAAAGGAATAGGTTTTCCAGAAAAAGAGCCCTTTTCTTTGGAATCTTCAATTTGTCTAGAAACAACATGAAGAATTTGGTTAGTATAGTTATTTTGCTCTATAATCTTATTAAGATCTAGAGTAGTGGGTAAAGAAGTAGGTTTTTCTGTGGAAAGGATTTTAAAAGGGGAAGCTTTTATAATTGTTCCAGCAATGGGGATATTTATTCCTTCTAGAGGAGGAGTAACATCTTCAATAACTTTGTTCGAAGTAGTGTACCATTTATGGACAATGACTTTAAGGGTTTCCTTTTGATCATCGATTTTTCCAGTCATTTCAAACCACTTAAAGAAGTCTATTTCACAACCAATTCTTTTCATATCATTCATCCAAGAACTTGCAAAATTCTCTCTTTCCTGAAGAGAATAAGTAATAGTATACCAATTTCTGTTGATTTGGTTATTAGTGAGTCCAAGATTTTTGTAGAATCTTAGGATCCGGAGTAAAATCTTTCTCAGATTTAATCATTGTTACCCATCCTGGGGTGGAGTCCTTTTGATTTGAAGGAGGTTCCATGTCACTAGCAGTAGGACTAGCAGGAATTTCTTGGTAATAAACTTTAGGAATATTTTCAGAGAAATCTACTCCAGTGACTTTTCCCTTGTCATTGTTTCTGCGGAGAAGTTTGTCTTCATCCTCATCTTTTCCCTTGTCATTGTTTCTGTGGAGAAGTTTGTCTTCATCCTCATCATCCTCCGGGGTTTTTGAAGAAGATGGTGGGTGAGGAGCAGTCCTTGAAGGGGCAGATGGCGAATGAGGAGCCATCCTTGAAGGGACAGACGAACAAGACGCTTTTCGAGAAGCAGTTCTAGATAAGGAATTCTCAAGGAATTTTAGATCTATAGAACCATCAGGGTATTGGATTACCCTTTCAATGCGAGATCTCTCTGAGTGAGAGGAAAAAGGTTGAGTGATTGCATCAAAATGCCATTCATCGTTAGAAAGAATGTCATTCCAATTGATAAGACGCGGAACGAATATAGAACTATGCTCATGATTGGCCTCCATGAGCATGGTTACACCCTTTTGGCTCTCAATTCGAGCCTTTGGTACAAGAGTAGTAGACATAAGCCGATAATATACTCTATAGATAATCGCTACCTCCCGAGTATTGGCTTTGCTATTTAGATTTTTAGTTTTGACATTCAATGTCAGAGAATCCATGACATTAGGATCATTAATGTCTATTGAAAAATTTGGATAACAATTAAAATATACCGGGCCATCGCCAAGATTACTTTGAAGTACTCCTAACAGAGAATCATCAAAATTAAGAAATCTATCATCTCTAAGGAGGACACAAATAGGAATGTCTAAGCCTTTCCTGAACAGGGGCTTAACAACAACTTGCACTAAACCAATATGCAAATAATTGAATTTATTTTTATAACGATTAATATAGTTAGCATTTAACAAGCGAATAATTTCTAGAGAATTATTAATAGCAATAGTTGATTCACAAGTTTTAATATTATGATTAACAAATAAATTAAATTTACCTAAATGATAAATAGCCTTAAAAGGTTCTTCTGGAATATTCCAGTTTTGAAGATCATTTTCAAGCTTAGCAATCTTAGTTGCTTGAGAAGATAAGTTTACACTGTTTAAAATATGCTGGTTGGTTTCCATTTTAAACGATACTGTCTTAAGGACTTACAGAAAAAATCATACTAAATATAAACAGATAATTCAAGCATGAATAAACAATAATAATATAATAATATGCAAAGAAATATTAAAGATCTAGATCTAGTTTCTAAGGGAGGTTTTCTTGGTTTTACATCTGTTCAATTTAACGAAAGATTAACAAAGAGAGTTATAAAACTTACAAACTTTTATTTATATGAACATCAAAGGAGCTACAAGCGGAAGCATTAAAAACATTGAAAGAGAGAGAGAGAGGTTTTCAGTATTGGGAAAATAGCTGATGCCTTCTAAGGTGAGAGAGTCATTCCTTTTATAGAATAAGGAATTCTCTTTTACAATAGTTGATAAGACAATTCTTTTTGACTGTCGGCAGCTGGGTCCTTTGCTTTTAAATAAAGCATATGGTATTCCTTTTAGGAATAGTAAGACGTCTCTTTGAATAAAGCAATTTCGACCATTGGTCTCTGCTTTTTCCATGAGCCATAATTCTATTCATAATCAGGGTCCACATATGACTGTGCGATTCCTTTGAGCTCACACATGTCCCCGTTACTGCTTCCAGATGATGCTGCATCATTAATTAATTGCATTATCTGGACTTCAGTATAATCTTCAAGATTATCCATGGACATTTTGAGCTTAGCTTTTAACTCTGCTTTGGATAACTTTGGGGTAGTATTGCCGCTAGTTCCTGCAGTGTTGTTTGAAGGTTTAACTCCTGTTGGCTTAGGAGTCCATCCTTTGATCATAATTTCCTTTGCTAAGAAACGGATTTTTTCTATATCTACCTTGGTGAAATTCCAAGTAATGATATAAGAAATTCTCTTTTGAATAAAAAATTTACATAATTTAATATTCTCAGGAATAGTAGAAATCTCTTCTTTGCTTTGAAATTCATTAAACCTAACATGAAACTGTTGGGGTAAGATTTGTAAATTTCCTCCGAAGATGTTCCACCATTCATAGAACCATCTAGGAATAACTGCTTTTATTACCTGTGGGAAATATTTAATAAACCAAGTAAGTCTTGGTCTCAAATAGATAAAATTGAACCAGGCTGCTTTATAGTCATGCCAATTATAGGTCTGGGGCCTATGTTGCATAGATAATGATGCTGGTGTATGCAGATGATTTGTAAACCATTCGAACGGAGATAAAATCCTTTTGATGGTGAATCGAGAATACCTTATGAACTCAGGATTTTGTTCATCTCTGTTGTGTTCAAATTCTATAGACTCAGTGTCTATCCGAATAGCTTCGTAGAACTTTCTGGTCTTGTAAGAACAATCTGTATCAACAAAATTGTTATCTGTGTAACAAGGTTTTAAAAGAGTATCAATTCCAAGGTTTTCATAATCCTTGTCAATTGCTAATAAAGGTAACATCTGGGTGGTTACAAACTCAAATTTTTATTCTTTAGCAGGAGAGACTTGCTTAGGAGTTTGTAACTCTGGCTTGACAGCTTGAGCGAAGGATTCAGGAACCTTCATTTCATAACTATTTTTAGTTTGTACAGAGGAGCTTGAGGATTCAGGAGCAAAAGATCTATTTGGCCTTAGTTGAATTAATTTAGTCGGGGTTGGAGGAGGTAATGCAGGCAATTTTGGATAGTCTGCTAATAAGGTAAATCTATTATCAAAAACCGGTCTTTGTGGGGTTTTCGCCGGTGTTAAAGGTGGCAAGACGAATGGTTTCGCCATTTGTTTTCCTTCTTTCGAAGGAGTGTTAGGCTTGAAAGGCCTCATTTTTTCCCTGTAAAAATTCTCTTATTAGAAAATCAGGTAAAGAGTTATTTTCTCCTTTTATAAAATCAATCTGAAAATCAAAGCTAGATAGTAGAGCTTGCCATCTAGCAAATATTTGTTTTGAAACCAGATTTTTAACATCTTTTTGTAAAATTTCTTTAGCTGATTTACAATCAACTCTTAATAAAAATTCTTTGTTGATTAAATCATCTTGAAATTTTGTGATACATAGCACTATAGAAAAGATTTCCTTTTTAACAGTTGAATAATTTTTTTGAGCAGAATTCCAGATTCCAGAAGTAAAACGAACTAATTGTTCAGGAGATTCTAAAGAACTTCTTTGTTTCAGGATACCTCCATAACCTAAATCAGAAGCATCAGTTTCAACAATCATGAAATCTTTAGGATTTGGAATACCTAAACAAGGGAGACTCTGGACTAATTTTTTGATAGTTATGACTGCTTTAGTCTGATCAGGTCCCCAAGGAATCGGATTCTTTTTGAGCCTTTTGTATAAAGGTTCACAGATATGTCTGACTTTAGGAATAAAATCAGCAACATAATTTAAACTTCCTAAAAACCTCTGTAATTGGGTTTTGTCAATAATTTCATCAGGAAATTTGGAGGAGAACTCAATGGCTCTACAGATAGGTTTATAACTACCTTGGTAAAGGTCATGGCCTAAGAATCTTATAGAAGTTTGAAAGAGCTTAATCTTTTTGGCACTAACAACTAAACCATTACTCTTAACAATCTTGAAGAAAGTATTAAGATGCTTAAAATGCGAATCAATAT
Source organism: Solanum appendiculatum (assembly GCA_018342035.1). Taxonomy (NCBI): domain Eukaryota; kingdom Viridiplantae; phylum Streptophyta; class Magnoliopsida; order Solanales; family Solanaceae; genus Solanum; species Solanum appendiculatum. The sequence continues at coordinate 264,197 of JAGDQO010000727.1, forward strand.
CATCAGAAAAGATACACATCATCAATGTATACAATGGACATGTAACTATAATCATTAAAAATGCTATTCATAATATTCTGAAATTCAGAAGGAGCATTCTTAAGACCAAAAGGCATAACATTCCATTCATATTGTCCAAAGGGGACATTGAAAGCAGTTTTATATTTGTCTTTATCGGCAATTTGAATTTGCCAAAATCCTGATTTCATATCAAACTTACTATAAACATTAGCCTTATAGGTTCTTTTTAGCAAATCTCTTTTGTTAGGTATCGGGTACCTAATCCATTTTAAAACAGAATTCAGAGGTTTATAATTAATAACAAGTCTAGGTGCTCCTCTTTCTTTTTCAGCACTGTTGTTTACATAGAAAGCAGAGCAACTCCAAGGAGATTTAGAAATTTTAATAATTTTATTTTTTAACAAATTATCAATTTCCTTTTTACAATAATCCATCATTTCATGATTCATTTGAATAGGTCTAGCCTTGGTAGTAATAGACTTTTCATCAAATCGCTCAATATAAGGTAATTCAACAATATGTCTTTTTCTTTCCCAAAAGGCATTAGGAAAATCAGAGCAAATTTCATCTTCAAATTTTTTGTGAAGATTGGATATTTTAGCAACCATCTCCGGGGTTTTTAAAATTTGCTCAATTTTTTTAATTTTAATTTCTTCTTTTAGAAAATTAACATGCTGAGATAAAGAGTTTATTCTGAAAACCGTTTTTTCTCTGATAAAATTACTTTCTTCTTGGGAAAGAGTTTTTACAAAAGGAAAATGTAATTCTTTTCCAAGAATAGAAGTAGTAATACCACTTAGATTAGTGACAAAAGGTTTTATCTGAGTGATAAAAGGTATTCCAAGAATAATATCTTCATTAATATCTTCAGTAATAATAAAATCATTAGTTAAACAAATATTATTGTTGCAAATATGAGCTTTAGAAAGCTTATAATTAATTTTCAGCAACTCACCAGTAGCAGAATATAATTTAGAAGTACTTTTTTCTAAATACTTAGTAGGAACAATACCTTTAACAATGCAATTTCTATCTGCACCACTGTCAAGTAAAGCAATTCTGTTAATAACAAAATCTTTGTTTATAACAATTTTAACAGGAATATGATGGCTCTGTGGCCGGATAGAAGAGATTACAGTGATACCTGGACTGGAAGTAGTCGCAATATCAGAAGTGGGTTCTGCAGAAAGATCAATATTGAAGGGAGGATAATCTAAGTTATCCTTTTCAGGGGTTTCTTCAGTTTCTTCATCGAGATTTTGTTTGGCAATCTCTTTGAGGATTTTATCAGCAATGACATCAGTTTCGACTTTCCCAAGTCTAAATTTAATGTCTTTGATTTCCTCTTTAAGAGTTTTGACTTCATGATGAAGATCAGAAATAGTAGGTTCGGCATTTCTTTCGAACCTATTCATGATTTGCTTCATGCTGAACGGTTCAACCATAGTACGAGCTTTGGGCTTTTCCTTTTGGTTGAGAATAAGATTCTTGAGTTCTATAAGATATTTTTTCCTAGCTTCTTCATTATCAATGTGTTCAATAATGTCGAAGAGAGTTTCTTTAGAGTCATTACTAAGGACTCTGATTTGAGGAATATCTTCACAAACACAGAAAGCTTCTGTGCAGTTGAAGTTTTTTCCAGATTGGCTAGAATATGAATCATAATCGACGTTGATATTTTCTTCATCGCTATATTCAGCAGAATCATTTGAAGAATCGGATAAAGGTTCTTCAAGAAAAGAAAAAAGTTTTTCTTTGGTTGCCTCGTCTATTTCAAGATTGTTGATCTTCTTCTGTTTACTAGACCTGCATTCACTAGCTCTATGGCCAAATTTTCCACAAGTCCAACATACATCCTCTTTGGATTTCTTAAATCCTTTATTCTTTTTCCTTCTTTTGGAAGATTTTTTGTAATCCCTTTCAGAAGTTCTTCTAGACTTACTACGATGAGTTTTCTTATTTTCCTTGTTCTCCTTCCTGATTTTTCTTGAAGGAGGTGTTAGAGAAACAAACCCGAAGTCTTGACAGAAACTTCCTAATTCTCTTCTTGACGAAGATTTTTCCTTTTTAAGTTGATGTTTCAACTTAATATCTGTACAAAGTTCTAATCCCACAGTGTTTATAACACTAATGAGATCTCCATAAGTCATTTGGTCATAAGGAATTTTTCCTTCATTCCTATCCTGGATCTTTGTTCTTACTTTATCAGCAAAAAGCGGTGGAAGTCCGCTTACAAATCTTTCTTTCCAAAAGTCTAAATGACAATCAGGTCTGATCATTACCTTTTGCATAAAATTGTATTTATACCAGGTAAAATCATCTAATGAAGGACAACTAATGTTGTTAAGGATTTGGAGACTCCTGTCTTGAAATAACTTAGGTTCTCCGATAAAATGCTTTGCTATATGATAGAGAAGAGTAGCACAAGCATCTTCTTTAAAAACTTCAGTAGGGACTTCAGATGTTCCTTCTTTTTTAATAACAATCTCAGTACCATGAGTATCATAAATAACTCATTTAGTTTCTTCTGAAACATAGTTGTCCTACCAATGTTTTAGCATACCAGTGAATCCTGCAACAATCATAGAAGCAGCTTCTCTGTCAGAAGAATTTCTTATTTTATAAGCTGTAATAGCTATTCCCATCTCATGGAGTTTATTATAGATCTGATGTTCTGCTAGACCATCGATGTTCCATTCAGTTATACTGCTTCCTTCATGAGAGGAAGTGGAGAGAAAAGTGTTTTCCTCATATTGAAGGTCTGGGAAAGAAGGTCTTTTATGATAGTTTTTTCGGTTATGATATCTATCATTGGAGAGTTTTTGGACAAGATTATCTTTGTTACTAATGGTAGCGACTTTCTTACCACTTTTATCAGATATTGAGAAGTTGGCAAGTTTCTCATTGATCTTATCCAGAATATTGTCTGAAATATCAAAGGTATTTTTGAGCTTAGGGTAATTTTCTCTGGAAAATTCATTGATTTTGAATATGGGATTTTGGTCAATTTTCTGACTTTTGATTGAAGTGGATAAAGGAATAGGTTTTCCAGAAAAAGAGCCCTTTTCTTTGGAATCTTCAATTTGTCTGGAAACAACATGAAGAATTTGGTTAGTATAGTTATTTTGCTCTATAATCTTATTAAGATCTAGAGTAGTGGGTAAAGAAGTAGGTTTTTCTGTGGAAAGGATTTTAAAAGGGGAAGCTTTTATAATTGTTCCAGCAGTGGGGATATTTATTCCTTCTAGAGGAGGAGTAACATCTTCAATAACTTTGTTCGAAGTAGTGTACCATTTATGGACAATGACTTTAAGGGTTTCCTTTTGATCATCGATTTTTCCAGTCATTTCAAACCACTTAAAGAAGTCTATTTCACAACCAATTCTTTTCATATCATTCATCCAAGAACTTGCAAAATTCTCTCTTTCCTGAAGAGAATAAGTAATAGTACACCAATTTCTGTTGATTTGGTTATTAGGGTGAGTCCAAGATTTTTGTAGAATCTTAGGATCTGGAGTAAAATCTTTCTCAGATTTAATCATTGTTACCCATCCTGGGGTGGAGTCCTTTTGATTTGAAGGAGGTTCCATGTCACTAGCAGTAGGACTAGCAGGAATTTCTTGGTAATAAACTTTAGGAATATTTCCAGAGAAATCTACTCCAGTGACTTTTCCCTTGCATTGTTTCTGCGGAGAAGTTTGTCTTCATCCTCATCATCCTCCGGGGTTTTTGAAGAAGATGGTGGGTGAGGAGCAGTCCTTGAAGGGGCAGATGGCGAATGAGGAGCCATCCTTGAAGGGACAGACGAACAAGACGCTCTTCGAGAAGCAGTTCTAGATAAGGAATTCTCAAGGAATTTTAGATCTATAGAACCATCAGGGTATTGGATTACCCTTTCAATGCGAGATCTCTCTGAGTGAGAGGAAAAAGGTTGAGTGATTGCATCAAAATGCCATTCATCGTTAGAAAGAATGTCATTCCAATTGATAAGACGCGGAACGAATATAGAACTATGCTCATGATTGGCCTCCATGAGCATGGTTACACCCTTTTTGCTCTCAATTCGAGCCTTTAGTGCAAGTTGCTGTTAAGCCCCTGTTCAGGAAAGGCTTAGACATTCCTATTTGTGTCCTCCTTAGAGATGATAGATTTCTTAATTTTGATGATTCTCTGTTAGGAGTACTTCAAAGTAAACTTGGCGATGGCCCGGTTTATTTTAATTGTTATCCAAATTTTTCAATAGACATTAATGATCCTAATGTCATGGATTCTTTGACATTGAATGTCAAAACTAAAAATCTAAATAGCAAAGCCAATACTCGGGAGATAGCGATTATCTATAGAGTATATTATCGGCTTATGTCTACTCCATAGAGCATCATTGAGCTTTTTTGATCGATCAATTCTGTTTGCATTCACAGTCTTTGCAAGGATTTTCTTGATTTCTCTATTTAACACTTTGACTTGCCCATTAGATTACGGATGATAAGGAGTTGCGATGCAGTGACGAACACCATACTTCTCAAGCAATACCTTGAACAGCTTATTACAAAAGTGGGAACCTCCATCGTTAATAATCGCCCTTGGTGTACCAAATATGGAGAAGATATTCTTTTTTAGGAATGCAGTGACACTAGTACCTTTATTGTTTGAAAGTGCGACAACTTTCACCCATTTGGACACATAGTCAACTGCCAAAAATTATGTACTTCATGCCATTTGAACTCACAAACGGACCCATAAAATCAAGGCCCCAAACATCGAAAAGCTCAATTACAAGTATAGGATTTAGTGGGAGTTCTTTCTTCCTTGAAATACCTCATTCTCTTTGACAATGATCACAAGCCTTGGTGAAATCATGAGCATTTTGGTGAATAGTAGACCAATAGTACCCATACTGCAAGATCTTATAAGAAGTCCGTATACCACTATGATGACCATCCACAGGTGATGAGTGGCATGCTTCTAATATACTCATCATCTCAACCTCAGGAATACAGTGACGAATAATCCCATCACCGCAAATATGAAACAAAGAAGGTTCTTCCAAAAAATACTTCTTCACATCGGACATTCTAATGACCCTCAAGGTCATTTCCTCTATTTTCCGATCTTTTCAGCATTTAGAGCTTCCCTGTAGCAACCCACATTCATTTATTACTTGCTGGGACTAACAGTTCGGTCACCTGGTCGTTCGTTTGGGTTTTATGCCCGTTTCGCTATTTTGGAGCTCTTAGAGTTTGAACAGTTGACATTGGTCAAAACTCTAGGAAAACGACCTCATAATGGAATTTTGACGGTTCCATCAGCTTCAAAATGGTAATTTTTGACTAGTAGCATATTCGGCTCGAGTCTCGAGGCTTCGATGCGAGTTTGAGCCATTAGGCGTTTCAGTCTTTAAGTTTTGGCCTAAGTTTGACTTCGGTCAACATTCTTAGTAAACATGCTCAGATTGAAATTTTGTCAGCACAGTTAGCTCCAAAATGTCAAGTTTGGTCGAGAACGACCTTTCGTGCGCTTCTCGAGGCTTTCGGGTTCATTTTGAGCTCTCTTGTAGATTTTGGCTTAAAATGGTGCTTGGGTGTGGGTCCCACTTTTGATTGAGCTGACCTCGGATAGAAATTTCGATTGCAACATTGAGTCTGGAACGTCGAATTTAGTGGGGTAGAATAGTTTGTTTGCATTCATGGGGTTCCGAAAGAGTCTCGAGCCCCCGTCGAGGCTTTTTCTCAACTTGAAGATGTGCTGATGCACAGTTGCTGGTGCAGACCAAGTTGTTCTCCTCATTTGCGGAAGGATTCTACGTTCGCGGAGGGTTGATGGTTTGATCTCCGTGTACGCGGAGGGGTTCCTCATTAGCGAAGGGTTGCCGGTTTGTTCTCTGCATTTGTAGAAGATTCTCTGCATTCGCGGAGGGTTAATTTCTGGCAACTTAAATTCCATCAAAGACCCGTTTTTCAGCCATTCTCCCAAACTTCAAAATGCGATAACTAGAGCTAGGAGACTCCATTTTGGGTGATTCAAAGTCTAGCATGTTCGGGAAGTTCTTGTATACACATTGGAGTGCTTAGAGATTGTCGGGGGATGAGCGTTTGTGGTATTTTCTTTGTTTTAGCTGCTGCCAGCTCTCTTTTGGATTCTTTAATGGTGGTTTTGTTGCATGTTGTAATTTCGGCCTGTTCCGAGCCCTGAAATGTGTTCTATTTTGGGACAAAATTTCGGGGAGGTAAAATGAACCTTTTCACGGAGTCAATTTTGGGATTTTCAATGCAGGTCCCACAATCCCATTTTAGACCCAATTTTAGGTCCATCTCCGATTATTGCACTTTTTGTGTCAAAACTTCCGTAATGATGTCGTGAAAAATAGTTTTTTAGCATGATGGCGACTGGAGGTGATTCAGAATTGCAAAGTTTCGGATTCGTGGACTTTGGAGCACTTGTGATCGGCTTCAAGGTACACCATGGTCTCCCACTTTGACTGAGCTTTATTAGATATCGTTTAGTATATATTACATGTGATTTTAGGTTGGTACTTGCTGAGTATAGGTTTTGCCTCCTTCCAGTTCACTTCTTTGTTCTAGGTTGAGTCTTAGACTAGAGTAGTCTCGTGAAATCCTTAGATTAGGCTATGGGCCTTTGTTGTGGTATTGACTTAGCATTATTATCCTTATTTAAGATTGGTATTGATGGCATTAGGCTAGGTTTGAGCCTTAGGTGCTTTATCATGTGATGTACCACCTTTATAGCTAGGCGTAGCTTTCGGTAGGGCTTGTTATGGATGGTGTACCTTGTGCTAGTGCCTGAGACCTCTGAGGCTCGTCGTAGCTATAGGTTTGTCTTAGCTGTGCTCGTTTGGAGCTGAAATGGAATATTTTGGTTAAGACGTCGATCCTAGAGATATTTCTCCCCCTATTGGATTCTGAGCCATCTCTCGATTACTACATTTTCTGAATAGCGGTAGGCCTGTGAAGCCTTATTATCTATTGTCTATTGTTGGGCCCTGATAACGCTTGACTACACCTATCACGATTCAAGATGTAGGTGGTCTCTAACAATATAAACCCAACAAAAAGTTGGGGTAGATCACACGAGGAATGGAACTGAGTATAGAATTCAAGTATGAAGTGTTACAGTGATCTAGCTTTTTGTAGATGTAAGCAATTGAATTGATACATAATGAAAATCATCAAAGTTTCAATAATCAAATAAGATGAGTTTTAAATGATTGATTGCAACAAACACGAATTAAAAAGGAATTTAATCAATGAGAAATGGAACCTTAGGGATGTGTGAGTGTTCAACTACCAATTTTACTAAATGGGTCATTATGAATTACTTAAGAATGCTGAATCATAATGGTTAGGCAACATTACAACTGTGGTAGCTATTTCGCAACCAACTACCATTCTTTCAATTGGGTTTTATCAAACCCCAATAGGCTATACAATAAGAACACAATCTTTTACCTTAATTAAATTCACTTTAACAAGTTGAGTAGTACAAGTAAGAACTCATACAATTATCAGTTTATAATTCCACTCACATGCATCTTCTACCAGCATACAAAGAGATATAGACTAGAACTGAATTTGTAACTTCAATTCATATGATGAAAATATGAATTATCAGCTAAACCCTTTCTAATTCAACATTTAATTCAGCAATCCATAAGACCCATAAGCTAAGTAGGCATTTGAACACATAATCACACCCCCTAAGGCATTGGGGTTTTTAGCCAATCATAGTAATGATGAAGAGATAGTTACCAAAAACATTAGCCATAGATTTCCCAAGTCTTCAAATAGCAAATACAATCAACTAAAATTATACCCAATGTTCAATTCCCAAGATATCACAAAGATAGTTCACAAAATCACTCAAAGTGCAATGTACTTTCTAACTTCGAGTTTTGCTTCCTCTCTCAATCTCTTGATGTTCAATTCAATTCAAAATTTTCTATTTATACTTTCCCAAAAACTCTACATGATTTGAATTTCTAGGTAATTCAGTGGCGTATGTCGGGCTCGCCCTTCCACTCGGCGATGCGTCGAGTTTCTCGATCTCGCCTTTTGACTCTTGACTTCAATACTGATTTCATTATTGAACTTTAGGCGATGTGCATCGGGCTCGTCATTTTGATCAGCGACTCGCCGTCTGGTCCCTCAGCTCGTCGACTCAAGTTAGATATTCTCTTTGTCTACTTGAACTTTAGGCAAGGCACTGACCACTCGGTGTGTCGCCAAGTTGCCTATGGCAAGCCTCAGCCTTCTTGTTCCTTCAATTTTGCAACTTTTTGGTTTCTTTTTGCATTATATTGTCCTTGCCTCATTCCAAGTCTTTCATGCTGCACACAAACGATTTTACATTAGTTATAGGTGCAAAATGGGCATTAAGGAAACCAATTTAGTACAAATGAAGCTCTAAATGAATTAAAACTACCGACTCATCAACACCCCCTACTTAAACTTTTGCTTGTCCTCAAGTAAAACAAGAGATCAATGAACTCAATAGAGATGTCTACAAGCAGTGCTGCTTAAGAACTCAAATGAAAGCGCACACAAGGATTAGTCTAAGAAACAAGGATCAAATGTACACCAGAAGCATCAAATTCTGACTAGCCATCATCAGTTAAAGTCTCTTCTCACAAGTGCTCACCTAAAGCGCAAACTTATGCCCACAAAGATATTTGAATGCCCTTACATAAAAAAGGATTCCACTCTCTTGCCCAAATTCAATTGAAGATCGATATTTCGGAATCAATACAACACTCACACTCTCAAAAGAGAAAAAGTTTGCACTACTTTGCCCATAGGCTTGCCCGAGTTTTCCATCTAACCATCATAAGGTTCATGTAAGATCACAAAGGACTTTAGGGGCTTGTAACGGGGTTGGGGATCAAGGTATGGTCATTTTTGGGTTAGTGGCTCTATCTTCATGAAGCATGGTTTCCATTTCACTTCTCCTTCCCTTTATTTCAAACATTTCAATTTCACAACTGATCCTTTGTCACTTTGGAGTACAAAAATCATTTTTATGAACACCCTTTTTTATTTTCACCTCCATGCACACAATGGTACTATCTTATTCAAATCTTTTTCTTTCTTTTCTTTTCAGCTTTTTCTCTTTTCTTTTTCTTCTTCTTTTTTTTATATGGAGGAGTTCCATCTTTTTCACAAACAGCCTTTCAAAAGATCAAGCTCACAAACCTCTAGCTCAATTTCTCTCTTCATTCTCACCACACTCCCAACTTAGGCTTTTGGACTAAGTTGACTATTCAAACTGACCAATACTTCATGAAGGTTATAGGTGGGAGAGCCATGGCATTCTAATAAACGGCTAAGGTTCTTGTATTTGTGTTTCAATCAAGGAGAAGGATAGGCTCAAATGGTCCCAAGCTGGGTTCACACACTCACAAGGTAGCCAACAAAGGTTTAGAAATTATGTTCACCCTCAAAAAAATTCATGCCTCAGATTATTTTCCCACATTCACCAATGCTTAGCCAAACGGACTACCAGGGCATGTTCTAGGCATCATCATACACACTTTTCAAGTAAAGCTCACCACACATGGCATTCAAACACAATTGTGGATCACAACTCTACAACTCAAGCTTGTGTGCAATGATCATTGTAAGACTCACCATCAAAAATTCGCTAGTCACAACGAGTGGCTAAGGGTTTACACATGACTATGCAACTCTAATTTACCTCATCGGATGCACACCGACCTACTGTTCAATCAAGAGCACTATTCAAGTCATCGATATTGAACACAACTGATACTAAAAAGTACAAGAGAACTACAATCATTCATTCAACACAAATCAACAATGATAAGTAAAGAGAGATATCGCTAGAACTCAAAACCATTTCATTCAATTAAAATAATAATCAAAGGAAAAAAAATTAAGATAACATCCAAAATAACAGTCGAAGGAAAAACACAACCCCACCAAAACGACAAATAAGTGTCCTCAATACGAAATAACAAAATAAACATACAAACTAAAAATAAAGGAAGTGCAATAGAATGTCCTGTGTCCCGCTATGCCGGAGGTGTGTCCTTAGCCAGGGCATCAGTACCCATTGCAGTCTCCTCAGTCTATCGGGTCCCACTCGACCCAACCATCGATGTCTTCTGGAGAGACTCAGCAGTGGCAGCTCGAACCAAATCCCCCTCCAGATCCTCGAGATTTGCATACACCTCTCGATTCCTCATAGCAAAGTCCTCCTCATCCGTCTCAGGTGCATCAGACGCACCCTTATCATCAGCGGGTGGAGCAACACCAGTGGTGGTAGGTGGGGGAACATCGGCACACGTACCTTCTAGCACATCCACACTACCCCAAAGCATGGAAATGGCTGTGGACTTCAGCTCGTCCATATCTCTCCTCAAACTAGTTATATCAGTGCGGATGGTTGTCAGCTCTGTGGAGCTACCCTCTCGCTGCTCACATGCCTCGACTCTAGCGGTGAGGGCTGCCAAAACCTCTCCATAAGCTGTAACAAGTCAGCACTGATCAGCCAACTCTGTGCCAGTTGGGTCAAAGGCAGTAGTTAAACCTCTCTCGATCATGCCCGAGACAGCTGCCTCAACCTGAGAAGCTCTAACATTTGTTGAATGAGAAAGATGCCCCGTCTTAATAATCATGGCTTATGTCAAAGGTCGGGTGCCAGGGGCTGAAACTGGTGCAGTGGCAAAAGAGGGGCCCGGTGCAGGGGCAGAAGTGGTAGGAGCATCTGGAATAGGCGTACCTGTCAGGTCAACTGGAGAAGGAGGAAAACCCATCTCCATGGCCTCAACATCCACAGCCGGAGACGTATCAACTGGGGGCCTCTTCCTCCTCTCGGCCTCATCTTTTAAGTATTCGGCCTCAATCGTTCGGATGTCGCAAGACAAGGTCGAAGTGACCTCAATATCTCTATTCTTGTCAAACGGAACACTAGGCCATCTACACAGCTCCCTGATCAAGATCGAGAACGGGAGGGAGGTATGCTACTTCTTGGCTCTCATCAACATCTCACACTCAATAATCATTCCCAAATTTAGCAACTGCCTATCAATAATACACCCTAAGAGAGCTTCCTTCTGAAGCCGAAGAATCGACTCATTCTATGAAGACATGAGTGTACTACTCAAGAACCCAAACCAATACCGTGCAAAAATATTGAGGTCCTTCTTCTCAATTATGGCCCCAGCATCAAACCATCGAGGTGATGCATCACTTATTAACAGAGCCAACAACCCCTTTAGCATCTCCAAACTCCCCTTTAGCTTATCGGCCAAAGAGTGTCTATACCTATATGTGCAACCCAGAACTTGATTAATCTTGATCTGGCTGCACTTGACCTTCTTACCCCGTACCATGACAAAATCCACTGGCTTCATAGATTGCCCAAACTTCTTGACTCTCGGGACTAAACGAGAGTAGGTGGCATAGAATTCCCAAACCCATGTAGGTACGTATGGGCTCTGGGGCTGTGTAAAAATCTAGAACTTATGCACCCTAATAGTCTCCCATACCAGGGGGTATCTTTCTACCACCCCATCGGTAGACAATCTATTCTCTTCGAGGATTGTTCGCACACCCTTGACTTTTAACCTATTCATTGACCTCGGAAGCTTAGTCGGGGCCGGAATTGAAGCTGGAGCAGTAGGAGCAGGGGTAGAAGCTGCTAGAGGCTCAGGTCTTGTAGTTGAAGAGCAAGCCCTAGCCAGCGGGTCATGTAGATTCTAGGACCGCAACTCGGCACGGGTCCGTTTCAAAAGCTCACTAATAGGAGTCTCGGACTCCTCACCCTCAGAACCTCTGGACTCTGTAGAGGTGAACTGGATAGATAATTCCTCACTCTCCGAGGAGGACTCCTCAATGACCTGTTGCTTGCCTTTACCCTTTGATTGGGCTGTGGGTTGTTTCAGTTGACGTGGTCTATCAACCTCCGAGGCAATTTCTCTGCCTTTAGCTTTCTTCTTAGGAGGTTTGTGGGCAACAACTTTGTGGCGAGGCATATCTGTCAAAAAAACAAGCAAATACAAAGATCGATTAAAATGGGATAAAAAATCAACCAAAAAATGCAGAAGAACTCGCTGAACCTATCGGCGAGTCGCCTAATCTTTTGGGCGAGCAAAACAAGCCTCACCGAAAGTAACAGATTCAGCTTAGGCAAACATTAAGCAAAAAGGGCGATGAAATATTCACTCGGCGAGTCGCTGGGTTCACTCAGTGAGCAAAGGGGAGTTCGCTGAATATTACAAATCACACAGGCCACAAAACAATAAATAAAGGGTGATGGGGAATGCAATGGGCTAGTCGCCGATCAGAACGAAGAGCCCGACTTAGCTTGCCGAACCAACGAAAAACATCACCCTCCCCAAAATTTTTACGATTTTCAACTAACAGCCCAACACGTAACAATTAAAGCTCATTTACCAACAACCAAACCATACCCATGCCCAATTTCTCCTCGGGGTACTCAGACTTCCCCAAAACCAAATTGAAAACAACAAAACGACGATTTGCCCTTATGAAAGACATCACCCAATCCATCATTAGGCAAATTCACACCATTTGATTGAATTCGAGGCTACTTAGATTCCACCCAACGATTAATCAACTACCCACAAGCATGGAATTCAATAACCCAATTGACAAAGCCCGAAATCACAAAGATTTAGCATTCACAAACTTAAATTAGACCATCAAAGTAATAAGAAGCAATCAAGGCATACAATCACGCACAAAATCAAGTACCCATCTATGCACAAGTGGAAATATAATCAATGGCTTACAAAAATCAAAACCCAAGAAAACTAACCTCAAGGCCGAAATTCGATGCACAAACGATGAAAATGGGGGAATAGGGGCACGTCCAAAGAACTCCACTAGCAGCTAAAGGCAACAAAATGCAAATCAAAATGCAAGAGTATGTGGGTGTGTGAGGAGATGAGGAAAATTTCAACTGCGATAAAAATTTGAATTTGAAAAGATTAAAAACCCTTCAGTTCGCGCCCCAAAGGGCGTTGATATTAACGTCACTATTCCACTTGGTGATGCACCGAGTGGTACACATTCTCACCGAAAATCACAAGAAGCCAAGCCATCGTGCATGTCTAGAAGGCTATCTAGATCAGGCTCACCGATCGACTCGGTGACACGCCGAATAGTGTAGAACCTCGCCTAAATTTCCAGTGTAGCCTACAACTTCAGCCTTCAATTTCTGATGACTTTACGCGATCCTAGGGGCATTTGGGTGATGCGCCGAGTGGACCAACCCTTCGCCTAGTTACCATGTCTTGAAATTTCATACACCAACCTACACACTCAACACACGTTATTCAAAAACACTAAGATAAAGCTTGGGTTGCCTCCCAAGAAGAGCCTTATTTAACGTCGTAGCACAACGTGGACATGCATTCAAGCATTGTCCAAGTACATCATATCAATCAATCACACAACGGAAGCCTCTCCAAAGTAGAGTTTCAGCCTTTGCTCTTTAACTTTAAAGAACGATTCATTTTCACCTTGAACTTCAATAGCTCCGTTGTCAAGCACACGATTAACCTTAAAAGGGCCTGACCACTTAGACTTGAGCTTACCCTGAAATAGCCGCAAACGAGAATTTTAGAGTAACACACAATCACCCACCCTAAATTTTTGATGAAGTATCTTGGCATCATGCCACCTTTTCATTTTCTCCTTATAAAGAGCAGCACTTTCAAAAGATCGAAGCCAAATTCTTCCAAAGCATGAAGTTGGTCAACCCGACTCTTGGATGCAACATCCCAGTTAAAATTTATGGTTTTCAAAGCCCACAAGGCATTATGCTCGAGTTCCACCGGGAGATGACATGATTTGCCGAACACCGACTGATATGGCGACATACCAATTGGTGTTTTAAAAGCAGTGCGGTAGGCCCATAAAGCATCATCTAATCTTCGCGACCAATCAGAACGATTTGCATTCCCGATTTTGGCCAAAATTTCTTTAATTTCCCAATTGGACACTTCAACCTGTCCACTTGATTGCGGATGGTAAGAGGTGGCAACCTTGTGCATTACTCCAAATTTGGACAACAGCGAGGCAAACAGTCGATTGCAAAAATGAGAACCCCCATCACTAATAATAGCGTGCGGAGTGCCAAACCTTGTGAAAATATACCGCTTAAGAAATGTAATAACACTTCTCCCTTCATTGTTGGGTAAAGCCACAGCTTCTACCCACTTTGACACATAATCAATGGCCACCAAAATGTATTTGTTCCCATAAGAACTCACGAAAGGGCCCATAAAATCAATTCCCCACACATCAAACAATTCAATCTCAAGGATAGGAGTAAGGGGAAGCTTGTGTCTTCGTGACACTCCTCCTTGCTTTTGACATGGAATACACCTGCGGACAAAAGAATTTGCATCTTGATATATCATTGGCCAATAAGAGCCACTTTGCAACACCTTTGCCGCTGTACGTACCTCACTATAGTGGCAACCAACTGGAGATGTGTGGCATGCATCAAGAATAGCGTCAACTTCGACTTCCGATACACATTTCTGGATTGTGTGATCACCACACTCTCGGAATAGATAAGGTTCATTCCAAAAATACCTTTTTGCATCAAAAAGAAACCTCTTGCATTGATAGAATGTTGGCCCATCAATAATAATTCCACATACTACATAGTTGGCAAAATCAGCATACCAAGGAATGGAACTTTTAGAGACCATCATGACAATCTCATCAGGAAAAGAATCCTCAATATCCTTGTCACCTGACGCAACGACACTTGTTTCGAGACTCGATAAATGATCAACCCCCTGATTTTCACATCCTCTATAGTCTTTGACCTCAAAATCAAACTCTTGTAACAACAGCACCTACCGAATCAGTCTCGGTTTAGCATCAGTTTTAGCCATTATGTAGCTGATAGCCGCATAGTTAGTGTGCACCACTACCTTAGTTCCCAATAAGTAAGCTCGAAATTTCTCAAAAGCGCACACTACTGCCAATAACTCTTGTTCGGTAATAGTGTAGTTCCTTAGAGCCACATTTAAGGTCTTGCTCGCATAGTAGACCGGGTGGAATAACTTGCCTCTACATTGACCAAGTACAGCACCCAAGGCAGCGCCACTAGCATCACATATTAGCTCGAATTGGCTACCCCAATCCAAGTCAACAATGATCAGAGCCGACACAAGTTTCTCCTTTAGACACTCGAAAGCAATCATACATGCTTCATTAAACATAAAAACACTGCCATTCTCAAATAGCTTGCAAAGAGGATGAGCTATCTTGGAGAAATTCTTTATAAACCGCCGATAGAAACCCGCATGTCCAAAGAAGCTTCGGACACCTTTAATTGAGATAGGGGTGGTAATTTGGCAATAACTTCAATCTTTGCTTGATCCACTTGTATTCCTTTCCCTGAAATCTTATGCCCCAGAACAATCCCTTCTTGTACCATGAAATGACACTTCTCCATATTAAGTACAAGGCTTGTTTCGACACATCTCTTTAAGACTCGTCCTAAGTATTCAAGGCATTCTTCAAATGAGTCCCCAACTACGGAAAAATCATCCATAAAACCTCCATCGTGTCTTCAACCATATCAGAAAAAATAGACAACATACACCTTTGGAATGTTGCCGGTGCATTACACAACCCAAAAGGCATTCATTTAAATGCAAATGTTCCATATAGGTGAAAGTAATTTTTTCTTGATCCTCCGGGGCTATGGATATTTGATTGTAACCGGAGTAACCATCAAGGAAGCAATACCACCCACGCCCCACCAATCTATCAAGCATATGGTCTATAAAGGACTTTGGAAAATGATCTTTCTCAGTTGCCGAATTATGCTTTCTATAGTCCATGCACACACGCCAATCGATAACTGGTCGCATAAGCACAAGTGCACCTTTCTCATTCGGGATCACGGTCATACCATCCTTCTTTGGGACACATTGTACCGGGCTTACCCACTTGCTATCCAGAATAGGGTAAACTACACCCACATCTAACCACTTGATGATTTCCTTCTTAACTACTTCTTGCATTGGAGGATTCAACCTCTTTTGGTGCTCGACGCTAGGTTTACAATCAACGTCAAACTGAATCTTGTGCTTGCAAATACCGAGAAAAATCCCTACAGTATCAGCAATTGTCCATCCAATAGCTTTGATAAATCTTTTTAGCACACTAACAAGTGCTTCTACCTGCCCTTCAAGTAGGTCAGCTGCAATGATTACCGGTAAGGTATTGTTATCCCCCAAAAATACATATCGAAGATGAGAATGAAGAGTTTTCAATTCAGGCATCGGAGGTGCCTCAATGGATGGTTTCACAGGAGGACTTTCTCTATTTACACATCGATCACACCACTCCCGGTTATCTCTCCAACCAGTACCTTGTTCCTTGGTCAAACCTTGATTCTTGCCCAGCCTTTGATAGCTCGGCCGAGAACCCACCATCTGATTTGACACAAATTGAATTTCCTCGTTGTACATGGTTTCAAATGTAGCATCATTCGGGCTTGTAGCTACCGCATTAATGGCCTTGGAACCCGCATCCATAACATGTTTTGTCAGTAAATCCATCTGGGTCATTATCTTCACTATATAAGCATCACACTCATGATCTTTCTCAATTTTCTCCTTGGTCATTCTGACCATAAGAGGTGATACTTGGTCCTCTCTTGTGTGCCACGCCAGGTTGATTTTGGTCATATCATCAAGAAATGCTGACGCAATAGGAAACGGTTGTCTCATGATTCCACCTTGAATTAAACGATTAGTGATAGACTTGTTTACTGAATCAAAGATATGGTAGAAGTACTGCAACAATACATTTTTAGGTAAACCATGAGTAGGACAATATAGAAGGAGCTTTTGGAATTTGAGCCATGTCTCATGGATTGGTTCACCATCAAGTCTCTTGAAGTTCTGAATACCATCTCTCGACTTCACCATTTTCGAAGAGGGAAAGAATCGTTCAAGGAAAGCTTCCGTCAGTTCCACCCAAGAAGTAATTGAGTCTCTTGGTAGTTCAACCAACCACTTTGTTGCCTCCCCAGTTAGAGAGAAAGGAAACAACCGAAATTGAATCGACTCTTGATAGATGTTCTTGAATGTGAAAGGGGTGCACACATCCAAAAAGTTCTGAAGATGCTCATGGAGGTCCTTATGAGCAAGTCCTCCAAAGGAACCTTTGATTTGCGACAGCTGAAGCATGGTTCCGATCACATGAAATATAGCATTACCCATAGTAGGGGGCAAGCGTATAGCCCCAGCACTTCCAACTTGAGCTACATTGAAGTCATTCAGATTACCAACGTCATTATTCACATGACGCATATCATCATTCTGACCAATAACACTATCAACGTCACTCATGTTGTTACCTGTTGAAAATAAACAATGAAAAGACTATTAAGTAAATTCGACTACAATCAAACTAATTCACTAAAATATGTCGATACAAGAATTCTAAATGACATTCCCCGGCAATGGTGTCATTTTTTATAACGCTCAACTACACCTATCACGATTCAAGATGTAGAAACCCAACGAGAGTTGGGGTCAATCCCACGAGGAATGGAACTGAGTATAGAATTCAAGTATGAAGTATTACAGTGATCTAGCTTTTTCTAGATGTAAGTAAATGAATCGATGCATAATGTAAATCGTCAAAGTTTCAATTATCAAATCAGAGAAGTTTAAATGATTGATTACAACAAACATGAATTTAAAAGGAATTTAATGAATGAGAAATGGAACCTCAGGGATGTGTGAGTGTTCAACTACCAATTTTACTAAATGGGTCATTACGAATTGCTTAAGAATGTTGAATCATAATGGGTAGGCAAGATTACAACTATGATAGCTATTTCGCAACCAACTACCATACTTCCAATTGGGTTTTATCAAACCCCAACAACCTATACAATAAGAACACAATCTTATACCTTAATTAAACCCACTTTAAGAAGCTGAGTAGTACAAGTAAGAACTTATACAATTATCAGTTTATAATTCCACTCACATGCATCTTCTACAAGCATACAAAGAGATATAGACTAGAACTGAATTTGCAACTTCAATTCATAAGATGAAAACATGAATTATCAACTGAACCCATTCTAATTCAACATTTAATTCAGCAATCCATAAGACCCATAAGCTAATTAGGCATTTGAACACAAAATCACATCCCTAAGGCATTGGGGTTTTAGCCAATCATAGTAATGATGAAGAGATAGTTACCACAAACATTAGCCATAGATTTCCCAATTCTTCAAGTAGCAAATACAATCAACTAAAATTATTCGCAATGTTCAATTACCAAGAAATCACAAAGATAGTTCATAAAATCTCTCAAAGTGTAATGTACTTTTTAAGTTCGAGTTCTGCTTCCTCTATCAATCACTTGATGTTCAATTCAATTCAAAAATTTCTACTTATACTTTCCAAAAAACTCCACGCGATTTGAATTTCAGGGTCATTCCACTCGGCGATGCGCCGAGTTTCTCGATCTCGCCTTTTGACTCTTGACTTCAATACTGATTTCATTCTGGAACTTTAGGCAATGTGCATTGGGTTCGCCGTCTGATACCTCTGCTCGCCGACTCGACTGAGATCTTCTCCTTTTCTACTGGAACTTTAGGCAAGGCACTAACAACTCGCCGTGTCCCCGAGTTTCCTTTGGTGAGCCTCATCCTTCTTGTTCCTTCAATTTTGCAACTTTTTGGTCTCTTTTTGCATTATATTGTGCTTGCCTCATTACAAGTCCTTCATGCTGCACACAAACGATTTAACATTAGTTATAGATTCAAAATGGGCATTAAGGACACCAATTTAGTATAAATGAAGCTCTAAATGAGTCAAAACTACCGACTCATCAGGCCCGAGGCCGTATTCGAGGAGCGATTGGATCCCAAGTTAGTTTCCTTTGCCTTGGCAGTGTGGCATGATTATGTATTACATTTCTGATTGTGTGTACCCTATTTAGATGTTGGTGATGGCATGCTTGTATTGATTGAGCATTTTCACTTGTTGTGGTACGATCCCGTTACTTTAATTGGATTGAGCATTTTCACTTGTTGTGGTACGATCCCATTACTTTCATTTGATTTTTACTACTATTTTGAGGGGACATTATCACACTTTTACTATTTTCTAAAACTAGTTTTTATTGGGAGTTGTAGCACCTAGAGTACTTTGATAAACTGATTTTGAAACTCATGAGGCGTCGAGGACGTGCACCTTTTATACTGGCAGTATCAGAGGCATTGAGGATGCACTCATTTTTTATTGATATCCACCCCGGTGTCACCCTTTTTCTACATTAGTTGCATCTGCGATGCCTTTAGCCTGTACTTGACTATCTGGCACGGTGTCACCCTTTTCTACATTGGCTTGGCTACTCACTCTCCTGTACCACTACAGGGATGCTATATGTTATGTATAAGGCCTAGTTCGGGCCCAGGCGGTGTATATGGACTTCCCGCATCCCCCATGGTCCACTCTAGATGGTGCACCACTAAATTGAATGAGGGAGCTACATGGGTCCCACCTGGTAGGCCGAGGGCCGGGGTGGGTCAATACACTTGTTTATTGATGATCTCTGAGAGCCACCAATGATGTTACTAGTTTTTACTACAAACTTGCATTCATTAGCATCGCCTATCACCAGTATATTTGTTTGTTGTTTGGTCCCTCGATTTTATGGGGGCCAGGGTATGTTTGTTATTATTTGTACCTTCCGGGGTTATGGGTATCCGATCGGTTATTATTTGATTATACTTGTACTTATCTTGTGTTGTATTTGTAGTTGGTCTACAGTGTGTCTTAGTATTGATTTATTGTTGGTACTTCTCTCTAGGTTCAGCTAGATTAGTTCTTAAGTGACTGTGATCAGTGGTGGCAGTCAGTATTTCGTTCTTGATTAGTTGACTCCTGTAGTGCCTGCTTATTGTAAAAAGATTGTTGGCTAGCACTTTCATGTGCATTCCTGGACTCTGGTTCTTTTCTCTATGTATTCTATCTCTTTACTCATATTTCTTGCCCTACCTTGCGTTAGCTCCTGTTTAGTTACTTGTGGTGCACTTATCTTGTCTCGATGTCATTTATACTTGCTTTATCTATGGAGCTCAGTCGGCTTATGCCTATTGAGTACCATTCGTTTGGTTCTCATACTACACTTCTGCACCCTACAGATCATACTACGGGTTTTTGCTCGTGATTTGGACTTGGTGCAGAGCAACGTGGATTGGGAGATTTGGTGAACTCCTGGCATCCAGAGTTGCCGATTTCCATCTACTTTTGCTAGGACTAGTCTTTACTTGCTTTCGAAGATTGTCTGTATCTATATTTCTATCTGTAAAAGCTTTGTACTCTTGTTTTGTTTAGATGCTCGATTACTGACTGATGCCAAGTCTTGGAGATGGTTTCTTGGATATATCTATGTTGATTTCTCTTTCTTATCTTTATTATTGTTTGTTACTTCATTCGTTCCTCTTCCGCTTGATAGCCCATTGCTTCTGGTTCTGGGCTATGGGTTAGGCTTACCTACTGGTGGGTTGTAGTAGGTGCCATCGTGACCTGAGGAATCGGGTCATGACAATTGGTAGCAGAGCTCTATGTTGACAGGCATCGTTGGTATGAGGGCAATGCCTTGTAGAGTCCTGTGGATCTATGTGGAGACATTTGGATCCTATCTTCGGGAGGCCATAGAGCATTGTTAGGAAATTTTGTTCATTGACTCCTTATCGTGCGTGTTGCTTTGAATAACCTCCAAACTGATCCTTTGAAACCTACTCTCTCTTAGATGGATAGCACGAGGTTTCTAGTGCACTCGATCAGAGCATCAACAACTTCTACCAAAGTTTCGGCAGATGGTTCTCAGGCTTGAGATGGGTTGATGGTTCCCCAGCAGGGTCTGTCATTAGTATCGGAGTATGTCATGGGATTTCTTGAGTGGGCTAGGCATAACCCCATATCATCCCCTGCAGATCAGGATATGAGTCAGGAGTTCGTCAGGGCATTATCATTGCCACTCTGTTTGGCGTTAGAGCACATGATAGAGGTTGGGTCTACCTTTCCCTAGCTTGCCAGCCATGTGAGGGCAGTGGAGCAGGCATGCCTTGAGGCATATATAGATAGCGGCAAGAGGACTCGCCTTCAGCACAGCGGTGATAGCATTCCTCTTTATTATGGATATCAGTTCAGTGAGGGACATCAATCTATCAGACCTATGGCGGCAACACCTCAAGTTCTTGGAGTTTTGGAGTCAAGTTATGGTGCCCGCAGAAGACAGAGTTTAAGTTTGGGTCCTCAGGGCTTGCATTTTGGACACTCTGGTCAGGGGACTCCTTCTGTTGTAGCAGGGTCTTCTCAGAAGGCCGTTTTTGGTAAGGAGTGTTACGACTGTGGAGTGCAGGGCCACTGTGTTAGAGATTGTCCGGTGATCATACGTCATTGGCGACAGGCTCGGTAAGTTCAGGCCCTTGAGACTCGGTACAGTCAGCTACGAGTGTTCCACAGGGTGTTAGAATTGGGTAATGGGTTGTCAGAGGGAGCTAGGGCAGTTCATCGGACTCCCCACGTCAAGCTTCAGCCTGTGGAGGTTGCTTTGATTGCGGGGAGGTTGGCCACTGGTCCAGGGATTGCCACAGGTGGGAGTTAATCATTCTGAAATTGTCGGCATCGATTTCCCCTAGGCTAGAGTTGTTTGGGCATGTCGTATGTTTGGAGAGTTTGGGCATCAGTCTAGATTGTGTCCCCAACATGGGACCATGGTGCGGTTTGTTCAGCCAGGTAAGTCTCATGGGTTTATGGCTTATCTGGTCAGAGTTGGTGCTCAGAATATTGCTGGTGGAACTTCTGGTGTTCAAGCCGAGGTCGGCCACGATCCATTCTATGCTTCTACAGGCCGATCGGAGGCCAAGGATCCTGGTATTGATTGTATTTGCTTGATTTCCTTATTTTGCACTGCATTGCTCAAATTATGTGGTTTTGGGGTTTTCATACCCATACGTGCCTATTTGACTTGTTATTTATCTCCTGACTATTGTGGCTGCCTTATTGGGATTGTGTATGTGTTTTAGCTCCGTAGTTGATTTCTTTTAGTAGTGGATCGACTAGGTCGGATTCCTATATCTGAGAGTAGTGGTTGAGTAACTTCCTGTGCCTCTGCCTTGGTGGTTCTGTTAGGAGTTTGCGGCCGGGCTAGTTAGCTTTTCTTCTTGTCCCTTTACCGGTTGCTTTTGTCGGGATGCCGACCCCTATTAGATAGGTGGCTAGACCAGCTCTATCAGTTTTTGAAGTTGTGCTGTTAGTTCTAGTTGGCTTAGGAGGTTGCCTTATTTGCTGTCGTCCCTTTGGATTAGTGGTTTGGTTTTGCCAGTTGTTGGAGTTGTGAGAATTGTAGTTAGTCTTCTACAGTATTGCGATAGATAGGGTTTGTTCTTTCCATCCCTTGCCTTAAGCTTGTTCTCAGCTCCTGGGATTGTGTTCGGGTGATTTGCTCGTTCGACCTTTTTGAACCATGTCTTTTGAGGGTTTTGGTGCTTGACCACAGCTAGTTGGGATTTGAAAAGTATAATCTCTTGTTGCACCTTGTTGCTATTGTGGTTGGGTTGGTAGCTCTCAAGGTCTTGATTGTGTTCTGGATCTGAAATGGTTGTGTCCCTTGGCGGGTTCAGACTTTAACTTCTGTTGGTGAATTAAAGGTTGCTTAAGAAGGTTCATCTCTAGGATGGGGTCAAAGTATTTTGTGAAATGTGAGATTTTGAATTTGTTCAGGATGGAAAGTTTGCATTTAGAATATTGGGTGACTTGCGGTGTTCGTTGATGGGGGTTGGTGCCCATGAACCCTTATCGATCGATTGACTAAATTTATTCATTGCCTACCAGCTTGGTTTCCCTTGGACTAGGATGGCTGGATCAGATTTGTGCTCGCTGAGTTGTTGTGGGCATATGGTGTCGGCGTTTCGGAAGTTCCTAAGGTAAGAGTAAGTCACTGGGGCTGGGCTCAGTGTAGCTTTGTTTTTCGTGGGATGATCGCCCTTGTGAGTAGAGTTTTAGTTTCAGGAGGTTGAGCTTCAGCTTAGATTGTTGGTTTTTGAAGCTGAGATTGGAATTTTTGGCCTTGCCTTGGGTTGAGTTTCTTATTTTTTCGGGTGTCGCTCCTCGATGTTCAGATAGAGTATGTAACTTCTTCGAGGTTGGTGTTGTATGGTTCTGTAAGAAATTTTTAGATGGTGTTGGTAGTATTCAGGATGGCCAATGACCGGCAAAATGCACTTGGTGGCTAGAAAAAGATGGATTTGGAGCATAAGGCAACTATTTTGAATTATGAGTTGAGTTGCATCATCCATGGTCCTGTGTTTCTCGTTTTAGTGGTTTCAGTGTGGTTTCGGTTTTCCGCACACGAACCTAGTGTTTTCCGTCGAAGTGAATTTAAGGATATTCCTCTCAACCTGATTTATGTGATGGTGTTATTTGACCCGAGAGGGTGTCCGAGGGTTTTGTGGAGCGTGTGGGCCCACTACCCTCGTCTTTTCATGCCTTTAGATTGTAACTATCCTTCTACTTTCGTAGATAAAAGTCCTTTTAGTAGTGGATGTTGTAATGACCCTCCAGGTCATTTCCTCCGTTTTCAGATCTTTTCCGCATTTAGAGTTTTCCTGTAGTGACCCCAAGTCATTTATGACTTTTTGGGATTAAAAGTTCGGTCGACTGGTCGTTCATTTGGGCTTTATGTCTGTTTCCCTATTTTTGAGCTCTCAGAGTTTGAATAGTTGACTTCGGTCAAAACTCTAGGAAAATGACCTCAGAACTGAATTCTGACCGTTCCAACAGCTACGAAATGGTCATTTTGGGATAGTAGCACATTTAGCTCGAGTCCCGAAGCTTTCGGAGCGAGTTTGAGCCATTAGGCGTTTTAACCTTTAAGCTTTGGCCTGAGTTTGACTTTGGTCAACATTATTGGTAAACATGCTCGGATTGAAATTTCGTCGACGCAGTTAGCTCCGGAATGTCGAGTTTGGTCTAGAACAACCTTTTGTGCACTTGTCGAGGCTTTCGGGCTCATTTCGAGCTCCCCTTGTGGATTTTGGCTCAAAATGGTGCTTGGGCGTGGGACCCACTATTTATCGAGATGACCTAGATTGGAAATTTCAACTGCGCTATTGAGTCAAAAACGCCAAATTTAGTGGGGTAGCATAGTTTGTTTGCGTTCACGGGGTTTCGCACTAGTTCCGAGCCCTCGTCGGGACTTTTTCTCAACTTGAAGGTGTGAATTGCTGGTGCATACCAAGTAGTTCTCCGTGTTCGCGGAGGAGTTCCACATTCGCGGAGGGTTGCCGGCTTTTTCTCCATGTTCGTGGAAGATTCTCCGCTTTTGCGGAGGGTTAATTCCTGGCAACTTAGATTCCTTCAAAGACCCGTTTTTTTAGCCATTCTCCCAAACTTCAAAATGCGATACCATGAGATAGGAGACTCCATTTTGGGTGATTCGAAGTCCAGCATGTTTTGGATGTTCGTGGCTACGCATTGTAGTGCTCGGGGAATGTCGGGGGACCTTCATCTGAGAGACTTTCTTAGTTTTAGCTGCTGCTAGATCTCTTTTGAGTTCTTTAATGGTGGGTTTGTTGCATGTTGTAATTCCGGCCTGTTTTGAGCCCCGAATTGTGGTTCCTTTTGGGACACAAGTTCGGGGAAGTAAAATGAACCATTTAACAGTGTCAATTTTTGGATTCCCAATGCGGGTCCCACAATCCTATTTTTAGACCCAATTTTGGGTCCTTCTTCGATTATTACAATTTTGGTGTCAAAACGTCTGTAATGACGTCGTGATCAATATTTTGATAGCGTGACGGTGACCGGAGGTGATTCGAAAGGGCAAAGTTTTGTAATCATTTACTTTGAAGCACGCGTGATTGTCTTCATGGTAGGCTACGGTCTCTCACTTTGACTGAGCTTTATTAGATATCATTTAGTATATATTACATGTGATTTTAGGTTGGTACTTGCCGAGTATTGGTTTTTCCTCCTTCCAGTTCACTTCTTGGTTCCCGATTGAGTCTTAGACTAGAGTAGTTTCGTGAAATCCTTAGATTAGGCTACGGGCCTTAGTTGTGGTATTGACTTAGCGTTATTATCCTTATTTAAGATTGGTATTGATGTCCTTAGGCTAGGTTTGAGCTTTAGGTGCTTTATCATGTGATGTGCCACCTTTATAGCTAGACGTAGCTTCCGGTAGGGCTTGTAATGGATGGTGTACCTGGTGCTAGTGCCTGAGACATCGGAGGCTTGTCGTAGCTATAGGTTTATCTTAGTTGTGCTTGTTGGGAGCTGAAATGGCATATTTGGGGTAAGACGTTGATCCTAGAGATATTTCTCCCCTATTTTATTCAGAGCCATCTCTTGATTACTGTGTTTTCTGATTAGCGGTAGGCATGTGATGACTTATTGTCTATTGTCTATTGTTCGGCCTGAGGCCGTATTCGAGGAGCGATTGGATCCCAGGTTAGTTCCCTTTGCCTTTATAGTGTGGCATGATTTGGTATTACATTTCTGATTGTGTGTACCATTTTTGGATGATGGTGATGGCATGCTTGCATTGATTGAGCATTTTCACTTGTTGTGGTACGATCCCGTAACTTTCATTGGATTTTTACTACTGTTTTGAGGGGACATTCTCACACTTTTATTATTTTCTAAAACTTGTTTTTAACGGGAGCCGTACCACCTAGACTACTTTGATAAACTGATTTTGAAACTCATGAGGTGTCGAGGACATACACTTTTTATACTGGCAGTACTAGACACATCGAGGATGCACTCAGATTTTATTGATATCCGGCAAGGCGTCGCCCTTTTTCTACATTGGCTGCATCTGGGATGCCTTTAGCTTGTACTTGACAATTCGGCGCGGCATCGCCCTTTTCTACATCGGCTTGGTACTCACTCTCTTGTACCACTACGGGGATACAATATGTTGTGTATAAGACTTGGTTCGGGCCCAGGCAGTGTATATGGACTTCCCGCGTCCCCCATGGGCCCCTCTAGTCGGTGCACCGCTGAATCTGATGAGGGAGCTACATGGGTCCCACCTGGCAGGCCCAGGGCATAGGTGGGTCTATACACTTGTTTGTTGATGATCTCTGAGAGTCACCAATGATTTTACTTGTTTTAACTACAAACTTGAATTCATTAGCATCGCCTATCACCATTATACTTGTTTACTGTTAGGTCCTCGATTTTATGGGGGCCGGGGGTATGTTTATTATTGTTTGTACCTTCCGGGGGTATGGGAGTCCGGTCGGTTATTATTTGATTATACTTGTACTTATCTTGTGTTGTATTTGTAGTTGGTCTACAGGTTATCTTAGTCTGGATTTGTTGTTGGTACTTCCTGTTAGGTTCAATTTGATTAGTTCTTAGGTGACTATGTAATCAGCGATGGCAGTCAGTATTTCGTTCTTGATTAGATGACTCCTATAGTTCTTGCTTATTGTAAATAGGTTGTTTGCTGGCGCTTTCAGATGTGTTCCTTGACTCTGGTTCTTTTCTCTATGTATTCTATCCCTTTACTCGTATTTCCTGCCCTACCTTGTGTTAGCTCCTTTTTGGTTACTTGTGTTGTACTTACCTTATTTCTATGTCATTATACTTGTTTTATCTGTGGAGCTTAGTCAGCCTATGCGTACTGAGTACCATTCATTTGGTACTCATACTACACTTCTGCTGTCACGACCCAGGGGAGCCCCTAGATGTAACATGGCGTACAAGATCCCGAGAGGCCTCATACAAGCCCTTAGCATACATAACATACCAGATAATAGAGAAATAAGAGTTCAAAAGAGCATTTTATATCAATGCTTTACTCAAAACAGTGAAAGTCTACAACTTATGTCTCAAAGCCTTCTAATATCATAGAATACGAATAAAAGTTATAGGGACGCAGCCCAATACAATATCCAACATAAGGAAAGACATAAAAAAAAAAGAGCTAGGCTATGTCCTCAGATGGATAAGGACTCACCAAGTCTTCTATCAAATCTCTAATCAAGCTCTAGCCACGAGTGGAAGATGAATCGCCACGTCCTACACCAAAGAAGTTAATGTAGGCAAAAGTATGTGTTAGCACAATTAAGTACTAAGTATGATAGCAATGCACATAAACACATAAATCATGCTAGAGAGAAACATAATCACGACATGCAATGGCCAAGCTAAAAACATGATAAACATGAGACATAAAGCATATATCAAGGCCAAAGCAAGCTAAATTATGTTTCCTTCTTTTCTTTACTTCATCATGAGAACACTTGTTCATTAACTTATGGGGAAAAGCCTTAACCGACATGTAAGACCATGTGAGCTATCAACACGGAATCTGGTGTCTGGCCCACACCGAAAAGAGGTGTCCTTACTTGCCAAGGTAAGAACCATAGCTTCTAGCTTAAGTGGATCCACTAGCTAATCAAAGGTCTATTCAAGACATCCTATGGGGGCACATAGGTATGGGACATGAGGGATCTCCTCTCGTCCTCTCGGTGCTAAGCATAGTTCCCATGGATTAATCATAGTCATAATCTTATCATATCATTAGAAAGCATAGGGGATCTCCCCTACCTTACTATGAGTAGACATGAGGGATATCCTCTTGTCCTTTCCATTAGAATAGCTCCATAGAAGACATGAGGGATCTCCTCTTGTATAGTCTTGGATAGGCATGAGGAATCTCCTCTTGACTATCATAGGGAGGGGGGGAAAACATGAGGGATCTCCTCTTGTTCCTTTCATTGAATCAACTCCCTATTCTCCTTAGTTAAGAAAATCCTTTCAAAATTCATCATCAATATCTACATATGATAAAACTTTAATGCTTCAATCTCAAAGCACCTTTAAAGCATCATTAACTTCATAAGAGACATGTATGAGTTCATAAGCTTTATCTTTTATTAGTTCATCATGCTCATAATTCATAAATCATGGGTTCATAAGACTTTTATCTCAAACCATGCAATTCAATGCAAGCTAACACTTAGAATGTTATAATCAAGACAATTTAGTCATACTTGAAGGAACCCACATAAAAGAGGAAAATCATGCTTTTGACTTGATCATGCTAAATTCATAAGATTATTCTCAATTCATTCATAATTCATGCTTGATTTCATAGAGAATTCATAAACTTCATCAAATCATAACTCAACCCAACAATCAAAGCATAGATTATCAAATTGGGGAGAATTAGCTTGGGATCATGGGGTTCATTCAATCTTTACCTCAAATCAAGTAATTCACGATAATTCATGCACTAGGTTACTTTATTAAACTAGATCGTGCACTAGGAATCATAAAATCAACAATTGAAATCATAATTGAAGAACCCACAATGATTGATCAAAACCCTAATTCAATTTAGAATAAACCTTTGAAAATCATGAAGAAGAGGAAGGGCCCATTGGAGGAAAGGACTCCTAATGGTGATCACTATCATACCTCAAAGCAGTCCACAAGAAATTGGAGAAGATTGAAGGTCTTCAATAGAGGATTCAAGCTTCTTCTTCTTCCTTGAGAGTTGAGAGAGTTTCTTTTTAGAGAGAGAAATATTTGAGAGAGGAGAGTTTTGGAATGAATTAGAATGAAAGGAATTAGGCTTAGAAAGTATTTATAGGTCTTAGATTAAGGGTACAACCGACTTAGCTTAATAGGTAAACAATTAGGGAAAAAGACAAAAAAGCCCTTAATTAAAAATTGTCGGGGCCAATCGACCGACGGGATCTATGGTCCGTACATCAATTGACGGACTGTCCTGCTCTTCCATCAATTGATTCAGAAAGTTCATTTTGGGCTGAAAATTTGGCCAAGTCTGGAAGGCATCTACGGATCCCATCTACGGCCCGTCAACTGGAGTACGAACAGTCCTGCTATTCCGTAGGTCAAAGTTCAGAAACTTGGAATTCCTGAAATTTCACAGCTCCATTGACGGTTCCCACCTACGACCTGTCAATCCATCTACGGCCTATAGGTGGCCTCCGTAGGTCACTGTCTTCAGGTGAGTTCTGCATTTTAAAAATCCTTTGGAAGCATGGGGTGTTACATCTGCACCCTGAAGATCATAGTACGGGTTATCGCCGGTGATTTGGACTTGGTGCGGAGCAGTGTGGATTCGGAGATTTGGTGAGCTCTTGGTGTCCGGAGTTGTCTATTTCCATCTACTTTGGCTAGGACTAGTCTTTACTTACTTTCGAAGACTGTCTGTATCTATATTTGTATTTGTAAAAGCTTTGTACTCTTATTTTGTTTAGATGCTCGATTACTGACTGATGTCAAGTCTTGGGGACGGTTCCTTGGATATATCTAGGTTCATTCCTCTTTCTTCTCTTTATTATCGTTTGTAACTTCATTGGTTCCTCTTCTGCTTGATAGCCCGTTGCTTCTGGTTTTGGGCTATGGGTTAGGCTTACCTACTGGAGGGTTGTAGTAAGTGCCATCATGACCTGAGGAATAGGGTCGTGACAGACATGAACTTCCTTCTTTAGTGGAACGACAAATCAGAGGGAACCATATCACTTGCCAAGTAATTGGTGAAATTTGCGAACCTTGGAATGAGATCAAAAGAAGCAGGCAAACCATGTTCATTTGACAATGTATCATCCATTTCACTCCATCACCAAGCTTCAACATAGCTTCTTCCTTAAATCTAGACAAATGATCAGCAACTTCATTTTCTGTCCCCTTTCTATCTTTGACTTCAAAGTTGAATTCTTGCAACAATAGCACCCGTTGAATCAGTCTCGGTTTTGCATCCTTCTTTGCCATGTGATACCTCAATGCTGAATGATCAGTGTGCACAATAACTTTAGTACCCAGCAAATATGATCTAAATTTTTTGAAATAGAAGACTACAGCATGCAATTCTTGTTCAGTCAGTGTAATTCTTTTGGGCACCATTTAGGGCTTGACTCACATAATATATGGGATGAAGTATTTTCTCTCGCCTTTGTTCCAATACTACGCCAAGTGCTACCCCACTCTCATCACACATAACTTTAAACGGCTGTCCCCAATCCGGTGAAATAATGATAGGTGCAGATATCAACTTTTGTTTCAGCTTCTCAAATACTTTCAGACAAGCATCATCAAATATAAATTTCATCTCCATTTTTAGCAGCTTGCACAATGGATGTGCAATTTTTGAGAAGTCCTTTATGAATCACCTATAAAAGCCAGCATGGCCCAAGAAACTTCTAACACCTTTTACATAGATTGGACGAGGTAATTTTTCAATCACTTCGACTTTTGCCTTATCAACCTCTATACCTTTTCGATAGATGTGATGATCGAGAACTATACCTTCTTTCACCATAAAGTGACATTTCTCCTAGTTTAACACGAGATTACACTCTTCACATCATTTTAACATGTCACTCAAATGTGTCAAGCAATGATCAAAGGAGTCACCAACCACATACAAGTCATCCATGAATACTTTGATTGTGTCTTTCACCATATCAGAAAACATAAACATAATGCAACGCTGAAATATATCCGGTGCTTTACACAATCCGAAAGGCATTCTCTTGAATGCAAAAGTGCCATAGGGACAAGTGAATGTGGTTTTCTCTTTGTCTTCTGGTGCGATTGATATTTG
This sequence comes from Solanum appendiculatum, assembly GCA_018342035.1. NCBI lineage: Eukaryota > Viridiplantae > Streptophyta > Magnoliopsida > Solanales > Solanaceae > Solanum > Solanum appendiculatum. The sequence continues at coordinate 294,880 of JAGDQO010000727.1, forward strand.
GTTATAGCATGAATACCCATCTAGAAAAAAATACCAACCTTTTCTAGCAAAGCGATCTAACATCTTGTCCATCCAGTGACAAACCCTCCATCCAGTGACATGCCTCATCGGGACCTACTCTTTCTTTGCATTAGGAACCACAGTGATTCCTCCCTTCTTTGGCACACATTGAACCAGACATACCTAGTTACTATCAGCAATCGGATATACTACTCCAACATCTAACCACTTGATGATTTTCTTCTACACAACTCCCTGCATTGGTGTATTCAATATTCTTTGATGCTCAATACTTTGTTTTCTATCTGGCATGAGTTGGATTTTGTGTGAACATATCCCCGGTGGAATACCAATAATATCATCAATTGTCCATCCAATAGCTCTCTTGAAATCCTTCAACACCGATACTACAACTTCCATTTGCCTGCCATTCAAATCAGCGGCAGTGATTACAGGAAAATACTATTTTGGCCCAAGAACACATGCCTCAAATGAGATGGAAGAGCCTTTAACTCTAGCTTTGGAGGCTAATCTATAGATAGTTTTGCGGGGGGAGTGCCTCGATTCTTTAAGTTCAAATCCAGTTTGTTTGGTGGGCGACGAGGGAAATTTACCCCCATCAAGTGTAGTGACTAGCTCATCATACTTCTCAATACCATATCCATCAAAGTTCATGATCACGGCAGTGAGTGCTTCAACACCCAATCTCTCCTCAATGGACACCTCTAGTTTATCCTCAATAATATGGTTCACAATAGATATTGATTTAAGATCACTATGATGCTTCATTGATTTGCAGATGTTAAATGTCACCTCTTCACTGTTCAAGCGAAATTTCTTCTACCCTTTTTCCATATGTACTAATGCACGCCCCATAGCAAGAACGGTCTCCCTAGAATTATAGGCACTTCAAAATCAACTTTGCAATCTAGTATCACAAAATCAGCTTGAAATATGAATGCCTCAACTTTAACCAAAATGCCTTGGTGCATCTCTATTGGTTTCTTCACAGTACAATCAGCCATAAGTAGCCACATCACAGTGGATTTGGGGGCTCCCAAGCCCAATTTCTTGAACACTGACAGCGGCATCAAATTTATGCTAGCACGAAGTCACATAAGGCCTTCGAAAAATGCATCATGCCAATCGTACATGGGATAGTGAATTCTTCAGGATCTATATTCTTCTGCACTAACGATCGATTAGCAATGGCGCTACAATATTGCAACTTATCATCATCTTCAAAATTGACAGCCCTCTTTTTTGTCACGAGATCCTTCATGAACTTTGCATAGCCAGGCATTTGCTCAAGTTCCTCAATCAAGGGAATATTTATCGATAACTGCTTTAGCATGGATATAAGCATGTGATACTTTCCTTCCTTGGTCTTCTTGACCAACCTTAGTGGGAAGGGAGGTGGAGGTCTCTTTTGAGTAACTTCAGCTTCCCTCACACTCTTATCCTTAGGCTGCTCCACTACCTCAACTTCATCCTCTTCTGGCTCCTTCGTACTTATCACACTAGTTGGCATAGGAGGGTCAATAGTCTGCTTTCCGCCCCTAGTAGTAATTGCCATACAATGCCCATCATTCTTTTGATTTTTAATGGTATTGCTAGGAAGTGTTCCTTGTTGATACGGATTAGCAATCCATGATAACTGGCTCAACTACTGCTCAATCTATCCAATCGATACTGCATGTGACTCTACCTTCTGCCTAATGCCTGATAAATCATTAAACATCTCCTTCACATTTTCATCCATAGCGTCAAACCTTTTCATAGTCTTAGTCATCATTACTCAATGCAATTCAGACTCGATCCTCCATCTCGGTTTCCTGGTGAGATATAAGGCCCACTTCTATTGTTTCTGTTGTAGTTGTTATCTCGATTGTAGTTCAGTTCACGATTATACTGTCCTTCCCAATTGAAATTACTGAAGTTCTGACCTTGATTTCCTTGACCTTGGCACCCATTATCTTTGAATATCTAAAGTGGACAAAGGCCTAGACCAATTTTTAACTGCCTCAATTTTTTTAGGATCAACTTAAATACTTTCACCTGAGACAATATTGCTGAGGAAAGCAACATACCTTAACAAAAACTCACACTTGCTAAGCATAGCATACATTTCACGATCCTTAAGAATTTGCAACACAATACTTAAATTCTCAACATGTTCCTCAAATCCACGAATGCCATCGGGGCATTAGTTAAACCAAAAGACATCACCAAAAACTCATAATGACCATACCAGGTTCAAAACGTCATCTTAAGGATGTCACTCTCATTCACCCTCAATTAGTGATAATCGGACTGAAGGTCAATCTTAGAGAAGAAACCTGCATCTTGAAGTTGATCAAATAAGTCATAAATCCTTGGAATAGGATACTTATTCTTTATTGTAACCTTATTCAATTGATGATAGTTAATGCACATGGAGAGAATTATCCTTCTTTCAAACAAATAACACCGGAGTACCTCATGGAGAGATACCCGGTCAAATAAATCCCTTATCTAATAAATCTTTCAATTAATCCTTCAACTCCTTAAGTTCTGCCAGGGCTATGTGATAAGGAGGAATAGAGATAGGCTTCGTATCTAGGAGAAGGTTAATGCCATAGTCTATTTCCCTTTTAGAGGAATACTGAGAAGATCATCGAGAAACACTTCTGAAAACTCATTTACAATCAAGACTCACTCAAGAGTAAGGGTTTTAGAATCTGTATCCTTAACCCTTACAAGATGAATGCAACCCTTAGAAATCATTTTCCTAGCCTTTAAGCAAGATACGAACAGACTCTTAAGAGCATCATTTTCCCCTTCCCATGAAATGATAGGTTGATTCGGAACCTTGAATGCGACCAATCTAGTCCTACAATATATGGAATTATTACATGCATAAAGCCAATCCATCCCAAGAATAACATGAAAATCTAACATATCAAACTCTACAAGATTAGCATGAGTGACTCCATGAGAGACATAAATAGGGCAATTACTATAAATTGGTTTAGCAACAACAGAATCACTGATAGGAGAAGAGACATAAAAGGGATTAGAAAGGATTTTAGGACCAATATCAAATCTCATGTCCACATAAGGAGTAACAAATGACAAAGTAGCACCTGCATCAAGCAAAGCACACACATCAAAGTGAAAGACTTTCAACATACCAGTAACGACATCCAGAGAACCCTAATGATCTTGTCAAGTCTAAAGAGCATAAAAGATGTTATGCTTTGGAACTCCTAAACCACTAGGCTGAACTTGCCTACCATCTTTTCCTTTGTTCATTGGACAATTCTTTATCTTATGATCACTCTTGCCAAAACAAAAATAACTATCGGTACTAACCAAGCATTTGCCATCATGTTTCTTGCAACACCTTGTGCAAGTAGTCATTAAAGACCCATTACCATCTCCTCCTTGAGGCTTAGGATTAGATACCTTATCTTTGTTGAACTTAGTTTCATGACTCAAGGTATAATCTAGACGTAACATAGCGTATAGGACCCCGAGAGGCCCCACGCAAGCCACTTAGCATACATCATACAAGATAATAGAATTTAAAGAGTTCAAAGAAAGAATTTCATACAAATGAATTTTACAAAAGCAGAAGTGTAATCAAAAGTCTCAAATTCATCTAATACGTCATAAGGAAAGTGATTGGGACGTAACCCATACATCACATACAAAGTTCGAAATGAAATGAAAAAAAACCATAAGATGTTTTGGTCCTCAGAACATGAGGACTGACAAATAGCTTGAGGAACCCAATAAATGTCTAGCCACGAGTGTGCGAGGTAGGAACGTCGGACCCTACATTCATGAGATAATGTAGGCACAAGTATGCATTAGTACATGAAATGTACTGAGTATGAGGTAATATGCATAAACATGAATATGATAGTAAAATGACTTAAATCGAATAGATATGATCATAATGAGACATTTAAAAGCTTTATGAAGAAGAAATGTCATGAATTTCTTAGGACATAGTCAAATACATTGGTATAAAAGACATAAAAATCTTTGAAGAAAACACAATCACTTTATGGGATATTAGCTTTAACCAACAATAAGACCATGAGAGCTATATCATGGAATCCAATATATCCCTCATATCGAAAGAAGGGGAAACTACTTTCCAAGGTAGAATCTGTACATATCATCATTTGCTAAAGTTGATCCAATAGCTAGGTCATTTAAGACAATCCTATGGGGGCACGCAGTTTGGGACTAGAGGTTACTACTAGAGACTACCCTAACTGAGCCTCCACATCAAAGGCCTCTCAGTGCTAAGTCTAAATTTCAACAGAATAAATAAAAGTCAATTATCATTTTAACATGGGGAAAGGCGATGATCAATACCAATCTACACTTTTGAAATCAAAACATAGAATAGCTCCTTAAACATCATTCAACATAGATGAGAAAACCTTTCATCAATGTGAACTTATTGTGAGAAATACCTTTCACAATCATGATCATCATAGTAAGTGAGAAATCCTTTCACCATAGCATCAATACTTTCCTTGCAAAGCATCATGTAATCGTTTACAATAGCTTCATGAAAACATGCATATCTTCATAAATTTATAATTCATGGGTTCATCATAGGATTATAGTTGAAAATCAAAATTTAAGCATAGGTCAATGAAATTATAACTAATATCATAGATTAACATCAATTCATGCATTGGAAAACTTAATTAATCATAATTAATCATAATTGGAAGAAACCAACATTTATTGGATTGAAACCCTTATTTGATCAATTATAAATTGAGGTGGGAAATTGAAATCATTGGAGTCCCCATGGAGGGAAGGACTCTATGGGTGCATACACACATATCTTGATCCTTTAAGCCCAAGAAAATGGAGGATTTGGAGAGTTGAATGGAACCCTATCTCTTCTTCTTCTTCCTTAGACTTGAGAGAATTTGAGGGGGGGGGATGACTTTTGTCAAGTTTTGGGAAATTAGGAGAATGAGTTGTGAATGGGTTATTTGGGGTCTAAAACCTTTATATAGGGTGTCGGGTAGAAGACAAAATGACATAGTATTGGGTTAAAATAATTAGGAAAAGACCAAAGAGCCCCTTTAAAATAATTGCCGAGCCTCACCTCCGGTTCAGACCTACGGTCCGTAGGTCCTACTACGGACCATCCTAGTCAACCGTAGGTAGATTCCAAAATATGATTTTTGGACCATCCATCAAATGGGACCCATGTACGGTTTGTAGGTCTTCATACGAAATGTACGTGGCCACTGTAGGTCCTAACCTTACCCCTTAAATTTTCACTAAGTCTGGAAGTGACCTACGAGACCTACCTACGACTCGTACATATGGTGATTGACCGTCCTGGTGAATCATAAAAAGGTTTCTAAGACTTTATTTTATAAAATTATTTCCCAACTACCTACGGATGTCATCTACAGTCCTACGTGCTTCTACCAACCATAGGTGGGAACCGTAGGTCATGCCTGCAACCTAAAATCTAAATTTTCCTCTTTTCCAAGTTCGAGGTGTTACAAAATCTCCCCCTTAGGAACATTCATCCTCGAATAGGACACAAGGAAACATAAGGAGGGTAGGGGAGGATATCTAACATCCCAACAAAAATACAACTTCATCATCAACACATAACCAAGGAGAACATGCTCAAAAGATCATTTCATATGGTATCCATGAAAATCATACTCAAATGCACATAATCATGAAGAAATCAATCGTAGCTAAATCAAAATCTCAAAATAAAGTTTTTATGAGGATGCATGCATGAGGAAACATTAGAATGACTAAGACATGAGGACGAACCATGAGGAACTAAATACCTCTAGCTAGAGTAGGATCAGACGAAAAGAGATGAGGGTAACAGGAAGTCATATCAGCCTCGGCTTCCCAAATAGCACCCTTGACTCTTTGATTCCTCCATAAGACCTTCACGGATGCAACTTCTTTATTCCTCAACTTCTTAATTTGCCTGTCCAAAATCTCAACTGGAACTTCTTCATAAGAAAGACTCTCATTTATAACAAGACTCTCTAATGGTACAATAGATATCGGATCACCCACACATTTCTTCAACAAAGAGACATGGAAAATCGGATGCATCGATACTAAGTCATTAGGTAATTTAAGTTCATAAGCAACCTTACCAATTCGCCTAAAAATCTTATATGGGCCCAAAAAATAGGGACCGACTCAAAGATAGGGGTTTCAGAATCCATATCCCTAACCCAAATAAGATGGTATATGCAACCCTTAGAAATCATCTTGCTAGCTTTAAGACAACAAATAAATTTACCTTTAGGCATAGAATTCCCCTTTTCCACTCTAGGACGGGCTCATTTGGAAATTGAAACTTGACCACTCGGGTTCTACAATCAATAGAAGCATAACAAGAATAGAGTCAATCCATACCAAGAATAAAATCAAAGTCTACTATATAGAGCTCTACAACATCAATATGAGTTACTCTATAGGGTAAGGAGACGGGACAACATCTATAGACTCTCTTAGCCATAATAGATTCACCAATAGGTGTAGAGACAGAAAAAGGGCCTATCAACACGTCCAGAAGAACATCAAACCTCATAGCCACATATTGTGTCACAAAAGACAAGGTAGCACTGGGATCAAGAAAAGCATAGACATCAAGATGAAAAACATTCAACATACTGGTAATAACATCAGGAGAACCCTCTTGATCATGTCGAGTTTTTAGTTCATAGAACCGATTTAGCTTAGGAGCACTTGAACTCGAACCACTACGCGGAGCTTGCCTACCATATTTTCCCTTGTCAAGCCTAGATGGACAATCCTTCAAATGGTGACCACTCTTGCCACAACCAAAGATATTATCCGTACCCATCAAGCATTTTCCCGGATGACTCTTGCCACACTTTTTGCATGTTGGAACCAAAGATCCATTTCCACCATCATTTCCTCCTTGAAGCCTAGGATTAGACATTGTTTCCTTGTTGAACTTAGGATCCGGAACATTGGAGGAACCTTGACCAGAAAACCTTTGTCAAAACATAGAACGACCATGTCCATCAGACCTTGAGTGTGAAAAGTCACCATCACCAATCTTAGCCCTCTTTGCCTCCCTAGACTTCTCCTTAACTTTATCCTCTTTGATTTGTTAAGCACGTATCATTGGGTGATAAATATCCATTTCCTTGATGAGCATGGTGGTACGACATCCTTTAACCATAATTTTGGACACATCCGAAACTAACTTGCTCATCTTTGCCCTAGGATCGGCAACAATAGCAGGAGCATGCCTAGACAATTGTGCAAATTAAAAAGAATACTCTTTCACAATCATGTTTCCTTGACGAAAGTTAATGGATTCAAGCACCTTTGCCTCACTCATCTCTAGGGGAAAGAACCTATCAAGGAAAGAAACCTTAAACTTTTCCCAATCAAGAGGACCCAAATAAACCACCCTCTCTTCCATCCATTGGTTGAACAAAACTTTAGCAACACCCTTAAGTTTATAAGCGGCCAATTCTTCCTTTTTCCACCGGTGTCACACCCATTATCATCAAAATCGTGTATACCTCATCGATGAACTCTTGAGGATATTCCTAAACCTTGGAACCATGAAACTCTGGACGAATGATTCTTGTGAAGTCTCTCACTTTAGTTGTTGTCGTACCCACATTTGGGTTCACGAGGACCACAGCCTTCCTATTATATTAAGCCGTCATGGCTTGGGCAAACACTTGAAAAGCAGCTCTAAACTCTGCATTAGTCACTTGCTCGGCCAAAGGGTGGACCGGAACATTGGGAGCTTCTTAAGGAGCTTGAGGACCTTCTCGTTCCACATTCTCACTTGCATTCCTTCTAACTTATGATCTTTGAGGGGCCATATCTTGAAAAGCATTAGATGAGGATTAGGAGAGAGACATATAGAGTTACACTCAATCACACGACTTTAGAATGATGAAAGAAGTGGAATTTCCTAAACATCTTATATTTCCTAAATAAAAAAGAAATATCTTACCCCAATCATTTATCTTTTTTCGTATTTCTTTATTTATTTGTTATTGTCTCTCCCACAACCTGATCTATTAATTTTATTAGAAAAATATTCCACAATGTGTGTATTCATCACTGTTCACTCGTTATATTAATTATTAAATTCTCTCTCGAATGAAAATACAAAAGAAATTAATTAATGAAACAAAACAAGAAAAAGAAATAAAAATCCTCGCGTACTATATAGAACTTTTATGTGTGAAGCAAAGTTCACAGTTAATTGCAGATTTCTCTGTTATCTTTTTTTCTTCATTAATAAAAAGCCAATATCTAAATTTCAATGCCAAGTGAAACATATCAATGAATTAGGGATGAATCATTTATTAAAATTTCAAATGATCTTAAATTGTCACAGAAAAGAGATCCCCAAAAATTTGTAAGGAGTGAATGGTTGTGATTTTTGACTGAAGAAATATGAAGGGTGAAATTATTGTGACTATAGTAGGAAATACATCTTTTAAAAATAAAATATGTAAGTTATTTAAAAGTGTATGAATATTCTACGATGATAACAATAGAATTAAAGTATGTATATGATGAAAATCGTAACAGGAAAATACGAATGTGAATTGATGAATGATTTTCTACAATTTTTCACCAACTCTTTTTATGTGGTACCTCAAATATCATTGAATTTAGAACTTAATCAACTGTTGCAAATCACACTTGAGGTTTTTTTTAAGGAGAAGAGTAGAAAAGTTTTAAAAATATTGTAGTTTCAAAGTGAAAGAAAACCCCTCTATTTATAGCTTACAAATGGTAATATTACTAGATGCTAATTGTGTGTTATCAGAAAAGTCGAAACCCTTTGAAAAAGTCATTGCTCATTGAAAAAGTCACAATCCTTTGAAAAATTCACAATTCATTAGAAAAGGTATAATCCTTTGAAAAAATCACAACCCTTCTGAAAAGTAACAACCCTTCTGAAAAGCAACAACTCATCGAAAAAGTGACAACCCTTTAATGTGAAAAAGTATCTACTTTAATATAATAAAATTAATTAATTAATTAAATAAATTAATAAAATAAATTGAGTACTTTTAATTGGGAGTATTATAGTAATTCAACATTCAAATTTCGGAGTTCATATTTTTTAAGTAGTAAGAATAGATAGATAGATAGATAGATAGATAATCAAATAGATAGATAGATGGATAGATAGATGGATAGATAGATAGATAGATAGATAGATAGATTGATAGATAGATAGATAGATAGAGAGATAAGGATTTATACTCTTAGGGATAAGATGAGAAGAACCATGAGGGGGAACTATCCTCATTATCCAATGGCCGAAAAGAGCAAACAAGAGTCTCACGACTTGCACCTTGCTTGGTTTGACGAGACGAGCCAATTCAGACTTGAAGTTGAGTGGTTGGAAACCGAGCCAAGCCAAGAGGTGAAGGTGGATATGAAATATATCTTGAGCTTGTGCAACCAATCCAAAGCAATAAAAATCCAAGAAGCCGAAATAAATAGCAAGATATTAGAGTTGCAAGAAAGAGCAAAAAGATCATATATGGTAACTCTAGCTCATGTGAAGTTGAGGGTGTCACACAATTGAGGGCCACAAATCGTGAAAAGCAACATTTAAGTGGGCCAATGACCCTCTCATCCTTACTCTTGCCCAAGGTTCCAAAACGAAAGAATGATGCAAAGTAGGGTAAGAAGTTCAAGTCTTCGAAGTGAAGAGATCGGGTGAAACGCTTGATGCTCTCTTGTACTCCCCATGCTCTTCGGAGTAAAATTGATCTCAAGTTGGGGAGAAGATTCATCGCCTCGAAGTGGAAACATAAAGGGTGATGTGCCTAGCGTCGCGCCTCGACGTTAAATTGTGCGCTTGATGGGAGGCAATCTAATGGTATCTAGCATAGTTAATTTTGAGTTTTTGATTTTTAGATTAGATTTAATTTATATTTTTGACTAACCCTCATAATTTCAAAAGCTTGTGGTCGTTTTTTGAACAGGTTGGAATGCACAAAATTGATTGAGATTGAAGGTTGGGGTGAAAACACCTTCAAAAATAGGAGTTCGCACAATTTTGGATGCCCAGGCGCTCTTAAGAGGTTGGGCAGATCGCCCTTTTTGCCCACCTACCATCACCTAAATAGACAGTAACTTTAGCAAATCTGGCACTAAATTACTCATCGCGATTACGTGAGCCTCTAGTTGCGATCGCGATGCATTAAATCCTCAAGTCCGCGATTGCGAGTAATTGGTGTTGCGTTCGCAAAAGGTAAATTAGTTGCTGATCGCGATCGCGATGAAGCACATGAATTTAAAAAGGCAAATGTTTAAAAAATCAGATCCATTGCACCATTCATCCCCTAAAAGCGACCCAAAAACTTATCCCCCTATAAATTCAATTGCTCCAATCAATTATCTTTTGCAAGAATCTCCTTCAAGAGTTTGTTCTTCACTCAAGGTATGATTTCTCCCTTCCTTTCTTGATTAATGTTTGAAAGTGGTAAGTAGTTGCCAAAGGGTTGAGTTTCACCCTTATATTTTAATCATGATTGGTGTTGAAAGAACTTAATTTTTTGGAGTTTGTTGTTGATTAGTGTATTGTATAAGTATTAAATGATTGGTGGGGGAAATAGAGAGCTTGAACTTGTTGAAAATGGTATGAGAATGGGTTGCCCATAACCTGTTCGATAAAATGCCAAAGTGAATTTTTTTTTTGGGTTGAGTTTCATTTTCGCGATCACAACGTCTAATCCCGCGATCACGATGACTTCAAAAGGTGAGGCTCACGATCGCGATGAGTCATCCGCCTGGCAGTTATCACTGCCAAAAATAGTAGCTTGGCAGTTATCACTGCCGAAAACAGTAGCTTTTCCCCCACTCCCTCGATTTCTTTTTCACTTATTTCTTTGGCCTAATTGCTTAATAATACAATGCTATACGTACCTTTGCGTTCGTTTGACATGTTTGTGTCTTGTATAGGTACTAAATTTGTGAAATCATGGCCGATAACGTCAACCAAGTCAAAGAACAAATTAAAGAAAATATTGTGAGGGATGAGATATTTTATCATGAACGGTTTGTGTCCTCCAAGTGCCACTGATTGTATGACCACTTTCTCACAAAGAACGTCATAAAGGAGAGAGGCATACTTTTGGATAACTTGGAAGTGCGCATGCCCGGTTTCTATGGTCGATTAGAGACAAGCGGTTGGCTGTGCTTCATCGTTGAGCCTATCAAGGCTAATTACTCATGGGTGTGTGAATTCTATGGCAACACTGCCGAATCTAACTTTGAGACTGCCTTTGTAGTCATGGTCCGGGGGAAGAAAGTTCACTTTGACCCCATCAAGATCAATGCATACTATGGCCTTCCCGATAATGACAATGAAGTTCACCTTGCAAGGTCACGAGAAGAAGGAAAAGAGTGGTTCGTGCGACATATTCATAACGGTCATAGGCCAAAGTGGATTGAGAACAACACCCAGATAGAGTCCACCGAGTTCACAGCGAGGCCAAGACTTGGCTTTCCATCGTATGTAGCCGAGTCATCCCTTGTAGGAATGAGACTAGCATGTCTCCAAACAAAGCTATATTGATTTGTGCTATCATGAAGGGACTTCCGGTTGATGTTGCCAAGTTGATTGTGCAACATATGCAAGAGGTGGTTATTGAAGGTACAAAAATTCTCCCTTTTCCTTCTTTGATCACTTATTTGTGCCAAGCATCTGGTGTAGACAGTCAAGATGGAGATAGCATGCGAGCTTCAGAGAAGCCTATTCATCCACTCAAGAAGAAGGAACCAAGGCATATGCTTAAGAAGAAGAAGATATATGTTAGTGATCCGACATTTGGTACTTTCGCCGAGAGCAGTGATTCACTTAGCCAGGGCACCACTTCTACCTCTATTGGGCCACTTCACAGAGAACCTCCTTCCTTAGTTCACATATCCGGACAAGTGCACAGCTTGGATGCACAGATCCACTCTCATATTCAGGAGTTAGTGCGACACTTTTCCATTGGCCTTGGAGAGAGCTCCTCGGCCTCAGGTATTGCTTCTTCAACCTTGACCACATTGATGTATGATCAGCAAATTCTTAAGGACAAGATTTCAAGGATGGAGAAGAGGCATGAGAAGATGAAGGAACATGAAAAGAAGAAGACCAAATTTCTGAACAAGATGATGGATATGCTCTGAAAATTATGCGGGTCCGGCGATGACACTGATGATGTACTTTCAAATCCCAACATCTCCAATTCAGAGTGAGATCATTCTAGGGAGCCCTCATATTCTCTTTAGATTGTAGTACTGTGAGGACACAACTACATTTTTAGTTGGGGTGCCTCCCTTGTCGGGTTTACTTTGTTTATGTTTTGGATCTGATGTTGCCCTTGTTGGGTTTATTTTGATACTATGGTTTTATTTTGGATTTGTGGATGGTGTGCCCTCGTCGGGCTTGTTGATATGTTATGTTGGATTGGTTTGTTTATTTTGTTTCTTTTAGTTATAGTTTTTCTTTGCTTTTGTTTTAAATAATTGAGATATGGATTGACGATGCCCGATGATGGATAGAGTGGCGACTTTCTTAAGGGTAAATTGTCGCTTTCTTGTGAGTGTTTGATTGGTACTAGATGTGGCGAAGTTTGAGTAACCAACCCTAGATAGATGCATGAGGTTGTCCAATGATAGATTGGTTGACGACTTTCTTAAGGGCAAAATCGTCGTCTTTTTAGGAGGTTGTGGCTTGGTTGGTACTAGGAATATAGTTGTGCATGTGAATGAATTAAAGCATACCCTTCCGTTTTGAAAGTTGAGTGTGAATGAATGATTTTGTGACAACTCTCATAACTCTTTTTGTGACTTTTGTTTCATTAGTGGTTTAAATGTTTGATGCCGCTTGCACTTTAAAAAGGAAGTTGGATTTTGAACCATCTTAATTGATTTGCATGCCATGTGTGGTGAGTTTTTGTGAATAATGTCTTGTGATCACTTGTGTTAACTAGAACTTTCCCGGTTAGTCTTGAAATGTTGGTCTTTATTGAGTTTGGTTGGAGAAATGATCTTAGGCTTTCTTTAATTGTCCTTGAAATCCACTTAGCCTAAAAATCTCATCTTTACACTAAATGTATCCGAGTTGTCCCCTTTGAGCCTTATCTTTTTTATTGACAACCACATTACAAGCTGGGACCCTTTTTTAAAAGTAACCTTCTTTTGAATCCTTCCCTCCTTGAACTTGAAAATGGTGAAAGTTTAGGCTAAAAAGCCTAAGTTGGGGGTGTTATGGGAAACTTATAGATGGATGCTTACCACATGAAGGCTTGATAAAAAAAGAGTTTGAGAATGGAGGAAAAAGTTTCGGAATAAGACTTGAATCCTCCAAAAGTTGAATATGGTTGCATGTGGGGCATCTAGAATAAGAATAAGAAAGGAAAAATAAGAAAATAATGTGAAATGTGCATTGAGTTGAAAAATGAAGAAAAACTTATTAAATGATGAGTTGTTATGTAGTGATCAAGGATGGTGCAGTCACTTTTACCCAAATGATATCCTAACCTTCCCCAAACTTACATTACAAGCTTAACAAAGTCCTTTGAGATTTCCAACCGAATGAAGTTGAGTCAATATTGATTGAAAATATGGGCAAGCCTATGGTGTGACATTTGTGTTCATAAGATGCTTTGTTGTGAGTGTGAGTGTTTTGCATCTTTGTCCCTTGTCCTGTAAATACTTTATGAGTATGTTGGGACATTTTTCTCTTTGTGAGGACATGTAAGTTGATAAAGTGGTTATTTTGATGATTCCAAATTGAGTCCAGTGATCATTTTAAAGAACTAATAAATTGATTCGCTTCTTGAGTTTGAGTTGTTGTTATTTAATGATTCTTAATTCTTGAAAATGTACCATGAGAATGAGGGGAATTGAGTTAGTAAAAATTTTGCATGCGGAATATTTGTTAGTACCAACCGAAGCCATTACCTTTGTGCTCAATTGAATATGGTCAAAATTGATGTGTGGTGTGTGCTAGAATAAGAGCCTCTTGAGTTTTTGGTCATCTTTACTTGAGGACAAGCAAAGTTTCTAAGTTGGGGGTGTTGATGAGTGGTAATTTCCACTCATTTGAGGCTCTTTTCTTAGTTATTTTGGCTTGCTTCAGTTTAGAATCGGTGCTTTTAATGTGGTTTTCTTCATATATACAGGAAAATGAAATTGAGAATGGATTTAGAAGATCTTTGAAGAAAACAAGTGGAATTGGAGCAAAAAGAGGTCAAATTGGAATAAAGTAGAACAAGCAGGAAATTGCTCTTCACAACCGCGTGATGAGGAGGTCGCGATCGCGTTGCACACATTTTTGAACCTCACAATCGCATGTTCAGGGGTCGCGATCGCATGACCCAACGACACTGCTCATCGTGATCGCGTGAGCTAGATGTCGCGATAGCGATGGGTAAACTGCCTGGCGCCTTGGCAAATTGGAAATTTCACCAAATCTATTCCCAAAACCCTTTTTACACTCATGGGCAATCATTTTTCAGATTATAAAACATTCCATATCAGATTTTTAGAGAGATTTCTTCATAGCTTAGCTTAATTTTTTAAGACAAATTTGTAGATCTTGATTTGGGGTTGAGACATTAAATGCAAGTTGCCTCACATTTCATTTGTGGATTTGGAGATTGTGTTATATCTTAGTAAATTCCTTTTACCCTTCTTCATTTCCTTGTTCTTAATTGCTAGAAATGTGGGTGTGATTTGTGTGTATGAAATTGGGGCTTTTGTGCTAGAAACAGACAAAGTTATTTGGGTGTTTGATTAATCACTCTATTGCTTTAGTAATTCCATATTTCCCTGTTTGATTTCATGAAATAGGTTCAATCTAGTTTTCATGTTTGAATTTATAGGTTGAGAGTGCACGCAGAATCTTAGCTTCCGATCTCTGATTGATGCTCGAAAGAGATTGATTGGAGTGGAGAATTAGATCGATAATTGCATTGTGACTTTGAATCTTGAATTTGAGATCGAAAGATGAAAGTTTTGGGTTTCATTGTTGGGTGCAAGTCTTCATTTAAAGAGAGGTCTAAGTTAAGGTAGTGGGTTATTTTGTATTGGTGTGATTGAGACCGAAAGGAGATATCACAACAAAATGCTTTGAGATCGAGAGATAATTAGCGTAATTGAAGATGACCTAGCCTACCTATTAGTGATTGATCTTTGATTGAATTACAATGGATCATTGAGTATTGATTGAACCCCAAGTTTTCCCAATTCCCATACATCCCTTGCTTGATATCGTCTCTACCCCCGTTCGTAGTTTTAATTAGAAAAATTGTCTTTTATTTGATAGTCTTGTAAATTGCATGTTTAGATTCACACTAGTATCTAGTTAACCTTTATTTCTTCAATTACCATTACATTGTTCCCTGTGGGATTCGACTCCGACTCTTAGTTGGGTATTTTTATTGACGATGACCGCTCACTCCTTGGACTTGTTTTAGAGGGTGATTTGAGTGTTATCAAAAGACAGCAAACAATGACATGCAACAAAAGTTCAATTAAATCACTATTAAAGAGCTCAGTCAGCCCCTTTGGGATGATAATTACCTTAATACGATGACTTCCACACTTCCCTGACCATTCCAGAACATAGACACATCAAATTTGGATCAAACGCAACTTGATTCACCCAATTTGGAGCTTCCTAGCTCAACTTATCGAAGTTTGAAGATATGGGAAATAGATGAATTGTGTCACTGATCTCGGTGGTCAACTGGCCAGGGTCAATAGGTGACCCTTCATATCAAACGTGGAGATCCCTTCCATGATCGTAAAGGGTTAGAGGTTCCTCTCTTCGTGATTGCGGGGCTGGGTCTGCTAATGTGAGGCTGGGTCCGCGAACGCGGCACCTTGCTCGCGAATGCGAATGCCAAGGTCACATGCCTCTGCAAATGCGAAGGGCATATGGTGTTGTACCAACCCAATTTGGAATGTGAAAAATACCCCGACTGGGGCTCAGGATTCGTTTAGAACCCCCTGCACGCAAATAAGATATGATATCCCACCAAATTTGGCATTCTGGACTCAATGGACGTGTCAAAACTTCTAACTGATGGCGTCTCGACAAAAAGTGAGTCCCACACCCAAGCTCTCTTTTAAGTCAACCTCTACAAGGGGGTTCAGAGCTTGGAAGCCTCGGAATCTGCACGAAAGGCTTTACTAGATCTTACTCAATATTTCAGAGCTAATGGATCTGTCAGAATTGCATTCTCAGGCCATCTTTATGGAGTTTTGATTGAAATCGACCGTTCAAACTTTGGAGGCTCTAAAATAAAAATTTTTACACAAAACTCAAACGAACGACTCGGCGACCGAACTATTAACCCCAACAAGTCATAAATGACTTTGGATATCTACAGGAAGTCTTTAACCTCGAAAAAATTAGAAAACAGAGGAAATGACTTAGAGGGTCATTACAAATGCCTACTTGGTATCCATTATTTCGATACTCATATTACACTTTACATGTCTTTTTCTTGATACAGATCCGAGCTCTAGTTATCCTTGTTGATTCTATTATAGTTGAAGCTAGTATTTATAGATTGAGGGTGAGCTTACTGACGTTCGGAGTCATCTCATATCCTTCTATATATTTTAACTAGTCTTTTGTATTTCTGAGACAATCTATATATTTATATATGTCTAGTCTTGTACTCGGTATTTGTAGTAGATTTATACCAATACCCACCAAATTTGGAATGGATCTTTTGTATCTTTTGTCCTCGTTTGTTGTGTGTGTGTGTGTGTGTGTGTGTATATATATATATATATATATATGTAAAACATGTTTATGTTATTTGTGTTGTTATGTCATTTGATTGCCTTGTATTTTATCCTTATTGTCACTTTTGCTCCCTACACCCCACTTCGATTTTGGGCTATGAATTGGCTTTCCTACTGGTGAAATTTAGTAAGTGTCCTCATGGACTGAGATTTTGGATCGTGACACGAACACATACCCGCAAAAACCTGAACAGACGGCTATAACGACTATCTTGAACATACACCTATATTAATTGCACATTTATGGATTTTTCACTCAGTCTGTCATCTTTTTTGTTAACCTAAGAAATATGGCCTCTTACTTCTCCTTCACCAACATTTCTATCTCTTTGCATTAGTCTTCTTTTTTGAAAAGTTTATCCTATTATAACTTATGGTGAGATTTTCACGGCGTCACTACTTCTCGTGTGAAGTTAATTGTACTCAAGAAAATATCATAATTGCACAGTAGTATAATAAAATAATTGAAAGAGGCTTTATAGCCTATTTGGCCAATCTTTTGGAAGACCAAAATTTGTCTATTTAAAAATTAGGTGTTTGACCAAGTTTTTGAAAGAAAATAAATGCTTCTATGGAATAGAAAATATCATTTTTCTGAAGCTAAAAAGTAGTTTCCTCCCTCAAGCAATTTTTTTAAAACACTTTTGAGAAAAATACACTTAGGACCCATTTGACCATGTGATATGAAATCATGATTTCAAATCATGATACGAAATCATGATTTCAAATCATGATACGAAATCATGATTTCAAATCATGATACGAAATCATTATATAAATTCATGAGATGAAGTGAAGTTTTGTTTGGACATGCAATTTGAACTTTTTATATTGTATGTTTTCTCATAAACATAAAGACCCCATAAGTTATAAACTATTAAAATTGTCCCAAATCTTTATACAATCTTACAAATAAGCAAAATTTTATAAAATCACATAAGATATTATCACAAAGTTATTCTAAAAAATACAACATTTATTAATCAAACTTTAATTCAATAAAAAAATAAAAAATTAAACATAAGTTGTAGTGTTCAAGTTGTTAGTAGCTAAGAAAGTTATTTTTTTCAATTCCACCTTGATTAGTCTTGTCCACTAAATATAATGATGGAATTTTTTAAATTATTAAACGTTTATATTGACTGAAGTAGTAATAAATTTGATAAAAAATAATGAATTTGGTGAATATAAATGGTAAAGATCTCTTTATTATACTTTAACATTTTTCTTTTGTCGGATAAATGTATATAGTGTCAAATTGGATTTTAAAGAGAGTCTGTTCGAAAAGCCACCTGGTAATTGAAATTGGTGTAATTACTAGGGTAGTAATTACCAGCCTAGTAATTACGCAATCTAGTAATTACGCTGACATGTTTGTTTGCCACAATGTAATTACAATTTAATTACAAGTGTACTGTTTGGTTGCACAAATGCAATCATAAGATTATATTAAATTTTAAAATATAAAGTTAATTATCTAAAATAAAAAAAAATTATTAGACAAATAAGGGCCTTTATAAATGATATTAAATTAAATATTTAGGATATATATTGTCTTTTGAAATTATATTAATTAATGAACATATGTTCTTAATTAATATTATTAAAAAAAATTGATTTCTATTTTTCAAATTAGTATATTTTAATTAAATTCGTTATAAAAGCACTAGATTTATATGAACATCATGATATGCATGTTTGACAAAAATGTTAATATTATAAATATAATGTCATAAAATTATTAAAACATTTGACAAAAAGATAATCAATCAAGTCTAACTAAAAAATAAATGACTTACAATATGAAATATTAAGTCAATACTTCTTAAACAAATGAAACAAAAAATATAACATAAGTTCTAAATTCAAAACAAAAAAATTTAACAGAATACTCTTATGTCAAATTTCAACATAACGTACATAAATATGATTTAAAAGAAAAGAAAGATGTAAGTCTATAACCTTATTCAATAATGAATTCTACTTAATTTAAAAATTAGAATACTAAAAAAAGTATGATAATGAAAATATATATATATAATACAAAAAGTTGAATGGAATCACGTGAAAAAGTAAAGGTTGAGAATGAGAAGTAAATGAAATATAAATAATTTTAAAAAATAGAAAATATTAGAATAATAAAAATAATTTTTCTAAGCGAATGTAGAAATAAAAAATAAATTAAAATGAAAAATACAAATATAAATAAAAGGAACAATTTTTAAAAAAAAAAATTAATGTAATTACATGGTGTAATTACACCCAATTCTTAACCCTCCCTTGGGAATTGAGGAGTGTAATTACTATCCTTCAATTACACTAAGGGCTTGTTTGGAAAGCCACCCTGATAATTGGATTTGGTGTAATTGGGTGTAATTACACTATCTGTCATGTTTGGTTAGCCATGTAATTACCTGGTCAACATGTAATTTGGGTGTAATTGACAAGGTTAATTACACTCTCCAATTCACAGGGGGCTGTGAATTGCTGGTAATTACATGATGTAATTACAAGTGGATTTCTTTTTAATTTCTTCCTTTTATTTCTATTTTTATTTTTTTCGTTTTGATATTTTTTTTTTTTTTTAAATTCTTTTTAATATTTATTATTCTAATATTTTCTAAAATATATTTTTTTATTTTTTATTATTTATATTTCATTTCCTTCTCATTCTCAACCTTTACTTCATGTGATTCCATGCAATTTTTCATATTATTTTTTAAAAAAATTATTAGTGTATAATTTTATTAGTATTCTAGTTTTTAAATTAAAGTAAAATTTATTTTTGAGTAAAGTTATGGACTTACGTTTTTCTTTCCTTTTAAATCATATTTATGTATGTTATGTTGAAATTTGTCATAAGAGTATTATGTGAAATTTTTTGTTTTGAATTTAGAACTTATGTTATATTTTAAATTTCATTTGTTTTAAGAGTATTGACTCGATATTTTACATTGCAAGCTATTTTTTTAAAATTACACTTGATAGATTATCTTTTTGTCAAATGTTTTATAATTTTATGACATTATATCTATAATGTTAATCTTTTTGTCAAACATGCATTTCATGATGTTCAAAATTTTGTACTTTTAGTTTTTATAATTAATTTAATTAAAATATACTAAATTGAAAAATATAAATCAATGATTTTTTATAATATTAGTTATGGACATATGTTTATTAATTAATGTATTTTCAAAATACAATTTATATCTTAAATATTCAATTTAATATCATTTATAAAGACCCTTATTTGTCTAATATAAAATTTTAATTTTAAATAATTAATTTTTATTTTTAAAATTCAACTTAACCTTATGATTACACTTGTGCAATCAAACAGTACACTTGTAATTACACTGTGACAAACAAACATGTCAGCGTAATTACTAGGTTGTGTAAATACTAGGCCGGTAATTACTACCCTACTAATTACACCAATTCCAATTATCTGGTATCCCTCCAAAACAGACCCTAAATTCCTCTCTTGCCAAGTAATTACTTAGTCTACCAATCATGTCAAAAAATGTAATTACAACAAATTTCAATTACATGGTGACTTTTCAAACGGACCCTTAATCTCTTTTGTTTCTACTTTCTGTGTTTAAATTTATGTGACTTTTTCTTTCACATTTGGAGTCGCATAAAGGCATAGCTCTAAGAATTTTGACATGTGATTTTTATTTTTAAATTATTATTTTTCTTTTAGTGACCTATGAAATTTCAGTTTTTCATATTTCTTGATCTCAATCTCTATCTTTGGGTTGGTTTATTATGTGAAATTCACTGGAAAATTACTTTCATTTTTCTGAAGAAAGAGTGATAATTAGTCTATTAAAAAAATTATCGAGGTTAATAGAATCACCTTAAAGATAAAAAAGTATTGTTGAAAATTCTACTATTAGGGTTACTTATGTTTTTCTCATTATTTAACGAAGGAAAAATAACTTAATATATCCTCAACTTATCGATTTAGAGTTGATATACTCTTACAAAGGTGGGTCAGATATGCCTCTACTGTCACACTACTAGCCAATATATTCTTTTTTGATCTAACAAGAGTGAAAAGATTATTTTTTATTATTTTGGGTTTATTATGTTAATGGTTAAATTAATTTTTCACATATTTTCTTGTAAAATTACCATAGATGCTGCATTTTTTTTACAGATACAAAAAATAAATTACAATATAAACACAATAAATTTAGTTTTAATTTTTTTCTTACTTTTTTCTTTTTTATTTTTCATATTTTTATATTAAAAAATTGAAAGAAATAAAATTAAATAAGAATAAGAAAATCAATTTTAATAAGCAAATAGATCTATAAGAGAGATATTTAAAACTGAAATTAATCATAGAATCAAATAAATAAATAAAAATCAAGTATATCCTAAACTTTGCTAGAAGGAATTTATATATCTTACATGAATTTTTAAAAAATGAAAAATCAAGAGAATAAATTTGAAATTATGGTTTTCACTTGTGATGAAAATGATATAGATGAGGAGTAGGGGTGTACAAAATCGAACAAAAAAAAATACTATTGGATTATTAGGTTAATGAATTTTATTGATTTTATAAAAAAATAATTAGGTTATCGATTCGATTTTTATTATGGGTTATTGGATAAATCGATAACCCATTAAGATGATAATAATTTACTATTTTACCCTTCATAAATAAATACTACTCCCTCCGTTTCATTTTATGTGGCACCATTTGACTTGGCATGGTGTTTAAGAAAAAAAAAAGACTTTTGAAATTTGTGGTCTAAAACAATCCTTAGATATATGTGTGGTTGTAAATCATTTCATTAAAGGTAAAAAGAGAATTTTAAAACAAAATTATTTCTAGTTATAGTAAGGTGACATTCTTTTTTAGACTGATTAAAAAGGAAATGGTGCCACATAAAATGGAACGGAGGGAGTAATAGTTTAACATGACTAGCCCCCATATTACTATTCTATACTCTATAGTCTACACACTTCACAGTACTTCTATTTCACATCCGAAATTCCATAATATGTTTCGACTGTAACATATAATTATAGCCTTCGTACTACATATGATCTTATTGATGTAGTTTCTCATTATCTTTCTTTTTTCACTGTATAAAAGTATTTAAAATTGATTTTGCTTGTTCCACTATATTGCGTCAAATTGTTAGACAAGTAAGAAATCATATATTTATTTTATGAAATTTTTTTTATTGGGTAAATCAAAAATTAAATCATTAACAAATAAACACAATTTGCTATTGATTAACATATTTAAAAATCAAAATTAATAATACATAAAACACGAACTGCATACCCTACCCCAGTGAAGAGTATGATGCGAAGATAATAATCACTTTGATCAAGTTCCAAGATATATAGAGAGCATAGACCGTTCACCTTCTAAATCAAATGAAATGACGCGCCTTGATATTTATTACAACTACTGTATATCCTTTTCCGCCTCTTCACTTTCTCTCTAGGCTATAACTAAAGCATTAACAATGGCAGAAAATCCTTAAACCAAAAAAACAAAAAAATGGCAGAAAATTCAAGCACAGGTTCAGCAAATTCTAGTTCAGAGTCTGTGAGAGAAGAAGAGGGAATGGTGTCAAAGAAAAGAAAAAACAAGTATATTGAAGAAAAAAAGTACAATGTGACAAGGTTTCTTTACAATGATACTCCTTCCAATGGATATGGTGAAGAGAAAAGTCCTTCTCCGAAGAAGAAGAAGATGATGAAGCCCAAACCTCCCCTTTTTTCAAAAGTCTGGAGTGATGAAGATGAAATGTCCCTACTCACAGGTATCATTAAGTTCAAGGAAGAAACAGCTTGTGAACTTGCACAAAATATGGCGGAATTTCGTGCATTTATCCTTCCATCACTTACTCTTCAACCTACGCTTGTCCAATTTAGGGAGAAAATAAGGCGTTTCAGACAAAAGTATGAAAAGACTCTTGCCAGAGGAAATCCTTCTAATACAAACCCGCACGAAGTCAAATTGTTCAACTTATGTCAGAAAATTTGGACTCAACCTCCTAACTCATCCGGAACTCTACTGTTAAAGGAGAAGCACAACATTCCAGAAAACGGGAAGCCGGAAAAGCACATCGGAAAGGAGAAGCACAACATTCCAGAAACTGGGCAGCGGGAAAAGCAGAATCTACTGGTAAAGGAGAAGCACAACATTCGACCAATTCAGCAGCATAAAATTATCCCCGAAACTGGACTGGATGGGCAAACTATGGAAGATTTGTTCAAGCGACTAGCCAAAGATTTAGAACTTGTTGTAAATTCTAAGGCATGTTTGCGCGGAAATGATAATGAAGTTGGTATAAGAGTGCTTGACATTAGCCTAGAAAGTATGAAATTAGTGATAAAGTTGGGGAAATTGGTGCGGGAGAAAGCCACTTCGCCTGAGTTGGTATAACATGACTTATTTTTTGTTTTTCCCCATACCATTTCTGAGCAGAATTGTCTCATCTTTGTGTGTTGAATTGTATGTCAGCGAGATTCTCCGGAGCTACGGGAACAAGTGGTATTAAGGGCCTATCTGGAAGCCAAGATAGAGCATGCACAACTACTTTTAAATGCTTATGATGGTTTCATTAAGGTAACAATTTTATCTGCTTTGACTAGGCCTGATTATGTCTCACAAGATATTCAGATAAGTATAATGTCGTTTTGAAGGTGTCTTTAGTGGATCAGTTTCTTCCTTTATAGTTCATTGTTATAGAGAAATTTGGAATCTTCTGTAGATATTCTGAATCTTCTTGAAAGAGCTATATGCTGAAAGTTATTTGCTTCCCGCCGCGTACATTATAAATTCAGGTCTTTGATTTTCAGCACTGTAACTACTCTTCTGGTAAATGGTTTGGGCAGCCTTGTCTTAGGCTGAAATTTTGTAAATCTAGAGACTGGATTAAATTATTTAGACTACTTAGAAAATCATATGGATCTGATCAATAGTATTGAAAGTATCTAGAGACTGTTCCCTTATGCTTAAAGTTTAATATCTTTAATTTTCTTGCTTTCGTTAGGTAGGAATATAACCTGAATTTGCTCAACCCAGGCTACTATCAGATCTATATTTTATTATGACCATGAATGTCGGTTTAGGGATGTATAGATTCTTGAGAAGAGAGAACCCTGGACTGCCAAGCTTTAGACTATCCTTCTTGCTGGTTTTATTGTGCCTTATTCAGTGAAAGTTCCTAACTGCCACAAAGTACTATTTTCCTGTCGGAGTTATTCCGTTGTTAGGACTAGAGATTCTTTGGGTATACTTCTACAATGAAAATGTAGCGGATATTTGCTTTGATAATCCTATGTTACTTTGATCAATATATGGATGTTGCCATGTTGGACATGGTTGTGTGTCAGGTGTCTGGGATTTGCTGTGCTGAAGACTTCAAGTTTAGGATAAGGAGATAAAACTAAACTGCTAAACACAGATGTGGAATACAAACTACTAATCATGAGGTTAAGATTGCATACGTGTTATTTACTGTGCATTTCAATATGCTCTTCATTAATATCTAGTACCACTTCTAGGAAGCATGGTTGTAGGATTAGTCGAGCGATTCAAACAGATTGACCAGATACTGTTCATATCTTATGTAGTGCATTTATGTTGTTGTAGTTAAAAAACATGTATCTAGACTTTTGGGATGGGCTGGCTGCCTAGGTGTGCATTGGTCATCTCTTCTCTTCTGTTGGTGATGCACTCCTAGCCTTAAATGGCCGGGTTGTGTCTGCGGTATTGCTACTTTGAATTAATGAGAGTTCTCAAAGCAAACCTACGGTCTGTATATAATAAGTAACTATTATATGCTGACATTTTTCCCTGTTAGGAGCTAGAGATCATTTTTGAGGCTTTCAAGTAGCCAACTCTACCTTCAAATGAATGCGTGCTTTCTGTTTTCTTGTTCAAGTATTGAGTATCATTCTTTTTTATTATTAATATGTTAATTTTATCCTTTCTGCTGTCAACCGTCCTCTAATGCGTGATTTCTTACCTCCCTTTGTCAAATGGGCATTTTTATTGAAGTTCTAGGGCACACAGTGGAACACTTACCATTGGGCCAAATAAAAGAGAAACTTTAATCACTAAAACACCATTTGCATATTTCTGAACCAAAAGTTAATGGTTACACAGGAAGCTCTATTTTTACTAGTTATGTTTTTTTTAATTAAATCCACTTTTGTGGTGGCAGGGTTTGGCACTGACCCCTACCCCAGAGGTGGATCTAGGATTGATATTTATAAGTTCTACATCAATTCTCAAGTTAATACTAGACTAATAACTTTGTTCATAGATTTCTTAATATATATATACAAAAGCCATGGGTCTCATGTGAACTCGTAAGTCATAAATTACACCGTAGATCTGCCACTGCCCTATCCTGTTTATTAATAAACAATAAAATAGTTCATAGAAGGATGGGGACTAGACCTTAACTACATCTGGGAACATATCTTTGGTAATAAATGGGGAGTGATAGTATAGACACAGTGAATTTCCAAAGAATAGGAGGAGGATTCCTATTTACCCATAAACCAAGTAAGCAATAAATTTTGATAGACTCCTTCCATTTGGATTTGAGTTCACAAAAATTGTCTTACTTATTCTTAGTAAGTAGTCTTTCTCTTTGACTTGTGATTCTTAAATTGGGGAATTATACTTGTTTAGCTTGTATGGACACTTTGCTTCTCCTGGTAGATTCTCAAACTTGAATATAATCTTCATTTTTTGTAATGAAGCACCCCACTTGGCTAATGCATCTTCCTGTCACGGGCCTATTTTTAAAGGCAACATGGGATCTTCTTCCATAGATCTAGAAGAAAGATTCTTACATGGGCTCCACTGATACTTCATTTTCCATTCTTTCCTCCCAAAGGAAGTTCACGAAATATCTCTCGATAAGCATCAACACAGTTGTAGGAGGATCTTTAGCAGCTAGTATATGTAGAGACATTGTTTGAAGAGTGTGCTTATTGGCAACAACTGCCTTGCCACCCGTTGGCTGTACCTTTTCTTTAGTTGACTAGATTTGTTTATGATTGTTTTTCTGGTTGCTAGATGGTCTTGGGAATATTTTCACAAACACCTTTTTTGGTTCTTTCCTCGAGCCTTCTGTATTTATTCTCAACTAGAACAACACAATATAGTTTTGTTTCTTTTGCAATTTTCTCATTTTATGTGTAAATGATTGCTCATTTTGCTCATAATCTATTTCTCCCGTTTCAGCAAAATCTTACATTCATCTATAGTATTGTTCAAAGTCTGGAACACCCTCATATTGCACAGCTTGCCAGAATCCCTCTTCTTTGGATAATCTGTCATATCTTATTCCACCCAAGTACTATTTTTTCTACTTTGCCAAGTTGATCTTGATGCTTATCTTAGCCACATATAAGCTTGTGTCATATGCTCTGTAGTAACATTAGTGTTAGGAGTGGTGAGTAACATGTTTTCACTATGTGTATCTTCTGCGTGGACATTTCTTCATATTTTGATTGCATGATTGGCTTTAACTGATCCCCTTCACTTCAAGGCCTGAAAGTGAAAATCATCATTTCTGTTCCAACTGATTTAGGAGTCTGGATAGTACTTATGCTCCTACAATGAAAGTGTGAGGGAGATAACGGATCACTTTGTGTTAAACCATTGGTGGACTTAAAAATATCATGTCTTGCCATTAAAAATAACTGAATCCTTCTCGACTTGGACTCTAATTTATGTTTCTGGCTTTTCTCTCCTCTTTTTCTACTTTTTAATTTTCTCTTATTTTTATTTCTTCAGATAATTTTGTTTTATATTATTATTTTAACAGCCATCTCATCTTTTATATACATGTATAATTAGTTGGCCCATCCTTCTACCTATGAGATATCATGTGTCCCCTAATGTGGTGGTGCAAAACATGTGGATCACGTACTGTTGTGACTTGTGCCTAACTGAACACGTAAATAAACTAAAACAGCTCTATGTAGTTCTCTGAACCAATATTTAATGGTTACTCCGATAAGCTTATACACTAGTTTGGCTTTGTTGATATGTACATTAGAAACGACTAGCCTACCACTGCTAGCTTGGTCTTCGAAGATCCCTTTTGTCTTCCTTCAAGATTTGAGCTGAGATGCTTGAAAGATTTTAATTTGATTTTTATTGTTGAAAGAATGTTGTGATGGATCATATAATTGTGTTTTAACCAGTGCTACCTCTACTTGGTTTTTTCATTAATGTCTTGTTGTTTATGAATTATGATCTATCTAAAAGTTAATCACTCTTATCTTTCTCCTTGTGGAATTTTTTCCTTCGCCCCATCTTGTAGGATCATAGTAATGAAGCCCAGTCATCGGTGTCTGCTATCAAAGACTGAAGCTTATGGGTTCTGCATTCTATATGAAACTATCCTTGTTTTGTGTTAACAATGACAACTAGCTTTTCTGGTTGTCTGCTATCTGTATATATTTTTGCAGACTGCAACTAAGATTGCCTCTTGGATGTTTTAAAGCACTTTTGATGTTCCTACTTATCTTGTTTTGGAGCTAACATGGATTCTAAGATTTTATATGCCTGTGTTATCTTTATATATATTAAGGCTTGTTTTAAATATGTTGAGTTTGTACCATCGAAAATTAGGTTAAGCGGAGCACTATATATCTGACCTGGGTTTTAAGTGGGGTGGAGCTACAGTGTCCTAAGGGTGGCCAATTGGACATTTTTCACCAGAAAATTATATCGTATATACAAGTAAAATGCTATTCAAAACGGTTAAAAATTTAATACTTTGAACATCCTTGACACAACAAGATTTTGCGGCCCAATGGCTTGAGACTCTCCTTTATCACCCGTGAGTGCAGGTTTAAATAGGCGAGCGAAAGTTCGAATCCCTATAGCTACTCTTGAATTAATTCAAATATTATTCATCAAAATTATTCTTAATTAGAAATCTTCAATTAAAAATGAAAGTTTAGTAGCCAATTGAGTTTTAAATGATTTGACTTTTTATTTCTTTGCATTAAAATTTGAAATAAAATTTAAACGTAATTATTTGATTTAAAGTTAATAAACAAATTCTAACATATTTCTATAACGCTGCTAAAAGTGAGTAGAAGAAGACCTTTAAACGTAATTATTTGATTTAAAGTTAATAAACAAATTCTAACATATTTCTATATCGCTGCTAAAAGCGAATAGAAGAAGACCTTGTTTGATTCTACTACCATTTTTCATGCCTGGTTATTGTTGTCGTCACCAGAGATTAGTGAAAGCTTGAAACGTTAAAATGATTTCATTTTAAGCTGAATCCCCCCCCCCTGCCCCCCCGCCTCGATTTTTTTTGCTTTATTCGTTCACTTCATATTAAATTAAATTAAAATATTAAAGCTAAATATCATGCGGTTTGATTTTTAACATTTTGGAACATTTATTCATAAAAAAAATATTAATATTAGATAATTCAATTAAAAATTTTTGTGCATCTATTTATAAATTATATTTTTTTTGCTTATGTAATGCTTGGACCCCTTTCATGAAATTTCTAGCTCCGCCATTGATTTTAAGCTTTTTGGACAGTCATATCTTGTGTGAATGAAAAAACATGTCCGCTTTGTAACTTAGTCTTCTAAAATTGTGTAATGATCTTTTATAATATTTAATTTCATTATGTATGTCGTTTAGTTTTAAATTTATTTATTAGATAAATTAGTTGAATTTCTTCATTATGTGTAATGATATCTAACTATCTATCTATCTATCTAAACAGATAGACAGATAGATAATTTTAGGCTAGTAGCATGGTCGGTACGGTTCCCGAGGCTTTTGGTGTGAGTTTGTGCGATTAGGCGTTTTAACTTTCATGTTAAGGCCTAAGTTTGACCTTGGTCAACATTCTTGGTAAATGTACCCGGATGAGAATTCCGTCAATGCGGTTAGCTCCGAAATGTCGAGTTTGATCTCGAATGACCCTATGATTCTGAGGTTCTCAAGCTAATTCCGAGCCCCTTGTGAATTTTGGCTTAAAATAGAGTTTGAGTGTGGGACACACTTTTTGTCAAGACGACCTCGTATGAAAATTTTGACTGCTCAATTGATTCTGAAATATCAAATTTAATAGGATAGCATATTTCGTTTGCGTGCACGGGATTTCGAACGAATTCCAAGCACTCCCGTTGGAGATTTAGGAGTTGCCAGCTGATATGCATCAGCCGGTGCAGACCAAATTTGTAGATGAAAAAGCTAAAAGTATTTTAAAAAATCGATAATTGATGAACTGGAAAGAAAAAAATTAATGAAGAAGAACTACCTCTTCAATAACTTGAAATCGATGAATTGGAAAGAGAAAATATTTGAAATTCAAAAGTGGAGTGATGGAGGTAACTGGTGATACATGGAGTGATTTTAGGTGTGAAAAAAGGAACATAAATTGTGGAGTTAGAAGGTTACTAGTGATGTATCCGGAAAAGGGGAGAATGCGAGGAAAAGAGGGAGTTTTGTAAATTTTAGAAATGGTAAAGAATTTTAGAAAATATGGTGAAAAAGGGTGTATAATTAGATAATTTTTCCATGAAAGTAATGAAACTTTGAGTTTAAGCTTTTCACAGGCAATAAGGAGTTTGAAAATTAGAAACTATTTTTTGCTTTGTTTAAATAAAAACCTAGACAATTGTAATGACCCGGAAGGTTATTATCTTCATTTTCCGATCTTTTCAGAGTTTAGAGCTTTTCTGTAGAGACCTCAAGTAATTTATGACTTGCTGGGACTAACAATTCGGTAGCCGGGTCGTTTGTTTGGGTTTTGTACAAGGTTATGTGTTTTCAAGCCTTTGAAACTTGAATGATTGAGTTCAGGAAGACGGCATCAAAATGCAATTTTGACGGTTTCATCATCTCTGGAAGGGCCATTTTAGGCTAGAAGCATGGTTAGTTTGGACCCCGAGACTTTTGGTGTGAGTTTGTGCCGTTAGGCGTTTTAACTTTGAAGTTTAAGCCAAGGTTTGACTTTGGTCAACATTCTTGGTAAACATGCTCGGATGAAAATTCCGTCAGCACGGTTAGCTCTGAAATATCGAGTTTGGTCTTGAATGACCTTTCGTGCGGTTCTCGAGGCCTTCAATCTTATTTTGAGTCTTCTTGTGGATTTTAGCTTAAAATGGAGCTTGGGTGTGGAACCCACTTTTCATCGAGATGACTTCGGATGGAAGTTTTGATTGATCCATTAAGTCCAAAACGTTAAATTTGATGGGATAGCATATTTCGTTTACGTGCACGGGGGTTCCGAACGAATCCCAAACTCCTAGTCAGAAAATTTCAAGTTGGGTAAACCAGCTGATACACATCAGCCGGTGTAGAGCCTTTTTGGCCTTCGTGTTCGTAGGCCCTAGTGGCTGCATTCGGGGAGCTAAGTGCTCTTAGCCTTAGCGAGCGCAAGGGTTGTGGACCCCGAGGGCCGCGTTAGCGAGACTTTCTCCACGTTCACAGTGGCCTTTTCTCGCATGGGCCGCGATCGTGAGCCTTGGGCACCACGATCACGAAGAGCTTTTTGGACTGGTCTTTTAGATAAGACCAATCATGCATTAGCTCGACTCCAAAGTTTCTTTTGATGAGTTTAGGAGCTAGGGAGCTCCAAATTGAGTGATTCCTAGTGTTGGAGGTCCATGGTGAATGTGGCTACGCGTTGGAGTTTGTGGAAGTGCGGGAAACATCGGTTTGAGGTTATTCTTGCCTCAATTGGGCTGCCTATCATCTTTAATTGGTGTTTTAATCTTTTGTGTGTGTTTGGTCTATTCCGAGCACATAATTGAGTCCTATTTTGGGACAAAAGCACGGTTAGTCGATTAGGACCTTTTGACAAAGTCAATTTTGAGATTTTTGGTGCGGCCCCACATTCCTATTTCGACTCAACTTTTGGTCCATTTCCATCTATTGTGACTTTAGTGTCTAAACATCCATAATGACGTGGTGATCAATAATTTGATAGCACAATGGTGTTCGGAGGCATTTCAAGAGCGTTTAGCCTTTGTGAGGTGGATTTAAAGCGCTTGTGTTCGGCTTTGAGGTGGGCTTTGGTCTACTTTTTTGATTGAGCATCTTAGATAATGCCTAGTATAGATTTCATGTAGTTTCAGATTGTATTTGCTGGGTATTTAGCTTTCCTCTTGTTCATTCCATCTTTTCTTGAGTCCGTAGGAGCCTTGGGCATATTGTGGGTGTTAAAATCCTTAGTTTAGGCTTGTAGCTTTGCTTGTGGTGTAGTGATCTTGCTAATCCTTGTTAGGATTGATACATGGTGACCTTAGACTAGGTTGGACCTTATATGCTTTAGCTTGTGGTTTATCGCCCTTGTAGTAATGATTTGCTCCCTGTAGGACTTGTACTGAGTCGTTCTCCTTATGTTGGTGCTTGAGACCTTGGTGGCTCGTCAGAGTCGTAGATTGGTCCTAGCTATGCTCAGTTTTGGATTAAAGCTGTATGATTGGGGTAGGGTGTCGTCCCTTGAGTTGGTTCACCTTTTATTGATTTGAAAGCTCTTTTTTGATCCATTTGCTTGTTGTTTAGCAGTAGGCCTGTTATAATCTTATTTAACTTGATTATATTGTTGGGTCTGAGGCCATGTGCGAGGACCAGTGGTTCCCAGGTTAGTACTCTGCCCATTGGTAGCTTTGTTTGGTTGGTTGTGCAGTAATTTGACTTGAGTGCCTTGTTTAAATGTTGGTGATGGCATCCATGCATTGTTTGTTCATTCTCACAAATTTTGGGGTACAATCTCGAATCGTGCATTGGCATAATTACCGTTCATGATGAGATACTATTTTACTCAACTTTTATTCTAAATTGGTTTTTATTGGAAGTCGTACCACATGAATCACTGGTTGTACTGAATTTGAGACTTACGAGGCATCATGGACGTGTTCCTTTCCTACTTTGGATATTAGAGGCATTTGGGATGTGCTCAGTTTTTACTTGACTAGCTGGCATGTCGACGCCCTTTCTTGCATTCTTTGGTCTTATTAATGCCCCCGAGTTGCTCTTTCTAGCTGGGTTGGTTCCCCTGGTAGTTTATGGTCTAGTTGGGCAGCCCTCGAGTTACTCTTTCTAGCTGGGTTGGTGCCCTTGGGAGTCTATTGTCTTGCAAGGCAGGCCCTTTATTCGGTGCTTATGGTTTGAGGTTCAGATGGTCTTTGGTGGTCCTGCTACTCACCCTCATTCATATGCATTGCCTATCACCAGTATACTTGTTTGTTGATTGGACCCTCCGATTTATGGGGGCCGATTAGGTTATGGTTGCTGTTTGTACCTTCCAGTCTTATAGGGGTCCCATTAGGTTATTGTTTGACTACATTCTGTTTTTTGTTATTGTTTCCTTATTAGCTGATAGGATATGACTTTAGACTTGTGGCTGTGGGTCCTCCTGACCCTGGGTAGTTGACTTGGCATCTTAGTTTCTTATAAATAGGTTGTTGTCTTACGTTTTTGGTACGTTCTTGACTCGGCTTCTTACCCCTTGTATCCTGTTCTAATCTTTTTGCTTGTCTACTTTAGTATGTCCTATTTAGTTACTTGTGCATTGCTCTCCTTATTACCTATTGTTTATGTTTGTGTTGTCTTTTGAGCTCAGTAACCCAATGCCTACTGAATATCATTTTTGGTACTCATACAACACTTCTGTCACCTGCAGATCATAGTTCGAGTCATAGCTGTTGATTTGGAGTCGTGCGGAGCAGCTAGGAGTTTCAGAGACTAGGGTGAGCTTCTGACATTCAGAGTTACCGGTTTCCATCTACTTTGGCTAGGCTTACTCTTTACATTGCATTCAGAGACAACCTGTATTTATCTAGTATTTGTAAAAGCCTTGTACTCTTATTTTGGAATAGATGCTTGATTACAGACTGATGTTAGATCTTAGGATGGGTCATTGTGTTGCATTTCTATTGATTACCCTTTCTTCGCTTCGTTATAAACTTTATGCTTCTTGTTGTTGGCTCCCGCTTGGTAGTCCGCTGCTTATGGCTCCAGACTAAGGGTTAGATTTACCTACTGGTGGGGTGTAGTAGGTACCATCATGATCTGAGAAATCGGGTCGTGACAACAATGTAGTTTTTTCTTTTAATGGATTACTCTTATTTATATATTGAAAAAATTTTAGTAAATTATTTTGTGTATGTTGTAAAAGAGTAAAAAAATGTATTGCTATGATTATGCGTAGAAAAGCTTTAATTAAGTTCTACCTAACCAAACACGTGATCCTCTTACAAAATTGAACCCACTTTACCACTGGACCAAAGCCAATCTTTGGTTCAAGTGGGGTCAAATACTAATCTATCGTTATATTTGTTCAAGAACAAATCAAATATACTTATATATGTAGTGTAATATTTTGACGAAGAGAATTTATATGGACCCTCTTGACACTATATAGGTCTTGCCGTAGCTTAAAGTAAACTTTGAATTCAATTAAAATTGTTTCCATTTAAAATTTTGATTAATTACTAAGGGACTATATTTGTTAGTATTGAAATTAATTCTGACATTTTTTGTGAAATGTGAATGAAGAAATTATGTATTGGTTTGGATTTATGTTGTTTATCTATATTTTTTTTATTACTTTTTGCATTATATGTGCGAGGAATTTTGTGTGACAAAATTTATTCCCTTGCTTATTTATAGTTTAATTTAATTTAATGTGATCAACTTGATCATTTTCAAGAATATATACACTTTTATTTAATTTAAATATATTATTTAATATATTTTTGTTGATTTTTTTGATTACCTATCATTGGTATACGTAATTCTATTTGTATATAGTGTACTTCATTTTATTATTGTTTAGAGTATGTCTTCGTTTATCAATATTAACATAATTTTAACTTTTATTATCAATAATGAAATTTGTTCACTATATTTAATTTTACTCTTTAACTGTTAGTGTGATAGTGAGTTATCATGATACTGTTTATGTACACTTTTTAATTTGAAAAATTCATATTTTAAAATTTTTGTACATAATAATATAATGTACACCTAACGAGTTTGTTCTTTTTATAGATTTATTATTAATTAACACTTTACACACGTGCAAAACACGTACACTTAACTAGTACTACTATATTAAGAGCACGAAGGTACTACAAAAAAACCCCAAATTGCCAACAAATTTTACTAACAACTCAAATTAGTTAGTATATTAGCTAAACATTACTAACAAATTTGCAACCGAACTATTCTTCAGAATTTAGCAACGAATATCGCCAACCGAAATGTTACTAACTAAATATTTTAGTTGGTAAATTTGGCGGGAAAAAATGATGCCTAATTTAGCAACTTTCTACTAGCGGATTACCAACTTAAATATTACTAACACACACCTTTTGTTGGTAATATTACCAACGAAGTATACATTAGTTGGTAAATTTGATTAAAAAATATAGTTTATTAAGAAATTACCAATCAATCATTTATCAACGATAAGATTTGTTACTAATTTTACCAACCAATTAAATATGTGTTGGCAAATTACTAACGGATTGATACTTGTCGGTAAACTTGCTAACAAATACTCGATCGGTTGAAATTTTTTACCAATAGATAAAGATTGTAGTTTATAAATTACTAACATATTAGAAATAGTTGATAATATACCAATCATTTTTTAATCCGTTCGTAAAATTTACCAACATATTCATCTCTAGTTATGTAATGACCTTCAGGTTGTTTATGTGTTTATGCCTCCTGTTCGTCGTTTAGAACTTTCCTGTAGCGACCCCAAATCATTTATGACTTGCTGGGACTGACACCTCGGTCACCTTGTCGTTCGTTTAGTTTTTATGTGAGTTTTTGTGTTTTGGAGCTTTTGAACTTTGAACGATCATTTTCGATCAAAATTTCAAGAAGATGACATCTGAATCCAATTCTGACGATCCATCAGCTTCGGAAGGGTCATTTTTGGCTAGTAGCATGGTCGGCATGACTCCCGATGTTTTCAGTGTGAGTCGGTGCAATTAGGCGTTTTAACTTTAAAGTTTAAGCCTAAGTTTGACTTTAGTCAACATTATGAGTAAACACGCTCGGATGAGAATTTCGTCAGCGTGGTTAGCTCTGGAATGTCAAGTTTGGTCTAGATTGTGAGCCCCTCTGTTGATTTAGACTTAAAATGGCGGTTGGGTGTGGGACCCATTTTTTTTATCAAGATGACCTCGTATGGAAATTTCGACTGCGCCATTGAATCTGGTATATCGAATTTGGTATGGTTGCATATCTCATTTCTGTTCTTGGTTCGGAGCCCCGTCGAAGTTTTTAAGTTTTTGAAAAAAAAATGCTGAAATCTGGTGCATTTACAACAAAAATATCAGCTCATTTTGGAAACTTCAAAACCCCATATCTCTCTCATTTCTTGGCAAAATGAGGTGATTCAAAGTGTGAAAGCTTCAATCTGATGGTGGCTTCATTGTATAGTTATCGAAAGTTGTCAGGTGCATGTCGTTCGAGGTAAAATCATGATAAACCAGACTGCTGTAGCTCTTTTCTGGTTCTTGATTTTGGCTATATTGATTTGGTGATATCTTGCTCATTTTAGCTCAGTTTTGGTAATTCGAAGTTCCACGTGTTAGGAATTATAAAGGCTACATTGTGGAGTGTTCAAGGAGTGCTGAGACTATTTCAATTTTGGTAAATTCTAAGTTTTACTTGCTGTGTGTTTTCTTAAAATTAGTTAAAGTGTGATTTATTTGCATATTGGGTTTTTGCTGCGTTTCGAGCCTCAAATTGTATTCCATTTTAGAACACCAGTTCGGGGTACTGTATTGGATCTTTCGGCTGAGTAAAGTCTGGAAATTCCGGTGCGGATCTAACAATTCCTATTTGACTCTAAAAATTAGTCAGCTCCATTTTGGGTGATTTTGGTGTCTAAAGGACCGTATTGACATTGTGATCCTATGTTTTATAGTGTGGCAACATTTAGAGGCCGTTCAGAAGGGAAAAACTCCGACAATGTGATATGGAGCGCTCGCGATCGGCCTACAGGTAGGCTA
This sequence comes from Solanum appendiculatum, assembly GCA_018342035.1. NCBI lineage: Eukaryota > Viridiplantae > Streptophyta > Magnoliopsida > Solanales > Solanaceae > Solanum > Solanum appendiculatum. Next base: position 330,766 of record JAGDQO010000727.1, read on the forward strand.
TGATTTCCTTTCTATCTAGATTGAGCCTGAATGGGTGAACTCATGTTGATTAATGTGAATTGGGGGTGGGGACCTAGTATTCTTACCTGCGGGGACCTAGTATTCTTACATCTCTTCTTAGATACCATATTTTAGGTTTGATCGGCATTATTTCGGGCATAGTATCTTGCTAGTTGGGTGGTTTGGGTTTGTGCATGCTATCTGATTTACTTGAATTTACTTGTTTTATTATGCATGTCTAGCCTTAGCCTAGGATTGACCGGTGTTTCCTTAGACTCTCGAGCTTTTTGTTTTACTTTATCTCCAATGTCATTTCGGACAGACTAGATCCTTATAGACTGGAATAGCAGAATTGAGTCTAATAGTATGAGCCTTAGTTTAGGCGAATTCATGCTTATTAGATCTTCTATCCCCTCTCTCTCCCTATTTCTACAGTTCCAAAGTGTAACCGGATGTTTATGCTATTGCGACGATTGGAGATTGAGTTGTACTAGGCTTGGAGCCTTCTGTTGATACCTTTGGGTGGGCGCCGCCCATGGTGACTTGACTTGACATGGGATTCTCCTTGGAATTGACACACCCTTGGCACTCTTGTTGGTTAGGTTATGAGTTGGTTGGTTGCAGTGACTATTTACGATTTGAGGCTATTATTTCTAGTTCGAGGCTGTTATTTCTAGTTTGAGGCTGACATTTTATGGTTCGAGGCCGTTATTTCTAGCTTGAGACTGATGCTTTCGGTTCGAGGCCCAGATTCTATTATTTTGGGCTCGAGGCCTAGCTTTTACAACTTTGGATTCGAGGCCCAGATCCTATCACTGTGGGTTCGAAGCCCAGTTGACTTCTTTTGGACTTGGGTTTAAGTATCCTATTCTTGTAGTCTTAACTATTCTGTGTACCTGTCGGGCTTATGGGGGTCAGTTAGGGTTTTATCCAAACTTGCGCACGAATTTACCTTCTGGCTTATGGGGGTCTATTTAGGTTTAGTTTAGCTATACTTAGATTTACTTTTAGTATGCTCGTGTGCTTTCTTTCTTTTTCCTGCTTTGACCTCTGTGTGTGTTTAGATTCTCCCTTTTCAACTTGTTTTTACCTTTCTTGCTCAGTCGGCCTTTGATGCCTACTGAGTACTTGTTGTTTTGGTACTCATGCTACACTTTGCATCTATTTCGACATGCAGGTGTAATGACCCTCCAGGTAATTTCTGTGTTAATGCCTTCTTTCTGTCATTTAGAGCGTTCCTGTAGCAACCCCAAGTCATTTATGACTTGCTGGCACTGACTGTTCGGTTGCTTGGTCGTTCGTTTGGGTTTTATGCCTATTTTTCTGTTTTGGAGCTTTTGAACCTTAAAAAGTTGATTTCGGTCATAACTTCGGGTAAACGACCTCAGATGGGAATTCTGACGATTCCATCAGCTTCGGAGCAGCCAATTTAGGCTAGGAGCATGGTTTACTTGAGTTCGGGGGTTTCCGGTGTGATTTTAGGGCCAGTTAGCTCTTTAGTCTTTGAAATTTTGTTTAAGGTTGACTTTGGTCAAGATTCTTGGAAAATGCACTTGGATAAAGATTCCGACAAAGTGGTTAGTTTTGGAATGCCGAGTTTGACTAGAACAACCTTTCGAGAATTATCGAGAGCTTCCGATATGATTTTGAGGCATGGGTAAAAATTGGCTAAAATGGTTAAATGGGTATGAGACCCACTTTTTATCGAAACGACCTCTTATGGAAATTTCAACTGCGCCATTGAGTCTGGAACGTCGAATTCGAGGGGCTAGCATATTTCATTTGCGTGCACGGAGTTCCGAACAAATTCTGAGCACCCCATAAGAGTTTTGGAATTGTCCAAAACTCAGCTGGTGCAGCTGTCAAAACTGCAGACTAATTTACTCTCCGTGTTCGCGGGATAGGCTCTGCGTTCGCGGGATAGGCTCTGCGTTCACGGGATAGGCTCCGTGTTCGTGGATGTGTGGGAGAGTCTACTCCGCGTTCGCGGAGGTCTGTGAGACTGGGTGTATCCCTGTTCTTCGCGTTCGCGGAGGTCTGGGTCCATGAGCTCCGAGTTCGCGGAGGCCTGTTTAGTAAGAGGTTCCTTGTGCTCCGCGATTGCCGAAGGCTCTCCGCGTTTGCGGAGGTTTCTGTGTGTGGGAGCAGGTTGTTCTCCGCGTTCGCAGAGGTCTACTGGGTGAGGGTGATCCTTGCCCTCCGCGTTCGCGGGCCTGGTGCCGCTTTCGCGGAGGTATGTGCGAAGGTGGAGGTTTTTTCTCCACGTTCGCGGGCCTGGGGTCACGTTCGCGGAGCTTTGGGGAGATTACTCTGCGCGTTCGCGGAGGGTTCGCTGCGTTCGAGGAGAGGAAGGACCTGTCAGTGTCTATTTAATAAGGTCAAAGCTCCCATTTTGGAGAGCTTCAAACCTTCATAAAAATCTCCTCGGTGGTCGGTTTTCGGTGATTCGAAGTCCCAGGCGTTCAGATTCTCGTTGGCTTCGTGGGTTTTAGGTTGGGGGTCGTTGGGTGTTCCTTGTTTTCCATGAAATTGAGGGTAAGTTCCTTGTTGTCCTATTTTTGTTAAGTTTTGTGATTTGTTGTTGTGGGCTGATAGGAGTGTATCCGACCTCTATTGGGCGATCCAGTTTGGGGAAGGATTTGAGACCTTTTCAAGGAGTCAATCTGGAAAATCCAGAGCGGGTCCCACTTTGCTGGATTTGACCCAAAAATTGGTATGTCTTTGAATTTGTTGTTTTTAGTGTCAAACGGCCGTATTGACGTTGTGGTTCTATTTTTTATAGCGTGGCAGCAGTTTGAGGATGTTCGAAAAGTGAAATCTCTGGTTGAGTGACTTGGAGCGTGCGTGATCGGCTTTTTGGTAGGTTACAACTTCCTTTCCTTCTAGATTGAGCTTGATTGTGTAAATGCTGCTATATATTTGTGAATCTGGGGTGGTGAGCTAGTATTGTTTCCCTGTTACCCAATTTCCTAGTTTGGAGTTGATTGTTGGGTTGTTATGAGTTAGTATCATTCTGTAGGTTGGGTTGTTGAATTGATTTGTTGTATATGTTATTATGGGGTATCTGTTGGTCGTTATCTGATGTTGCATGAGTGGGTCAGGGTGATTTCACTTTGTGATTGGCTGATTATCGCGAGTATGCCTTAGAATAGGCTGTTATGATGATGACTTAGTCCCATGTATTTGGTTGACTTGAGTATGTATCCGACGTCGATCGAATGTACTAGATCCTTATAGAATGGTATATCAAACTTGGGTCTGATATTATGAGCCTTAGTATAGGCGTTTTTGTGGCTTTCGGACCTTCCAATTATTCTCCCTTGTCACTGCGACTTTTGGGATGCTGTCTTCACGCCGACGATCGGCTGGATTGTGCTAGGCTTGGAGCCTTCAGTTGATATGCTTGTGAGGGCGGCGGCCCGAAATGTTTACTTTGACGTGGTAATGTTTGGATTGCGGTATTCCGCTTGGTTTTGAGTATATGAGGGGAGTGGACGGCGATCCACGATATATGAGATATTAGAGGTCCTTTGTAGAGTGATGTGTGGCACACTCGTCTGGCTGGGCCAATGCCCCCAGAGTGATGAAGGGTACACTCGTCTAGCTGGGCCAATGCCCCCGGAGTGGTATATGGCCTGCTCGTCTGCATGGGCCAATCCCCTCGGAGTGTTAGATGGCTCACTTGGCTGGCATGGGCGGGCCCTAGGGCAATGCCCCCGGAGTGATAGCCTAGGGCATATCCCCACCTTTCTCGCAACACTTGGCTAGCCGGGCCCATCCCCCCGGAGTAGCTTGTAGGATTAGTTTAGAGGTTGGAAAAGTCATACTAGTGATCGGTTGAGCATTGGTCGGGCGATCGATTCAGAGTTCGGTACCTTGGATCTTGTAGTTCTAGTTTTAAGTGTACCTATCTGGCTTATGGGGGTCCGTTCGGGTTTTTATTTAAACTTGCGTACGAGTGTACCCAGAGGGTCTTATGGGGGGCTCAACTAGGTTTATTGTAGTTATTCTGTTGTATCTCCTTTCCACTTGTTCCGTTTCCGTTTTGTTGACCTCTGTTGTTGTTGTTGCTGATTTTATCTTGTCTGCCTGTTTTTACCTTTCTTGCTCAGTCGGCAGATGATGCCTACTGGGTACCTATTATTTAGGTACTCTTGCTACACTCTGCATCTATTTTTGTGATGTAGGACCGAGTACCAGCTATCAACGTTGATATCAAGCCTGTTGTGGTCTGTTCAGGGGACGAGGGTGAGCACTTGGCGTTTTGGGATTACTAGTCTCCTTCTGTATATATATATTTTGGCTTGTCTTTTGTTTTCGAGGCAGTTGTTTCTGTGGTCCACTTTTGGGACTTGTACTCTTGATTAGTAGTTCTGTACTTGTGACTTTCTAATTTTTCGAGGTGTTGTATATATTATTTTGGTCTCGTTCCAGCTTTCGTATTTGTACCCTTGTTTTATGCTTCCGCTAGTTTGAGGATTTGTTTTCACCCTTATTCCCATTACTGTTGGATTCCGGGAGAGGGTTTGGGCTGGCCTACTGGTGAGTTGGTAGGCGCCATCATGACTTGAGAAATAGGGTCGTGACAAATTGGTATCAGAGCCTAGGTTCGTTGGTCTCACTTGTACAGAACTAACATCAAGTAGAGCCTTGAGGATTGATGCGGAGACGTCCGTGACTTATCTTCAAGAGGCTACAGGATGTCCTTAGGATGTTGTCTTATTTTGTATCCTTTTGTGCGTTGCTGCCCAGTTGGTTTCTTGAAATCTCAGCTGTTCCGTTTTGTTACAGGGATTGCTCGTACGCTTAGGGGAGGTGGTGCTGCGGCACCAGGCCGAGATAGAGAGAGGACTCCAGAGCCGAAGATGTAGCCTCAAGCAAAGCAGATTCCTCCTCAGTCGGTGGGGTCGGGACCAACCCAGCCACCACTAGCACCAGCTGTGGCTTCTAATCTTTAGGGCATGCTTGCCCAGATTCTAGCAGCTATCGGGAGTATACAGCAGTAGAAGCCGGCCCCAGTACCAGTCCCAGAGCCGGTTCAGGCATAGCAGGACCAGCCTGCAGTAGTGGCACCAGAGGTTATTCAGCCGCCAGCACCAACCGTGGTTCAGCTGGACCCGTTGGATGGGGTTATGCCTCTGCGAGAGCAGATGATGCTCGGGGTATTTCTTAGACTATCACCGCCGAGGTTCTCAGGGACTGTGGGGGAGGATGACCACGAATTCTTGACTACTTGCCGGGAGAGGTTGCAGACCTTGGTTTGGTGGAGTCTAGAGGAGCTGACTTCACAACTTATTAGCTAGATGGACCAGTTAGACAACGGTGCATTCATTCATTGGGACCAGGCCAGCTGGAGCACCACCAGTATCGTGGGAGAAGTTTTTCGAGGCTTTTCTGGCCAGGTTTATTCCACAAAGCGTCAGTGATCGGCTTCGTGATGAGTTCTCGAGGTTGGAGCAGGGCTCCATGACGGTGTCTGAGTACGAGACCTGATTTCCTGAGTTGTCCGACATGCCACCATGATTCTACCTATAGAGGAGGAGCGGCTCCGATGCTTCGTTAGAGGGTTGAGACTACAGCTGAGGATTGAGTCGCAATCATTGTTGGCAGCGGGCTTTTCCTTTCTAGAGGTGGTAGACCATGCCCGTACTATTGAGCATCTTCGCCGTGAAGCCCAATGGGGCAGCAGCAAGAGGGTGAGACAGGATGGCAGGACAAGTGGGCCCCGTTCTAGGTCGAGAGTCACTCAGGACTAGTTTATCTAGGGGTTCCAACCAGGACAGTCCAGCTGCCCGTTTCAGGCAGCGTTGCAGGCCTCCGAGGGTGATCAGCACCGTCAGAGCGGTTATAGTACTTGTCTGAGTCAGGGCCGAGGTGGGTTTCAGACAGGTGCATCAGGTCGGGGTGGCCAACCTCCAGCAGTTAGCAAGGCTTCCCAGGGTTGCTTCACTTGTGGGGAGCTCAGTCATTGGGCCAGGGAGTGCCCTTCATCTAGATCAGCTTTACCAGCCCCTCAAGCAGCGAGGCCGGTTTCGGCAGTAGCACCTCCAGCTAGAGGAGGGGGTCAGCAGCAGTGTTCTCTAGGAGGCAGGACAGGTGGCAGAGGGGATGCGAGGGGTAGGGGAGCCCAGGGCCACTTTTATGCAGCTCCAGCCAGGGCAGAGGCCGAGGCGCCAGATGACGTGATCACAGGTACGATTCTCTTATGCCATCAGCCCGCTTCAGCCTTATTTGATCCCGGCTCTACCTATTGTTATGTGTCGGATTACTGTGTGCCTCGATTGGGAGTGAGTCCTGAGCCCTTATCGGTTCTATTGAGTGTTTCGATCCCAGTAGGGGATTCTTTAGTAGTGTATTGGGTTTGCAGGTCCTGTGTGGTGACCATTCGGGGGGCAGGACACTCTGGTTGATCTTATTATACTGTATATGGTAGACTTTGATGTGATTCTGGGTATGGACTGACTATCTCCTCACCGGGCTATCTCTGACTATTATGCCAAGACCGTGACTTTAGCCATTTCTGGTATACCACCGGTGGTGTGGCAGGGTTCTTGTAGTCGCACACCAGTTCGAATGATTTCTTGTATTCGAGCCCAGAGGCTGGTGGACAGCGGATGCTTGGCTTACTTGGGATATGTCAGATATGTGAGTAGGGAGGGCCCTACAGTTGATTCAGTGCCTGTTGTCCGAGAGTTCGCAGATGTGTTTCCTGCCGATCTTCCTGGCCTACCCCCAGATCGGGACATTGACTTTGGCATAGACTTGGAGCCGGGTACTTATTCCATTTCTATCCCACTATACCTCATGGCACCTGCAGAGCTCAGTGATCAGCTCCAGGATCTCTTGAGTAGAGGGTTCATTAGACCTAGTGTATTGCCTTGGGGTGCTCGAGTCCTGTTTGTGAAGAAGAAGGACGGCACCATGCAGATATGTATCGATTACAGGCAGTTGAATAAGGTGACGGTGAAGAACCGTTATCCTATGCCTCGTATTGATGACCTATTTGACTAGCTTCAGGGTGCTACCGTGTTTTCAAAGATCGAATGAGATTTGGGTACCATCAGCTGAGGATTAAAGTAGAGGATATCCCTAAGACAGCATTTAGGACTCGCTATGGCAAATATGAGTTCCTGGTTATGTCTTTTGGGTTGACTAATGCCCCTTCCACCTTTATGGATTTGATGACTCGAGTGTTCAAGCAGTACTTGGACTCCTTTTTCATTGTCTTCATCGATACATTTTGGTATACTCGCGGAGCCATCGTGAGCATGAGTAACATTTGAGGATAGTGCTCCAAACTTTGAGAGATCATCGGCTCTATGCCAAGTTCTCAAAGTGCGAGTTTTGGCTTGAGTCTATTGCATTACTGAGGCACGTGGTGTCCAAGGATGGTATTATGGTGAATCCATTGAAGATTGAGGCTATTCGTAGTTGGGCTAGGCCCACTTCTGTGACTGAGATTTGGAGCTTTGTCGGATTGGCAGGGTACTACATACGCTTTGTTGAGGGTTTCTCCAACTTAGCTGCGCCTTTGACTCGATTGACTTGACAGGATGTTCCCTTTGTGTGGTCGGAGGAGTGTGAGAGGAGCTTTCTGAGGCTCAAGGAGTTGCTTACCACCGCTTCTATATTGACTCTTCCAGTTGAGGGTGAGGGCTTCACGATCTATTGTGATGCATCCGGCATTGGTTTGGGTTTTGTTCTGATGCAGCATGTCTGAGTTATTGATTATGCGTCGAGGCAGCTTAAGCTGCATGAGCGCAACTACCCCACTCATGACTTGGAGTTGGCGGCAGTAGTTTTTGCACTTAAGATTTGGAGGCATTACCTGTATGGAGTTCATTGTGAGATCTACACTGATCACAAGAGCCTTCAGTACATCATGACTCAGAAGGACCTTAATTCGAACCAGCATCGATGGATTGAGCTCTTGAAGGATTATGACCTCTCTATTCTCTACCATCTGGGCAAGGCAAATATAGTAGTGGATGCCTTGAGTCAGAAGGCAGTGAGTATGGGTAGTCTGGCCTTCCTTTCTGTGTTGGAGCGACCCTTGGCCTTGGACATTCAGTCCTTAGCCAATCAGATGATCAGACTTGATGTTTCAGATTCCTGCAGGGTGTTGGCATATTTTGGGGTTCAGTCATCTCTGCTTGATCAGATCTGTAGCCGTCAGTTTGAGGATGGGTCTTTGGTAGAACTCACAGATAGAGTGTTGGCAGGTGATGTCGGGCAAGCTACCTTAGATTCAGATGGGGTCTTGAGGTTTGCTGGCCGATTATGTGTTCCCAGAGTAGATGATTTGATCCAGCTGATCCTTAGCGAGGCCCATGACTCCAGATACTCTATTCATCTGGGCACAACTAAGATGTATCGTGATTTGAGGCAGCATTACTAGTGGAGCGGTATGAGGAGGGACATCTCAGACTATGTGTCCCGTTATTTGTGTTGCCAGCAGGTGAAGGCCGAGCATATGAGGCCTGATGGAGAGTTATAGAGGTTATCCATTCCTGAGTGGAAGTGGGAGCGCATCACTATGGACTTCATTGTTGGGTTGCCACAGACTCCTAGGGGTGTTGACAGTATCTGGGTCATCATGGATCGGTTGACCAAGTCAGCACACTTCATCCCTGTTCATACATCCTACCATGCTGAGAGGTTAGCCCGTATCTACATCTGGGAGGTAGTCCGTCTTCATGGTGTGCCTGTTTCTATTATCTTAGACTGGGGCCCACAGTTCACCTCCAGCTTTTGGAGAGCATTTCAGGAGGAGTTGGGCACCCTTGTGGATCTTAGCACAACATTTCACCCGCAGACTGATAACCAGTCTGAGCGCACTATTCAGGTTCTTGAGGATATGTTGCGAGCCTGTATTATAAACTTTGGAGGTTAGTGGACCATTTCTTGCCCTTGACAAAGTTTGCGTACTATAACAACTACCATTCCAGTATCCAGATGGCCCTTTTTGAGGCCCTATATGGTAGGCATTGTCGCACTCTAGTCGGTTGGTTTGAGTCTTCGGAGAGTAGGCCGCATGGTACAGATCTGTTTCTAGAGTCCTTGGAGCATGTGAGGTTGATTCAAGACAGGCTCAAGACGGCTTAGAGTAGACAGAGGAGTTATACAGACCGCAGGCATCGACTGTTGAGTTTTGCCGTGGGCGACAAAATATTCCTTTGAGTATCGCCTATGAAGGGCGTGATGAGATTTAGGAGGCGGGGTAAGCTTAGCCCCAGGTATATCGGGCATTTTGAGATTTTGACGGCAGTTGGTGAGGTGGCTTATGAGTTAGCTTTACCTCCAGCATTCTCAACCGTTCATCCAGTATTCCATGTTTTGATGCTGCGCCGATATGTTCCAGATGAGTTGCATGTGCTCCAGTATGATGCTGTTGAGTTGAATGATCGCTTGACCTATACAGAGGAGCAATTGTTATTTTGGCAAAAAATGTGAGGCAGCTGAGGTCGAGAGTCATTCCTGTGGTTAAGGTCCGTTGGAGGCATTGTCCAGTTGAGAAGGTTACCTGGGAGATCGAGCAGGAGATGCGAGAGCAGTTACCCAGCTTGTTTGAGCCCTCAAGTACTTCTTGATCCTTACTTTCGCGGATGAAAGTCCATTTAGTAGTGGATATTGTAATGACCCTTCAGGTCATTTCTGTGTTAATGCCTTCTTTCTGTCGTTTAGAGCATTCCTGTAGCGACCCCAAGTCATTTATGACTTGCTGGCATTGACTGCTCGGTCGCCTGGTCGTTCGTTTGGGTTTTATGCCTATTTTTCTGTTTTGGAGCTTTTGAACCTTGAAAAGTTGATTTTGGTCATAACTTTAGGTAAATGACCTCAAATAGGAATTCTCATAGTTCCATCAGCTCCGGAGCGGCCAAATTAAGCTAGAAGAATGGTTCGCCTGAGTCTCGGGGTTTCCGGTGTGATTTTGGGGCCAGTTAGCTCTTTAGTCTTTGAAATTTTGTTTAAGGTTCACTTCGGTCAACATTCTTGGAAAAGACGCTCGGATGAAGATTCTGATAGTGCGGTTAGCTTCGAAATGCCGAGTTTGGTCTAGAATGATCTTTCGAGAATTATTGGGAGCTTCCGATATGATTTTGAGGCCTCTGGTAGAAATTGGCTAAAATGACTAAATGGGCGTGAGACCCACTTTTTGTCAAAACTACCTCGTATGGAAATTTAGACTACACCATTGAGTCTGGAATGTCGAATTCGAGGGGGTAGCATATTTTGTTTGCCTGCACGGGGTTCCGAACGAATCCCGAGCACCCCATCGGAGTTTTGGACTTGTACAAAACTCAGCTGGTGCAACTGTCAAAACTGCAGACTTATTTACTCTCCGCATTCGCAGGATAGGCTTTGCGTTCGCGGAGGTGTGGGAGAGTCTATTCCGCATCCGCGGAGGTTTGTGAGACTGGGTGTGTCCCTGTACTCCGCGTTCGCGGAAGGCTCTCCGCGTTCGCGGAGGTCTGGGTCCCTGAGCTTCACTTTCGCGGAGGTCTGTTTGGTGAGAGATTCCTTGGGCTCTGCATTCGTGGAAGGCTGTGTGTGTGGGAGCAGCTTGTGCTCCGCGTTCCCAGAGGTCTTTTGGGTGAGGATGATCCTTGCTCTCCGCATTCGCGAGCCTAGGGCCGCGTTCGCGGAGGTCTGTGCGATGATGGAGGTTTGTTCTCCGCGATTGCGGGCCTGGGGTAGCATTCGCGGAGCTTTGGGGAGATTACTCTCTGCGTTCGCGGAGGCTTGGCCGCGTTTCCGGAGAGGAAGGACCTGGCAGTGTCTATTTAATGAGGTCGAAGCTCCTATTTTGGAGAGCTTCAAACCTTCATAAAAATCTCCTCGGTGGTCAATTTTCAGCGATTCGAAGTCTCAGGCATTCAAATTCTCATTGGCTTCGTGGGTTTTAGGTTTTGGGTCATTGGGTGTTCCTCATTTTCTGTGAAATCGAGGGTAAGTTCCTTTTTGGCCTATTTTTGTTAAGTTTTGAGATTTGTTGTTGTGGGCTGTTAGGAGCGGATTGGACCCCTATTTGGCGATCAATTTTGGGATTCGTGTTTGGGGAAGGATTTGAGACCTTTTCACGAAGTCAATTCCGGAAAACCCAGAGCGGGTCCCACTTTGCCCGATTTTACCCAAAAATTGGTCAGTCTCTGAATTTGTTGTTTTTAGTGTCTAAACGACCGTATTGACGATGTGATTCTATTTTTGTATAGCGTGGCAGCAGTCTGAGGCTGTTCGGAAAGGGAAGTCTTTGGTTGAATGACTTAGAGCACGCGTGATCAGCTTTTTGGTAGGTTACGGCTTCCCTTCCTTCTAGATTGAGCTTGATTGTGTAAATGCTTGTTGATATTTGTGAATCTGGGGTGGTTTGATAGTATTGTTTCCCTGTTACTCGATATCCTAGTTTGGAGTAGATTGTTGGGTTGTTATGAGTTAGTATCATGCTGTAGGTTGGGTTGTTGAATTGATTTGTTGTATATGTTATTATGGGGTATCTGTTGGTGGTTATCTGATGTTGCATGAGTGGGTCCGGGTAATTTCACTTTGTGATTGTCTGATTATCGTGAGTATGCCTTAAATAGGCTGTTGTGATGATGACTTAGTCCTATGTACCTGGTTGACTTGAGTATGTATCTGACGTCGATTCGGATGGACTAGATCTTTTTAGACTGGTATAGCAGACTTGGGTCTGATATTATAAGCCTTAGTATAGGCGTTTTCGTGGCTTTTGGACCTTTCGATTATCCTCCCTTGTCGCTGTGACTTTTGGGATGTTATCTTCGCGCCGACGATCGGCTGGATTGTGCTAGGCTGGGAGCCTTCGATTGAAATGCTTGTGAGGGCGGCGGCCAGTGATGTTTTTTCTGACGTGGTAATGTTGGGATTGTGGTATTCGGCTTGTTTTTGAGTATATGAGGGGAGTGGACGGTGATCCATGATATATGAGATAATGGAGGTCCTCTGCAGAGTGATGTGTGGCACACTCGTTTGGCTTGGCCAATGCCCCCAATTGATGAAGGGTACACTCGTCTGGTTGGGCCAATGCCCTTGGAGTGGTATATGGCGCGCTTGTCTGGCTGGGCCAATGCCGTCGGAGTGTTAGATGGCTCACTTAGCTAGCATGGGCGGGGCCCAGGGCAATGCCCCCGGAGTGATAGCCTAATCGGGGACAGCTGAGTATCGATTTATTTGGAGGGGTTGGCGTATCCCCGCCTTTCTCGCAGCACTTGGCTGGCCGGGCCCATGCCTTCGGAGTAGCTTGTAGGATTGTCTTAGAGGTTGGAAAAGTCAGACTAGTGATCGGTTGAGCATTGGTCGGGCGATCAGTTCAGAGTTTGGTTCCTTGGATCTTGTAGTTCTAGTTTTCAGTGTACCTGTCGGGCTTATGGGGGTCCGTTCGTGTTTTTATTTAAACTTGCGTACGAGTGTACATAGTGGGTTTTATGGGGGGCTCAGCTGGGTTAATTGTAGTTATTCTATTGTATCTCCTTTCCACTTGTTTTGTTTCCGTTCTGTTGACCTCTAATGTTGTTGTTGCTGATTCTATCTTTTCTGCCTGTTTTTACCTTTCTTGCTCAGTCGGCCAATGATGCCTACTGGGTACCTGTTGTTTTGGTACTCATGCTACACTCTGCATCTGTTTTCGTGATGCAGGACTGTTTTCCAGATTTTGGGAGATGTTGTATATATTATTTTGGCCTCGTTCCAGCTTTCGTATTTGTACCCTTGTTTTATGCTTCTGCTAGTTTGAGTATTAGTTTCCACCCTTAATTCCATTACTATTTGGTTCCGGGATTGGGTTTTGGCTGGCCTACTGGTGGATTGGTAGGTTCCATCATGACTTGAGAAATAGGGTCGTGACAGCCGATCCTAGTACCCATTACCAGCGGTGATCAGTTCCTACCATCTTTTGCAGCTGTGATTCGGAGGCGAGGGTGAGCACTTGGCGTTTTGGGTTTATCATGTCTTCTTCTTTTGTTTTAGCTAGTCTCTTTGCTTTTTGAGACAGATTTTGTTTGGTCTACTTTTGGGACTTGTACTCTTTTTGAGACAGGTCTATACTAGTGATTTCAAGGTTTTGGGAGGGTTTTCTTTATATATTTATTTTGGTTTTCTTCCGCCTTGTTGTCCTTTGTTTAGATTATTATTTGCACTAGTTTCTACCCTTACATTTATTACTCTATGTTATGGGTTAGGGGTTGGCTTATCTACTGGTGGGGTATAGTAGGTACCCATTCCAGAGTGAAAGTGGGATCGCATCACCATGGATTTTTTAGTAGGCCTGCCTCGAACTTCTAGAGGTGTTGATAGAATTTGGGTCATTATTGATCGGTTGACCAAGTCAGCACACATCTTTCTTGTTCAGTCTTCATTCAACATTGAGAGGTTAGCCCATATCTACATTTGTGAGGTTGTTCATCTTGATGGTGTGCCGGTCTCTATTAAATCAGATCGGGGTGCTAAGTTCACTTCTACCTTTTGGAGGACTTTTCAGGATAAGTTGGGCACTCGTGTTGACCTTAGCACAACCTTCCACCCACATACTTCAGTCAGAGTGTACTATTCCGGTTCTTGAGGACATTTTGCAGGCTTGTGTATTAGAGTTTGGAGGTTAGTGGGACCAGTTCTTGCGTTTGGCGGAGTTTGCATACAACAACATCTACCATTCTAGCATTCAGATGGACCCATTTGAGGCCTTATATGATAGGCGTTGTCGCTCTCCAGTTGGTTGGCTTGAGACTACTGAGCCTAGACCGCATGGCACAGACTTGATTAAAGAGGCTTTAGAGTAGGTGGGGGTGATTCAGGATAGGCTTCACACTGCTCAGAGTAGGCACCAGAGTTATGCGGATCGTAGACGGCGACCTTTGAGGTTCTCAGTTGGTGATAGAGTTTTTCTCCGTGTGTCGCCCATGAAGGGCATGATGAGATTAGGGAGGCGGGGCAAGCTTAGCCCCAAGTATATTGGGCCTTTCGAGATCCTTCGGATGGTTGGAGAGGTTGCATATGAGTTAGCTTTGCCTCCGATGTTCTCAGCTATCCACCTAGTTTTTGATGTCTCAATGATGTGCCGGTATGTTCCAGATGAGTTTCATGTGCTCCAGTATGATGCAACAGAGTTGGATAATCGCTTGACCTTTGTAGAGGAGCCAGTTGCTATTCTTGCCAGAGATGTGTGGCGATTGCGCTCGAGAGCCATTCCTGTGGTTAAGGTTTGTTGGAGGCATCGTCTAGTTGAGGAGGTTACCTGGGAGACCAGCATGATATACGAGAGCATCTTCCTGACTTGTTTGAGCCTTCAGGCACTTCTTGACTCTTACTTTCGCAGACGAAAGTCCCTTTTAGTAGTGGATGTTGTAATGACCTTCAAGTCATTTATGTATTTATGCCTCCTATTCGTTGTTTAGAGCTTTCCTGTAGCGATCCCAAGTCATTTATGACTTGCTGGGACTGACAGTTCGGTCCCCTGGTCGTTCATTTAGTTTTTATGTGAGTTATAGTGTTTTGGAGCTTTTGAACCTCGTATGATCATTTTCGATCATAAATTCAAGAAGATGACATCTAAATTTAATTCAGACGATTCCATCAGCTCCGGAAGGGTCATTTTGGGCTAGTAGCATGGTCGGCATGACTCCTGAGGTTTTCAGTGTAAGTCGGTGCGATTAGGCGTTTTAACTTTAAAGTTTAAGCCTAAGTTTGACTTCAGTCAACATTCTGAGTAAACGCGCTCGGATGAGAATTTTATCAGCACGGTAAGCTCCAGAATGTTGAGTTTAGTCTAGATTGACCTTTTGTTCATTTCCTGAGGCTTCCGAGCTAATTCTAAGCCCGTTTGTGGATTTTGACTTAAAATGGCGGTTGGGTGTAGGACCCACTTTTGTCAAGTTGACCTCATATATAAATTTTGACTGTGCCATTGAGTCCGGTGTATCAAATTAGGTATGGTTGCGTATCTCGTTTGCGTACAAAGGGCTCCGAATGAGTTCGGAACACCCTGTTAGAGTTTTTAAGTTTCCGAAAAAAAATGCTGAAATCTGGTGCATTTATAGGAGAAATATCAGCTCATTTTGGAAACTTCAAAACCCCATATCTCTCTCATTTCTTGGCCAAATGAGGTGATTCAAAGTTTGGAAACTTCATTTTGATGGTGACTTTCCTGTAGAGTGATCGGAAGTTGTCGAGTGTGCGTCGTTCGAGGTATAATCGCGATAAACCAGACTGCTGTAGCTCTTTTCGAGTTCTTGATTTTGGCTATATTTATTTGGTGATATCTTGCCTATTTTAGCTCGGTTTTGGGTGATTTGAAGTTCCACATGTCGGGAATTATCGAGGCTACATCGTGGAGTGTTCAAGGAGTGCTGAGCATCCTTTGATTTTGGTAAATTCTGAGTTTTACCTGCTGTGTGTTTTTAAATTGATTAAAGTGTGATTTATTTGCATGTTGGGTTTTCACTGCGTTTCGAGTCCTGAATTGTGTTCCATTTTGGAACACAAGTTCGGGGTACGGTTTTGGGTCTTTTGGTGGAGTCAAGTCTGGAAAGTCCGGTGCGGATCCTACAATTCGCGTTTAACTCTAAAAATTGGTCCGGCTCCATTTTGAGTGATTTTTGTGTCTAAACGACCGTATTAACATTGTGATCCTATTTTTGATAGTGTGCCAGCATTCAGAGGCCGTTCGGAAGGGAAAAGCTCCAGTCTTATGATTTGGAGTGCGCGCGGTTGGCCTACAGGTAGGCTACGACTTCCTTTCTATCTAGATTAAGCCTGAATGTGTGAACTCCTGTTGATTAGTATGAATTGGGGGCGGAGTTCTATTATTCATACCTCTCTTCTTTGATACCATGTTTTAGGTTTGATTGGTATTATTTCGGGCATAGTACCTTGCTAGTTGGGTGGTTTGGGTTTGTGCATGCTATGTGAATTACTTGAATTTACTTGCTTTCTGATGCATGTCCAGCCTTAGCCTAGGATAGACTAGTGTTGCCTTAGACTCTCGAGCTTTGTGTTTTACTTTGTCTCCGACATCGTTTCAGATAAACTAGATCCTTTTAGACTAGAATAGAAGACTTTAGTGTGATAGTATGAGCTTTAGTTTAGGTGAATTCATGGCTTATTAGATCTTATATCCTCTCTCTCCCTATTTCTGTAGTTCCGAAGTATTACCGGATGTTTATGCTATTGCGACGATTGGAGATTGAGTTGTACTAGGCTGTGAGCCTTCTGTTGATACCTTTGGGTGGGCCACGCCCCACGGTGACTTGACTTGACATGGGATTCTCCTTGGAATTGACACACCCTTGGCACACTTGTTGGTTAGGATATGAGTTGGTTGGTTGCATTGAATGTTTACAGTTCGAGGCTGTTATTTCTAGTTTGAGGCTGACATTTTACGGTTCAAGGTCGTTATTTCCAGCTTGAGATTGATGCTTTGGGTTCGAGGCCCAGATTTTATCATTTTGGGTTCGAGGTCCAACTTCTACAACTTTGGGTTCGAGGCCCAGATCCTATCACTATGGGTTCGAGGCCTGGTTGACTTCTTTTGGATTTTGGTTTGAGTATCTAATTCTTATAGTCTTAGCTATTCCGTGTCTCTATCAGGCTTATGGGGGTCCGTTCGGGTTTTATTTGACTTTCGCACGAGTGTACCTTTTGGGCTTATGGGGGTCTAGTTAGGTTTAGTTTAGCTACACTTAGATTTGCTTCAGTATGCTAGTGTGCTTTCTTTCTTTTTCCCACTTTGACCTCTGTGTGTGTTTAGATTATCCCTTTTAACTTGTCTTTACCTTTCTTGCTCAGTCGGCCTTTGATGCCTACTGAATACCTGTTGTTTTGGTACTCATGCTACACTTTGCATCTATTTCGTGATGCAGGTCCCAGTACAAGTTACCAGCGGTGATCAGTTCCTGCCATCTTTTGCTACTATGGTTCGAAGACGAGGGTGAGAACTTGGTATTTTAGGTTTATCCTGTTTCCTTTTGTTTTATCTAGTCTCGTTGCTTTTTGAGACACGCTTTGTTGTGGTCCACTTTTTGGACTTGTACTCTTTATTAGACAGGTCTGTACTAGTGACTTCCAGGTTCTGGGAGGGATTTCTGCATATATTTATTTTGGTTTGCTTCCACCTTGTTGTCCTTTTTTAGATTATTGTTTTCGCTAGTTTCTACCCTTACGCTCACTACTTGATGTTCTGAATTACGGGTTGGCTTACCTACTGGTGGGGTATAGTAGGTGCCATCATGACTCGAGAAATCAGGTCATGGCAAATTAGTAATATTACATGTGAATGATGAATCAATTTATAATCACTACCAACTAGGATCAAATTTGTTGGTGAATTACTCTATTACCAAATGTTATTGAAATAGTTGGTAAATTTACAAATCGATAGGTTAAATTGATTGGTAAATTACTAACTGTTACTAACACGGTTTGTAAATTTAATGATGAATGCTAAATCAATTTATATTATTTGCTAAATTTTAACTTTTAATGGTAAATTTAATTACGAATTGTTATTTTTTGATGAGTCTAGCATTTAGTGGTAAATTCATTTCTCTTTATATATGTTTAATTTAATTTGTTCAATATGATGTTCACGGATAATATTACTAATTTTGACAACTCAAATGGTTACCATGATTCTTTCTTAATTCTTTTTTAAAAGAAAAAAAGATATTTAGGGTAGGAAGACTAATCCATTGTTTTTGTTATTATTTCCAATTAAGTACATGTTAGTATTGATGCTAACTATGATATTTATATATTATTATTTACACAATTATACAGATCTAGAGTTTCTATAGCTCCTTGTTATAAGATTTATTATCTGAAAACTCATGATGCACTTGATGATTCGACGTTTGTTGTTCAAACTAAATCATTTCATTTTTTTGGGTTTCAAATGTTTCAAAGTCTTATATATGAGTTGAATTAATCAAATTTAAATTAAATTTCTATCATATAGTAGACATTCACTCAACATTGCTCGGCTTTTGTATCTTCTCCCTTTCATATTGTGAGAATATTTTTTTTTGAGTTTGTCAATGTAATGACCCTCTAGGTCATTTATGTATTTATGCCTTCTATTCATCGTTTAGAGCATTCCTATAGCGATTTCAAGTCATTTATGCCTTGCTGGGACTGAAAGTTTGGTCACCTGGTCATTCATTTAGTTTTTGTGCGAATTTCTATACTTTGGAGCTTTTGACCCTTGAAGGGTAGTTTTTGATCAAAAGTTTAGGAAGATGACCTCCGATTTAAATTCTAACGATTCCATCAGCTTCAGAAGGATCATTTTCAGCTAGTAACATGGTTGACACGAGTCCCGAGGCTTTCTGTCATGACCCAAGGTACCCCCTAGACGTGACATGGCATATAAGACCTCAAAAGGCCTCATACAAACCACTTAGCATACATACATACAAGATCATAAAGATTAAGAGTTCAAAAGACAATGTCATATCAAAGCTTTTAAGCAAAGTAGCGGAAGTCTACATCTCATGTCTCAAAGCCAATCTAATATAGGAAAGAGAAATAAGGTTTGGGACGTAACCCAATACAATGCCAAAAGAAAGAACATAAAAGTAAGAACAACTAGGCTATGTCCTCGGATGAATGAGGACTCACCAAGTCTTCAGAAATCTTCTACTAAGTTCTAGCCACGAGTGGATGGAGAATCATCACGCCCTACATCAACAAGTCAATGTAGGCAAGAGTATGTGTTAGAACAATCAAGTACCAAGTATGATACCAATGCATGAAATCCTTTAAAATATGCTAAAATGAAACATTTTCATAACATGCAATGACCAAGCTAAACATGATAAAGGTTAGCAAACATAAAGCATAAACCATGGTCAAAGCAAGCTAAACATCTTTACTTTACTTGAGAAACATCATAATCAACACTTTTGTTCATTAGTTGTGGGGAATAGCCTTAACCGACATATAAGACCATGTGAGCTATCAACATGGAATCCGGTGTCTACCCCACACCGAAAAGAGGTTGCCTTACTTGCCAAGGTAAGACCTTAACTTCTAACTTACGTGGATCCACTGGCTAATGTCTATCATAGACCATCATCCTATAGTGGCACATAGTTTATGGGACATGGGTAATCACCACTTGTCCACTCGGTGCTAAGCATAATTCCCACGGATTAGAAATAGTTCAATTATCATAAGTAGACATGGGTAGTTGCCTCTTGTCTATCATTAGTCATAAGTTCATTATTAGTAGACATGGGTAATCGCCTCTTGTCTACATTAGGGAACATGGGTAATCGCCTCTTGTCCCTTCATTATAATAGCTCCTTAAGAACATGAGTAATCGCTTCTTGTTCGTTTTAAATTCATAGTGGGAGTATTACGTGAGAAACCCTTTCACAACTCAACCATAACATCAACATAACATATACTTTGGTACTTCAATCTCAAAGCACCCTTAATTCATCATTTAACTTCATCATGCTTAGTTTCATAAACTTCATCTTCACATAGTTTCATGCTCATAGTTTTCAAATCATAGGGTTCACATAGATTCATGATAATTTTTCTTATTTCATGCAATTCAATGCAAACTCAGGCTTAGAAAGCCATACACAAATCAATTTGACCATAATTGAAGGAACCCACATAATAGAGTAAAATCATAGATTTTTGCTTGAACATGCTTGATTTCATAAAACCATCTTTAGGTCATTCATAATCTCATTCATGAAAAGTCTTAGCTTAGGAGTCATAATTCATGCATGGATTCATAGAGATTTCATAAAATTCATCACTTCATAACTCAACCCACTAATCACACCATATATTTCAAAATTTGGGGGAAATAGCATGGGTTCATCCAATTTCTACATCAAATCATATAAATCACGCTAATTCATGCACTAAATTACTGTATCACGCTAATCCGTGCACTAGAAATCATAAAATCAATAATTGGAAATCATCATTGAAGAACTCATAAGAATTGATCAAAACCCTAACTCAATTTGGGGAATTAATCCTTTAAAATTGAAGAAGACTAGGGACCCATTGGAGGAAAGGGCTCCAATGGTGAATGTTAACATTCCTTAACAAAGCCCACAAGAAATTGCTAAGAATTGATGACCTTCAATGGAGGATCCTACCCCTTCTTCTTCCTTGAGAATTGAGAGAACCTTTCTAGAGAGAGAAATATTTGAGAGAGGGGAATTTAGGAATGATTTAGAATGAGTAAAATTAGGCGTGGGAATCTTATATTGGGTCTGGGTTAAGGGCATAACCGACTAAGATTAAGAGTTAAACATTTAGGGAAAGACCAAAAAGCCCTTAAATAATAACTGTCGGGGTCCATTGACGGTCGGGAGGGGACCTACGGTCCGTAAGTCCATCTACAGACCGTCGATGGTCAATCGTCGTTGGGTTCATAGACTGTCAGCTTTGACCCTGCAACAATGGGCCCCATGTACGGCTCGTAGGTCAAATGACGGACCGTACATGTCAACCGTAGGTCAGGACTTACAGCTTAAGAATTTGACTAAGTCTGGAAGGGACCTACAAGACCTACCTATGGGCCGTAAGTCACCCGACGGACTGTAGGTGGCTTCCGTCGTTACTAGCAGTAACCCAGAAAATTCAAAAATTTTCCACCCTTGAATCTGGGATATTACATTATCTCCCCCTTGGAAACATTCATCCTCGAATGAGAATCAAGACATCATGAGTAGGGTAAGAACAAAAACTAACAACCCAATCTAGAATGCGATCACATAAATGCACATATCTGAGGAGGAAACATCAACTCCAAGCTAAAGCATGTTCAACACATCATTTCATGAAGACTTTATGCAACTCATATTCAATGCACATAATCATAGATAAATCAATCAAGTTGACTCATTTTCACAACATTTAGACTCTTCATGAACATGCATAATTTAGGAATCATGAGAATATCTAAGACACATGAGACCAAAAGAATGAACCATGAGGAACTAGGTACCTCAAGCTAGAGTAGGATCGGAAGAAAAGAGATGAGGATATCGGGACATCATATCGGCCTCCGCCTCCCAAGTAGCACCCTCAACTAATTTATTCCTCCGAAGAACTTTCACCGAAGCAACTTATTTATTCCTTAACTTTTGGACTTTCCAGTCTAAAATTTTAACCGGGACTTCTTCATAGGAAAGACTATCTTTTAGGCCAAGATTCTCCAATGGCACTATAGTTGTCGGATCGCCAACACATTTCTTCAACAATGAGACATGGAAAACCGGATGTACTGATGCCAAATTATTATTCAAATCAAGTTCATATGCAACCTTACCAACACGCCTCACAATCTGATATGGGCCTACATAGCGGGGGCCTAACTTTCCCTTTTTCCCAAATTTCATTACACCCTTCATAGGTGAAATTTTCAAGTAAACCCAATCATTTACATAATATTCTAAATCTCTCCTTCTAACATCGGCATAGGACTTTTGTCGACTTTGGGCTGTTTTCAACCTTTCTCTAATAAGTCAAACTTTCTCCATAGCCTCATGCACCAACTCGGGTCCTATCAAAGGAACTACACCAACTTCGAACCAACCTATTGGAGATCTACACCTCCTACCATAGAGAGCTTCAAACGGAGCCATGCAAATACTAGAATGGTAGCTATTGTTATACGCAAACTCAATTAAAGGCAAATGATCGTCCCAATTACCCTTGAAATCAATTACATACGCTCTCAACATATTTTCCAAAGTTTTGATAGTACGCTCTGCTTGCCCATCGGTTTGAGGATGAAATACCGTACTAAGCTTAACACGAGTACCAAGACCCTTTTGGAAAGATTTCCAAAATTGAGAAGTAAATTATGCACCACGATCGGAGATAATGGATAAAGGTACTCCATGCAACCTAACCATCTCCCTCAAGTAAAACTTATCATAATCCTACGCTGAATAAGAAACCTTGATGGGAATGAAATTGGCTGATTTCATCATACGATCCACAATAACCCAAATCGAGTCATGTTGTCATTGGGTGCGTGGTAAAACAACAATGAAGTCCATATTCACATCTTCCCACTTCCAAGTAGGAATACTAATATCTTGGGTCAAACCTCCCGGCTTTTGGTGCTCAACTTTCACTTGTTGACAATTAGGACACCTAGTCACAAACTCCGCAATATCCTACTTCATCCCATTCCACCAATAGACCTCCCGCAAATCACGGTACATCTTGGTAGCTCCCAGGTGAATGGAATATCGAGATCTATGGGCTTTCGATAAAATTTGTCCTCTTAAGTCTTCTATATTGGGAACACACAAACGACCTTGATATTAAAGCACACCATCTCCCCCTTGGGAGAAAGCCTCAACGGACTTTTTGAGCACCGCTTCCTTCAACTCGATCAAGTTAGGATCAAGATTTTGTTTAGCCTTCACATCATGCACAAAGGATGATTCGGAACCATTATGGACCATAACACCACCTTGAGTGGAATCAACCAACCGAACACCCAAGCGGGACCAACCTATGAACATCGCGAACCAACTCCTTCTTACCATCCTCAATATGAGCAACACTACCCATAGATAACCGACTAAGAGCATCCGCAACCACATTAGCCTTGCAAGGGTCATAGAGGACACTCATGCCATAGTCTTTTAACAACTTAAGCCACCTCCTTTGGCAAAGAGTTAGATCTTTTTGTTTAAACACATATTTCAAACTCTTATGATCGGTGAAGACGTCAACATGCACACCATACAAATAATGCCTCCATATCTTTAAAGCAAACACAACAGCTGCTAATTCTAAATCATGGGTAGGATAGTTATTTTCATGCACCTTGAGTTGCCTTGAAGCATAAGCAATGACTTTTCCAGTTTGCATAAGAACACATCCTAGCCCAATTCTCGAGGAATCACAGTAAACCACAAAACCATCATACCCTTCCGGTAGAGTAAATATCAGAGCCGAAGTAAGTCTATCTTTCAATTCTTGAAAACTCTTCTCACATGCTTCAGACCAAGTGAACTAATCTTCTTTTGATTTAGAGCCGTCAATGGGGAATAAATCGAAGAAAACCCTTCAACAAACCTCATATAATAAACGGCTAGACCCAAGAAACTACGAATATCCGAAGGTGATAGAGGTCTAGGCCAATTTCTAACCACATTCGTCTTCTTAGGATCTACTTCAATACCTTTACCGGAGACAATGTGACCAAGAAAAGCTACGGACCTTAGCCAAAACTCATATTTACTAAACTTTGCAAAGAGTTGTTGGTCCTTGAGGACTTGCAATACCATCCTCAAATGATCCACATGCTCACCCTCACTCCTTGAGTAGATCAAAATATCATCAATAAACATAATCACAAACATATCAAGATATTGTGTAAACACTCTATTCATCAAGTCCATAAATGCGGCTAGAGCATTTGTCAACCCAAATGACATCATTAGGAATTCATTGATAGGTTGAAGGTTGCTTTCCTCGATAGGTTCTTCTCCTTGAAATGAGGGTAGGCAAAGGTACTTGAATTTATCAACCTTCGCCAAGGAAATATGAGTGTGAAGGAGTATGCTTTGAAGTTCACACAATTGTCTCGATATGCTCCTACTATGGTTGCCGATCCTAGGGCAAGGATGAGTAAGTTCGTGTCAGGAGTGTCCGAATTGGTGGTCAAGGAATGTCGTACTGCTATGCTTATCCATGATATGGACATTTATTGCCTAATGGTTCATGCTCAACAAATAGAAGAGGAGAAACTTAAGGGAAGGTCTAGGGAGGCAAAGAGGGCTAAGATCGGTGATGGTAATTTCTCACACCCAAGGTCCGACGGAGATGGTCATTCTAGATTCCGATGAAAGATCTCTGGTCAAGGTTCCTCCAATGCTCCTCCTAAGTTCAACAAAGATAGGGTGCCTAACCCTAAGCCCCAAGGGGGAAATGGTGGTGGTTTTTCATCAACTACTTGTGCTAAGTGTGGAAAAAAGCATGAGGGTAAGTGCTTAGCCGGTACGGATGGTTGCTTCGGTTGTGGTAAGAGAGGCCATAAAATAAGGGATTGTCCATCTCTCACGGCTAAAGGAAGAGAAGGTAAGCAAGTTCTGCCTAGTGGTTCGGGTTCAAATGCTCCTAAGCAAAACCGATTCTATGCACTTCAGACTCGCCACGAGCAAGAGGGTTCTTCCCGATGTGGTTACTAGTATGTTGAAAGTTTTTCATCTTGATGTTTATGTTTTGCTTGATCCCGGTGCTACTTTGTTTTTTGTGACGCCATATGTGGCTATGGGGTTTGATATTATTTCAGATGTATTGCTAGATCCCTTTTGTATCTCTACTCCTATTGGTGAATCTATTGTGGCTAAGAGGGTCTATAGAAATTATCCTGTCTCCTTATCCCATAGGGTCACTCATGTTGATCTTGTAGAGCTTTATATATATTAGATTTTGACGTTATCCTTGGGATGGATTGATTGCATTCTTGTTATGCTTCTATTGATTGTAGGACCCGAATGGTCAAGTTTCAATTCCTAAATGAGCCTATCCTAGAGTGGAAGGGGGGAAATTCTATGCCTAAGGGTCAGTTTGTTTCTTGTCTTAAAGCTAGAAATATGATTTTTAAGGGTTGCATATACCATCTTGTTAGGGTGAAGAATGTGGATTCTGAAACCCCTACTCTTTAGTCGATCCCCATTGCTACTGAGTTTCCGGAAGTGTTTCCAGATGATCTATCCGGTGTTCCTCCTGAAAGGGAAATAGACTTTGGTATTGACCTTCTCCCCGATATACAACCTATCTCTATTCCTCCTAATCGAATGGCTCCGACTGAACTTAAGGAATGAAAGGAGCAATTGAAAGATTCGTTGGATAAAGGTTTCATCCGACAGAGTATCTCTCTATGGGGTGCTCTAGTTTTGTTTGTTCGAAAGAAGGATGGTTCACTTCGAATGTGCATTGATTATCGTTAATTGAATAAAGTCACCATTAAGAATAATTATCCTCTTCCAAGGATAGATGAATTATTTGACCAACTTCAAGGAGCAAGTTATTTCTCAAAGATTGACCTTCGATCGGGCTATCACCAATTGAGGGTGAAGGAAGATGACATCACTAAGATGACTTTCCGGACTAGGTATGGTTACTACGAGTTCTTAGTAATGTCGTTTGGGTTGACAAATTGTCCGGCCGTATTTATGGATTTGATGAATAGGGTGTTTAGAAAATACCTTGAAATGTTTGTGATTGTGTTCATTGATGATATCTTGATTTTTTCAAGGAGTGAGGATGAGCAAGCCGATCATTTGAGGATTGTGTTGCAAGTCCTCAAGAACCAACAAATCTTTGCAAAGTTTAGTAAATGTGAGTTTTGGTTGAGATCCGTAGCTTTCCTTGGTCATATTGTTTCCGGTAAAGGTATTGAGGTAGATCCTAAAAAGACGGATGCGGTTAAGAATTGGCCTAGACCTCTATCACCTTCAGATATTCGAAGCCTTTTGGGATTGGCCGGTTATTATAGGAGGTTTGTTGAAGGGTTTTCTTTGATTGCTTCTCCATTGACAACTTTGACTCAAAAGAAGCGTGTGAGAATGGTTTCAAAGAGTTGAAAGATAGACTTACTTCGGCTCCGGTGTTGACCTTACCGGAAGGGTCCGATGAATTTGTGGTTTATTATGATGCTTTGAGAATTGGGCTAGGATATGTCCTTATGTAAAATGGGAAGGTCATTGCCTATACTTCAAGGCAACTCAAGATTCATGAAAAGAACTATCCTACCCATGACTTAGAGCTAGCGGCGATTGTATTCGCCTTAAATATTTGGAGGCATTATTTATATGGTGTCCATGTAGATATCTTTACCGACCACAAGAGTTTGCAATACGTGTTCAAGAAAAATGATCTGAATCTTCACCAAATGAGGTGGTTTGAGTTGTTGAAGGACTACGACATGAGTGTCCTCTATCATCCTGATAAGGTGAATGTGGTGGCGGATGATCTTAGTCAGTTATCAATGGGTAGTGTTGCTCATGTGGAGGATTATAAGAAGGATTTGGTCTGAGATGTTCATAGATTAGCTCGATTGGGTGTTCGATTGGTGGATTCCGCTAAAGGTGGTGTTATGGTTCATAATGGTTCAGAATCGTCGTTTCTGTCAGATGTGAAAGCCAAGCAAAGACTTGATCCGAATTTGGTTGAATTGAAGGAAGCGGTGCTTAAAGTGTCCGTTGAGGCTTTCTCTTAAGAGAGAGATGGAGTGCTTCGATATCATGGTCGTTTGTGTGTTCCCTATGTAGATGACTTGAGAGGGCAAATTTTATCAAAAGCCCATAGTTCTCTATATTCCATTCACTCAAGAGCCACCAAGATGTACCGCGATTTGTGAAAAGTCTATTGGTGGAATGGGATGAAGAATTATATTGCGAAATTTGTGGCTAGGTGTCCTAATTGTCAACAAGTGAAAGTTGAGCATCAAAAGCCGGGAGGTTTGTCCCAAGATATTAGTATTCCTACATGGAAGTGGGAAGATTTGAATAGGCAATTCATTGTTGGTTTACCACGCACTCGGCGACTACATGATTCGATTTGGGTTATTATGGATCGTATGACGAAATCAACCCATTTCATTTCCGTCAAGGTTTCTTATTTGATGGAGGATTATGCTAATTTGTACTTGAGAGAAATGGTTAGGTTGTATGGAGTGCCTTTATCTATTATCTCCGATCGTGATACCCAATTCACCTCTCAGTTTTGGAAATCTTTCCAAAAGGGCCTTGGTACTCGTGTTAAGTTTAGTACGGTCTTTCATCCTCAAATTGATGGGGAAGCAGAGCGTACTATCCAAACTTTGGAGGATATGTTGAGAACTTGTGTGATTGATTTCAAGGGTAATTGGGATGATCACTTGCCTTTGATTGAGTTTGCCCATAATAATAGCTATCATTCGAGTATTGGTTTGGCTCCATTTGAGGCTCTTTATGGTAGGAGATGTATATCTCCTATAGGTTGGTTTTAAGTGGGTGAAGTCACCTTGATAGGTCTTGAGTTGGTACATGAGGCTATGGAGAAGGTTTGAATTATTAGAGAAAGGTTGAAAATGGCTCAAAGTCGACAAAAGTCCTATGTCGATGTTAGAAGGAGGGATCTAGAATTTAATTTTGATGATTGGGTCTACTTGAGGATTTCACCCATGAAGGGTGTAATGAGATTTGGAAAGAAAGGGATGCTTAGTCCCCATTATGTGGGCCCGTATCAGATTTTGAGGCGTATTGGTAAAGTTGCTTATGAACTTGAATTTCCTAATGACTTGGCATCGGTGCATGTGGTGTTCCATGTTTCGTTGTTGAAGAAATGTGTTGGTGATCCAACATCTATAGTACCATTGGAGAGTTTTGTTATAAAGGATAGCCTTTCTTATGAAGAAGTTTCGATTGAGATTTTGGACCGGCAAGTTTGGAAGTTGAGGAATAAAGAAGTTGCCTCCGTGAAGGTCTTTTGGAGGAATCAGTTAGTTGAGGGTGCTACATGGGAGGCCGATGCCGATATGATGTCCCATTATCCTCATCTCTTTCCCTCCGATCCTACTCTAGCTTGAGGTATTAAAGTTCCTCATGGTGTACTCTTTTGGTCTCATGTGTCTTAGATATTTCCATGATTCCTCATTTATGCATGTTCATGAAAAGCTTAATTTTTGAGAGAATGAGTTAACTTCATTGATTTCTTTATGATTATGTGCATTGAGTATGAGCTACATATAGACTTTATGAAATGGTGTTTTGAGCATGCTTTAGCTTGGAGTTGATGTTTTCTCCTTGGATATGTGCATATATATGATTATATTCATGTTTGGTTGTTAGGTTAAGTTCCTACCTTCCTTGTGATGTCATGAATCTCATTCGAGGACGAATGTTCCCAAGGGGGAGATATTGTAACACCTCGGATTAGAGAAAAGCCTAACAGGGCAGGTTTAGTACTCAAATTTGGACACTGGAACCCTCCACGGAGCCCTAGACGGGCCGTGAAGGGGACCACGGTCTGTTTGGGCAGTCATGAAGAGTTTCCAGAAGCTACCTAAGGCCGGAGTCACTTGATGGTGACCCATACAACCCGTGGAGGACTTGACGGTTCGTCAAGTGAGTCGTGAAAGGCTCCTAGTTGGGAAGGGTTCTCCCCTAGTCACTGGAAAAGGGATCACGGACGTCTAAACTGCCCGTGAAGACCCACACGGTCCGTGAAGTCATTCGTGAAGGGGGTTTGTCAAACTCAGTGTTTAGGGTCAACTTCTAATGATCATATCTCTTAGCACAAAATGAATTAGGTGGCGCGTGACCTATCAAATTAAAGATCTTTGAGTACTCCTTCCAACGCCACCGAGTTTGCTTCATTTAAAGTTCGGCGTAAAAGGTTATGCCTGTTTTAGTGGAGCACTGCCAGGCTGACAAATCTTCACCACTTGTTTGACGGGCAGTGATGGCTTTGACGAGCCGTTTGGGTCTTCTTGAAGCCATTTCGGCAATTTCTAAGACAGGATCAATTGGGTCTTTTCCCAATTATTTTAACTCAATACTACATCGTTTTGCCTTCTACCCAAAGGACTATATAAGAATTTTTACCCTCAAAATCACCCAATTCAATTCATTCTCTCCAAATTCCAAAAGTGATCAAGTCATCCTCTCAAATGTTCTCTCTCTAAGGAAGAAGAAGAAGTCAAGTTAGGGTTTCAAGATCAAGTCTCCAATTCACAAATTTGCTTAAGGGCTTTGAACTCCAAGGTATGATAGTCTTCATCTATGGAACCCTTTCCTCCATAGAGTTCCTAAATTCTTTAATTTACAAATTAGAAATTCTCCATTTAAGTTAGGATTTTCTTCTATGCCATGGGTTCTCTTCAATGTTGATTTAATTGATTGTTTTATGAACTATGAAGCATGAATTGAGTTGAATTCCATGAATTAAGATGAATCCCCATGAACCCATGTGATTTTCCCAATTTTGAAATGTAGGATTTTTGATGGGTTGAATTATGAAGAGATGAGTTTTAAGAATTCTATATGAACCCATGCATGATTAATGTCTTCTAAGCTATGAATTTCATGATGAAGTTATGAATGATCAAATATGGTTTTATGAATATATGCATGTTCAATTATGAAATTTATGATGATTTAAGACTTGCTTTGAGATTGAAGCGTAATTGATGTTGTTGTTGATTTGTGAAAGGGTTTCTCATATATTACTCAAACCATGAATGTGAAAGGATTTTATCACATAAAGGATTCATAACATGTTGAAAGGTTTTTCTCAACTAAACTTGAATCAATGATTAAGGAGCTATTCTAATGATAGACTAGAGGCAGTTACCCATGTCTACTAATGATGATGATAAAGTATGAAATATGATTAAATGACTAATTCCATGGGATTTATACTTAGCACCGAGAGGATATCGAGATGGAAGCTCTCTCGTTGCAGAGGCCGGGTTTCTAGTAGCAATCTCTTTATCCCATAACTATGTACCACCATAAGATGATAGTCTAGATAGATATTAGCTAGTGGATCCACGTTAGCTAGAAGTTAAGGGTCCTACCTTGGTAAGTAGGATGGCCTTATCGGTGTAGGGAGGACACCGGATTCCATGTTGATAGCTCACATGGTCTTACATGTCGGTAAAAGGTAATTTCCTACAATAATGAACTAAAGTGACTTTCAAGGTATTTCACAAGTGTTTTAAATATGTTTAGCATTGTATTGACCATGATTTTTGACATACGATTTCTAACCCTTTTATCTCATGTTTTAGCTTGGTCCTTGCACGTTATAGTAATGCTCCCATTTTAGCATGACTAAATGATGTTTTTATGCATGGTTATCATACTTGGTACATGTTTGTACTAACACATACTCTTGCCTACATTAATTTATTAATGTAGGGCTTGACGATTCTTCTCATACCGCTCGTGGCTAGTGAGTACATAGAGACTTGAAGACTTGGTAAGGCCTCATATGATCGAGGACATTGCTTTGTTATTTCTTTGATGTTTCTTTCCATTTGGACTTGTATTGGGTTACGTCCCAATGTTATTTCTATTCTTATGATAGATGGCTTTGAGACTATATGTTTAGACTTCTGCTATGCTTTGTAAACTCTTTTGATAATGAAGTGTCTTTTGAACTCTTTAATTGCTATTATATTGTATGATGCATGCTAAGTGGCTTGTATGAGGCCTTTCAGGGTCTTGTACGCCATGTCACGTCTAGGAGGTACTTTAGGTCGTGGCATATCCTTATATTTTTCCCTTTGCTTCTATTCTAGCTTGAGGTATTTAGTTTCTCATGGTTTACTCTTCTAGTCTCACGTGCCTTAGATATTCCCATGATTCCTCATTTATGCATGATCATGAAAAGCTTATTTTTTGAGAAAATGAGTTAACTTGATTGATTTCTTCATGTTTATGTGCATTTGAGTATATGATGCATATACACCTTATGAAATGATGTTTTTAACATGCTTTAGCTTGGAGTTGTTGTTTCCTCTTCGGATATGTGCATTTATGTGATTACATTCATGTAGGGCTGTTAGATTTAGTTCCTATCCTTTTTATGATTTCTTGATTCTCATTCGAGGACAAATGTTCCCAAGGGGAGATATTGTAACACCTCGGATTTTTTAGGTCTGGTGCCAATACTAAAGGAAGCCATCTACGGATCGTAAGTCGACTTATGGGCCGTAGATGGAAACCGTAGATGGCAAGGTAAATATTTTCAAAATGTCATGTTTCAGGATCCTTTCTACGACTCAATATGATGGTCGGTCATTGTTTCTATGGATTGTAGGTAGGTCTCTCCAAAATTTGTGAAAATTATGAGGGTTCAAGTTTGGACTGAAGTTGCATGTACGGTCCGTTAATGGACCTACAAACTATACATGGGGTCCTGTCATTTGAAGGTCCAAAACAATAGTTTATGAACTTTTCTATGGTTGACCAGGACAGTCTGTAGTTGGACCTATGGACCGTAGGTCAAAACCCGACAGTTATTTTTAAGGGTTTTTTGGTCTTTTCCCTAATTGATCTATTCCTAATCTAAGTCAGTTAAGCCCCAATTCCAAACCCTATATAAGACTTCTAAGCCTAATTCTACTCATTCTAATCACTCCTAAACTTCCTCCAAATCTTTCCCCAAATATTCTCTTTCTAGAAGCTTGAAGAAGAAGAAAGAGAATCTAGGGTTTCAAGATCAAGCCTCCTAATCCTCCATTGCTAGTGGGCTTTTGGCATCAAGGTATGATAGTTCTTCACCTATGGAGTACTTTCCTCCATATGGTTCCTAAATTCTCCAATTTTTTAAAGTTAGAATCTTCAATTGAAATTAGGGTTTTCTTCAATCTCATGGTTTCTTTCTAATTATGATCTAATTGAATGAATTATGTTTATTTATTAATGAATTGAGTTAATTCAATGATTTTAAGATGAAATTATATGATCCCACGCATGATTTATGATTTCTAAGCTATGAGTCTATGATGAAGTTCATGCATGATCAAAGGATGAATTGTATGAAGTTATGCATGTCAAAATTATGGAACTATGATGATTTAAGATTTGCTTTGAAAGTGAAGCATAAATTTGTTGTTAGTGGGTTGTGAAATGATTTTCTCACATAAAGGATTCATAAGGGTTGAAAGGTTTTCTCAACTAAACTTTGAATCAAGATTAAGGAGCTATTCTAATGAACTCTAGCTTGGATTGGCTATTGATGTGCTTTCCATGAATTAAAGGACAAGAGGCGATTACCCATCTCCCCTAATGATAAGACAAGAGGAGATTATCCATATCTATTAATGATAAGATAAGTTATGAATTATGACTATTCCGTGGGATTTATGCTTAGCACCAAGTGAACAAGAGGCAATTACCCATTTCCCATAAACTATGTGCCACCATACGTTGTCTTAGATAGACATTAGGTAGTGGATCCATTTAAGCTATAAGTTATAGTTCTTAACTTGGCAAGTAAGGGAACCTCTTTTTGGTGTGGGGTAGACACCGGATTCCATGTTGTAGCTCACATGGTCTATGTTGGTTAAGGCTCACTTCCAACTATAATGTACTAAAGCCATTTTTAAAGGGGTTTCAAAGGTGGTTTAAAGTTCTTTAAATTGCATTGGCCATGACTATGATTTACGTTTTCTAACATATCTTTTTTTATGAAGCTTGGTCATTGCATATCATGTAAATGTCTCCTTTTAGCATGATTTTATAACTTTGTGCATGGATATCATACTTGATACATTCTTTTACTAATGCATACTCTTGCCTACATGTTAGCATAAATGTAGGATCCAGCTCATCTCCATCCATTCGTGGCTAGTTCATTGTGATTGGGATCTTGAAGACTTGGTGAGTCCTCATATGTTCAAGGACAATGATACATTTATCTTTTCATGTCATTTCATATTAAAAATTGTATGAGTTACGTCCCACTTTGGTTCTATTCAAGTATTAGATGGCTTTGAGACTATGTTTAGACTTCCACTACTTTTTTCAACTCTTTGATATAAATTGTCTTTTGAATTCTTATCTATATTCTGTTGTATGATGCATGCTAAGTGGCTTGTATAGGACCTTTCGAGATCTTGTAGGCTATGTCACGTCTAGGGGGTACTTTAGGTCGTGACAACTCAACTTTTTTATCCTTGCATATTCTTATAAATTTTAGTATTATTATTAATTTCAACTTATTTATGAACTTTAAAAAAATTAGATATAATTTTTTTTCAGACTTAATTTGTATTTTGTAGTTAAGAAAAATAATATAAGAAACTTAAAATTTGTAAGTACTCCAACAATAAATGGAAGATTGTATAGAATTCATGAAAACAAAATTGCATATGTCGAAAAGTAAATTAAAACAATTAATCTATATAATGTGAAAATTGAAATATGCATGGTAAAATCTTTACATGGTTACGTTGGTTATACATAATGATAATTTCTCTATTCCAAATTTATATGACGTACTTTATTTTTCAGTTAGTCCCATAAAGAATGACATATTTTCTTATGTGACAAATATTTAATGACGCTATTTTTTTTTATCTGTATTGGATTCCACTTATATGGAAAAGGTCAACAAAATTTTCCCTTCTATTTAAAATATCATTTATTTTAAGGGTAGTTTTGAAACATCGTAAAGTGTTTCCAAATTTCTTAAACTCTGTATTCAATCAAGTCACATTATATAAATTAGACAAGGAGCACTAAGTACTTTAATTAAGTTTTCACACTAAGTACGATGAGTGTCAGAAGAGCTTTCAAAAGCTCAAGACCTTGTTGACTTGGCTCATGTTTTGACTCTACCCAAGGAGGGTGTAGACTTCATCATTTATTGTTATGCTTCTGGAGTCGGGTTGGGTGGTGTTCTGATGTAGAAAGGGAAGGTGATAGCCTATACTTCTTGACAGTTGAAGACCTATGAGAAGAACTACCCTACTCATGATTTGGAGTTAGTACCTGTAGTACTTGTACTTAAGATATGGCGGCATTATTTGTTTGGGGTACATTGTGAGGTCTTCACGGATCATCAAAGTCTTCTGTACATCTTTAGTCAGAAGGATCTGAACATGAGGCAACACATATGGCTTGAGTTACTGAAGGACTATGATATCACTATCTTGTATCATCCGGGGAAGGGCAATATGGTGGCCGATGCCTTGAGTAGGAAGACTTCTAGTATGGGAAGTCTTACCGCTATCAATACTGAGGAGAGACCATTGGATAGAGATGTTCAGAGGTTAGCCAACAGTCTTGTTAAGTTGCAGATTTTTGAGGAGAGTGGTGGCTTGATTGCTTTGATAGAGGCCCGATCTTCCTTAGTTTAGCAGATCCTTGAGCTCCAATTCGATGATGAGCATTTGTGTCTCATTCAAGAAAAATATTGAGAGGGGAAGCCAAGGAGGATGTCCTTGATTCTGATGGTGTCTTGAGGATCAGAGGCATGATTTGTGTGCCCAAGGTGGGTGAGTTGATTAGACTGATTTTGAGGAGGCCCATTGTTCTTGATATTTCATTCATCCGGGAGCGACCGAGATGTATCATGACTTAAGCCAGCGTTACTGGTGGTGTTCCATGAAGAGGGATACTGCAAATTTTGTGTCTAGGTGCTTGACTTGCCAACAGGTCAAGTGTGAGCACGAGCGGACCAAAATGGTATCTCAGAGGATGCCTATTCCTACTTGGAAGTGGGAATGGATCACTATGAATTTTGTTGTGGGTTTGCCTAATACCGTTGGTGGTTATGACTCCATTTGGGTAGTTCTTGATAGATTGGTCAAGTTCACCCATTTCATCCCAATTCGGGTGAAGTATACAGTGGAGAAGTTTTCCCAACTTTATATCAGTCAAATTGTGTGGCTGCATGGAGTCCCTATTTCTATTATCTCTGAACGAGAAGCATTTTTCACTTCTCACTTTTGGAAGGCTTTGCAGCATGGTTTAGGTACTTGGTTGGAAATGAGTACAACCTTCCACCCTCAAACAACTGATCAGTCCGAGTAGATGATTCAAGTGTTGGAGGACATGCTCTAAGCTTGTGTAATTGACTTTGGTGATAGATGAGATCAACATTTTCCCGTAGCAGAGTTTAGTACAACAACAATAATCAGTCTAATTTTCAGATGACCCCATTTGAGGTGTTGTATGGCAGACGGTGTAGATCTTCGATCAGTTGGTTTGATTCGGCTGAGATGAACTTTTTAGATACAAACTTTCTTAGAGATGATATGAATAAGGTTCTTATGATTCAAGATAGACTGTTGACAGCCTAGAGTCGACAGAAGAGTTATGTAGATCGAAGAGTTCTAGCCCTAGTGTTTATGTAGGGTGATCATATTTGATTCCAAGTGTCACCCATGAAGGGTGTGATGAGGTTTGAAAAGAAGGGCAATCTTAGAACTAGATTCATTGGCCCTTTTGTGATTTTGAGCCGAGTGGGAGAGGTGGCCTATATGTTGGCCTACCACTTAGGTTGTCAGCTATGCATCTTGTGTTTCATGTCTCCATGCTTCGAAAGTATATGCCAGATGAGTCCCATGTGTTTTTTCACTTGATTTTGTTGTGTTGGGTCCAGACATGTCCTTTGGGAGGAGCTTATAGCCATCTTGGATAGATAGCTCCAAAAGCTTAGGATCAAGGAGATTGCTTTAGTGAAGGTGCAATGGAAGCACCCTTCAGTTAGTGAGGTGACTGGGGAGACAGGGTCTGATATGCCTGCCAATTATCCTCAGCTTTTTGAGGCTTCATGTACTTTATTTTACCTTATATTCGAGGACGAACATGGTTTCTAGTCGTGGATAATGTAATGCCCTGGTTGGTCATTTTTTGAAATTTTCATAAAATTACCATTTTACCCCTCCGAATATCTACCCCGAGTCTTTTCTAATTTGGTTTTAAAAGATAGTTTCAAAATTTGATTAAAAGTTGTAAATTTTGTAAGTGTTTGAGATTTGAAAGGCTAAAGTTGTTAAAAAGTGGTTTTCAGTGTCTTTTGGAATTTCGAGTGTCGGAATGGAATTCTATCAGTTCCATCAGTCCTAGAATGTGGAAATTGGTCTAAGAGAGTTGTAGATTTCAGATTCAGAGTCCTTTTGAGGATTTGAGATCCTAAGTTGGAAAATTATTGATATTTTAGCCTCTAGGTTGACTTTGGTCCACATTCAGGGTTCAAATGCTCGGATATAAATTTTGAGAGTTCCTTGGATTCGTAGAATGATTTTAGGCCTAGGTGAGGTCTTGGTTGAATTTTCAGAAGGTGAGCTTGATTTAGCCTTTTTAGGTGTTATGTTTATTTCTTGTGACTTTCATGAGTATTGGGTCAAGGAGACCTCAAATTTATATTTTGATGGTACTATTAAGTCTGAATGTCAAGTTTAGTCAATTTACTGATATGGTTTGTGTGTACGGGATTACGAACGAATCCCGAAAGTCCTTTTGATGTTTTGAAGTTGGCTGATTTTCTGGTGCTTGGAACCTATTGTGTTTTGTGTTCGCGAAGGGATGGCCACTTTTGCAACTTTTGCAAAAGCCAAGGTCTGATCGCGAAAGCGAAGGGTCTGTTCGTGATCGTGACATTCGCGAAAGCGAATGCTGAGATTTATTCCAGGTTTTGCTTTTGCGAACCATTGGTCGCTTTTGCGACATCTAAGAGGGGTTTAACCCCCATTTTCCATTTCGAGCTTTGTACAACCCTTGGAGGCGATTTTGAAGAGATTTATTGTGCTAAATCATTTGGGTAAGACTTTGTGACCCAAAAACATCATTTCCCTTTTATCATTTATGGATTTTAACATCAAAATTTGAGATTTTGTTTGGCAAAATGGCAAGGTTTTTCAAGAACTTGAGTTCTAAAGTAAAATGGTGATTGTGAACTGATTTTAATTCTTTTTTTTAAAAATCATTTTCACCAATGAGTTGTAAATGCCTTGGATAACATTTTCAAGTAAATATTTTCAGATTCAAACCTCATTTTTGGAATTGAGTTTTTGAGTTGCATTGACTAATTTTTTCAAAATGTATCATTTGGGTTTTGTTATTTCTGGAATCTTATTGTGATTACTTAATTGAAGTAGATTGTGTGGCTTTGTACATTACTCATGAAGGGAAGACTCAAGTCTTGGATTTACTTTTTATTGAATTGAGGTAAGTCATCTTCTAAGCCTTGTAAAACTTATAGAATCTTGTATTTTCCTTCATTGTGTGTATTGGGGAGTAATGGAAATAAGGTGATGGGATCAATTACTCCACTTGATCGATCATAATGAATAAAAAGGGGATTAATTAAAAAGGTAACATGTTTATTATAATGCATTGTGAATTGCCTTGTTGTGGACTCTAATTTGTTGATTGACGATATGCTTTGATGACATTATTGTGGACTTGAATTGCTTGAGTTGTTATCTCTTTTTTTATGGTGTGAAATTACTTATTTGCATTTATTTTGTTACACCTTACTGAGACATGTGATTATTATGCCGAAGGGAAATGGTTCTGGCAAGTGATATGATGTAAAGCCTAAGAGAAATGGTTCTGACAAGTGATATGATATAAAGCCGAAAGGAAATGGTCCGACTAGTGATATTGTGCCAAAGGGAAATGGTTCCGGCAAGTGATATGATATAAAGCCGAAGGGAAATGGTTCCGGCTAGTGATATGATATAAAGTCAAAGGGAAATGATTCCCGCTAGTGATATTGTATCGAAGGGAAATGGTTTTGGCAAGAATTTTACTATTGTGGTTTGATGCATTTTGATAATTGTGATTGATCTAGTTTTTAGTTGTGATTGATCTACTTGATACTTGTGATTGATCCATTTGATACATTTGATTGACATACTTGATACTCGTTGGTTATTGAATTGTGACTGTTGGATTGTGATTGTGAAGCTTTGTGAACTGTGTATTGTAAAACTGTGAGGTTGGGTTGATTCCTAGGAAGGTTGTAGTTTGAGGAGGTTCGGTTAGGATGAAAGGAGTACTCGTATTCTAGCAAGTTTTTCTTTGTTTAATAGGTTTCTTGCTGAGTACCGTGTTGTTTGGTCTCACTCCTTGCTTCTACACTTGTGTAGATTTTGAGCTCGGTTCCATTTGGTTTCTCCTTCATCTATTTCCAAAGTTTTCGAAGGACTTTGAGAGGTAGCTTCTTGTCATCCCAAGAAGCCCTCTTGTTACTTATGTTATTCTTTGTTCTATTTGAGAAATAAAGACATTGAGACTTGTAATTATCTTTCAATTTCATACTTTATACATTAGTGGCTTGTACACGTAACAAATAGGTTTTTGAGTTATATTAAAATGACTAAGTTTTCCACTCTTATGTTATTCTTGTCGTACTCTCCGCATTTTATTCATTTTTGGGTTCGCAGCTGCCTTGTCTTGGTGGGAATAGATAAGTGCCATCACTCTCATTTTTGAGTCATGACAAAAGGATAGGAACTCATTTAGAAAAAAATAGAGTAGTTACCATGCCTCCTAACGCTGTACGGTCAGGTGCTGATGTTTTAAAGGAGATAGAAGAATTAGGACTAAAAAGAACTTGGGGCTGATATTATTAATCGTTGAATTAGCAAGTTTTCTGGTTGGAAGAAGAGAAGCATGTTTTGGGATTTTCCATATTGGAGTACCAATCTCATTCGGTATAACCTAGATGTAATGCACATTGAGAAGAACTTCTTTGAGAATGTGTTCAACACACTGTTGGATGTAGATGGTGGTATAGGAGAACATGATGGAGAGGATGGTAATATGTCTATTGTAATACCCCAGATTCAGAAAGGTGAAAAAATTCCTGCTTTCTGAGTTAGTGTCAGTAACGACGGAGGCGACCTACGATTCGTAGGTTGACTTACAACTCGTAGGTGGGAACCGTGGGTGGCAGACTAATGTTTTCAAAGTGTCAAGTCGCAGAACCTTAAACGGGCCGTCTATGATGTCGTGAAGGGTCCATGGTCCATTTTAGGTTCGTGGACTTGCCTATTTTCCCTCTTTAGTCTTTCTCAAAGTTGGAGGTGTTACACGAACAATTCAAATTTTAAGAGTAGAGTTGCGAGGTGTTATAGAATGATTCAGGTCTTAGCTTAGAAATTTTTGGGGTGTTACAATATCTCCTCCTTGGGATCATTCGTCCTCGAATGATGGTTAAACTGAGAATGGAAAGAAAAGGAGTTACTCTTACTATCTTTCTGACTTCTGAACTTACCTACTAAAATAGGCAGAACTGATTCATACTAAGAGTTTGGAACTGTCTATAGAACATAAGTAAAGAACGATAATTTTTTGAACATAGTCACGCTCTATCCGAAGTTATCTTACATAAAGCAAGGATATCTGGGCACGAACTAAGAATAGGAATATTATGCCTTGAGTGATATGACTGGTAGCTTTTAAGCTTAGCAACACTTCTCAACTATGCTATCCTTTCTGATTACTACAGTTCATTAGCTGAAACTCATAGCTCCCACTAGAGTATATGACTACTCTTTCAAACACCTAAGTCAAATCGCTTGCTCTTATTGTGTTCAAGCCAAATCTTTAATTTATAAGGTACTAAACATGAGATGTTTATACTAATTTAAACCACAAGATTCAGGTTTTATGCCTCTATAGGAAGTCTCATCCCATGAATACTACTCTTACCACTATATTCAACCAAACTTCGAGTCCTAGTCAAGAAGCATCTAATGCATCATGTATTCATCCACATGTAACAATACCACATTAAAGCCTAGTACTATAGCCAATCCGTGGACTCCTACTAACCAATCTTTCTAAGAATTCCTCCTTTTCTCATCATCTCTATCAATTGAAATTTCACGCATACTATCAGAAACTAACTAACTATTCTCACCTAACTATTACTCATAGTAAAACTTCATTCATAACCTTAGATGGAATAAACACACTGATGCTACCAAAATAAGAATTATCAACCTTCTCCTTCTATCATCACTCAACTACTATCATCAACATCACTCTCTTAACTAAAAAGGATCATTGAAAGAGCTTTAGGGCGAAAGATCATAAGCACGATTGATTCATTTGAGATTTCTGATATAAGGATATGCATGATTATGTTGCTAGCCATTGAGATCAAATCATGAATTTTCGATATTGAGCATACTATGAGACATGAGTGCTTGTATGAATTGGTTCATATCATGAAGCTAATATCCATAAATTTATGGAGTAAGATTGCGATTAATGGGCTAAAGTCTTTGCCCCTCATTCTGGAAACTAATCATAGATGTGAATCTCTCTGAAGTGTATGAGCACAGGTTATGGACACAATAATGATATTAGAAACATCAATAAGATCTTGGAATGACTGAACTTTGAGGAATATTAAAGATTATTAATAAATCGATATATCACTTTAAATGTTTCTGAATAGATCAATATCTGATTCTTAACACTTGGCTTGATTTCTCATCTTATCATCTCCCCCTTAGTCCGAAGCTGACACTTTAAAGCTATGGATCTATTCCAGCATCTCTAACTGGTCTAAATTTGCTTTACTCTAATACTCGGGAAAGACTTATCTCATGGCTTTTGAACCCTCCATGTGAAGGTACTAGGGTTCCTTCTAAGACCTCTCTATGAGATACCACTCTTAACTTCTTTTGGCTTCTATAGAAAACTTTCTATAACCACTACCAGCATTTACCTATAAAGTCATTTAATCTAAATCTCAATAGTCTGATTTCTCCTTCTTAGCCCACTAATACCGTCCTTCTAAGTTTATATCTAACTAACTAGAGGAAACTTGAACTATATTTAAGAGGCTCATCATTGGCTATATATGATCTCTCCGACCAACTCTTAAGGGTAGTAAATAATGCTTACATCAGCCTACTCCACATTGATAATTCAAATATACTATCTAGGCACACATAGAAAATGTACTATCTCGAGTACACCTCTTAATTCTCTTGTTACTCTAATGACATAACTGCACTTTATTTCTCTCATCTAAAAGTCAGAATCCTACACTTGTACCACTCACATTCATTGGAACTAACATCTTAATTCCTCACCTACTCTATGTCAAATCTACTAGATCAAATCTCAAAGCTAATATCATCACCCTCATGTTGTCATCCTTTTTATCACGACACTCATCTCAAATTCAAGCTTAGTGTCTATTACTAAACACATATATCAATATAATTGCTCGCTTACTATATTAACTTACAACTACTAGATAAACTTAAGAAACACTCACTCACTAAGATCTCATGACAAGTAGTCAATCTTTATCTCTCATTCCACATACTTATAGTTTACCGTCATATTCCCTTTCACAACTTAAGTACTATTTACCCATTCACTATATGTCATTACTTAATTAGTTCTATTATCCTCTAAATACCATGGGGCTCTCCCTTACAAAAATCATAAGCCTAGCTTAGATCTATCACCTCATGAATACTCTACTCTTCTATTCAACACCTATACTTGGCCTTCACTAATACAATGTTACATTGACATAAACTCCCTTCTAGTTAAAGTGTACTCTAACTCATCCATACTAGTAACTCTTACTATACCTTCTATCATGAAATCTACACAAACTCATGAATTCTCAGTCTACCCATAAGGGAAAACTCCTCATTAATAACTTACTTGGTGCATGGCTACAACTTACGTACTCTACTCAATAACTATACTCATCCCTTAGATTACTACACTAATAAATATATACTTTTAACTCTGGGCAATTCTACTACTACTGCTCATAATATCATGACTCACACTATCTTTCGAGTGGGAATACTACCCAAGCATTCTAAAACACACTTCCCTTATAAGGCCTCTTAAGTGTATCACCCGAATAAGGTTTAGAGAAGAGAGTTTGGGAGTACATCTCACTTTTAGATAGAACACACGATTCATATGAATAAGGGTGCATTTTTTTGAATTCAAATACTTAAGCTCACTCACGGGCTTTTCTCAAGCCCCTCTGCAGTCTCTTGACTTTCTAAAGAATTTATTTGAGAATAACTGATCAGTAAGTATTTGGCCTTTACTATTTCAACCACCTTGAGTATGAGGGTAGTCGAATGGATTTGAGTAATGCACGAGCCTGAATAAGTTTTTAGGGTGACAACTCTATCGCACGATCCAGAGTATGAAAGAAGGGAAACTTTTCTTAAATGTCTATAGTCCCTCATATATTGAAATGGGGCCCTCACAACCATAAATAAGATCCTACTGACACGGCTTCATAGACACCTTAGGACATTTTAACTCTGTGCTCTGATACAAAGTTTGTCACGCCCCGAGCCTACACCCTGGACGTGACCGGCGCTCGAGAACCATTGCTGGTCCCCAAGCAAACCCTTGGCCTAGCTGACTACTTAGCAAAAGATTTACTGAAGCGATAAAAAGGTTAAAAATAGAATTTTTTTAAACATTTAAACTCAAAGTAAAAACTCAACTCAAATGGTCTATAAAATACTCAATAACATAAGTATTATAGTTTGTAAAAAACATCTCAAGAAAAAGAAAATACTGAAAG
Source organism: Solanum appendiculatum (assembly GCA_018342035.1). NCBI lineage: Eukaryota > Viridiplantae > Streptophyta > Magnoliopsida > Solanales > Solanaceae > Solanum > Solanum appendiculatum. Next base: position 372,823 of record JAGDQO010000727.1, read on the forward strand.
ACTCCTCAACTCTATCTATCTGTGAAGCCTCTACTATTAAAGAAAGAGATCGAGACAAGACCCATGACATCTCAAAACTAATAACTAGAAAATAAATGTAAAGTCCTCCGAAATGCAAAAAGGATCACCAAAACTATATTGATGATCCTGAACACATGTATCTACATCATAAAATGATGCATGTCGAATGACATCAATACATTGAATGTACGAGTATGTAATATAGCCGAAGCTAAATAACTGAATGAAAGGACTGCAATAGATAAAATATACTCAAGCTGAATGTAAAGAGATAAAAGAGTCAAATAATTTAAAATTTTTACAAAATACTTACTGATCTCTGAACTCAATATAATAAGTGATATATTAAAAATATACTTTAACTCTATAGGGAGATTCTCTAACTGACAACCATCACTGTGAGTTAAGTGATGATACAGTATCCTATTCACGCTGCCAGAACTGTCCTATATAGTTTCGGGATATAGGACACCTAAAATAAGTTGATCCACTAAGCAATAAGAATTCATCTAAAAAGCATTATCATATATCCATGTTGGCAACACATGGTTTATGGAGGCTGCGAGTTGTTTGAACTCTCCTCCATATCGGTGCTCATGGCTACTCCCAATAATATATACTCTTGCTCAAATTTATAAAATTATACTTTTCTCTGATTTGAGGTAATTGCTCAAACAAACCTCGTAAATGAGGTAACTGGACTTACACAATCTTTCTGAAAACTCTTTTACTTTTCGCTAAATAATCTTCTCTTTCTTCATGTAAAAATGAAATCTTTGGGAAATACTTAGTTCCCTTATACTCTTGCTTAAATCTTGGTTAATACTCTTTCTCAAACTTCTATGTACTTTCTCAAATACTCAGTTTAAAGCATAAATATTGGCTTTAAAATATTCTAAAAACTTATAACTTAAAATAGGGTTCATGCTAAAATATAGATATAAACAACTCAACTCAAGGATCTCAATAACAATATAGAATCTCAATACTCAGAACTCAAGAAGTCAGAACTCAATGATACTATTCATCTCAAGAATACTCAGTTATTAGGATTCATGCTAAAGTATAGACATTAACAATCAACTCAATAATTGCAATAAACAAGGTACGATAATTCAAATATTAGAAATAGGAATTTAATAATCATCAACTCAAGAATTTAGAACTCAATATCAACTCATCTCAAGAATACTGAAATCTAAGGATACAACCCTAGATTACTCTTTTATTGATTTGAAAGTAGATGTAGGGTGTTTGGATGAACTAGTCCAACACTATGATAGCCTTATATACCTGAAAGAACGAAGTTCTTTGGCGAATTCGAAGAAACTTTTAGAATGCTAGAAACCCTAGCTTTTCTCCTCTTGGAACCTTGCTCTAGTGTCTTGAAGTGTTAATGAACGTAAAAGAATTGATTAACACTTTCTAAGCCCTTAGTTAGGTGTGAAACGACATAGTTTATGCTTAGAATAGGGTTAAAACGACGTAGTTTGGGGTACCAAACACTTTGAGAAAAGACCTCATTGACCCTAACTTAAAAACTGACGAGGTGCCTCACTGGAGGGGCTTCACGAGCCGTCTAAGGCATGATGGCCCGTCAAGTGGGTTGTGATGCGTCATCAGCCTGACAGTGCTTCACTGAAACGAGCATTATTTTTTACTCCAAAATTCAAATGGAGTAAACTTTGTGGCGTTGGAAAAAGGACTCGAAGACCATTAATTTGATAGCATATGGGTTACCTAATTTATTTTGTGCTGAGAGATACGATCATTTGAAATTGACAAACCTGAAAATGATGGGTGACTTATACAGACCCCTAAACGGCCTGTCCAAGTGAGCACGGGCCGTCTAAGGGCTTGTGAAGGTGACCCTCACCTTAGCAGCCTTGGGCAGTCTATCACGATGCCCAAGACGGGCCGTGGACCCCTAAATGGGCCATCTAAGGTGCCGTGAAGGGTCAATGGTCAATTTTGGGTTTGTGGACTTGCTCATTTGCCCTCTGTAGTCTTTCTCAAAGTTTGAGGTGTCACACGAATGATTCAAATTTCAAGAGTAGAGTTTCGAGGTGTTATAGAATGATTTGGATCTTAGCTTAGAAATATTTTGGGTGTTACAACTTCAATGGCTGATCGGGTCTAGTCTTTAATTAAAAGACCAGACCAAACAACTCATCGCGATTGTAGCCAAAGTGGCCCGTGATCGTGGAGGTACAACAAAAGGGCCTTTGCGAACGTGATGAAGGCCATGCGAATGGGTAACAAGACACTCAGGGCTCCATGATCGCGGAAAGTGGAACCCACTAATGCGAAGGGTTAATCATCTAACCCTTTACAAACGCAGCGAATCCATGCGAACACGAAGGGTTAATTCACCCTGCACCAGCTGATGCATATTAGCTGGTTTAGGCAAGTTTAAAATCTCTGATGGGGTGTTTGAAACCTTGTGCAAGCAAACGAGGTATGATACCCTAACAAATTCGATACTCCGGACTCAACGGAGCAGTCGAAAAACTTCCATTCGAGGTCGTCTCGAGAAAAAGTGATTTCGACACCAAAACTCCATTTTAAGCCAAAATCCACAAGGGGGCTCAAAAATTGCGCAGGAGCCTCGGGATCCACATGAATGGCCGTTCTAGACTAAACTCGACAGTTTGGAGCCAACCGCATTGATATAATTCTTATCTTGACATGTTTACCAAGAATGTTGACCAAGGTCAAACTTAGGCCACAATTTAAAAGTTAAAACACCTAATCGTACAAACTTGCACCAAAAGCCTCGTGAGCTATGTCAATCATGCCACTAGCCTAAAAAGACCCTTTAGGAGCTGATGGAATTGTCAGAATTGGATTATAATATCATCTTCCTGAACTTTTGATCAAAATAAACCTTTCAAGGTTCAAAATCTCCAAAACACACGAATTCGCATTAAAAACAAATGAGCAATCAAGTGACCGAACTGTCAGTCCCAGCAAGTCATAAATGACTTGGGGTCGCTATAGGAACTCTCTAAACAATGACTGAAGGCATTAACATATAAATGACTTGGTGGGTCATTACAATATCCACTACTAAAAAGACTTTTGTTCGTGAAAGTAAGAGTCAAGAAGTACCTCAAGGCTCAAACAAGCTAGGAAACTACTCTCGCATCTCATGCTCAGTCTCCCAAGTTGCCTCCTCAACTAGATGATTCTTCCAATGGACCTTCACCACAGGAATAGCTCTCGAATGCAACCGCCGCACATCTCATGCTTTAATAACAACTGGCTCCTCCACAAAAATCAAATGGTCATCTGACTCAACCATATCATACTAGAGCACATGAGACTCATCAAGAACATAGCTGTGTAGCATCGAAATATGGAAAACTCATTGAATAGCTGAAAAAGCTGGAGGTAGAGCCAACTCTTAAGCAACCTCATCAAGTATATGAAGAATCTCAAAAGGGCCAATATATATCTTGGAATAAGCTTTCCCCACCTCCCAAACCTCATCACTCCCTTCATGGGCGACACATGGAGGAAAACTCGATCACTAACTGAAAACCTCAAAGGCCGATGCCTACGATTAACATAACTCTGGTTCCTACTCTGAGTTGTCCTGAGCCCATCCTCAATCACCCAAACCTAATCCAAAGCATCCTGAAGCAAGTTAGTACCATGCGTACTAGGCTCGATAGATTCAAACCCACCAATCAGAGAGCAACAATGCCTACCATATAAGGCCTCGAATGGGTCCATCTGACTACTAGAGTGGTAGCTCTTGTTGTACGTAAACTCTGCCAAAGGCAAGAAATTGTCCCAATGACCTCTAAACTCCAAAACACAGGCCCAGAACTTGTCCTCAAGAACCTGAATAGTACGCTCTAATTGCCCGTCGGTCTGTGTATGGGAAGTTGTGCTAAGGTCAGCACGAGTTCCCAAATCCTCTTGAAAGGTCCTCCAAAAACTAGAAGTGAACTAAGAACCTCAATCTGATACAATAGACATAGGCACACCATGAAGATGAACCACCTTCCAAATATAGACATGAGCCAACCTTTCGGTGCTGAATGAAAGATTGAATAGGGAGGAAGTGTGTTGATTTGGTAATTCTATCAATGATGACCCAAATGCTGTCAAAACCCCTAGAAGTCCGTGAAAACCCCTAACAAAGTCCATTGTGATGTGATCCCACTTCAACTTAGAAATGGGTAATCTCTGAAACTCACTACCAGGTATCAAATGCTCGGCCTTTACCTACTAGCAACACATGTAATTTGACACAGTCTACAATGTATCTCCTCATTTTGCTTTACAAATAGTGCTTCCGTAAATCACAATACGTCTTTGCAGTGCCTGGGTGGATGGAATATCTAGAATCATAGGCCTCATAAAGAATCAACCGAATCAAATCCCTAACTCTCGAAACATAAATACGGACAACAAACCTCACGACCCCATATGAATCTATGGTAGCCGGACCAAAATCACTCTCTAACACCTAATATTGAAGAGTCACCAAGGTCTTATCCTAGAACTGATAATCACATATCCGCTCATGCAAGGAAGACTGAACTCCCGCATAGACTAATACACGCCTATAATTTGAAATATCCAGCCAAATCATCTGATTAGCTAAGGACTGAATGTCCAAAGCCAAAGGTCGCTCCACAGAAGAAAACAAATCTAGACTACCAATACTCATCGCCTTCCGGCTCAAGGCATCCGCTACCACATTTGCCTTTCTCGGATGATAAAGAAGAGAGAGGTCATAGTCCCTCAAGAGCTCAATCTAATAGTGCTGCCTCAAATTAAGGTCCCTCTGGCTCATAATATACTGAACAATCCTGTGATCAGTGTAGATCTCACAATAAACTTCATGCAGGTAGTGCCTTCAGATGATAAGTGCAAAAACTACCGCCGCCAACTCCATGTCATAAGTTGGTTAGTTGCACTCGTGAAGCTTAAGCTGCCTCGATGCATAAGAAATAAACTCAACCCACTACATCAATTCACAACCTAGACCAATGCCGAATGTGTCACAATACACTATGAAGTTCTTGCCCTCAACTTGATGAGTCAATATAGGAGTGGTGGTAAGCAACTCCTTGAGCTTTCGAAAGCTCAACTCACACTCCTCATACCACTCAAAAGGGACATCAAGACTAGTCAACTGGGTCAAATTGTTGCAATAGTAGAGAAGCGCCCCAAAAGCCATCCATAGTAGCCCGCTAATCCGATAAAGCTCCGGATCTCAGTAACTGAAGTGGGCCTAGCCCAATCACGGATAGCCTCAACCTTTGCTGGATCTACCATGATGCTATTCTTGGACACTACGTGTCCTAAGAATGCTACAGACTCAAGCCAAAAATCATACTTTGAGAACTTGGCATAAAGTCGCTGATCTCTCAAAGTAAGGAGGAAAATCCTCAAATTCAAATCATACTTCGAGAACTTGGCATAAAGTCACTAATCTCTCAAAGTCTGGAGCATAATCCTCAAATTCTACTCATGATCTCTCCTGCTCCTTGGTATTCCAAAACATCATAAATGAACATTATGACGAACAGATCAAGAAACGGTTTGAACACCTGCGTCATCAAGTCCATAAAGGTGGTAGGGAAATTAGTCAATCCAAATGACATCACCAAGGAACTCATAGTGGCCATATCGGCTCCTAAATGCGGTCTTAGGGCTGTTCGCTGCCCTAATCCTCATATGATTGTAACTGAATCTCAAATCAATCTTAGAAAATACCGGGGCACCCTAAAGCTGGTCAAACATATCATTAATATGAGGCGTGGGGTAGAGGTTATTCATAATCACCTTATTCAGCTTCCTGTAATCAATACACATGCGCATCATACTATCCCCCTACTTCACGAACAGGATGGGAACACCCCAAGGCGATACAATATGTTTGATGAATCTCTTACCCAAGAGATCTTGAAGCTGAACACTGAAAACCTTGTGTTCTGCGGAGTGCCATCCGATTAGCAGAATAGAAATAGGCCGAGTACCTAGCTCAAGCTCAATAGGAATATTAATATCACGCTCTGGGTAGGCCAGGTAGGTCGGTAGGAAGCACATCCACATACTCACAGACAACTGTAACTGACTCAACTGGAGGGACCTCCCTACTCACATCTCGCCATAAGAAAATTAAGATAATTAACTGCTAGCCACTAGCGTCCGAGCTTGAATAGATGAAATAACTCCCACCGATGTGCTACTACATGAGTCCTGCCACACCATCGGGGGAATACTAGGCATGGCTAAGGTAATGCTCTTAGAGAAGTAATCTAAAACCATGCGGTAGGGGGATAGCTATTCCATGCCCAGAATCACATTGAAACCAAGAATATCAAGAAAAATAAGGTGAGCCCAGCTGTCACGCCCCTGGATAGTCACCAAATAAGATCAAAACACCTGATCCACTACTAAAGACTCACCCATAGGGGTCAACACACGCAATAATGCTACCATAGGTTCCGAACTCATACTCAAATAAGAAGCATAATATACAGATACATATGACCAGGTAGGGCATGGATCAAATAAAGTCGAGGCGGGCTGTTGGCATAAGAGAATTGTGCCTATGATCACATCATTCGATCCCTCATCCTTCGCCCTCACTTGAGCTGCATAGAAGTTGGCCTGTACACCCTAACTTGGACATCTAAACTACCACCTGAACTGCCTCACTAAGGACCACCTTGAATACCCTGGTGAACACCACAATGGTCCTGACCCTTACCGCGACCTCTAACCGGAGGTGCTGCTGGTGGAGCTGGTAGAGCGGTGGGGCTGCCTGTGGAGTGGGAGTAATCTTCTTATGCAAGGGGAAATCTCTGGACAAATTATCAAGCTTCCTACAATCATAACAACCTTGAGACGGTCGTCCATAAAAGAATTACGGCCATGGCTTGAAGCACCTGACTGGGGCCCATCTCGACTCTTGCTCGAGTGTACCTCACTCTGACTATATTGGTCACCCTCCGAAGCCTGTAATGAGGCTTGAACATGTCGACTAGATTGACGCTACTGAAACTGCTATCGAGACCTATCATTGGAGTCCTTAAGCCTAGAGCGGGACCCCTGTAACTGCCTTCATGCCTAGCTCTCTTTTTGCTGCCCCATGGGCCTCACAATGGAGCAGCTCAATAATATAGGCATAGTAAACTACATGAAGAAAAGAAAGGTCCACGAAGACAAAGTCTACAGCTGGAGTCTCAAACCTCTAGCGAAAGACCACGCTCTCCTCCATAGTAGGTAGGATCATATAGCATGGTGGGAGAGCTTGTGGAACCTCGTCTCATACTCTGATATGGTCATGCAACCTTGCTCCAACCTGGAGAACTAATCCTGAAGATGATCTCTGATGCTATGGGGGATGAACCTAGCTAAAAAGGCCTCAGAAACCTCAATCAAAGAAACCAGAGGAGACCTAGCTGGCCAAGTCTCAATAAAAGAGCACCATCACTGGCTAGCCCATTTAGCTAATAAGTTGTGAGGTCAGCTCCTCTTTACTCCAGTAAACCCAGAGTATATATTCGCTCACAGCAAGTAGTTATAAAATTGTAGGCATCTTCCCCCACAACCCCAGAAAACCTCACAGGTGTAATTCTAAGAAACACTCCAAACATCTTCTTTTCCTCTAGCGGCATAGCTCCGGCCGCAATCACGGGCTGGACACACCAAAGTGGTGCCTAGACCTTAGGGGCTTCTATTGTAGGCTAACCTTACAGGGATGGTGCAGGTGCAATTGTAGCTACAGTTGGGGCTTGATGCATACCCCTAAGGATGGTAAATAGTTGAGTAATGGATGACTGAAGGTTGGGAGCTATAGTTGGTTCAGGTGACAGCTGGGTTGGCCCTTACCCCACCGGCTAAACGAGAACCTGAGCTACTTGAGAGTCAGCTACTAGCTCTTGATATCCCTCTCTCTCTAGGGCTGGTGCTGCAACCCTAGCCTGTAAGGGAGGTCAACCCTACCCCTAGCTGTTGCACGACGCGTACGAGCAAGTCTATGAAAAGAGTGAAACAAATGAGATTTCATAAAACTAATAAAACACAGGCTGTATGAAAAATGATACAAAATAGAGAAAGTTCCTAATGACACTTTGTAGCCTCCTAAAGATAGGATACGAATGTCTCCGTAATGATCCGTATGACTTTACTAGGTATTAGCTCTGTACAAGAGAGACAGGGGAACCTGGGGCTCTGATACAAACTTGTCACAACTCGATTCCTTAAATCATAATGGCACCTAGTATAATACATTATTAGCTATGGCAACCCAAAATCTAGAACAATAAGAAATAGATATAAATGTAGAACATTGTGGAAACAGTAAATAACAATAAAAAAGAACCAAGGGCGGAAGCAACCCAAAATTATATTTATCCAATAGATCCCTCCCAGAATTTGGAAGTCACAAGTACAGAGCTGTCTAAACAAAAGAGTACAAGTCTCAAAAGTAGACCCTAAATACAAAGGTTGTCACAAAATGCAAAAGACTAGCTATGCAAAATGCATAAGGAGACATGTAAGTCGGGATGCCAAGTGCTCACCCTCGCCTCCGATCAACAACTGCAACAAGCTCGAATGATCACCACTAGTAATTACTACTAGGACCTGCATCACGAAACAGATGCAGAGTGTAGCATGAGTACCAAAATAATAGGTACTTAGTAGGTATCATAGGTCAACTAAGCAAGAAAGGAAAGACGATATGAAAAGATAGAATCTAGATACAAACATAGGTCAAAGAAAAATTTATAGAAAAGCGCACGAGCATACCAGAAATAAGAACTAAGTACGGCTAAACTAAATCTTACTAGACCACCATAAGCCCATAAGGTACACTCATATGCAAGTTTAGATAAAATTCGAATGAACCTCCATAAGCCTAAAAGGTACACAGAATAGTTAAAACCACTAAGAATGAAGTACTATGAGTCAAGATCCAAGAAGCGTAAGCTGGGCCTCTAACCACAAGTAACCAATAAAGGGGCTGCCCAGATAAAGAGTAACTCCTAGGGGCATCAGTAACCCAACTAAAGAGTAACCTCCCAGGGGCATCAGTAAGGGTCACCTAGACAAAGAGTAAAATTCTAGGGGAGTCAAGACGCCTTACTAAAGAGTAAAACCCAAGAGTGTGTCTACTCTGAAGAGGATAAGACCAAACCTAAAGGGTCGCCTAGTTAAAGAGTAAATTCTAGGGGTGTCAGGCAGTCTAGCTAAAGAGTAAACCTAGGGGGCATCAGACCGTCAAAGGATCTCATATCAACTATAATCCATACTACCAAGGAATGATGTCCACTCACAAGTAATCAGTGCAACACTCTAAGCTCGAATGTACCCTAGTCCTAGATCACCCAGCGAAGCTCGAAACATCAAATATCACACCTAGGGCCGTAGAAAGAGAGAGAATGATAGAAGGTCATCAAAGCTAGGCCAACGCCTGAACTAAGGCCCATTCTATCAAACTCAAGTCTGCTACACTTTTCTACAATGAGCTAAGCTATCCGAATCGACGTCGGAGTAGAAACAAGACCTAAAGGCTCCAACTACTGCAACTCTATGATAAGAATTAGTCTAAGCCTAGACTAAGGCCAAATATGCTACAAATATAGCCAGAAGATAAGGATGATCACATAACCCAACTACCATGCTTCTAATCTTTGAATTATCAAATTCAGCCTAAAACATGGTATCTAAATAATGTAGCTTATCAAGTAGGTACTGATGAGTGGGTGATTTTCACTCATTTGGAGTCCTTTTTCTTATGATTTTGTGGCATTTTAGTAGAGAAAGAGGCTAATTTTCCATTGAATATGTTTGTTTCAATTACATGTTGGTTAAAAATGAGTTTTGATGAAAAAGAATGGAAATTGGGGAAAAATGGAGCTAAAAACAAGAAATTGGAGCTGCCAGTGAAGTACTCTCCGCATTCATGGACACAAATTGTGAAGCCACTGACCAGCGCAAACATGGATGAGCCTCCACGAACGTGGAGGTCAACCATGCTGAGTACCGTGAATGCGGGATAGCCTCCGCGAATGCGGAGTGCATTTATGCTGAATTTTGTGAATGCGGAGCTACGTCTGCGAACGCGGAGAAGAAATGTGACTGGCGTCTGGGCAAATTTGGAATTTCACATTTTGACCCTAATTCACCATATACACTCATTCACAGCCATTTGGGGAGGAGGATTATTGATAATTGATTATTCATGAGATTGGACTTGGAAAGTAGAGAGAAGAACCTTGGGGATTGAGGCTCAAGATTCCACAATAAACACCATTACAGTGAAGTTTGTGAGCTTGATTTGTAATTAATTTTCATTCCTTTTTGAACTCTGTGCTTTGTATTGTTGAATTCTAGGTGTTAATTGTTGATTAGTAATTTGGATATTGTGTTAGACATAATCAATATTTGAATTTTTTATTTCTATCTTGTTCTTTTGTAATTAGTTAAATGCTTTATGATTTATGAAATGGGTTTTTGAATATCCAATTGATCTCATGCCTTAATTGCTTTTCCAAAGGAATTGATCACTCCTAGGACTTGCCCATCTACTTTGATTTAGCTTGTAAGAGTTAATAGAGGTTGAGTAAGATTGATTGGTGCATTAATTGAGGTTTAACAACTCATTTGTTTGATTGTTGCTAGAAATAGTGAATCCTTGCATTGCCTTTAATAGAATTTCTTGTGTTGCCACTTGATTGGGTTCGATAGAGCTAATTGAGAAATATTTGCCTATGTTCGATAGAATTAGGTATATAATTTAGATTCCGAGGCATATATGATTTTATCCATGATTAATTGAGATTGTATGAAGCTAGTTTGCAATGGATTGTATGGATATTAATTGATTTCCCATTCCCAAATCCCTTTGGTAATCTTGCTCAATATAGCTTTGTTCTTTGTTCTCCTCTATCCCCTATCCTAAATTCGTTACTTGAAATCTTCTCATTTTATAATTGTACTTTATATTTAGGATTCAAACTAGTAGCTTGTAATTCTTTGTCTCTTCAATCGCCTTGTACATAGTTCCTCGTGGGATCGACCCCAACTCTTCATTGGGTTTATACTTGTTAGCGACCGCCAATACTTCGAATCGTAAGAGGTGTGGTTGAGCGTTATCAAAAATGGCGCCGTTGCCGGGGAACAATTTGGCGTATTGAATTGATTTAGAGTTTATAGTTTACTAGTTTCTATCCAAATTGTGAATATTTGCTTTTGTTTTGTTTTTATTTGTTTTTATGGCTACTTGTGAAGGTTCGAGGTTTGGCGATTGCATACCCTATGTTGATGACCCATGGCCTTGTTGTGGAAGACTTCATGTTGGAAAGAGTTGTGTGGATGCCTCCTTAGATGAAGAGATGGGTGTTGTGAGTCAAGCTTGGCTCTTGCACTTGTCTCAACGAATTGAGAATGGTATGAAGCGAAGAGATTTAATGTTCCGAATGAGGGATGAATTCCGCAACTTGCACCTAGCTAGGTGCCATGAAATGATCCAACATGAGTTCAAAATTGCTACTTTGAAGACCAATGTGAGATCAACAATTGGAGTACGTAAGGCGTCTCGTCAACTGGTCAATAGTAAAGCGTGGGAGTTGGAGAGCCAAGAAAAAGGGGTTGTGTTCAATGTTGATGAAATCTTGGGTATTTGCAACCAAACCAAGTCAATAAAATTCAAAGATGTCAATATCAAGGCGATGATATTAGAGTTTCAAGAAAAAGCCAAAAATATCATATATGGCAACACTAGTACATTGGAAAGTGATGGTGTCATGCACTTGAGGGCCAAGAGTTATGAAGTTTGATGTTAGAATGGCCTAGTGACACTTTCACTATTGCCCAATGCTCCTCCACGAAAAAATGATGTGAAGTTGGGCAAGAAATTCAAATCTTCGAAGTGGAGAGATCGAGTTAAACGCGTGATGCTCTCATGTCATCCCCTTACCCTTCGAAGAGAAAATGATTCAAAGTTGGGGAGACGGTACATTGCCTCGAAATGGAAGCATAAAGGGTGATGTAGCTGGTGTCGCTCCACGATGTTAAATTGTCTGCTTGATGGGAGGCAACCCATCGGTATCAAAAATTTTGATTTTTGAATTTTCTTTAATTTTTAGGATAAATTAGAATTTTATATTTTACTTATCCTAATGATTTCAAAGTGTTTGGAAGTGTTTTGAACAGGTTTGGAAGAAAAAATGCACTTGGGATTGAAGTTTGCGGTGAAATATCTTCATAATGGAGGTTTGGTACACTTTTTTGAAGGTGAAGTTCGCCTAAAGCAATGGGCGAGTTGCCTAATGGTGCCTACCATTCCCAAAAGTTCCAGTAACCTGTCAGGGGTCCAGGCCTAAATTGCTCTCCACAAATGCGTAGTGGAATAAGCAAACGCGGAAGCCAATCTGCTGGACACTCCGTGAACGCGCCTTACTGGCTGCGAACGCAAATGTTACATTCTCTCAGAGGTGCAAATGCGGCATGATGTCCGCGAACGTGGAAACCTATCTCTTGCAGGGGCGCAAATGCTCCAAGTCCTCCGCGAACGCAGATGTATCGGGTAGATTATAAGGCAAAACTGCCAAGAGTCATTTTCAGTTCCAAACATTCCCCTTTAAAGAGACTTTCTCCCCTCCTTCAAAGAACTAAATTTCTTCCCCAGATTTTCCCCCTCATCTTACTTTCTTCATTGTTTATTGCTTGTGGCCAGAATCACTTTCAACGTATGATTTTTTGCCCTTTACTTTAGTTTCAATGTTGTTAGTTAAAGTAAGAAAGTTGGGTGTTTGATTGATTATTGATGTGAACTTGCCTTGATTGTGTTTAATTAGTTGCTTATGGGTAGAATTATTGTTAATGTTTTAGGATTGTGGATAAGCGATTTGTTGGGCTTCATTGTGTCTTGATCCGAACTTGAATTTTGTGATTGATTATTGATTTTTGTGGTGAAATTAGATGTTTGTTGTGCTGAGTATTGATTAATTTTGTTTTGGGGTTGAATTTTGGGCGGATTAGTGTAGATATTTGTTGAAAATTTCTTGCCCATGAGGTGTTTGTTAAAATGCTCCAATGGATTCTGTAATTCCGAGGACGAGGACGTCTCCGCGAATGTGGACCTCTTTCCGTGAACGCGGAGGACTTCGTCCCATTGTACTCCGCGAACACTGCCAGTTGGTCCGTGAATGTGGAGGTCTATCTTCTTCTTAGCCGCGAACACGACTACCTCTCCGCGAGTGCGGAGGCAAGGCTTCTTACTCTCCACGATGTGGAAGCTTCTCCGCAAATGCGAAAAAGGATTTAGTTCTGTCCCAAAATAGTAGCTACGTACTGCATAGCTCGGGTCCTCTTTTAATTATTTTCTTTGGCCTAAATAATTCCTAATACATTGTTTTAAGTGTCCACAAGAACTTTTAACATATGGGATTCTTTTGTAGGTACTTTGAGCTAATTATGTCGATCGACAACATCCCTAAATCATTAGGAATTGTACCTGATGAAGATTACTTTGATGCTACACGATTCCTCTCATCTAAATGTGACCGGAAGTACGATGAATACCTGGGCCGAGCTATAGTGAAGGAAAAGGGGATATGTTTGGATAGACTTGAGAGTGGAATGTCGGATTTCTCTAACAGGCTTGTGGCTAGTAGATGGATGGTCTTTTCTACCGAGCCTATGAAGGCTAATCACACACAGGTAGTAGAATTTTATGCTAATGCCTCGGAGACTGATTTTAATGATGCAACAGTTACTACTGATTGAGGGGTGCACGTACTATTTAGCTAGATCGTGATCAATGCTTTATACGGTCTCCCAGATGCATATAACAAAATATATATGGAGCGGTTCAGAGAGCTGGGTAGTCAGTGGCTGGTCGATAAATTACATGCCGGAGAGGCACCGGAGTGGTTCAAAACGAAGAGAGGGTTGATTTTCGTGAGTTCACTGCTGAGGCCAAGACTTTGCTCTTGATTACATGTGCTCGGGTCATTCCTTCTAATTATGACACCGAGGTCACCTTGGACAGGGTTTTGGTGATAGCTGCTATTATGGATGGGCTCGAGGTTAATATGGGCCAGTTGATTGTTGATCATATTGTTGAGGTGGCATAGAGGGGGCCAAAGGCATTATTTTCCCCTCTTTGATCTCACAGTTGTGCTATGGTGCTGGGGTGTTGAGACTACCCACTGATGAGGAGAAGAAGCCCAAGAAGGAGATTCACCCACTGAACAAGAGGCGGGCGGCCAGAGTAGACAAAGCAAGATCGATGTGGCCGATCCACATTTTGGACAGTTCACCGAGCCCAATTATGAGGCTGGTACCTCATCTTCTACAGGTCTTCCCCAGTTCGGACTTGCCACTATGCACCATATATCCTCCCAGATCTCTGGAGTCGATGGGCAGATTAGAGAGTTGGTCGCTGGCCTTCCTTCTGGCTCGTCTGGGGCTGCCAATGCTGAGGGTGCACCCACTCTTGCTTTTGTTGCTGCTGCACAGAAGGCCATGTCCTACAGGATTGATCATATGAGTCAGAGGCAGGGAAAGATCGAGCAACGTAAGAGGACCTTCCGAGAGCACGAGAAGAGGAAGAGCAAGTTCCTGAGCAAGATGATGGGAAAGCTTAGGAGCCTATGCGGTAATGGTGCTTCGGTTGATGAGGACCTCACATTTCCTTCCGATGCGAGCCCAGAGGGATTGCAGTTTAGGGAGTCCCTCGTATTCTCTTTTGATATCTTTACCCTGAGGACACAATTTGATTTTCAGTTGGGGGTGCCTCCCTTGTAGCTCTTGTTTTGTATTGACTGTTTTGGATGTTTTGGATTATGTTGTTGGATATTTGTTTTATTTTCTGGATGTTGTGCCCTTGTCGGATTTTTGGTTTTAATTGCGAAATGTGTTGGATTAGTCATTTTCGTTTTAGTAGTTTTATTGGTTTTGATAGTTTCTTTATTTTGTTTCTTTTGTCTTAAGATGGTGTTGTTGTTTGGAGTTGTTATTGATTGGCGATGCCCTATGATGGATAGAGTGACAACTTTCTTAAGGGTAAGGCGTCGGTTGGTTGTGTGGTGAAGTTTTAGTAGCCATTGTTGTTGGTTGTGTGGTGAAGTCTAAGTAGCCATTATTGATGTGCGGTGTCTAAGTAACCAGTTCCGAATTGATATATGAGCTTGCCCAATGATTGATTAGTTGACGGCTTTCTTAAGGGCGAATTTGTCATTGTCTTTTTGGATAATTGTGGCTTGTTTGGTACTAAGAATATAGTCTTGCATGGTGAAAAATGTGTTTTGGAACATACCCCTCCGTTTTGAAAAATGAGCATGTGTTGAATGATTTTGTGACAACTCTTGTGACTCTTGTTGTGACTTTTGATTTATTGGCGGTTTAATTGTTCAATGCCACTTGTATGTTGAAAAGGAAATAAGATTTTGATCCATCTTGAGTAATTTGCATGCCATGTATGGTGAGTTGTTGAACAATACCTTGTGTTTGCTTATGTCACTTAGAATTTGCCCGGTTGGTTATGATACTTTAGTCATAAATGAGTTGGGTTGGAAAAATGATCTTAGGCTTTCTTTGATTGTTCTTGAACTCCACTTGGCCTTAAAATCCCACCTTTGCACTAAATGTATCCTTAGTCGTCCCCTTTGAGCCTAAATCCTTTTTATTGGCAAGCTCATTACAAGCCTTATCCATTTTAAAAATATATATCTCTCTTGAACCCTTTCCCTCTTTGAACTTGAAGTTGTGAGAGTTGAGGCTAAAAGCCTAAGTTGGGGGTGTTTTGAGAAATTCATAGAAGGGATGCATATTGCATAAGAGCTTGATAAAAAAAAGAGAAGAGAATGATGAATGGAGGAAAAAGTTAAAAAGTAAGAAAACGTTGTGAAAAAGAAAGTGAATAAAAGAATCTTGAATCCTCCAAAAAGTTGAAAATTGTTGCATGTGTAGTCACTTGTACCTAAATGATATGCCTACCTTCCCTAAGCCTACATTACAAACTCAACAAAGTCCTTTGTGATTTCTAACCAAATGAAGTTGAGGCAATGTTGATTGAAAATATGGGCAAGCCTATGGTGTGGCATTTGTGTTCATGAGATATTCTATTGTGAGTATGAGTGTTTGTGCTTTTGTCCCTTGTTTGTAAATAATTTGTGAGTGTTTTGTGACATTTCTTTTCTTGTGAGGGCATGTAGGTTGCTTGAGTGGTGATCTTGAAAATTCCTAATTGCATCAAGTGAGCATGTAAGAGCTAAAGAGTTTTGTCATTTCTTGAGTTTGAGTTGTTGTCACTTAATGATTCTTGGATTTTGAAAAATGCACCATAAAAATGAGGGGTTGTTTTTCTAAAAAGTTTTGCCTGAGGACTATTTGTTAGTACCAACCAAAGTCATGATCATGATCTCTACTTGGAATGAAAGTGTGTTGTGGTTATTGTGAATGCCTCTTGTGCTTTTGATTTTGTTTTGCTTGATGACAAGCAAAGTTTCTATGTTGGGGGTGTTGATGAGTGGGTGATTTTCACTCTTTTGGATTCCTTTTTCTTTTGATTTTGTGGCACTTAAGTAGAGAAAAAGGCTAATTTTTCTTTGAATATGGTTGTTTCAAGTACATGTTGCTTAAAAATGAGTTTTGATGAAAAAGAATGAAAATTGGGGCAACATGGAGCTAAAAACAAGAAATTGGAGCGGGCAGTGAAGTACTCTCCGTGAACGTGGAGAGTTGGGAGCAAATGCGGAGTGGGAAGCCACTGGCCAGCGCGAACATGGGATAGCCTACGCGAATGCCGAGTGCATTTATGCTGAGTTCCGCGAACGCAGAGAAGAAATGTGACTGGCATCTGAGCAGATTTGGCATTTCACATTTTGACCCTAATTCACCATATACACTAATTCACAGACATTTAGGGAGGAGGATTATTGATAATTGATTATTCATCAGATTGGACTTGGAAACTAGAGAGAAGAACCTTGGGGATAGCTTTGAGAGCAAGATTCCTCAACAAACACCATTAGAGTGAAGATTGTGAGCTTGATTTGTAATTATATTTCATTCCTTCTTCAACTCTTTGCTTTGTATTGTTGAATTCTAGGTGTTAATTGTTGATTAGTGATTTGGATATTGTGTTAGACATAATCAATATTTGGGTTTTTGATTTCTATCTTGTACTTTTGTAATTAGTTGAATGCTTTATCATTTATAAAAATGGGTTTTTGATTATCCAAATGATCTCGTGCCTTAATTGGTTTTCCAAAGGAATTGATCACTCCTAGGACTTACCCATCTACTTTGCTTTAGCTTGTGAGAGTTAATTGAGGTTGGGTAAGATTGATTGGGGCATTAATTGAGGTTTAACAACTCATTTGTTGGATTGTTGCTAGAAATAGTGAATCCTTGCATTACCTTTAATGGTATTGTTTGTGTTGCCACTTGTTTGGGTTCGATAGAGCTAATTTAGAAATATTTGCCTATGTTCGATAGAATTACGTAGATAATTTAGATTTTGAGGCATATATGATTTTACCGATGATTAATTGAGATTGTATGAAGCTAGTTTGCAATGGATCGTTCGGATATTAATTGATTTCCCATTCCCAAATCCCTATGGTAATCTTGTGCGATAAAGATTTATTTTGTTCTCCTCTATCCCCTATCCTAAATTCGTCACTTGAAATCTTCTCATTTTATAATTGTACCTTATATTTTGGATTCAAACTAGTAGCTTGTAGTTCTTTGTCTCTTCAATTGCCTTGCACATTGTTCCTCGTGGGATCGACCCCAAATCTTCGTTGGATTTATACTTGTTAGAGACCACCAACACTTCGAATCATAAGAGGTGTGGTTGAGCATTATTAGGGACCCATCCCCAATTCACTCAAATTAACATGAATTTACACATTCAAGCTCAATCTAAAGGAAGGAAAGTCATAGCCTACCTTTAGGCTGACCACACACGCTCCGAATCACCTTTCTTGAGCTTTTCCTTTTCATACGATCTCAGAATGATGTCACACTCTCAAAAATAGAATCACACTTTTAATACAGTTATTAAGATATCAAAACCACTCAAAATGGAGACGAATCAATTTTTGAGTCAAAATAAGAATCATGGGACCTGCACTAAAATTTTTAGAAATGACTCCTTTAAAGTGTCCAATTCAGTCCCCTAAACTTTTATTCAAAAATGCAACAAAATTTAGGGCTCAAGGTGGTGGGATTCAACACTTGCACACAATTTCTCAATTTAAAGAACACTAAATTAGAAACAAAGCAGCCCACAATCCTAAAAAATGTACCTCAAATGACATGACCATGACAATCCCCGATCACACACCCACGTAGTCCTTCACTTTCCGAACACACTGGACTTCGAATCACCTAAATTGGAGCTATAACGAAGGAGAAATTGCTAACTGAAGTTTTACTTCAATGGCTGATCGGCTCTAGTTTTTATTTAAAAGACCAGACCAAACAACTGGCCAAAGTGGCCCACGATCGTGGAGGTCCAACAAAATAGCCTTCACATACGCGGCGAAGGCCATGCATATACAGTGACTAGATACCCAGGGCCCTGCAATCGTGGCAATTGGAGCCTGTGAACACAAAGGGTTGATCAACCAGCCCTTTGTGAATGCGATGAGTCCACGGGTACACGGAGAGTAAGAAACTTGCCTTTCACGAACACGGCCAAGGGTCCCGTGAATGCAAAGGGTGAATTCACCCTACACCAGCTGATGTATATCAACTAGTTTAGACAAGTTCAAAATCTCTGACAAGGTGTTCGGAACCTCATGCATGAAAATGAGTTATGATACCCTACCAAATTTGATATTAAGAACTAAATGGAGCAGTTGAAACTTCCATCCGAGGTCGTCTTAATAAAAATGGGTCTCACACCCAAGCTCTATTTTATGGTAAAATTCACAAGGGGGCTTAGAATTAGCCTGAGAGCCTCGGTATCTGCATGAAGGGCCGTTCTTGACCATACTCGACATTCCACAGCTAACCGTGTTGATAGAATACTCATAAGGGCATATTTACCAAGAATGTTGACCAATATCAAACTTAGGCCAAAACATAAACGTTAAAACGCCTAATCGTACAAACTCACACTGAAAGCCTCAGGAGCCATGCCGACCATACCACTTTCCTAAAATTACCTTTCCGAAGCTAATGGAACAGTCAAAATAGGATTGTGAAGTCATCTTCCCTGAGCTATTGATAGAAATCAAATGTTCAAGGTTCAAAAGCTCCATAACACAAAAATTTGCATAAAACTAAACGAACGACCAGGTAACCGAATTGTCAGTCCTAGCAGGTTATAAGTGACTTGGGATTGCTATAGGAATTCTCTAAAGGAGGAACATAAGGTATTAACATAGAAATGACCTGGATGGTCATTATAAAATGTGAATGGTTTGATTCCATACCAAAGATAGGAATGAAGATTCACCCATAATATAAACTTGTAGATATCAATCATAGAATAAAATTGAAGAAGTATGAACCATTTGTCTATACAATACAAGTAGCTCAAGTGTATTATGCCTCTTATCCCAACTTGTGACATGATAATAGTGATTTGTGGGCTATATGTAAAACAAAACTTTGGGGTATTATAGATATGCCACCATCATCTTCACAGTGACATCTAGAAGATGTTATAGAGTTATTTCAATGTGATGAACATGGTTTAACATTTGATGTGGTACCCAACAATGAAACTATTGTCTGAATGATCCCAATGGTGAATTCAATAACTTAAGAGATGAGGATGATGATTTAGATAATGGGGTAGGATTTTAAGACGAATCCGAATTAGATCAAGATGATGATATTTAGGATGAAGAGGCATATGAAACAAGTGACAGTGAATAGAGTCAAAGAGCGTCAATCTCTTCAAGCATAAGAGTTAAAGTGAGTGAAACATAATATATAAGTTAATTTTATTACTATAAGATTTTATATTTCTTGCTGATAATGTTTTAGATTTTAGATTTAACCAATTTTATATTTCTATTTAACTTCTCGACTAATTTTGTTTTAATAGTTCGTCAGGTTATTTTTTGAACACTTATCCCTCTTTCTCATTATGTGATAGGAATTAGTTGATTCTGGAACTACATTTTGAATTGTGAAGGAATAATTTTATTCCTGTTCAAGTGAGTATATATTTATCTTCCATATCCATATATCTAATACATGTTCTTCTTAACTTTTCGAAGGCTCTTTATTCTTGGAGTGATCTATCAATTAATTACTTATTCTTGTTATAATTAGATTAAATTTTGATTCAATAATTATGTTACTATTTCATCTACATATAGCTTTGGAATTGCAAATATGAAACCTAAGGGGGAACAAGAACATATTCTAAAAAAGGAAAGCAAATCCACTGACATCTCCTCCTAAGTTGTGTTCTACAACTACTCAAGCACCATTATCGCCTGAGCTATTAATCCCAGAAACACCACATTCAATCGTAGTCAACATATATGTACCATCCTTATCTTTGGGAATTGAATCATCTAGAGATTAAATTGTATTATCAAGTTTGTCAAATACAACTGATGGTATCCGTACCCCAATTGAAATCGTCCTTGGAAGGTAAGAGTACAATACAATTTCTTTTACATTGTTTCACTTTGCGCAAAAAAATTAAGAACTGTTGATTTTCTTCCATACTATTTTTTAATAAATCAATTGAAATTCTATTGATTTTCTTAAGCTGCGTAGATGGGGAATGAATTACAGAATTGAGGTGTTTGAAAATTCATCAAACAAATTTCTTTCTTGAAGATATTAGCTTGTTCACTAGTGTCTATATCAGTTCAAAATAATCTAATGACAAGATTTTATAATACTTTCACAAGTTTAATAATTTTTTCTTTACTTTCTCTACCTCTGTAAGTTCTTATATTATTGTCAAAGGTATTGATAATACACTCTATCTTGTGCTTGATATGCATAAATACAATTGAGCATTAAAATAATTTCATTTTATGTTTATACTAGTTTGGAGCCGGGGAACGATGTATCTCAGGCAATCACAAAATTTTTTAAGGAAAAACTAAATCCTAAAGGACATGACTGGATGTCAGTTAAACCAGAGATTAAGGACTTCTACTGGGAGGAGTTTAAGGTAAAGTTATACTAACTATCATTTTATTGATGGAGTTTGTTCACTTAGAATTTCAGTTATATTAATTCATGTGTAATTTTTCTTTTGATCTTTTAAAGTAGAACCGATTCCAATGAAATATTGCAATTGAAGGTTCCAAAAAGGATGAATTCATGCGAAAATGTGCAGAACGATACAAGGGTATGCTATGTGAAGCAAGCTTCTTTGAGAAATATCGCAAAAATATTCCGTAATCTATTTGGGAGAGCGGGAAGCCTGACTTGGATACTGGGGCTTTTAAAGCTAAATATGCACAGTGTTAAAAAAATCATCTTAGTAGGAAATGTGGCGAAGGATCTGGTCTCTCACTCCAGGAGGCTCTCACACTCAATGAGAGCATGCAAGACAACTGGTATAGTCATTTTTATTTTGTCAAAGTTATAGTTTCTTTATTGTTATTCCTTAGGTAATAATTATGGTAGATGCGATCCAATATTAGGAAATTGTTCTAGGACGACCACCTCATCCACATGAGCTTTTGAGGAAGACACATATCAAAGCGAACAATGAGTCAGTGGGTCTGAAGTCTAAGAGCACATATGTAAGTGACATCACTTGCTTATTATATTCTAGAAACTTGACTTGCTTGATCCCTACCAACACCAGTTAATAAATCCTACCAACATGCTCATCCACTATTAAAGTTCCTGGAAGAAACAAATATACGTACTAGTTGATATGCCAAATGAATATATCAATAACACATGTATAGTTGCAGTTATATTAACAACGTATTAACTTTATGTCTTAACACAGCTTATGCAAGTTTCTCCAAGGAAATGTTGAATATTTTCATTACGAGAACCATAAAGATCATGACAAATCTGAAACACGGATTAAAAGAAGTAGAGAAAGCTGATAAAAAAGGAGGCTAAGCTTACACTCATCCTATCACATGTCCTGCCTGATTCAAGTTTTTAAATATAAAAGGTCTGACACGTCCTCCTCTTTCCAGTTTAACTTTTTCCCTGCTCTGCCCCGCTTACTGACTTTTTTCTTTTGAGTTTTTCAAAACCTTCTATCAGATTAGGCATCTCCACCAAACATATTTCAATTGTTAATAGAATATTGATTGGCTTCATTTAACTTCATGAGTACCTAACAATCATTTGTTCTTTTGTCTAAAAGTTTTTCCTTTCAAATTCTCATTTGCTTTTACTATAATTCAATAATCCTCTAAGGATGCCTACTTTTGCGTTATTTTCCAAAAGCAACTTATGTTGCTCATACTCTTAAAAAATATTAGCATACCCATGTGGGATCCTTCAAAACACGCATATGTTGACATTTTTGTAGAGTTCGAGCAACATAAGAAGCAACTGATTTTTCGTTTGGGAGTACTTTTAGTCATCTTCATATTATGGTCTTTATTCTTTAGAGAACTTAAAACAAACTATTGTAATCTTTAGTGAATACGTTTTTCTTATGCTTTTAGTATCTCTATTTTTTCGAAGATTCATGCTAAATATTGTGATATGTATTTTCTTATGCACATTAGTTGTGAGATTGAAATTTCTTTTCTTCTTTTAGTGATCACATGACTAAATATTTGAGCATGTTTCTTTCTTCTTCATTTTTTGTACCATGTCCATAATCATAGCAACTTACAATGCTTCTACAGATTAGAAAACTTTACGTAAGACTAATATTCGGAGTTTCACAGTTGCACTCTTATTTCTCCAGACACTAAAAAATATGTCATTGCTTAGCAGTTGGAGATAATATCTCTAAAGGTCACTCAACTTTGAGAATGTATCTGAAAAAGTCATTGAATTTTGTTTAGTATCAATAAAGTCACTCCACTTAGACAATTGTATCAATAAAACCGCACATTTAGTAATGTAAGATATATTTCACCAAGCAAAGTTGTGGATACGTGAGAAAGTTACGTCATTGAGAATGATTTAACATGCTAAAAAATCTATCAACTACACATCAACATGTTAATTATTATTCTTGGAAAAACATAATAACTCCTCCCTAAGTTTAATATATTAAGAGTTGATGTCTATGATCGACCTCTTTTAATCTTAGGCAAATTAAAAAACAAGATACTTGGAAGAATTGAATCAAGGATGCAGGTAGAATGGAGTTGTTCTATTATATGAATCTCTCTAAAACACATTATTCACTCTTGTTTCCCCCTCTCATAGGAAGATTATTCAGATAAACCGAATAATAAAAGAAAGCAAAAGCAAAAGTTTAGCTTTTTTTTTTTTTACTCAAAACCAAGTGTGTAAAATCATTTTTTATCTTACCTAAACACTAAAAAAGTGTTGAAAACTATTTTGAGTCAAAATCACATGAAATAAGCTCCAAAAAAGCTCTAAGTACACTATACAAAGAAGAGGGCTCAAGGAGAAAACCTTCAATAAAATTCTAACCTGGAAACAAGGTGCAACAAAAGTCAGCCATCATACAGTTTGGATGGTATAACATAGAAGCACCAAACAATTGACAACTTGTTTTTTTGTCAACAACAAACATCTTGTTTATTCATACTTCTTCCTTTACTAGAAGTAGAAACCAGTAAAAACCATATCACTCCTATCTACCACATCTGCTCTACTTGAATCCCGATACATCTCTATCACGACCCGATTTCTCAAGTCATGGTGGCGCCTACCATCCTACCAGTAGGCAAGCCAAACTCCATCCAGGAACTTAACAGTAATGGGATTAAGAGTGAAAACTAATTCTAAACCAAGCGGAAGCCTACAATAAGAACACTAAGCGAAAGCTGAAACGAAACCAAAATAATATATACAAGACACCTCCCAAAATATGGAAGTCACATGTACAGAACTACTAACAAGAGTACAAGTCCCAAAAGTGGACCACAGAAACAACAGGTACCCAATAGGCATCATAGGCCGACTGAGCAAGAAAGGTAAAAACAGGCAGACAAGAGAGAATCAACAACAACAGAGGTCAATAGAACAGAAACAGAGAAAACGGAATGTAAACTGAGGATAGCTATGCTAAACCCCGCTAGGCCCCCCATAAGACCCGCTGGGCACACTCATGCGCAAGTTTAAGTAAAAACCCGAATGGACCCCCATAAGCCCCATAGGTACACTGAAAAGCTAGAACTACAGAATCAAGGAACTAGACTTCTAACCGAAGAAATGACCAATACTCAATCGACCACTCATGAACCCAACAAGTAGAGTACTTTAAAAAGGGCGGGGGTATATCAATCCCTGTAAATAACCCGGTATCCAGCTGTCCAAATAGGATATTACTCCGGGGGCATTGCCCTAGGCCCAACCCATACCAGCCAAGTGAGCCATCTAACACTCTAGGGGCATTAACCCAGCTAGGAGAGTGTACCATCTACCACTCTGGGGGAATTAACCCAGCCTGATGAGGGTGCCATCTACCACTCCAGGAGCATTAACCCAGCCAGACGAGAGTGCCATCTACCACTCCGGGGGCATTAACCCATCTAGACGAGTGTTCCATCTACCACTCTAGGGCATTAACCCAGCCAAACCAGTGTGCCATCTATGTCTACTCTGCAGAGGACCTCAAATAACCCATATATCGTGGATCATCGTCCACTCCCTACATATCGTCAACACAGAACCTGACAAAGTCCAAACCAACCATACCACGCCAGACTAAACATCACGGGCCACCGCCCATACAGGTATATCAACCGAAGGCTCTCAGCCTAACATAATTCAACCGACAATCGGTGTAACGGTGACATCTTTCGGCAGCATCCGAAGAATCACAGAGGTAAGGGAAATAATTACAAGATTCGAAAGCCACGAAAATGCCTATACTAAGGCTCATACTATCAGACTCAAGTCTGCTATACCAGTATACAAGGATCTAATCCATTTAAATCAACGTCGGATACATACTCAAGTCAACCAGGAACATGGGACTAAGTCATCATCATAATAGCCTATTCTAAGGCATACTCACAATCATCAGTAAATCACAAAGTGAAATCACCTGGACCCACTCATGCAACATTAGATAACCACCAATAGATACCCCATAATACAAATACCATTAATCCAAGTCAACAACCATACCTACAGCATGATACTAACCCATAATAGCCCAACAGTCAACTATAAAATAGGAAATTGGATAAACAGGGAACCAATACTAGCTAGCCACCCTAAATTCACAAATATCAACTAGCATTTACACATTCAAGCTCAATCTAGAAGTAAGGGAAGCCATAAGCTACCAAAAGCCAATCACGCATGCTCCAAGTCACTCAACCAAAGCATTCCCTTTCCGAATGGCCTCAGACTGCTGCCACGCTATCAAAAATAGAATCACAGCGTCAATATAGTCATTCAGACACTAAAATCAAATAAATTGGAGAAAGAACAATTTTTGGGTAAAATCGGGCAAAGTGGGATCCGCTCTGGATTTTCCAAAATTGACTCCGTGAAAAGGTCTGAAATCCTTCCACAAACACGAATCCAAAAATGGATCGCCCATTAGGGGTCGGATCTGCTCCTAACAGCCTACAACAACAAATCATAAAACTTAAAAAAATAGGCCAACAAGGAACTTACCCTCGATTTCATGGAAATTGAGGAACACCCAATGACCCCCAACCTAAGACCTACGAAGCTAACGAGAATCAAAACGCCTGGGACTTCGAATCGCCAAAAACTGACCACCGAGGAGATTTTTATGAATGTTTGAAGCTCTCTTAAATGGGAGCTTCAACCTCATTAAATAGACACTGCCAGGCCCTTCTCCTCCGCGAACGCAGAGGGTAATCCCCCAAAGCTCTGCGAATGCAGCCCCAGGCCCGCGAATGCGGAGAACAAACCTCAACCATTGCACATACCTTCGCGAACTCGGCCCCAGGCCCGCGAACGCGGAGGGCAAAGATCACCCTCACCCAGCAGACCTCTGCAAATGCGGAGCACAACGCCCCCAAGCTTCCGCGAACGCGGCCACTGGCCCACGGACTCAGGCGAACAATGCTTCTAGACTAATTTGGCTGCTCTGAACTTGATGGAACCGTCAGAATTCCCATCTGAGGTCGTTTACCCGAAGATATGACCGAAATCAACTGTCCAAGGTTCAAAAGCTCCAAAACAGAAAAACAGGCATAAAACTTAAATGAGCGATCACACGACCGAACAGTCAGCGTCAGCAAGTAATAAATGACTTGGGGTCGCTACAGGAATGCTCTAAACGACAGAAATAAGGCATTAACATAGAAATGACCTGGAGTGTCATTACAATATCCACTATTAAAAGGACTTTCGTCCGCGAAAGTAAGGATCAAGAAGTACTGAAGGGCTCAAACAAGCTGGGGAACTGCTCTCGCATCTCCCGCTCGATCTCCCAGGTAGCCTTCTCAATTGGACGATGCCTCCAATGGGCCTTAACCACAAGAATGACTCTCGACCTAAACTGCCTCACATATCTGGCAAAAATAGCAATTGGCTCCTCTGTATAGGTCGAGCGATCATCCAACTCAACAACATCATACTAGAGCACATGAGACTCATCTGGAACATATCGACGCAACATCGAAACATAGAATACTTGATGAACCACTGAGAATGTTGGAGGTAAAGCTAACTCATAAGCCACCTCGCCAACTGCCCTCAAAATCTCAAAAGGCCCGATATACCTGGGGCTAAGCTTGCCCCGCCTCCCAAATCTCATCACGCCCTTTATGGGTGATACTCAGAGGAATACTCTGTCACCCACGGCAAAACTCAACGGTCGACGCCTGCGGCCTGTATAACTCCTCTGTCTACTCTGAGCTATCCTGAGCCTGTCCTGAATCAACCTCACATGCTCCAAGGACTCCTAAAACAGATCTGTACCATGCAACTTAGGCTCCGTAGACTCAAACCAACCGACTAGAGTGCGACAAGGCCTACCATATAGGGCCTCAAACGGGGCCATCTAGATGCTGGAATGGTAGCTGTTGTTGTACACAAATGCTGCCAAGGGCCAAAAATGGTCCCACTGACCCCCAAAATCTATAACACAGGCCCGCAGCATATCCTTAAGTACCTGAATAGTGCACTCTGACTGGCCATCACATCTGCGGGTGAAATGTTGTGCTAAGATCCACACGGGTACCCAACTTCTCCTGAAATGCTCTTCAAAAGCTGAAAGTGAACTGTGGGCCCCGGTCTTAGATGATAGATACAGGCGCACCATGAAGATGGACTACCTCTCGGATGTATATACCTCTCAGCATGGTAGGATGTATGAACATGGATGAAGTGTGCTGACTTGGTCAATTGATCCACGATGACCCAGATACTGTCATCACCCCTAGGAGTCTGTGGCAACCCACCAACGAAGTCCATGGTGATGCGCTCCCACTTTCACTCAGGAATGAGTAATCTCTGTAGCTCTCTACCAGGTCTCATATACTCGACCTTCACTTGTTGGCAACAGAAACAACGGGACAGATAGTCTGAGATGTCCCTCCCCATACCGCTCCACCAGTAATGTTGCGTCAAATCACGAAACATCTTAGCTGTGCCCAGATGAATAGAGTATCTGGAGTCGTGGGCCTCGCTAAGGCTCAAATCATCAACTCTAGGACCACACAATTGGCCAGCAAACCTCAAAACCCCATCTGAATCTAATGTAGCCTGCCCAGCATCACCTGCCAACACTCTATCTCTGAGTGCTACCAAAGACTCATCCTTAATTTGACGGCTACAGATCTGGTCAAGCAGAGATGACTGAAACCCAACATATGCCAACACCCTACTGGAATCTGAAACATCAAGTCTGATCATCTGAGTGGCTAAGGACTGAATGTCTAAAGCCAAGGGTCGTTCCAAAATAAAAAGGAAGGCTAAAATACCCATACTCACTGCCCTCTGACTCAAGGCGTCCGCTACTACATTCGTCTTGCCTAGATGGTAGAGAATAGAGAGGTCATAGTCTTTCAGGAGCTCAATCCACCGATGCTGCCCCGAATTAAGGTCCCTCTAAGTCATGATGTACTGAAGGCTCCTGTGATCAGTGTAGATCTCACAATGAACTCCATACAGGTAATACATCCAATTCTTAAGCGTGAAAACTACCGCCGCCAACTCCAAGTCATGAGTAGGGTAGTTTCGCTCATGCAGCTTAAGCTGCCTCGATGCATAAGCAATAACCCGGCCCTGCTACATCAGAACACAACCCAAACCAATGCCGGATGTGTCACAATAGACAGTGAAGCCCTTGCCCTCAACTGGAAGAGTCAATATAGGAGCGGTGGTAAGCAACTCCTTGAGCCTCATAAAACTCCTCAACACTCCACCGACCATACAAATTGAACATCCTAGCGAGTAAACCGAGTCAAAGGCGTCGCTAAAGTGGAGAAACCCTCAAAAAAGCATCTATAGTACCGTGCCAATCCGACGAAGCTCTGAATCTCAGTCACAGAAGTGGGCCTAGCCTAACTACGGATAGCCTCAATCTTTACCGAATCCACGATAATGCCATCCTTGGACACTACGTGCCCCAAGAATGCTACAGACTCAAGCCAAAACTCGCACTTTGAGAATTTGGCATAAAGCCAATGATCTCTAAAAGTCTGGAGCACTATCCTCAAATACTGCTCATGCTCACGATGGCTCCGTGAGTATACCAAGATGTCATCGATGAAGACAATGGCAAAGGAGTCCAAGTACTGCCTGAACACTCGAGTCATCAAATCCATAAAGGTGGCAGGGACATTAGTCAACCCAAAAGACATAACTAGGAACTCATAATGGCCATAGCGAGTCCTAAATATTATCTTAGGGATATCCTCTGCTCTAATCCTCAACTGATGGCACTCAGATCCCAAGTCGATCTTTGAAAACATGGCAGCACCTTGAAGTTAGTCGAATAGGTCATCAATACGAGGCATAGGATAATGGTTCTTCACCGTCAACTTATTCAACTGCCTGTAATCGATACACATCAGCGTGGTGCCATCCTTCTTCTTCACAAATAGGACTTGGGCACCCCAAGTCAATACACTAGGTATGATGAACCCTCAACTCAAGAGATCCTGAAGCTGATCACTGAGCTCCTTGAGCTCTGCATGTGCCATACGGTACGGTGGGATAGAAATGGGATGAGTACCCAGCTCCAAGTCTATGCCAAAATCAACGTTCCGATCTAGGGGTAGGCCAGGAAGGTCGGCAGGAAACACATCTGTGAACTCTCGGACAACGGGCACCGAATCAACTATAGGGCTCTCCTTACTCACATCTCTAACATATGCCGACTAAGCCAAACATCCGCTGTCCACCAGCCTCTGGGCCGAATATAAGAAATCACCCTAACTGGTGTGCGACTATAAGAACCATACCTCACCACCGGCGGGATACCAGGAATAGCTAAAGTCACGGTCTTGGCAAAACATTCCATGATAGCCCGGTGAGGAGATAGCCAAGCCATGCCCAAAATCACATAAAAATCTACCATACATAGCTGAATAAGATCGACCAGAGTATCCTGCCCTTGAATGGTCACAACAAAAGACTTGCAAACCCAATCCACTACTAAAGAATCCCCTACTAGGGTCGAACCACGTAATGGAACCGATAAGGGCTCAGGACTCACTCCCAATTGAGGCACATAGTAATTCAACACACAAGAATAGGTAGAACCAGGATCAAATAAGGCTGAAGCGGATTGATGGCATAAGAGAACTGTACCTGTGACCACATCATCAGATGCCTCGGCCTCTACTCTAGATGAAGCTCAATAAAAGTGGCCCTGGGCGCCTTTACCCCGTACATCCACTCTAATGCCTGTCCTATCTCCCAGGGGACCTCCCTGAGAACCATGCTGCTGACCCCCGCCTCTAGCTGGAGGTGCTACTTCCGAAACCGATCTCGCTGCTTGAGGGGCTGGTAAAGCTGATCTAGAAGAAGGGCACATCCTGGCCCAGTGACCAAGCTCCCCACAAGTGAAGAAGCCCTCAGAAGGCCTGCTAACCGCTGGAGGTTGGCCACCCTAACCTGATGCTCCTGACTAAAACCCACCACGGCCCTGACTCCAACCGGCACTATAACCGCTCTGACGGTGCTGATCACCCTCTGAAGTCTGCAATGCTGCCTGAAACGGGTGACTGGACTGCCCTAGATGGAACCCCTGGGAAACTGGTCCCGAGTGACCCTCGACCTGGAACGGGGCCCACTAGTCCTGCCATCCTGTCTGACCCTCTTGCTGCTGCCCCCTTGGGCCTCGCGATGTAGATGTTGCTCCATACCCCTGATAGCAGATAGGATCTGGGCAAACATGCCCTAAAGATCCAAGGCGCCAGCTGCTATGGGCGGTTGATGGGCTGGTCTCAGTTCCACCGGCTGAGGAGGAATCTGATCTACCCGAGGCTCCAGAGTCCCCACTCGAATGCGGCTTGGTGCCACAGCACCCCTTCGACCTCGGGGTCGACCTCTACTACGCGAGCGAGCCATCCTGTAACAGAGTGAAACAAGTGAGATTTCAAGGAACCAACAGGACAGCAACGCACGAAAAAGATGCAAGGTAAGAAAACATCCTAAGGACATCATGTAGCCTCTAGAAAATAATTCACAGACGTCTCCGCACCGATCCTCAAGACTCTATTAGATGTTAGTTCTGTACAAGTGAGACCAACGAATATTCATACTTCTTCCTTTACTACAGGTAGAAACCAGTAAAAACCATATCACTCCTATCTACCACGTCTGCTCTACTTGAATCCCGATACATCTCTGTTATGACCCAATTTGTCAAGTCATGATGGTGCCTACCATCCCACCAGTAGGCAAGCCAAACTCCATCCAGGAACTTAACAGTAATGGGATTAAGAGTGGAAACTAATTCTAAACCAAGCGGAAGCATACAATAAGAACACAAAGCAGAATCGGAAATAAAACCAAAAGAATATATTCAAGACAACTCCCAAAATGTAGAAGTCCCATGTACAGAACTACTAACAAGAGTACAAGTCCCAAAAGTTGACCACATAAACAACTGTCTCGAAAACAAAAGACAAGCCAAAAACAATATACAGAAGGAGACACGTAATCCCAGAACGCCATGTGCTTACCCTAGTCTCCTGAACTGACAGCTGCATACCCGATCTCACCGTTGATAACTGGTGCTTGGACCTGCATCACGAAAATAGATGCAGAGTGTAGCATGAGTACCAAACAAATAGGTACCCTGTAGGCATCATAGGCCGATTGAGCAAGAAAGGTAAAAACAGGCAGACAAGATAGAATAAAAAACAACAGAGGTCAAGAGAACGGAAATAGAGAAAATGGAATGTACACTGAGGATAGCTACGCTATACCCAGCTGGCCCCCCCATACGACCCGCTGGGCACACTCGTGTGCAGGTTTAAGTAAAAACCCGAACTGACCCCCATAAGCCCGACAGGTACACTGAAAAGTTAAAACTACAGAATCAAGGAACAGGACTCTGAAGCGAACAAACGACCAATACTTAACCGACAACAAGTCTGACTTCCTAAAGCAATACGCCAATCTAGCAAGATACTCTGGGGGCATGAACCCAGCTAGTCGATTATTGAAAAAAGGGCGGGGGCATGCCAACCCCTCTAAATAACCCGGTATACAGCTGTCCAAATAGGCTATCACTCCGGGGGCATCACCCTAATCCCAGCCCATACCAGCCAAGTGAGCCATCTAACACTCTAGGGGCATTAACCCAGCAAGACTAGTGTGCCTTCTACCACTCCGGGGGCATTAACCCAGCAAGACGAATGTGCCATCTACAACTCCGGGGGCCTTCACCCAGCCAGACGAGTGTGCCATCTATGTCTACTCCGCAGAGGACCTCAAATAACCCATATATCGTGGATCGCCGTCCACTCCCCACATATCCTCAACACAGAACCAAACAAAGTCAAAACCAACCATACCACGCCAGACTAAACATCACGGGTCGCCTCCCTCAAAGGTATATCAACCGAAGGCTCTCACCCTAACACAATTCAATGGACAATCGGCGTAATGACTACATCTTCCGACTGCATCCCAAGAATCGCAGAGGTAATGGAAGAAAAAATCAAAAGATATGAAAGCCAAGAAAATGCCTATACGAAGGCTGATATTATCAGACCAAGTCTGCGATACCAGTCTACAAGGATCTAGTCCATCCGAATCGACGTCGGATACATACTCAAGTTAACCAGGTACATGGGACTAAGTCATCATCACAACAGATACCCCATAATACAAATACCATCATTCCAAGTCAACAACCCAACCTACAACATGGTACTAACCCATAACAGCCCAACAGTCAACTATAAAATAGGAAATCGGATAAATAGGGAACCAATACTAGCTAGCCACCCCAGATTAACAAATATCAACCAGCATTTACAGATTCAACCTCAATCTAGAAGGAAAGTAAATGTAACCTACCAAAAGCCGATTAGACACTAAACCGGAGCTATTTCTTTTCGAACTGTCTTAGACTATCAAAAATAGAATCACAGCGTCAATACAGTCGATTAGACATTAAAATCAACAAAATCGGAGACAGACTAATTTTTGGGTCAAATCAAGTAAAGTGGGACCCGCTTCGGGTTTTCCGGAATTGACTCCGTTAAAAGGTCTCAAACCTTTCCCAAACATAAATCCCAAAATGGATCACCCATTAGGGGTCGGATCCGCTTCTAACAGCCCACAACAACAAATCACAAAACTTAACAAAATAGGCTAATAAGGAACTTACCCTCAATTTCATGGAAAACGAGGAACATCCAACTACCCCCAACCTAAGACCCACAAGGCCAACAATAATCTGAATGCCTGGGACTTCGAATCACTGAAAACCGACCACCAAGGAGATTTTTATGAAGGTTTGAAGCTCTAAAAAATGGGAGCTTCGACCTCATTAAGTACACACTGCCAGGCTCTTCTCCTCCGCAAACACTGTCAATGCTCCGCAAATGCGGAAGGCAATCCTCCAAAGCTCCACGAACGCGGCCCTATGCCCGCGAATGCGGAGAACAAATCTCCACCATTGCACGTACCTTCGCGAATGCGGCCCTAGGCCCCGTGTATGCAATTGAAATATGCTACCCCTTGAATTCAACATTACGGACTCAATGGCGCAGTCGAAATTTCCATACGAGGTCATTTAGAAAAAAAGTGGATCCCACACCCATTGAGCCAATTTCTACCGAAGGCCTCAAAGTCATATCAAAAGCTCTCGATAATTCTCGAAAGGTCATTCTAGACCACCTCGCCATTTCGGATCTAACTGCACTGTCAGAATCTTCATCCGAGTGCGTTTTCAAAGAATGTTGACCGAAGTCAACCTTAAACCAAATTTCAAAGACTAAAGAGCTAACTGACCCCAAAATCACACCGGAAACCTTGGGACTCAGGCGAACCATGCTTCTAGCCTAATTTGGCCACTCCAGAGCTAACTGAACCGTCAGAATTCCCATCTGAGGTCATTTACCCGAAGTTATGACCGAAATCAACTTTCCAAGGTTCAAAAGCTCAAAAATAGAAAAACAGGCATAAAACTCAAACGAACGACCAAGCGACCGAATAGTCATCGCCAGCAAGTCATAAATGACTTGGGGTCACTACAGGAACAATCTAAATGACAGAAAGAAGGCATTATCAGAGAAATGACCTGGAGGGTCATTACAATCTCTTCGTAGTAGTTATTCTATCCATAATCTATCTTTGCAAGTGTGTTTCCTACTTAGTAACTCTACTATCCTTTATCTGCATTTTGTCAAAACTTGTTTGCATATTAGCCGTGGCCTTGACACCTTGTGATGCCACATAGCTTCATTCCTTGCCATCCATATATGATATATAAGTGCTGCTGATATTGTCCATAATAAAGCTCTTCTCATTTTCTCTTTTGCTCGTCTTGCAATCCTTGTCCAACACCCTTGGATACTTTGATTCACCATTGTCAACTTCAGCCAGTTCAAGATAATACCCTTTTGCATGCCTCAGATAAGTCACATCGGAAATATAGGTGCTCTATGTTTTCAGTGTGCTAACAGCACAGTAGACAATCATCGTCTACACTGATTCCCATATTCCTTATCCTTGGCTTGGCCAGTAAATGTTTGTGCATGGTTAACTAACATATAAAGCGCACTAACTCTGGTATGTTGGATTTATTCCACACTCCTCTCCAGTCAGGCTAGCTGGTGCCAGTTCTTCTTCTCCAATCATTGCCACTTTGAATAGTGTACTTTCCAGTCACCTTAAGACAACAAGTCTGCTTATATCCTGGCTCAAATTTATCCTTTAATCCACATATTTCCTTCCAGTACCAAAATGAATATTTTGGGACTATATAGTTCCACCGGTCATTCCCTTTTATATAGATATGATCCACATATTTCACCAACAATTAACAACTTGCAAACAAGTATTTGTTTTGTATCAATAATATACATTTGTGGGATCCATGTTTACATGGCATGCCTTTTCTTCCATGTCACATTTTTGTAATGATAAAATTAATGAGTTGAGTGATTTTATTGATTCAAAGGCCTAATTTAAGTGATCTTATTGATACAAAACAATATTAAATGACATTGTTAGATAAATTATCAAAATTGAGTAATCTTTTGAGATATTAACTCTTAGGAGTTGTTTAATGGCTTGAAAAGTTAATAATAATAAAAATTTGTCAGGAACCAATAAACCATTATAGAAACATAGGGTTTCCCTTATCTCCGTGAAAACTTGGCCAACTAATATATCACAAAGAAGCAAAATTATGCAAATAGAGATGGTTAAGTCTTTCTACTCGTGGATCACATGGTTTGATCCTTCTTGAATGATAATCATGTTAACCTGTCTCATGCTGTTCTTTGCTCCTGCTTGAACTTTGACCAATGTTGTTGGTAGTTGGTTGATAAAACTCTTCTGATACTTCGCCTCTGGCTCAATTTCTTATGCTACATTTCTGAGATTTTTTACTTGCTTGTGAAGACTTGTGATCCTGTCATCTCGGTGTATGTTCATTGGATCAATTTGTGATTGTATTTTCTCTAAATCACCTACGTGGCTCATATATTCTCATAATTGTTTTTGTCATCTTTTATTGAGTTTTTAGTATTTCGTAGGATGATATGGCAAGAAATGCAAGGGCAAGAGCAAGTTTGTTACGAGTAATATTTAGATTAGTTAAGAGAGAGTTGACAAGATTCTTCCCGACCCTCAAAGTAGGACTACCAACACCGTCCACTGATACACCGCTAGTTTATACATGACTCGCCACCAAGTAATGATACCAGTCATAATTAGATTATTTAAAGGGAAAGCTACACAAATTAGACCAATTAATGAAACTATTTACCCTTAATGGACCCCTGGCCCAAACTATTTACACCCATACCCCCTTCCCCCATTAAAGTACAATTACGCTTAACCAGTAGGGGATTTTGAACTCAAAGTACTGTCGAACCCATAAAATCTCTACACCAACTCCCCTCTTTCAATCTATTAATCTCCATTACCTAGTATATGCTTTCATCTTTCATTTTTTGTTGTTTTTAAGCTAAGGATTACTAATATTGAAGTTGTTTTTTGAATTTTATGCATCAATAATATATGTATTTTTGTTCTATGGGTCGTAAGAAACGTTCAAAAAATTGTTGGTGGGATCATGCTCCTATCACTAATTCTTTGTTGGATGATGATGTAGGGGAAGAAGAGATGTGGGATTCTCCAAGTTTTAAATTGATTGGAGATGATTCACAGATTGGTGATGTTGGTAGTTCGATACCACCAGAGTATATATATACTTTGATGGTATCAAGCATCAATTTAGCTTGTATTCATTGAATCACTACCTTTTCCTCCTTGATACAATTAGGGCATATATATAGTCTGGTGGTATCAAGCAATAACTAGTAGTGTTTTCAGTGAAGCACTATTTTTTTCTTCTTTGATACCACTATTGTATATATATACTCTGATGGTATCAAATATCAATTTATCTAGTTTTCACTGAATCACTATATTTTTCTCTTTGATACCATCAAAGAATATATATACTCTGATGGTGTCAAAGTGAAAAAAGTAAGGTTTTTAGTGAAGCACTATTTTTTCTTCTTTGATACCATTAGAGTATATATATACTGTGATGGTATCAAGCATTAATTTAGCTAGTTTTCACTGAATCGCTACCTCTTCCTTCTTGATATCATCAAAGTGTGTGTGTGTGTGTGTATATATATATATACACACACACTCTGGTGGTATCAAGCGGTAACTAGTAGTATTTGCAGGTATCATACTTTTTAACAAGATTTTTGAGTTCAATATTGAAAATTTTGTTGCATTGAATGTTGTTGCACTACTTTGATTAGTTCTTGTTTGTCAATGGAGATATGTTGAACTTTAATCGGTTGCTTGGTTGTGTCTGTAATGATATTTTGACAGTCAATGTTGTCATGCTTAATACACTTTGACGCCCATATTATTTATAATTTTCAATGGTGGAAATCCTTCTGAAAGTGTATATTTGATTTCAACCATACTTGTAGCAGCATCCTTTTGGAGTAGTGTTGCGATTGCTCTGACCAGATCTGTGAAATTGAAAGTAGAATTATCTAGAAGTGCATCAACATCATAACTATTGTCGTGGTTGTTTGAATCCCAAGTCCCATTGTGCTGCACTAAAATTGTAACATTATCCATCAATGGAATTCACATAGAAGGTATATTTGGGAAGAAGAAGAAGGCAGCGAAGGAGGTAAATTTGGTGTGAGTAGTTTCACGTGCGTAGAAGGTAGCTTGGGGAAGAAGGAGGCAGCGAAGGAGGCAAATTGATGTGAATAGTTTTGGGTTGAATTATAAAAAGGGGGTATTAAAGTAATGGGGCATGAGCTTGTAAATAGTTTCACTTTTTGGGGTACAAAAATGAATTTCCCTTATTTAAACTATCTATTTTAGACATATTTTTGTTTGTTTATGAACCTATTTAAATATATTTTAAACTCATTATTGTAACACCTCAGATTCGAAAAGAAGGAAATTTATGGTTTTTTAGGTCTGGTACCACTACTGATGGAAGCTAGCTACGGACCATAGGTTGACTTACGGGTCGTAGGTGGGAACCGTAGATGGCAGGGTAAATATTTTTAACATATCAAGTTTCAGGGTTTCGTTGACTATTCGCCAGGCAGTCATTCCATAAACGAGTCATAGGTAGATCTCGTAGGTCCCGCCAGACATAGTGAATATTTAAGGGTTCAAAGTTGGACTAACGATTTGTATGTATGGTCCGTCAATGGACCTATGGACCGTACATGGGGTGTCGTTGTTTGAAGATCCAAAGAAATAGTTTCTGAACTTTTCTGCGGTTGACCAGGACGGCTCATAGTTGGACTTATGGACCATAGGTCGGGACCGTAGGTCGAAGCCGACAGTAAAATTTAAGGACTTTTTAGTCTTTTCCCTAAATGACCTATTCCTAATCTAAGTCGGTTAAGCCCTAATCCTAACCCCTATATAAGTCATCTAAGCCTAATTTTACCCCTTTCTAATCACTTTTCAAAGTTCCCCAAATCCCTCCAAATTTCCCCAAATATTTTTCTCTCCAGAAGCTTGAAGGAGAAGAAGGAAAATCTAGGGTTTCAAGATCAAGCCTCCTAATCCTCCATTGTTAGTGGGCTTTGAACTCTAAGGTGTGATAGTTCTTCACCTATGGAGTCCTTTCCTCCATAGGATTCCTAAATTCTTCAATCTTCACAAGATAAAATTCTCCAATTGAAATTAGGGCTTTCTTCAATCTCATGGGTTCTTTCCAATCATGACCTAATTGGTTGAATTATGTTTATTTATGCATTAATTGAGTAAATTCAATGATTTTAAGATGAAATTATATGAGCACATATTTGAATCATGATTTCTAAACTATAAGCCTATGATAAAGTAGATGAATGATCAAAACATGAATTTTATGAAGCTATGCATGTTCAATTATGAAATTAAGATGATTTAAGATTTGCTTTGAGAGTGAAGCAGAAAAATGTTGATTGTTATTGGGTTGTGAAAGGATTTCTCACATACTACTCAAAAACATGATTTTTGTGAAAGGACTTTTCTCACATGGAGGATTCATAAGGGTTGAAAGGTTTTCTCAACCAAAGATTTGAATCAAGAATAAGGAGCTAATCGAAGGACAAGATAAGTTAATACATATGATTAATCCATGGGAATTATGCTTAGCACCGAGTGGATATTGAGATGGAAGCTCTCCCGCAAGTAGAGGCTAGGTTTCTAGTAGCAATCTCTTTATCTCGTAACTATGTGCCACCATAGGATGATTGTATTAGATAGACATTAGCTAGTGGATCCACCTAAGCTAGAAGTTATGGTTCTTACCTTGGCAACTAAGGGCACCTCTTTTTGGTGTGGGGTAGACACCAAATTTGTAATACCCCAAGCTTCCAAAGAATTTTAATGCAGAATTGTTGAACTTAAACCAGTGACCTACGGAGGCCACCTACGGGCCGTAGATTGAGTGACGGGCCGTAGGTGGGGCACCATCGATGGCATTGTGGACTTTCAGGATTTCCAAGTTCTGAACCTTGACCTACGGAGCAACAGGATGGTTCGTCGTCCGATTGACGGTCCGTAGATGGGTCCCGTAGATCCCTTCGATACTTACCCAATTTTTCAGCCCCAAATGAAATCTCTGAAGCAATTGACGGAAGGACAGGACGGTCCGTAAACTGATGTATGGACCGTAGGTCCTGACCGTAGATGGACCCCGACAGTTATTAATTAAGGGCCTTTTGGACTTTTCCCTAATTGATTAACCATTGATCTAGGTCGGTTATACCCTTAACCTAGACCCTATAAATACTTTCTAAGCCTAATTCTATTAATTCTTACTCATTTCTAAATTCTCCTCTCACAAATATTCTCTCTCTAAAAAGAGTTCTCTCAAGCTTCGAGGAAGAAGAAAGCTAGTATCCTCCATTGAAGGCCATCAATTTTCTTCAAATTCTTAAGGCCTTAGTTGAGGTATGATAATGTTCACCATTTAGAGTCCTTTCCTCCATTGGGTCGCAAACTTTCTTCAAGGTTTTCAAGGTTCAATTTCCCTAATTGAATTAGGGTTTTTGATCAATTCTTATGGGTTCTTCAATTATGATTTCAATTATTGATTTTATGATTTCTAGAGCACAATCTAGTGTGATAAAGTAATTTAGTACACAGATTAGCGTTAATTACATGATTTGATGTAAATATTGTATGAACCCCCATGATCCCAAGCTAATTCTCCCCTATTTCCCAATCTATGCTTTGATTGTTGGGTTAAGCTATGAATTGATGAAGTTTATGAAATCTCTATGAAATTATGCATTATTTCTGAATGAATTGAGGATTATCTTATGAATTTAGCATGTTCAAGTTAAAAGCATGATTTTTCCTCTATTAAGTGAGTTCCTTCAAATATGGGTAAATTGTCTTAATTATGGCTTTGCTTTGAATTGCATGATATGAGTTGAACTTGCATGAGCCGATATGAACTCTATGATCCATGATATATGAGCATGATGAACTAAGTAAAGAGGAAGCTAATGAACTTATGCATGTCTCATATGAATTTGAATAATGAATTAAGGGTGCTTTGATAGTGAAGTACCAAAGTTATGATATGATGTTTCTATGGTTGAGTTGTAAAAGGTTTTCTCACGTGATACTCCCATTATGAGTTAAAAAGAACAAAGAGGCGATTACCCATGTTCTTAAAGAGCTATTCTAAAGACGTAAGATTGGACCATTCCATGGAAAATGAAACATCTATAAACATGATTTTAGCTTTGATTGGTAACCCTAGTTGTATCTTTCCATGGATAATGATATGAATATGTTAATAACTATTCCGTGGGAAATATGCTTAGCACTGAGAGGATATTGAGATGGAAGCTCCCCCGTAGTAGAGGCCGGGTTTCTAGTAGCAATCTCCTTATCCCTTACCTATGTGCCCCCATAGGATAATCGTCTCAGATAGACATTAGCTAGTGGATCCACATAAGCTACAAGTTAAGTTCAGGGTCCTACCGTGGCAAAGTAGGGCAGCCCTCTTTCGGTGTAAGGTAGACATCGGATTCCATGTTGATAGCTCACATGGTCTTATATGTCGGTTAAGGCTTTTCCCCACAATTAATGAACACAAGTGTTCCTATGATGATCAAAGTAAAGTAAAGAATAGAAAGATGATTTAGCTTGCTTTGGCCTTGGAATATGCTTTATGCTTCATGCTCCTTATGTTTT
This sequence comes from Solanum appendiculatum, assembly GCA_018342035.1. Classification (NCBI taxonomy): domain Eukaryota; kingdom Viridiplantae; phylum Streptophyta; class Magnoliopsida; order Solanales; family Solanaceae; genus Solanum; species Solanum appendiculatum. Next base: position 413,272 of record JAGDQO010000727.1, read on the forward strand.
ATCATGTTTTAGGTTGGCCATTGCATGTCAAGATTATATCTCATTCTAGAATGTTTTATACGTTTATGTGCATTGCTATCATACTTGGTACTTGATTGTACTAACACATAATCTTGCCTATAGTAACTTTTTTGATGTAGGACTTGGCGATTCACCATCCACTCGTGGCTAGAGCGTTAGTATAGGATTTGATAGAAGACTTGGTGAGTCCTCATCCATAAGGACGTAGCCTAGTTTTTCTTATTTTCTTGTATTTCTTTTCATTACGGATGTTGTATTGGGTACGTCCCAAACTTTATTTCCTTGTTTTAAATTGTCTTTGAGACATGAGATGTTGACTTCCGCGTTTTTCTTTAAAAGCTTTGATGTGAAAAATCTTTTTTAAACTCTATCTCTTTATGATCTTGTATGAATGTATGCTAAGTGGCTTGTATGAGGCCTCTCGGGGCTTAGTACGCCATGTCACATCTAGGGGGTACCTTAGGTCATGACAAACCTTGTATTCAGAGTACAAGGTTTTAAAAAAATCCTAGAATGTCTCATAAACCGCATCAAGTAGAGTCTTGTTCATGAGTGTGAAGCGCGCCACATTTATGAATGAGAGGCTATAGGCGTTTAAGAAACTACACTTCTTTCATTACTCCTAAGTCGCACCATAGAGTTTAACTCTATATATCTCTCCTAATCCCTGTCCTATGCATTTCAGGATATGGAGACTCAAAGAGCTTAGGCTAGAAGAAATATGGGAGAGAATGTGGAACAAGAAGCTCCTCCTCAAGCTCCTCAAGTTCCGGTCGACCCTTTGGCCGAACAAGTGACTAATGCAGAGTTTAGGGCTGCTTTCCAAGTGTTGGCTCAAGCCATGATGGCTCAAGCCAATATAGAGGTTGTGGCTCCCGTGAACCCAAATGTGGGTACGGCTGTGTCAAGAGTGAGGGACTTCAATACAATAAACCCTCAAGAATTTCATGGTTCTAAGTTTGAGGAAGATTCTCAAGATATCATCGATGAAGTGTACAAGGTGTTGATTGTCATGGGTGTGACGCCGGAGGAAAAGGCGGAGTTGGCCGCTTATCAACTCAAGGGTGTTTCCCAAATTTTGTTCAATCAATGGAAGAGTGAGATGGCAGTTAATGAGGGTCCTCTTGATTGGGAGAAATTCAAGGTTGCTTTCCTTGATAGGTTCTTTCCCCTTGAGATGAGGGAGGCAATGGTACTTGAGTTCATCAACCTTCATCAAGGAAATAAGAGTGTGAAAGAGTATGCTTTGAAGTTCACACAATTGTCTCAATAGGCACCTTCCATAGTTGCCGATCCTAGGGCAAGAATGAGTAAGTTTGTTTTGGGAGTATCTGAGATATTGGTTAAAGAGAGCCGCACCGCTATGCTTGTAAATGACATGGATATTTCTCATCTTATTGTATATGGTCAACAAATTGAGGAAGAAAAGCTCAAGGAGAGGTCTAGAGAGACTAAGAGGGCTAGAATCAGTGATGGTAACTTTTCACATTCAAGGTTCGATGGACATGGTCGTCCTAGATTTCTACAAAGGTTCTCTAATCAAGGTCCTTCCAATGCTCCTCTTAAATTCAACAAATATAGGGTGCCTAACCCTGAGCCTCAAGGAGGAAATGGTAGTGGCTTCCTATTGACTATTTGTACGAAATGTGGAAGAAAGCATGAGGGCAAATATCTAGCCGGTACAGATGGTTGTTATGGTTGTGGGAAGAGTGGTCACAAGATGAGAGATTGTCCATCTCTCACGACTAAGGGAAGAGAGAATAAGAAAGCTCCACCTAGGGGATCGGGTTCTAATGCTCCTAAGCAAAACTGATTTTATGCACTTCAGGCTCGTTATGAGCAAGAGAGCTCTCCCGATATGTTTACCGGTATGTTGAAAGTTTTTCACTTTGATGTTTATGCCTTGCTTGATCCCGGTGCTACCTTGTCTTTTGTGACGCCATATGTGGCTATGAGGTTTGATGTTGTTCCGGATGAGTTGTTAGATCCTTTTCGTGTTTCTACCTCTATTGGTGAATCTATAGTGGCTAAGAGAGTCTATAGAAATTGCCCCGTCTCCTTATCCCATAGAGTCACTCATGTTGATCTAGTAGAACTGGATATGTTAGATTTTGATGTTATTCTTGGGATGGATTGGTTGCATGCTTATTATGCCTCTATTAATTGTAGGACCCGAATGGTCAAGTTTCAGTTTCTGAATGAGCCTATCCTAGAGTGTAAGGGAGGAAATTCTATGTTTAGAGGTCAATTTGTTTCTTGTCGAAAAGCTTGAAAGATGATCTCTAAGGGTTGCATTTACCATCTTGTTAGGGTGAGGGATATAGATTTTGAAACCCCTACTTTTGAGTCGGTCCCCGTTGTTAATGAGTTTCTAGAAGTATTTCCCAATGATTTACCTAGTATTCCTGCGGAGCGGGAAATAGACTTTGGTATTGACCTTCTCCCAGATGCGCAACCCATTTCTATTCCTCTTTATAGAATGGCCCCGGTGGAACTTAAGGAATTGAAAAAGCAATTAAAAGACTTGTTGGATAAGGGTTTCATCCGACCAAGTATTTCTCCATAGGGTGCTCCGGTCTTGTTTGTAAGGAAGAAAGATGGTTCACTCCGTATGTGCATTGACTACCACCAATTGAACAAGGTTACTGTTAACAATAAGTATCCTCTTCCAAGGATAGATGACTTGTTTGATCAACTTCAAGGGGCTAGTTATTTTTCTAAGATTGACCTTCGTTCGGGCTATCACCAATTGAGAGTGAAAGAGGATGATATTTTGAAAATGGCTTTTCGGACCAGGTATGGTCGCTACGAGTTCTTGGTAATGTCTTTAGATTGACAAATAATCCGGCCGCATTTATGGACTTAATGAATAGGGTGTTTAAGCAATACCTTGACATGTTTGTGATTGTGTTTATTGATGATATCCTGATCTACTCAAGGAATGAGGATAAGCATGCTAATCATTTGAGGATTGTATTGCAAGTCCTCAAGGGCCAACAACTCTTTACGAAGTTTAGTAAATGTGAGTTTTGGTTAAGATCTGTGGCTTTTCTTGGTCATATTGTGTCCGATAAAGGTATTGAGGTAGATCCTAAGAAGACGGATGCGGTTAAGAATTGGCCTAGACCTCTATCACCCTCGAATATTCGTAGTTTCTTAGGCTTAGCCAGTTATTCTAGGAGGTTTGTTGAAGGGGTTTCCTCGATTGCTTCTCCATTGATGGCTTTGACTCAGAAAAAGGCTAAATTCATGTGGTCCGAGGCATGTGAGAAGAGTTTCCAAGAGTTGAAAGATAGATTTACTTTGGCTCCGATATTGACTTTACTAGAAGGATCTGATGGCTTTGTGGTTTATTGTGATGCCTCGAGAATTGGGTTCGGATGTGTTCTTATACAAAATGGGAAAGTTATTGCTTATGCTTCAAGACAACTCAAGGTGCATGAAAAGAACTATCCTACTCATGATTTAGAATTGGTAGCGATTGTGTTTCCTTTGAAAATATGGCGGCATTATTTGTATGGGGTACATGTGGATGTCTTCACCGACCATAAGAGTCTACAATATGTGTTTAAACAGAAATATCTGAATCTTTGCCAAAGAAGGTGGCTTGAGTTGCTAAAAGACTATGATATGAGTGTTCTCTATCATCCCGGTAAGGCTAGTGTGGTGGCGGATGCTCTTGGTCGGTTATCTATGGGTAGTGTCTCATGTTGAGGATGGTAAGAAAGAGTTGGTTCGTGATGTTCATAGTTTGACCCGATTGGGTATTTGGTTGATTGATTCCACTAAGGGTGGTGTTACGGTTCACAATGGTTCCGAATCCTCTTTTGTGCATGATGTAAAGGCTAAAAAAGATCTTTATCCTAACTTGGTTGAGTTGAAGGAAGCGGTTCTCAAAAATTCCGTTGAGGCTTTCTCCCAAGGGGGAGATGGTGTGCTTCGCTATCAAGTTCGTTTGTGTGTCCCCAATGTAGATGACTTAAGAGGACAAATTTTATCGGAAGCCCATAGTTCTCAATATTCCATCCTCCCACGAGCTACCAAGATGTACTTTGATTTGCGGGAGATCTATTGGTGGAACGAAATGAAGAAAGATATTGCGTAATTTGTGGCTAAGTGTTCTAATTGTCAACAAGTGAAAGTCGAGCATCAAAAGCTGGGAGGCTTGACCCAAGATATTAGTATTCCTACTTGGAAGTGGGAAGATGAGAATATGGATTTTATTGTTGGTTTGCCTCACACCCGGTGACAATATGATTTGATCTGGGTTGTTGTTGATAGAATGACAAAGTTGGCCCATTTCATTCCCGTTAAGACTTCTTATTCGGTGGAGGATTATGCTAAGTTGTACTTGAGGGAAATGGTTAGGCTGCATAGAGTGCCTTTATCAATTATCTCCGATCGTGGTGCGTAATTCACTTATCAATTTTTGAAGTCATTCCAAAAAGGTCTTGGTACTCGTGTCAAACTTAGTACGGCCTTTCATCCCCAAACCGATGGGCAAGCGGAGCGTACTATTCCGACTTTGGAAGATATGTTGAGAGCTTGTGTAATTGATTTCAAGAGTACTTGGGTTGATCATTTGCCTTTGATTAAAGTTTTTTATAATAAGAGCTACCATTCTAGTATTGGTATGGCTCCATTTGAGGCTCTCTATGGTAGGAGGTGTAGATCTCCTATAGGTTGGTTTGAAATTGGTGAGGTTGCATTGAAAGGCCCCGAGTTGGTGTATGAGGTAATGGAGAAAGTTTGGCTTATTAGGGAAAGGTTGAGAATGGCCCAAAGTCGACAAAAGTCCTATGCCGATGTTAGAAGGAGAGATTTAGAATTTGATGTTGATGATTGGGTTTACTTGAAAATTTCACTCATGAAGGGTGTAATGAGATTTGGGAAGAAAAGGAAGCTTAGTCCCCGTTATGTAGGCCCATATCAGATTTTGAGACGTGTTGGTAAGGTTGCTTATGAGCTTGATATGTGCATTTATGTGATTGCATGCTAGGTTGGGTTGTTAGTCCGTGTCTATTGCCCTTCTTATGATGTCTTGATTCTCATTCGAGGAAGAATGTTCCCAAGGGGGAGATATTGCAATACCGCAAGCTTCCAAAGAATTTTAATGCAAAATTTTTGAACTGAAACGGAGGCCACCTATGAGTCGTAGATGGAGTGACGGGCCTTAGGTGAGGAACCGTCGATGGCACTGTGGACTCTCAGGATTTTCAAGTTCTTAACCTTGACCTACGGAGCAACAGGAGGGTTTGTCATCCGATTGACGGTCCGTAGATGGGTCCCGCAGATCCTTTCGATACTTAGCCAATTTTTCAGTCCCAAATGAAATCTCTGATGCAATTGACGGAAGGACAGGATGGTCCGCAACTGATGTACGGATCGCAGGTCCTGACCGTAGATGGACCCTGATAGTTATTAATTAAGGGATTTTTGGTCTTATCCCTAATTGATTAACCATTGATCTAGGTCGGTTATACCCTTAATCCAGACCATATAAATACTTTCTAAGCCTAATTCTATTCATTCTAACTCACTCCTAATTCTATTCATTCTAACTCAGTCCTAATTCTCCTCTCTAAAATATTTCACTCTCTAAAAAGATTTATCTCAAGCTTCAAGGAGGAAGAAAGCTATCATCCTCCATTGCAGGCCATCAATTTTCTTCTAATTCTTAAGGTGTTTGTTGAGGTATGATATTGTTCACCATTTTGAGTCCTTTCCTCCAATGGGTCCTCAACTTTCTTCAAGGTTTTCAAGGTTCAATTTCCCCAATTGAATTAGGGTTTTTGATTAATTCTTATGTGTTCTTCAATTATGATTTCAATTGCTAATTTTATGATTCCTAGTGCATGATCTAGCGTGATAAAGTAATTTACGGCACGGATTAGCGTGAATTACATGATTTGATGTAAAGATTGTATGTTCCCCCATGATCCAAGCTAATTCTCCCTAATTTCCCAATCTATGCTTTGATTGTTGGGTTGCGCTATGAATTGATGAAGTTTATGAAATCTCTATGAAATTGTGCATGAATTATGAATGAAATGACGATAATCTTATGAATTTAGCATGTTCAAGTCAAAAGCACGATTTTTCCTCTATTAAGTGAGTTCCTTCAAATATGGGTAAATTTTCTTAATTATGGCTTTCTAAGCATGAGCTTGCATTGAATTGCATCATATGAATTGAAATTGCATGAGCCTATATGAACTCTATGATCTATGAATTATGAGCATGATGAACTAAGTAAAGAGGAAGCTAATAAACTTATGCATGTCGCATATGAATATGAATGATGAATTAAGGGTGCTTTGAGAGTGAAGTACCAAAGTTATGATATGATGATTCTATGGTTGATTTGTGAAAGGTTTTCTCACGTGATACTCCCATTATGAGTTAAAAAGAACAAAGAGGCGATTACGCATGTTCTTAAGGAGCTATTCTAATGACGTAAGCTTGGACTAGTCCATGGAAGATGAAATGTCTATAAACATGATTTTACCTTGGATTCTCAACCCTAGTTGTACCTTTCCATGGATAATGATATGAATATGTTAATAACTATTCTGTGGGAAATATGCTTAGCACCGAGAGGATATTGAGATGGAAGCTCCCCCGTAGTAGAGGTCGGGTTTCTAGTAGCAATCTCCTTATCCCTTACCTATGTGCCCCCATAGGATGATTGTCTCAGATAGACATTAGCTAGTGGATCCACATAAGCTACAAGTTAAGTTCTGGGTCCTACCGTGGCAAAGTAGGGCGGCCCTCTTTCAGTGTAGGGTAGACACCGGATTCCATGTTGATAGCTCACATGGTCTTATATGTCAGTTAAGGCTTTACCCCACAATTAATGAACACAAGTGTTCCTATGATGATCAAAGTAAAGTAAAGAATAGAAAGATGATTTATCTTTCTTTTGCCTTGGTATATGCTTTATGCTTCATGCTCCTTATGTTTTATCATGTTTTAGCTTGGCCATTGCATGTCATGATTATATCTCATTCTAGAATGTTTTATACGCTTATGTGCATTGCTATCATACTTGGTACTTGATTGTACTAACACATAATCTTGTCTATAGTAACTTTTTTGATGTAGGACTTGGCGATTCACCATCCACTCGTGGCTAGAGCTTTAGTATAGCATTTGATAGAAGACTTGGTGAGTCCTCATCCATACGAGGACGTAGCCTAGTTTTTCTTATTTTCTTGTATTTCTTTTCATTACGGATGTTGTATTAGGTACGTCCCAAACTTTATTTCCTTGTTTTAAAGTTGGCTTTGAGACATGAGATGTAGACTTCCGCATTTTCCTTTAAAAGCTTTGATGTGAAAAATCTTTTTTAAACTCTATCTCTTTATGATCTTGTATGAATGTATGCTAAGTGGCTTGTATGAGGCCTCTCGGGGCCTAGTACGCCATGTGACATTTAGAGGGTACCTTGGGTCGTGACAGGATTCCATATTATAGCTCAGATCGTCTATGTCGCTTAAGTGTAGGATCTGGCTTATCTCCACCCTCCCGTGGCATTGTGATAGAGACTTTGAAGACTTGGTGAGTCTTCATACATTCGAGGACATAACAACATTTACCATTCATGTCACTTTCTTTTAAGACTTGTGTGGGTTACGTCCCATTTTTATTTCAATGATGTATTAGAAGGCTTTGAGACTATGTTTATACTTCCACTACTTTGATATAAAATTTTCTTTTGAACTTCTTACTTACTGTTATCTTGTATAATGCATGCTAAGTGGCTTGTATTGGGCCTTTTGAGGTCTTGTATGCCATGTCACGTCTAGGGGATACTTTAGGTCGTGACCAACTTGGTATTCAGAGACCACAATTTTAGAAAGGTCCTAGGATGTCGCATAAGCCACGTCGAGTAGAGACTTGTTCATGGGTATGAAGTGCACTACACTTATGAGTGAGATGCTATAAGATGTTTAGGAAACTCCACTTCTTTCATCACTCTAAAGTCGTGCGATAGAGTTTAACTTTATTTGTCTCCCTCCTAATCCCTATCCGATGCTTTTCAGGATATGGCCATTCGAAGGACATATGCTAGGAGGAATGCGAGAGAGAATATGGAAAAAGAAGCTCCTCAAGTTTCGATCGACCCTTTGGACGAGCAAGTGACTAATGCAGGGTTTAGGGCTGCTTTTCAAGTGTTGGCCTAAGCCATGACGGCTCAAGCCAATAGGGAGGTTGTGGTCCCTATGAACCCAAATGTGGGTACGACGACATTTAGAGTAAGGGAATTCACTAGGATGAACCCTGTGGAGTTTAATGGGTCTAAGGTTGAGGAAGATCCTCAAGAGTTCATTGATGAGGTGTATAAGGTGCTAATGATCATGGGTGTAACCCCAGTGGAAAAGGCAGAATTGGCTGCTTATTAACTCAAGTGTGTAGCTCAAGTGTTGCTAAAGCAATGGAAGAGTAAGAGGGCGGTTGATGCGGGTCATCTTGATTGGGAGAAGTTTAAGGTTACTTTCCTTGATAGGTTCTTTCTCCTTGAGATGAGGGAGGCAAGGGTGCTTAAGTTCATCAACCTTCGTCAAGGGAACATGAGTGTGAAGGAGTATGCCTTGAAGTTCACACAATTGTCTAGGTATGCTCCTACTATGGTTGCCGCTCCTAGGGCAAGAATGAGTAAGTTTGTTTCAAGAGTGTCTGAAATGGTGGTCAAAGAATGTCGTACCGCTATGCTTACCCATGACATGGATATTTCTCACCTAATGGTTTATGCTCAAAAAATTGAAGAGGAGAAACTTAAGGAAAAGTCTAGGGAGGTAAAGAGGGCTAAGACCGGTGATGGTGACTTCTCACACTCAAGGTCTGATGGATATGGTCGTCCTAAGTTTTGATAAAGGTTTTCCAATCACGGTTCCTCCAAAGCTCCTCCTAAGTTCAACAAAGATAGGGTGTCTAACCCTAAGCCTCAAGAAGGGAATGGTGGTGGATTTTAATCGACTGCTTGTGCTAAATGTTGAAAAAAGCATGAGGGTAGAGGCTTAGCCGGTACGATGAGGTACAGAGCTGTCGCCTAAAGTTCCAGAACAAAAGTAGGCAAAAATTCAATTCAGAAGAGCGATGCTAGAACCAATCAGTGAGTCACCGAGTTCACTCAGTGAGCAAAAGAGACCTCGCCGAATATACCAGAACCTACTAGCACATGAACAAGGCAGAAAAGTGATGGGGAGGTCTTTAGGCGACACACCGAATCAACTCAGCGAGCTCGACGCAACTCGCCAAACTAACCCTATGCATCACCTCCCCATTTTGATTTCGATTTCTAACTAACAGCCCACGATACACAAATTCATGCATAATTATCAACAAAAGGCCATCACCCACTACCCAATTACTACCCGGGGTACTTAGACTTCCACCAATCGACATGAACTCAACAAAACGATAATTTACTCTTAACAAAGTCGTCACCCAATCCATCATCGGGCAAATTCAATTCATTCAATTAAATTCGGGCTACTATGACTTCACCAACAAATAACCCAACAACTAACAAGCACCTATTATCATCTACCCCAAGAATTTAGGATAAAATATCTTTAAAAATGGTTATGAACATGCTCAAATTAAAACAAACATACTACGAATCAAAGGGCATCAATTTTAAGCATACAAATCTGCCAAATAATCGAATATACAATACCCAATAATCATTGCAACAAAAATGGCACGAGAATCAAGCAATCAAGAGATATCAACCTCAAAATAGGCAAAAAAATATGAGCGCAGCAAAAAGAAAATGGAGATGAGTTCAATTGACACTCCGATAGTCATGCAATTGACAAAAATTATGAAATGAACTACTAATGTCTGTGGGTAAACGGAAGGATTTTGAAAATTTCAAACAAAATGAAAGATTTGAATTTAAAAGGAATAAAACCGTTCAGTTCGCACCTAGGTCGGCGATGGAACTAACGTCACTCATCCATTCGGTGACGCGCCGAATGTGCTCTAGCTTGCCCAAAGTAACATAGAATCCAGCCATTCAAGGAGTCCAAAGGGTGAGATCGGGCTCAGCGAACCATTCGGCAACACGCCAAGTTGACTTTCGGCTCGCCTAAATTTCCAGGAGATCCATACCTTATGGATTTCAAGGGGCGATGCATTTGGGTAATAATGGGGGCAATGTGGCCACTCGCCAAGTGGTCCCGCCCCCTTGCCTTTCAATATTTTTTCTGAAATACGACTCCAACCTACACAACCAACAAACGTTATTCAAAAAGTTAAAAATAAAACTTGGGTTGCCTCCTAAGAAGCGCCTTATTTAACGTTGTGGCACGATGTGAACATGCCTTCAAGCATCGTCTAAGTATACCACGTCAATCAACGTCACATCGGGACATACTCCAAAGTAAAGCTTAAGTTGTTGCCCATTCACCTTGAACATCGACCCATCCTCCTTTTCAACTTCTATTGCCCCATTTGTAAACACACGATGCACTTTCAACGGACCTGACCACTTTGACTTGAGTTTTCCCAGAAATAGTCGTAGACGAGAGTTGTAAAGCAACACAAGATCACCAATTTTAAATTCACGGTGAAGGATTTTTGCGCCATGCAACTTCTTCATTTTCTCCTTATAAAGAGCTGAACTCTCATAAGCTCGAAGCCGAAACTCTTCAAAAGCACGGAGTTGGTCAACTCGACCCTTGGATGCATCCTCCCAATTCAAGTCCATGGCCTTCAAGGCCCAGAATGCCTTATGTTCAAGCTCAACCGGTAGATGGGATGATTTACCAAACACCAATTGGTACAAGGACATGCCAATCGGGGTCTTGAAAGAAGTTCTATACGCCCAAAGAGCATCATCTAACTTCCAGGACCAATCAGTTCAATTTGCATTTATGATCTTGGCCAAAATTCCCTTGATCTCCTGGTTTGACACCTCGACTTGCCCACTTGTTTGCGGATGATAAGGGATAGCAACCTTATGCTTAACTCCATACTTTCTCAATAAAGATACAAACATTCGGTTGCAAAAATTAGAGCCCCCATCACTAATAATTGCATGCGGAGTTCCAAACCTTATGAAAATGTATTGCTTGAGGAATTTAACCACACTTCTCCCTTCATTATTAGGTAAAGCCACAACTTCAACCCATTTAGAGACGTAGTCAACGGCCACCAAGATGTATTTGTTCCCATAAGAACTCACAAAAGGCCCCATAAAATCGATTCCCCATACATCAAACAACTCAACCTCTAGAATCAGAGTGGAGGTAATTCATGCCTTCGCGACACTCCTCCTTGCTTTTGACATTGAACACACTTTCTAACAAAGGAGTTTGCCTCTTGATACAACGTTGGCCAATAATAACCACTTTGCAATACCTTTGCAGCTGTACGTACTCCACTATGATGTCCACCAACTGGTGATGCATGCCAAGAGTCAAGAATAACATCTACCTTAATTTCCGGAACACATGTTTTGATTATATGATCAGCATACTCCCGGAATAAGTAAGTTTCATCCCAAAAATACCTCTTCACATCAAAAAGGAACCTCTTTTGTTGGTAAAAATTTAGCCCATCGGGAAGAATCCCACACACCACATAATTGGCAAAATCAGCATACCAAGGTGTGGTACCCGTTGACACTACCATCACCGACTCATTTGGGAAAGCCTCTTCAATATATTTTTCACCGGAAACAACTACATTCGTTTCAAGCCTTGATAAATTGTCTACCACTTGATTCTCACACCCTTTTTTATCTTTCACTTCAAAGTCAAATTCTTGCAACATTAACACCTATCGAATCAATCCTGGTTTTGCAACCTTTTTGTCCATCAAGTAACGTATAGCTGCATGGTCAGTGTGTACAACCACTTTGGTCCCCAAAACATAGGCTCTGAACTTCTCAAAAGCATACACCACAACCAACAATTCTTGCTCAGTGAAGGTGTAATCCTTTTGAGCTACATTCAAGGTCTTGCTTGCATAATACACCGGGTGAAACAACTTTCCTTTTCGTTGGCCAAGTACAGCCCATAAGGCCACACCGCTAGCATCACACATTAGCTCAAATGGAATGCTCCAATACGGGGCAATAATGATCGGAGCCGACACTAACTTCTCTTTTAGACACAAGAATGCTTCAACACAAGCGTCATCAAACTCGAAGACATTTTCTTTCTCAAGTAGCTTACAAAGAGGATAAGCTATCTTAAAGAGATTTTTATGAACCTCCGGTAGAAACCCGCATGTCCTAAGACACTTCTAACACCTTTAACCAAAATATGAGGAGGCAACTTGGCTATAACTTCAACTTTAGCTCGATCAACTTGTATGCCTTCACCTGAAATTTTGTGCCCCAACACAATAAATTCCTTCACCATGAATGACATTTCTCCCAATTGAGCACAAGATTCGTTTCAACACATCTTTGCAAGACTCTTCCAAGGTGCTCAAGGCATGCTTCAAATGTATCCCCCACAACCAAAAAGCCATCCATGAAGACTTCTATCGAGCCCTCTACCATATCAGGAAAAAATAGAGAGCATACATCATTGAAATGTTGCTGGAGCATTACACAAACCGGAAAACATTCTTTTAAAAGAAAACGTCCCATAGGGGCATGTGAAATTTGTCTTGTATTGATCCTTCTGTGTAATGGATATTTGATTATAACCGGAGTAACCATCCATAAAGCAATACCATCCATGACCTGCCAATCTATCAAGAATCTGGTCCATAAAGGCATTGGAAAGTGATCATTCTCGGTACAGGCATACAACTTCTTATAATCCATACATACACACCAACCAGTAACCGGTAGCAATGAAACAAGCTCCCCTTTTTATTTGAGACCACAGTCATACCACCTTTCCTTGGAACGCATTGCACGGGGCTCACCCATTTGCTTTCCGCAATGGGATAAACCACTCCCGGGTCAAGCCACTTGATGATCTCCTTTTTGACAACTTGTTGCATTGGAGGGTTCAACCTCCTTTGATGCTCAACACTTGGTTTACAATCGCTATCCAATTGAATTTTATGGGTGCAAATAATGGGAGAAATTCCCACAATGTCGGCGATCGTCCACCCAATAGCCTTGATGAACTTTTTCAACACACTAACAAGTTCTTGTATTTGCCATTCAAGAAAATCTGCTGCAATAATCATGGATAGACTGTTATTGGCTCCCAAGAACACATAACGAAGGTGTGGAGGGAGTACCTTCAACTCAAGCTTTGGTGGTTCTTCAATGAACGGCTTTGCGGGAGGACTTTCCCTATTCTTCAAATTGATATCAAGCTTCAAAGGGTTCTTAGAATAAGAACCTAAACGCGATAGAGCAGCCACCACCTCATCATAATCTTGAATTTCTACCCCGTCGTAATTTAATAAGACGGCGGCCAAAGATTCACCAACACATGAAATTTCACCCACACTATCAACGGCTTCATCAATCACATCAATAACCGATGACACATTGAGGTCACTAGGTTGCTTCATACACTTGCACACGTTGAAAGTAACTTCCTCATCATTTACCCGAAATTTCAAATCACCACTTTCCACATCAACAAGAGCTCTCCTGGTAGACAAAAATGGCCTATCAACAATAATAGGAACCTCGACATCAATCTCGCAATTAAGAATTACAAAATCAGCCAGAAATATAAGTTTGTCTACCTTCACCAAGATGTCACAGAGAATGCCAATAGGATGCTTGATAGAACAGTCGGCCATGAGAAGGCGCATAGTTGTGGACTTAGGCTCACCTAGCCCAAGTTGCTTGTAAATGGCATAGGGCATCAAATTTATACTTGCCCCCAAATCACACAATGCTTTAGCAAATTGAAACATCCCTATAGTGCAAGGGATAGTGAATGCCCCTGAATCATCCTTCTTAACAACCATGTTAAACATAATGACACTACAACTATGAGACACTTCGACCGTCTCGAAATCCATACTTCTCTTCTTTGTAACCAACTCTTTCATAAACTTTGCATAACCCGGCATCTCTAACAACGCCTCCACCAATGGAAGATTAATAGAAAGAGTTTTGAAGACGGAGAGAAATTTTTGAAACTTCGTGTCCTCATCCCTCTTCTTCTATCTTTTAGGAAATGGTGGAGTAACTTTTGGCAATGGCTTTGGAGGTACCGAGGGAGGAACAACCACCACCTTTGGCTTCTTAGCTTCACCAAAATCAACACTTTTTGGTGCATCATCAACCTCATTGGGAGCTTCATTGTTCACTTTATCGGTGAGTTCATCACCCTCAAGAACAACATCTTTCCTTTTACTTAAACTATCTTTATCATCATCTAGCACATCACTTCCCACAACCTTACAACTTCGGGTCAAGATTTCCATGCATTGGGCATTGTCATTCTTTGGATTTGCCAAGGTATCACTCGGAAAACCTCCTTTTGGTCTTGGATTTAAGTGGGCTGAGATTTGACCCATTTGGATCTGAAGTTTCCTTATAGAAACTGAATTAGAGGTCACTGTTTGATTCAAAGAGGAAAAGTTGTGTTTCATCTCCTTGAGCACTTTGTCTGATCATTCTACCTTGTTTAAAATGCGGGCAAACTTATCCTCGGTCCGAAGGCTTTCGGGGTCGGCATGAGGTTTCTCCAATTTTTGACGATCATGTGGAGGCACATAACGGTCTCTATCGCCATCCTTATCTCTCTAATTTGTACCCCTATCACGCCAATCTTGATCTCTATCTCTCCAACCACCATCACGATCTTTGTTCCAACCTTGATTCCCGCTCAGTCTTGGATAGCTTGGACAAGAACCCCCCCTCCACTTGGTTCGACAAAAATTGTACATCTTCATTATACATGGCTTCAAATTGTGCATCATCCGAACTCATTCCACCACTAGCGCCAACCGCATTCATAGCCTTATAACCACCTCCCATAATATGTTTCGACAACAAATCAATTTGGATCATCATATTGGCCATATTTTCATCACGCTCTTGGTTTTTCTCCATTTATTTCTTAGTCAGCCCAACATTTAGAGGAGAAACTTGATCCTCTCTCATATTCCATGCTCAATTAATCTTGGTCATCTCATCTAGCAAGGCCGATGCCACAATAAATGGTTGTCTCATAATTCCACCCCTAATAAGATGATCAGCAACAACCTTGTTGATAGAGTCAAGGCTCCGGTAGAAATATTGCAAAAGCACATTGTTCGGCAACCCATGAGTAGGAAATTGGACGAGTAGATTTTGAAACCTCAACCAAGTTTCATGAATGGGTTCACCATCAATCCGCTTGAAATTTTGAATGCCATCCCTCACCTTCACCATCTTTGAGGGAGGAAAGAATATTTCATAGAATGCTTCGATGAGCTCCTCCTAAGAAGTAATACAGTCTCTTGGTAGTTCGGCCAGCCACTTCGTAGAATCTCCCATTAGAGAGAAGGGAAACAAACGAAGCCGGATTGACTCTTGAGAGATATTCCTGAAAGTGAATGGTCCCCACACATCCACAAAGTTGCGAATGTGATCATGAGGGTCCTCATGAGCAAGTCTCCTAAAAGCCCTTTCATTTTCAGCAATAGGGACATGGTTCCGGTCACATGAAAAATAGCATTACCCACAACTGGGGGTAACTATATAGCTCCAGCACTTTCCATTTGTTCCGCATTGACATCATTCAAGTTTCCAATGTCAACATCATGTCCAAGTTGACTGCAAGCATTGCTCCCAATTACACTCATTTCTTCACCTGTTGAGAGCTATAACAACAATAAACTAAAAACAAAGTTCTACTATAGCAAAATTAGTTCACAAAAACACTTCAATAAAAAAATTCTAGACACCACTCCACGGAAGTGGTGCCATTTTTTGATAACGCTCAACTACACTCTTATGATTCGAAGTGTAGGCGGTCGCTAACAAGTATAAACCCAATGAAGAGTTGGGGTCGATCCCACGAGGAGCGGTATGGAAAAGAATTCAAGTACGAAGTGTGAAAGTGTTCTAATCTTTTGTAGGCTAGACAAAACGCAACATAAAGTAAATTATCTAATTTTAATTATCAATATTAAGAGAGTTTAGTAACCAAATTCTAAATAAGATGATTAATACGGGATTTTAATCAATAGAGAGCGGGGCCTTAGGAGTGTGTGAGCAATCGGATACTAATTTCACCTAATGGGTGATAACTAATTGCTTTAAGTTGTTGAATCTCAATGGGTAGGATGGGTTCTAACGACTATAGCCATTTACCAATCAACTATCATGTATCAAGTGAGTTCTATCAAACCTCAACAAGCACTCAATACAAAACAACCCAATTCCTTAATTTAACCCACTTTATCAAGCTGGGTTGTAGAGACACACGTCGATACAATCATCCATCATATATTCTACTCTATACAACTTTCTCAAGCAAGAAATAGAGAACTAAGGCTAGAACTAAATTTGCAACTTCAGTTCATAAATGAAAACATGAATAAACAACTGAACACATTTCAAAACAAAATTAAATATAGCAATTATAAACACCCATAAGCTAATCTATGTAAAAGACAAGGGTTTTAGCCAATCATAGAAAAAAGTAAAAGATAGTTACCAAAAAGGTTATCCATCCAAAATGGAAAAGTCTTCAATACTCAAATGCTAAAAATTTAGATTCAACCTTCAAAACGCAAAGTCTAAGATCAAAACCCTCTCAAGAATGTTATAAAACTCAAAAATATGAATGTTTTCTTCAATCTATTTCATCTTGATACCTTTCTCTCTCTTAAAACTTCAATTTATATGTTCCAAAATTTTCCACACATTTCAGCACGTGGGACCATTTGGCGAAGTAAGTCAAGATCACTGATTGACTCGGCGATCCACCTTTTTTGCTCCTTCTCGCCTTTTTATGCTTGATTTCTTCCTAAAATGGTTCTGGTAATTTAGGCAGTCTGGGTCGAGCTCACCATTCCGTTCGGCAATTCACCGAAGTACTCCTGTTGGTTGCGGAGTTGGTTTGGTTCATAGGACACTATGCTGGAACTTTAGGCGAGCTGCGGGCTCTCACCGAGTGGCTTTTGCAAGCTCCAGCCGTCTTTTTCTTCAGCTTTTCCAACGTTTTTGCTTCTTTTCACAAAATAATGTCATTGCCTTGTTCTTGAACCTCCATGGCTGCACATAAACAAATTAACATCAGTTTTGAGCACATAATAGGCACTGAGGACACTAAATTATTAAATATCAAGCCCTAAATGAGTCAACATTCCTGACTCATCAGTTCATCGATAATATTTTGATTTACTCAAGGAGTGAGGACGAACATACCACTTATTTGAGGATTGTGTTGCGAGTCCTCAAGGAACAAAAACTCATTGCAAAGTTTAGTAAATGTGAATTTTGGTTGAGGTCCGTGGCTTTTCTTGGTCACATTGTTTCCGGTAAGGGTATTGAGGTAGATTCTAAGAAGACGGATGTGGCTAAGAGTTGTCCTAGACCTCTATCCCCTTCCGATATTCAAAGTTTCTTTGGTTTGGCTGGTTACTATAGAAGGTTTGTTGAGGGGTTCTTTTAGATTGTCTTTCCAATAACGACATTGACCCAAAAGAAAGTTAAGTTTGTATGGTCTGAAGCATGTGTGAAGATCTTCCACGAATTGAAAGAAATTCTTACCTCCACCCCAGTATTAATTCTACCAGAAGGATCCGATGAATTTGTGATTTATTGTGATGCCTCAATAATTGGGTTGGGATGTGTCGTTATGCAAAATGGGAAGGTGATTAAATATGCTTCAAGGAAACTTAAGATCCATGAGATGAACTATCCTACCCATGACTTGGAACTAGCAGCGGTGGTGTTTGCCCTAAAGATTTGGAGGCATTACTTATATGGTGTCCATGTCGATGTCTTCGACGACCATAAGAGTTTACAATATGTGTTCAAGGAAAAGGATCTGAATCTTAACCAAAGGAGGTGGCTTGAGTTGCTAAGGGACTATGACATGAGTGTCCTCGATCACCTAGGCAAGGTGAATGTGGTGGCGGATGCCCTTAGTCAGTTATCCATGGGTAGTGTTGCTCATGTTGATAATGATAAGAAGGAAGTACTTCGAGATGTTCCTAGATTTATCCGATTGGGTATTCAGTTGATTAATTCTAAGGAAGACGGCGTTGTTGTCCATAATGGTGCGGAATCATCCTTTGTGTCGGATGTGAAAGCAAAGCAAGGTCTTGATCAAATTTTGCTAGAATTGAGGGAAGTGGTGCTTAAAAAGCCCATTGAAGCTTTCACCCAAGGGGGAGATGTATACTCCGATATCAAGGTCGTTTGTATGTTCCGAATGTTCATAACTTAAGGGAACATATTTTATTGGAAGCTCATAGTTTATGATATTCCATTCACCGGGGAGCCACAAAGATGTACACCGACTTGCGGGAGGTCTAATGGTGGAATGGGATGAAGAAGGACATTGCGGAATTTGTGGCTAAGTGTCCTAATTATCAACAAGTGAAAGTTGAGCACCGAAAGCCGGAGGTTTGTCCCAAGATATTAGTATTCCTACTTGGAAGTGGGAATATTTGAATATGGACTTCATTGTTTGTTTACCGCACACTCGGCGACAACATGACTCGATTTGGATTTGTGTGGATCGTATGATGAAATCAGCTCATTTCATTCCCTTCAAGGTTTCTTATTCGGCAGAAGACTATGCTAAGTTGTACCTAAGGAAAATGGTTAGGTTGCATGGAGTGCCCCTATCCATTATATTCGATCATGGTAAATAATTCACCTCTCAGTTTTTGAAATCTTTCCAAAAGGGCCTTGGCACTCGTGTTAAGCTTAGTACGACCTTTCAACCTCAAACCGATGGGCAAGCAGAGCGTACTTTCCAAACTTTGGAAGATATGTTGACAGCTTGTGTGATTGACTTCAAGGGTAATTGGGAGGACCATTTGCCTTTGATTGAGTTTGCTTATAATAATAGCTATCACTCTAGTATTGACATGGCTTTATTTGAGGCTCTTTATGGTAGGAGGTGTAGATCTCCTATAGGTTGGTTTGAAGTTGGCGAATTCGCTTTGATAGGTCCCGAGCTGGTACACGAGGCTATGGAGAAAGTTTGGCTTATTAGAGAAAGGTTGAAAGTGGCCCAAAGTCAACAAAAGTCCTATGCCGATGTTAGAAGGAGAGATCTAGAATTTGATGCTAATGATTGGGTCTACTTGAAAATCTCACCCATGAAGGGTGTACTGAGGTTTAGTAAGAAAGGGAAGCTTAGTCCCCATTATGTGGGCCTGTATCAGAGTTTGAGGCGAATTGGCAAGGTTGCATATGAACTTGACTTGCCTAATGATATAACATTGATTCACTCGGTTTTCCATGTCGCCTTATTGAAGAAGTGTGTTGGTGATCCGGCATCTATAGTTCCATTGGAGAGTCTTCATGTAAAGGAGAGTTTATGAAGAGGTTCCGATTGAGATTTTAGACCATCAAGTTTGGAAATTGAGGAATAAAGAAGTTGCTTCCGTTAAGGTTCTTTGGAGGAATCAGTTAGTTGAGGGTGCTACTTTGGAGGCCGAGGCCAATATGATGTCTCGCTATCCTCATCTCTTTCCCTCCACTCCTACTATAGCTTGAGGTATTAAGTTCCTCATGGTTCACTCTTTTGGTCTCATGTGTCTAGATATTCCCATGATTTCTCATTTAAGCATGTTCACGACAAAGTTTAATTTTTGAGAAAATGAGTTAATTTGATTGATTTCTTCATGTTTATGTGCATTTGAGTATATGTTGCATATAGACCTTATGAAATGATGTTTTGAACATGCTTTAACTTGGAGTTGATATTTCATTCTCGGATATGTGCATTTATGTGATTGCATTCATGTTGGATTGTTAGGTTTAGTTCCTATTCTTATTATGATGTCTTGATTCTAATTCGAGGATGAATGTTCCAAAGGGGAGAGATATTGTAACACCTCGGAATCGAAAAGAAGGAAATTTCTTGTTTTTCAGGTCTGGTGCCAGTACTGACGGAAGTTACCTATGGACCGTAGGTTGACTTATGGGCCGTAGATGGGAACTGTAGATTGCAGGGTAAATATTTTGAAAATATCAAGTTTCAGGGTCCCATTGACAGTTCGCCAGGACGACCAATAATTCCATAAACGAGTCGTAGGTAGGTCTCGTAGGTCCTTCCAGACATACTGAAAATTTAAGGGTTCAAAGTTGGACTGACGGTTGGTATGTACGGTCCGTCAATGGACCTACGAACCATACATAGGGTCCCCTCGTTTGAAGGTCCAAAGAAATAGTTTCTGAATTTTTCTATGGTTGACCAGGACGTTCCGTAGTTTAACCTACGGACCGTAGGTCGAAGCCGACAGTTAATTTTTAAGGGCTTTTTGGTCTTTTCCCTAAGTGACCTATGCCTAATTTAAGTTGGTTAAGCCCTAATCCTTGCTCCTATATAAGTCATCTAAGCCTAATTTTACCCCTTTCTAATAACTTTTCAAAGTTCCCCAAATGCCTCCAAGTTTTCCCAAATTCTTTTCTCTCTAGAAGCTTGAAGGAGAAGAAGGAAAATCTAGGATTTCAAGATCAAGCCTCCTAATCCTCCTTTGCTAGTGGGCTTTGAACTCTAAGGTATGATAGTTCTTCACCTATGGAGTCCTTTCCTCCATATGATTCCTAAATTCTTCAATTTTCACAAGATAGAATTCTCCAATTAAAATTAGGGTTTTCTTCAATCTCATGGGTTCTTTTTCCAATCATGATCTAATCGGTTGAATTATGTTTATTTATGCATGAATTGACTAAATTCAATGATTTTAAGATGAAATTATATAAGCCCATATTTGAATCATGATTTCTAAACTATTAAACTTATGATGAAGTTGATGAATGATCAGAAGGTGAATTTTATGAAGTTATGCATGTTCAACTATGAAATTAAGATGAATTAAGATTTGTTTTGAGAGTGAAGCATAAATGTTGATTGTTATTGGGTTGTGAAAGGATTTCTTACATACTACTCAAAAACAGGATATTTATGAAAGGACTTTTCTCACATGGAGGATTCATAAGGATTGAAAGGTTTTCCCAACCAAAGCTTTGAATCAAGAATAAGGAGCTAATCTAATGACAAAATAAGTTAAGATTTATGATTAATACGTGGGAATTATGCTTAGAACCGAGTGGATATTGAGATGGAAGCTCTCCCGCTAGTAGAGGCTGGGTTTCTAGTAGCAATCTCTTTATCCCATAACTATGTGACATAATAGGATGATTGTCTTAGATAGACATTAGCTAGTGGATCCACCTAAGCTAGAGTTATGGTTCTTACCTTGGCAAGTAAGGGCACCTCTTTTTGGTGTGGGGTAGACACCGGTTTCCATGTTATAGCTCATATAGTCTATGTCCGTTAAGGCTCACTTCCCACAATAATGAACTAAAGTTGCTTCTAAAGGGGTATTCAATGCGCTTTAAGATGTTTAACTTGCATTGGCCATGATGTTGATTTACGTTTTCTAACATGTCTTTTTATAATGAAGTTTGGTCTATGCATGTCATGTAAATGTCCCCTTTTTGCATGCTTTTACATACTTGTGCATTTCTAGCATAATTGGTACATTCTTGTACTAATGAATACTCTTGCCTACATTACTTATAAGTGTAGGATCTGACTTATCTCCATCCTCCTGTGGCTAGTTCGTTGTGATATAGACTTGGAAGACTTGGTAAGTCCTCATACATTCGAGGACATAGCCACATTTACCTTTCATGTCACTTTCTTTAAATATTTGTATGGGTTACATCCCACTTTTATTTCAATGATGTATTAGATGGCTTTGAGACTATGTTTAGACTTCCGCTACTTTGATATAAAATTATCTTTTGAACTTCTTACTTACTATTGTCTTGTATAATGCATGCTCAGTGGCTTGTATGGGGCCTTTCGAGGTCTTGTACGCCATGTCACATCTAGGGAGTACTTTAGGTCATGACAATTATCTTAGACTATTTTGGAATTGTTTGCTCAAGTTATGACTTTTAGAAGAACTACTACTTTTTATTCTGCTTTCATTCCCTTTTAGATTTTTAAAAGCTATAAATTAATATAAATGAATAAAATAAAACTCTATTATCAAATTTTTATTTAGTGTGTAATATGGACAATACATTACCTATCAATTACTAAATGAATATTGACTATAAAATTTTACCAATAAATTAACAATTAGTTAGTAAACTACCTGATGAATTACTAACATCATTTGTATTTCCATAATTACTAAGCATTTACTAACGTAAGTTATAAAGATAGATAGTCATTCTTAATAATGAATTTATAATCTGTTGGTAATTTACAAATGAAATACCAACACAATTTTTTCATAATTAAAAATTGCTAACCGATCACCAATGTATTTTGGAGAATTTACCATCTAACTTACCAACTAAGTTGTTATCCCTCTAACAATTGCTAATAGAATACCAACGATGTTTTATTTTGTTGCTATGTTGCAAACAGATTAGAAATGAAATTGAATAATGACAAATCAAATTTACTAACTTTGTTTCTCTTCGTTAGTAAATATACCAATGACAAACCAACTGAAAAATTGGTTAGTGATTTACCAAAAGAAATTTTGGGGCCATGTTTCAATAATTACCAACCAAACCGGTGTATGTTTACTAATCGATTTTTTGTTGGTAGTTTTACTAACTAATAGATTTGGGTTGGTAAAATTTACCAACGAGTTTATTAGCAACAGATTAATATCAGTCGGTATTCGATTCGTAACACAATTTACCAATCGATTTAATCTATTTACTAACAAATATTTTTGTTGGTACTTTGGGTTTTTCTTGTAGTCCTTATGAAAGGATTTTCAAATAATTGTTTTTTAATTATTGTCCTAATATTTAATATTTTTAAATTTATTAAAGTAATAGTTATTAAATCTTTATTTATTTGTAAAATGAAAGAATCATGATATTTAGTATTTTAAAATTGGCTCAAATGTTTCTTCGTAAATCTTTCCTTATTTATGCTATGTTAAAGATCCTAAGTCCTAACATTTAGAACTTTATAATCAATTTTTTTAATTTATGATAAATGAACTAATTAAATAAATAAACAAATAAAATAATTAAAAATATTAAAGAAAGAGATTTATGTCTTTTTAAAGGTATGTAATGATCCACCAGGTCATTCTTTTCATTTCTAATCTTTTGGCGTTTAGAGCTTTCCTGTAGCAACCTCAAGTTATTTATAACTTGCTGGGACTGACAGTTCGGCCGCTAGGTCGTTCATTTGGGTTTTGTGTAAGTTTCTATTTTTTGAAGCCTTTGAAACTTGAACGGTTGACATCAGTCAAAAGTTTGAGAAAATAGTGTAACACCTCGAAAAGTGATTGTTTGTTTTAAAATGAAAAAGTTGCATTTTACGCACAAAAGTAGTGATCTACAAGTTCTATCTACGGACCACAGGAAATCCTACAGGCCATAGAAAATAAGTCGTAGGACATTATTTGAGTTTGTGATTTTCAAGTCCCAGTAAGTTGACCTACAAGTAGCCAGGATGGGTTGTAGGGTGTTTTACGGGCCATAAGAGGGCTTTGTAGAAAGGATCCAGACTTAGTGAAATTTAGGACTTAAAGTTAGGTTCTACAGACTGTAGAAAAGATGACAACCCATAGGAAGAAGTCATATAAGTTGTATGGATTTCGAGTTCCAGTAGTTGGTTCTACGGTTGACCAGTATGGTACGTAGAATGTTTTACGGACCATAGGTCCAACCCATAGGTTCTTCTGACATAATTTAATTAAGGGTGTTTTGGTCTCTTCCTACCCAACTAACCCCTAAACTATGTCGTTTTGGCCCTACAACTACTTCTATAACCATTTTAATTCTCTAAAAACCAACCCAATCCTCTCATTCACTCAAGTATCTCAAATCCCTCAAGTCTTCTTCCCCAAAATTCTCTCTCAAGCTTAAGGAAGAAAAGGCTAGGGTTTCAATCTTCAAGGTCTCATTCTCCAATGCTTTTGGGCTTTGATTATAAAGGTATGTGGGAATTCACCAATGGATTCCTTTCATCCATTGGGTCTCAAAAAAATCTCAATCTTCTAAATTGATTTCACCCAATTTCATTATCATTTCAGGCAATTATCCATGGATCCTATTTGTTATGATTCAATTATTCAATTTCAATCTTATTATGCATGATTTAATTTAATTACATGGTTTTAAATTTATTTCATATGGACCCATGTTTTTTAACTTGATTACAACTATGAATTTATGAACAAAGCTTATGGAGTTATGAATTATGATTATGAAAGCTATGCATGTTTTATGAAAAGGATGAATTATGAACTTAGATGCTTTTGAGATAAGTATCAATGATTTGTGAAAGGTTTTCTCACATATGAATGAAATCATGATTTAGATGTTTAGAAAGGTAAGTGTCTATTATAAAGAAGTTTATGAAATCATGAGTTGAAAGAAGCTACTCTTATATGAACTTATGACTAGATTGGTAGACTTAATTATGACGTTCCAAGTATTTTGATAAGAATATGATTATGTCTTTTCCATTAAGATTTCCTTATCACCGAGAGGAGTTTGAAATGGAGGCCCTACTGCTAGTTGAGGTTTAGTCTTTAGTGCAATTCCTTCGTCTCAAACTGCGTACCCCCGTAGGATTGTCTTAAATGATCTAGCTAGTAGATCCATAATAGGAACTATGAATCAATGTTACAGAGTCTACCTTGGTAAGTAGAGTCCCCTCTTCGATGTGAGTGTTAAATAGGATTCAATGTTATAGCTCACCTGGTCTTATTATTGGTTAGCGGTAAATATCACACGAATGAACTATGTTTTCTTCAAAGGTTTTATGAAAGCCTTCCTTATGTTTTAATAATACATTGATCTTGTTTATGATTCATGTATTTCTTAAAGGCTTCTCACTATGTGTTAACTTGGTCATAAATTTCATGTTTAAAGTCCTCATATGATGATGCCTATGTTTTTATGCATTTCCCATACTTAGTACATTCAATGTACTAATGCATACTTGTTCTTATATTGTCTTATAATATAGGGTCTCATGCTTCTTCTCCCGAATGTGCATAGATCAGGATTTCTCAGCTTAACTACTTGGATTGGTAAGTCCTTTTGCTTCGAGGACAAGGCCATAGATGTTCTTATGCTTTTGATGTATTTGTTTCAAACTTGTACGTGGTGTATGGGTTACGTCCCAACCACTCCTATGCTGATTAGAAAGGCGTGTGTCAGACTTAGTAGTATTCCGCATCTCTTATATACTCTATTGGTATCTTTTTTGTCATCTTATGATTTGAGACTTATATCGATTATATCTCTTGAATTGTATTTTCATTACATCATGCTGTGTCAAGTGACTTGTTCAGGGCCTCTCGGGATTCTATTTTACATGTCATGTCTAGGGTGTACTTTGGGTCGTGACAAACTTTATATTTAGAGAATCAGGTTTTAGAAAGGTTCTAGGATATCTGACAAGCCACGTCGATTGTCTTTTTCATGAGTGTGAAGCACACCACATTTATGAATAGAAGGCTACAAAGTATTTAGGAAACTTCACTTCTTTTACTACTCTAAAGTCATTCCACATATTTTATCTCTATAAGGGTATTTCTCCTAACTCTTATTTGATGCTTTTGAGGATATGCCTCCTCGAAGAGCTCACACAAGAAGGAATGTGGCTAATAATGTGGACCTCGAGGTTCCTCAAGTGTCGATCGATCCTTTGGCCGATCAAGTGATTCATGCCAACTTTTGATCTGCTTTCCAAGTATTGGCTCAAGCTATGACGGCCTAAGCTAATACAGAAACCATTGCTCCCATGAACCCAAATGTGGGTATGGCGGTGATAAGGATGAAGGACTTCATTAGGATGAATCCCCCAGAGTTTTATAGGTCAAAAGTTGATGAGGATCCTCAAGATTTTATTGATCAGTTTTATAAGATAGTGGAAGTTATAGGAGTATCAAGGGTGGAAAAGGCGGAATTTGCTGCTTAGCAAATTAAGGGTGTTGCTCAAGTTTTGTTCAACCAATGGAAGGAAGAGAGGGCTATTGATGTGGGTCCTCTTGATTTGGAGAAATTAAAAGGGGCTTTCCTTGATCTTTTCTTTCCGTTTTAAATAAGGAAGGCGAAAGTGCTTGAGCTCATTAATCTTCATCAAGAAAACATGAGTGTGAAAGAGCATGCTTTGAAGTTTACTTAATTGGCTAAGTATGCTCCAACTATGGTTGCCATCTCTAGGGCAAGGATGAACAAGTTTGTGTCAGGTGTGTCTGAAATGGTGGTCAAGGAGTGTTGTATCGACATGTTGATCAAAGAGATGTATATCTCTCGTTTGATGATCCATGCAAAACAAATTAAAGATGTAAAGCTTAAAGAGAAATCTAGGGAGTCAAAGAGGGCAAGGATCGGTGATGGTGACTATTCTCGTTCTAGTTCCGGTGGACATGGTCATCCTTAATTCCGGCAGAAGTTTTTGGATCAAGGTTCTTCTAATGCTTCAGCTCCTAATCTCAACAAAGATAGGGTGTCTAACCCTAAACCTCAAGGAAGCGGTGGAAATGGATCTTCTATTTCTGCTTGCCAAAAGTTTGGCAAGATTCACTCGGGAAAGTGCTTAGCCAATATGGATGTTTGATTTGGTTGTGGGAAGAGTAATCACAATATGAGCGATTGTTCATTGCAAACTACTATGGGAAAGGATAGTAGGAAAGCTCAGCCTAGGGGTTCTGGTTTTGGTTCTCCTCGTCAAAATAGGTTCTATGCTCTTCAAACTCGATAGGGTCATGAGGGTTCTCCAAATGTTGTGACTTGTATGTGGAAAGTATTTCATTTTGATGTAGATGCTTTGTTTGATCCGGGTGTTACTTTGTCATTCGTTACTCCTTATATGGCTATGAGATTTGATGTTGGTCCTTAAATCTTTTCTAATCTCTTTTATGTCTGTACACCTGTTGGTGATTCTATTGTTGCTAAACGAGTTTTTAGAAATTGACCTTTTCTATTTCTCATAGAGTATCTCATTTTGATCTTGTAGAGCTTGATATGTTAGATTTAATGTTATCCTTGGGATGGATTGACTTCATTCTTGTTTTTCTTCTATAGATTGTAGGACCCGATTGGTCACATTTCAGGTTCCGAATGAACCTACCTTAGAATGGAAAGGGGTAAAATGCTCTTAAGGGTCAGTTCATATCTTATTTAAAGGCTAGGCAAATGATTTCTAAGAACTGCATTTATCATCTTGTTATGGATTCTGAAACTCCTACCTTGAGTCAGTTTTGATTTTAAATGCGTTTTTGGAAGTATTTCCCGATGATCATTCTAGTATTCCTTCCAAAAGGGAAATATGCTTCAGTATTGACCTTCTCCCAGGTACGAAACCTATATCGTTTCCTCCTTACTGAATGGCCCCGGTAGAACTTAAAGAATTAAAGGACAAATTGAAGGATTTGTTGGATAAGAGTTTTATTAGATCGAGTATCTCTCTATGGGGTTCTCCAGTGTTGTTTGTTTGAAAGAAGGATAGTTCCCCTACAAATGTGCATTGACTATCAGCAATCGAATAAGGTTACCACATAGAATAAGTATCATATTCCAAGGAGTGATGGTTTGTTGATCAACTCAAAGGAACGAGTTTCTTATCTAAGATTCTCCTTTGGTCAAGTTATCACTAATTGAGGGTAAAGGAAGATGACATTCTGAAGACGGCTTTTTGAACTTGGTATGATCATTATGAGATTTTGGTAATGTATTTTGGATTGACTAACACTGTAGCGGGATTTATGGAATTAATAAATAGGGTCTTTAAGCAATATTTTGACATATTCGTGATTGTGTTTATTGATGATATTTTGATCTACTCTCAGAGTGTGCATGAGCATCTTGAGCATTTAAGGATTGTGTTACAAATTCTAAAGGGTCGGGAATTGTATTCTTTATTTTGTAAATATGAGTTTGGTTGAGGTCCATTTCTTTCCTTGGCCATATTTTCTCCAGTAAAGATATTCAAGTTGATCCTAAGAAGACCGAGGTGGTTAAGAATTAGCCTAGACCTTTGTCCTCTTTAGATATTCAGAGTTTTTTTGGTTTGGCCGGTTACTCTAGAAGGTTCGTGGAAGGATTTTCCTCTATTGCTTCACCTTTGACGACATTGACTCTAAAGAAGGTAAAATTCCTATGGTCGGAAGCTTGTGAGAAGATTTTCCAAGAGTTAAAGGATAGACTCACTTCATCCCCTATATTGACATTACCAGAAAGATTGGATGGTTTTGTGATTTATTCTGATGCTTCACAGATTGGTTTGAGTTGTGATTTGATGCAAGATGGGAAAGTCATTGCTTATGCTTTAGAAAAATTGAAGGTACATGAAAAGAATTATCTGACTCATGATTTTGAGTTAGCGGTGGTAGTGTTTGCTCTAAAGATTTGGAGGCATTATCTATATGGTGTTCATGTAGACGTGTTTACCGACCATAAGAGCTTAAAGTATGTGTTCACCCAAAAGGACTTGAATCTTCGGCATAGAAGGTGGC
Source organism: Solanum appendiculatum (assembly GCA_018342035.1). Classification (NCBI taxonomy): domain Eukaryota; kingdom Viridiplantae; phylum Streptophyta; class Magnoliopsida; order Solanales; family Solanaceae; genus Solanum; species Solanum appendiculatum. The sequence continues at coordinate 441,874 of JAGDQO010000727.1, forward strand.
TTGAGTAATTAAAAGATTACGACATGAGTGTCCTCTATCATCTAGGTAAAGCGACGTGACGACGGATGCTTTTAGTCGACTATCGATGGGAAGTGTTGATCATATTGAGAATGGTAGGAAAACATTAGTTCGTGATGTTCATAGATTGACCCGATTAGGTGTTCGCTTGGTCAATTCTAATAAGGATGGTGTGATTGTTTAGAATAGTTTGAAATCGTCTCTTCTATCAGATGTGAAGGCTAAGCAAGATCTTGATCCGGTCGTTAATGGTTGATTTGAAGAAGTCAATTTCCAAAAAAGACATTGACGCTTTCTGCAAAGGGGAGATAGTGTCCTTCGATACCAAGGTCAGTTATGTGTTTCAAATATTGATGGATTGAGAAATCAAATTTTGACAAAAGCTCACAGTTCTTGATATTCTGTTCACTTGGGAGCCACCAAGATGTATCGTGATTTGTGGGAGGTCTATTAGTGGAAGGGGATGAAGAAGGATATTGTAGAATTTGTAGCTAAGTGTCCTAATTGTCAACCAGTAAAAGTTAAGAATCAGAAGCCTAGTGTTTTCGCTCAAGACATTTTCATTCCTTCTTGGAAGTGGGAAACTTTGAACATGGTCTTCATTACAGGTTTACCTGGTACTCATACTCGTCGACAATATGACTCGATTTGGATTATCGTGGAACGAATAACGAAGAGTGATCACATTCTTCCCGTAGAGACTTATTTTTTAGACGAAGAGTATACCAAACTTTATATTCGATAAATGGTGAGGTTGCATGGAGTTCCTTTATCCATTATCTTAAATCGTGGTACTCGGTTTACATCTCAGTTTTAGAAGTCATTTCAGAAAGGTCTTGGAACTCAAGTAAAGCTTAGCACCACTTTTTATCCACAGGCCAATGGATAAGCCGAGCATACTATTCATACTTTGGAATATATGCAGAGAGTTTGTGTGGTTGACTTCAAGGGTAATTGGGATGATCATTTTCCTTTGATTGAGTTTGCTTATAATAATCGCTATGACTTGAGTATTGGAATGGATCCATTTAAGGTTCTTTATGGTAGGAGGTGTAGGTTTCCTATTGGTTGGTTTGAAGTTGGTGAGGTCACTTTTATAGGGCTTGAGTTAGTGTATGAGGTTATTGAAAAGGTTCGAATTATTCGCGAAAGGTTTAAAATGGCTCAAAGTTGGCAAAAGTCTTATTCTGATTTTAGAAAAAGAGAGCTTGAATTTGATGTTGATGATTGAGTTTACTTAAAAATTTCACTCATAAAGAGTGTGATGAGATTCGGAAAGAGAGAGAAACTTAGTCCCCGTCACATGGGCTCATATTAGATTTTAAGGCATATTAGCAAGGTTGCTTATAAATTGGAGTTACCCAATGATATAGTATCAATACATTTGGTATTTCATATCTCCTTGTTGAAAAAGTGTTTTAGAGATCTGACATCTTTAGTGCCATTAGAAAATTTGGGAGTTAAGGAAAGTCTTTCGTATGAAGAGGTTCTGATAAAAATTTTAGACTGTCAAGTTTGAAAGTTGAGAAATAAAAAAGTTACTTTCGTGAAGGTTCTTTGGAGGAATCAATTAGTTAGGTGCTACTTGGGAAGCCGAAGTCGATATGATGTCCAAGTATCCTCATCTCTTTCCCTCCGCTTCTATTCTTGCTTGAGGCATTAGTTCCTCATGGTTCATTCTTTCGAAATCATGCATTTTAGTCATTCTCAGATTTTCATATACATGTATGTTCATGAAAACTTGATTTTGATGTTATGGTTTAGCTTAGAGTGATTTATCCTTGTTTATGTGCATTTGATGAGATTTGCATTCATGTTGGGTTGTTACTTTCTCTCCTACTCTTTTCATGCTAGCTTGAGTGCCATTCGAGGACGAATGTTCCCAATGGTGAGATATTGCAACACCTCGGAAATTGAAAGTTTGTTTGAAAAAGGAAAAGTTCAATTTTTGGCATTGAAGCAGTGGTCTACAGTCCTATCTACGTATTATAGGAAGTCCAACAGGCCGTTGGAAGGAAGTCGTAGGACCTTGTTTGAGTTTTGGAATTTTCATGTCCCAGTAAGTTAACCTACGAGTAGCCAGGATGATTTGTATGGTGTTTGACGGGCCATAGGATGGTTCCAGACTTAGTGAAATTCTGGACTTGAAGTTGGGTTCTAGGACCATAGAAAAGACAACGACCAATAGGAAGAAGTCGTAGAAGTTGACTGGATTTTGGGTTTCAATAGTTGATTCTACGGTTGACTAGTACGGTCCATAGAAAGTCTTACGGACCGTAGGGTCTTCCGAAAGATTTTAATTAAGGGTGTTGTGGTCTTTTTCTGCCCAACTAACCCCTAAACTATGTCATTTTGTCCTTATAACCTATAATCATTTTAACTTTTTAAAACCAACCCAATCCTCTCATTCACTCAATTCTCTCAAATCCCTCAAGTCTTCTTTCCTAAAATTCTCTCTCAAGCTCAAGGAAGAAAAACCTAAGGTTTCAAGCTTGAAAGTCTCATTCTCCATTACTTTTGGGCTTTGATTATCAAGGTATGTGAGAATTTATCAATGGATTCATTTCATTCATTGGGTCCCAAAAGAATCCCAATCTTCTAAATTGATTTCACCCAATTTCATTAGGGTTTCATGCAATTCTCCTTGGGTCCTATTTACTATGATTCAATTGTTCAATTTCAATCTTATTATTCATGATTTGATTCTGTTACATAGTTTTCAATTGATTTCATATGGACCCATGAATTTTACTTGATTATGACTATGAATTTCTGAACAAAGATTATGGAGTTGTGAATTATGACTATGAAAGATATGCATGTTTTATGTAAAGGATGAAGTATGAACTATGGATGCTTTTGAGATAAGTATCAATGATTTGTGAAAGATTTTCTCACATATGAATGCAATTATGATTTAGATGCTTAGAACGGTAAGTGTCTATTATGAAGAAGTTTATGAAAGCATGATTTGAAAGGAGCAACTCTTATATGAACTTATGATTGGATTTATAGACTTAATTGTGCCTTTCTGATGTGAGGCCAAAAATATAGATTTTTATCATTATTTGCCTCATATTTATTATTTGTATTTATCCGTATTGAGCATAAATTTTATGAATTGAGCTAAATATTATATTTTATTTGTAGGATTAAATTTGAGTGAAGATGAAGAAGTTTGAAGCTAAAACGAATTAAAAATAGAAGATTCTAGAAGAAAAATCAAGCAGACAGCTTAATAGATTAAGTTTAATAAAAATATAGATTTATACATATGGAGTAGCGAACAACAGAAAGTGCAATTTGTAAATTGCCCTTCACTTCAACTTGCCACGTGTCAGGAAGCAAATTGCAAATTTGCACTTCACTTCAACTTGCCACGTGTCAGGAAGATAATGCATCAGTGGCAGAAGAACAAAATAAGGCGGTGCAACAAATTTCCAGAAAATTGCGCCCACACAGAAGACCCAATTTGATTGGGTTTTGGTTTCCTAATTTATTTTAGACTCAATAATTTTATTTGGGGTTTCTATATCTATATCTATTAAAGCTTAGGAACTTGGGAAGAGCCGCCGTGGAGGCCGGAGAATTTTGGTTTATTCTTTCTTCTCCTTTATTATTTATTTGTATTCGTAGGAGTTGGCATTTTTGGGAGTTGAACCTTATTGTTTTGTGATTATTCATTCTTGAATCTTGTTTATGCAATACAAGTTTGATTTTCAATTCAAGATCGTGGGTTTCATCTTCGTGGGTTTCATCTTTGATTGTTGTAAGTTCATGAATTATTCTAACCCTAGCATTGTTTGTGAACATATAAGCATGAGTAGCTAAATTCCACAACTAGGGTTGTGGGAACCATGAGTAAATAACAAAAGCAAAACTAGTAATGTTTTAATTCTTGGATGTGTTTATGCATGCTTTTGTAAATATCTTTGCTTAGAACGTTTTCTAATGGTGTACAACGTTAGAACCCTCCTAATTCATGCTAATCCGGTATAGGTAGTAATGAACATCTAAGAGATTATACAACAGAGATTTAGTCGTCGATAATCCGCTATCTAATAACCCAACCTTGAAATAGTTGTGGGTTAATCTGGGTCAAAGGTAAGGGTTGGTAAATCAACACACGTAGACGGACCAAGTTGCGGAGTGAAATTCCCTATTTAGAGAACCAATCACTCAGGGATACATAACTTACCGATCATGCATGCTAGACATTGAAAAGAATTACCATTGTTAGGTTTACTGCGTTAAGAGCCTATGGGGAACACATAAACCCTAGTTTCATTCTCGGATTGATATCTCAAACTGCAAGTTTTGTGTTTTGGTTATTTGTTACTAATCGAATCGTCAATTATTATTTCTTCCAATTATTGCAAATTTCCGCCCCCCCCCCTCCCCCCATTTTTACTTTAGAAATAATCTGGCTAAAAGTACACTTGATCTTAATATAGCCTAAGTCTAAACCATATTCCTCATGGGATCGACCCTAACCTCTGTTAGGTTTTTTATTTAACAGTGACCACTTATACTTCCTTAGGGAGGTGTAGTTTGGGCGTTGTCAAATTTTGGCGCCGCTGCTGAGGAATATGGTTTAGAAATTTTCTTTAGTGTTTATTTTGACTTGTACTTTTTTTTTTGTTTTTTTAGGATTAGTTTTAATTTACTTTTATTTATTATTATTTTTACTCTTCTTGAGATGACATCTGAAAAAGTATGTAGTGATATTATGGAATCTTACGGGTTAATTTTTTCTCAACAATATAAATTGTATGTGTACATGGAAGACTTGCTGATACTCTCCCGTAAATCAATAATTGATCGCATGTGGGAGGATAGTAAGTTTGATGTAGATGTTTACAATTTAAATGCTAAGTTGTTTGCAAAGATTGATGCGTATAACGTCCAATAATTTAGAAATAACATGTGTGAGGAAGAAAAGATGCTTATAAGCCAAATTGAGGAGCTAAAATTGGAGGGCGAATTACTTGATCATGCTTTTATTGATGTTGTCCCTGTTGAGAAGAGTACACTAGAGTTATGTAATGAATTAGATAATATTATTTTTAAAAACTCTAGTGTATGTAAATATGAGTGTGTAAATAATGGTAGAATTCATGAGTTAGGACGCATTGGACCTCATTCCAATCATTTTTCCACATTATGTTTAGATGATGAGATATTAATCGAGCCATCTGAGCCTACAGAAGAGTGTATGGACGAGGAACAATGTGTCTATATTCTTGAATTTGTTGTTCCAAAATCAGAGAATTACATTCCTCACTTAGGATCCAAGAAGTGCGTAATGCGATATCTATTGCTTGGAGCCTTTATTTTTGTACCACCACCTCTTGAGCGTAATAGAAAAATTGATCCAAAATTAGGGGTGCAATTCATATCCTCAAAGTGGAAGGAAAAATAGTAAAATTAATGGTGTCGTGCCGCGACATTAAATCAAGCGCTTATTGGGAGGCAACCCAATTCGTAGTGTAGCTTCTTATTTTATGTTTTTTAGTATCACTTTTTTTTTTGGTTTTATTTTTGTTTTTGCAGATTTAGGGGAAGTCTAAGTACCCAACATTGAAGCTAAGGAACATGTTTCAGAGCTTAATTGTGGGTGTGCGCGACCCTTGATGAATGGAGAGAAAACATGTTTTTAGCTAGGCAATAGAGGGCCCGAGGGACCCTTCTCTTCTTCTCTTTTCTATAAATTGCTTTGGGGACAAAGCATGATTTTAAGTGTGGGGTGAAAATTCTACCAATAGTTGTGAGCTTAAGGGGGAATATGCCATAGGATTTTAATTTTAGTTGAAAAACAAATACAAAAAGATTTTATTTATTATTTTTTAGTTTTTAGTGGCATATCTCATCCACCCCTTGGTTTTTATTATGGCCTCGGTTCTTTTCCAAGGGGGCGCCCTTTGAACCGGGTAAATTTTTTTATTTTATTTTATTTTATTTAGAGAGAAAAGAAAAGACCGTTTTGACTTGTCTGATATTAGCAATTTAAGCCTGAGTTGAGTAGTACTTTTCTTTGAGTGCTTGAGAATAAAATTTAAAATAGATTTTTTGACACCTAGGCTCATGGTTGTGACTCTGTACATGACTTATCCTTACTTATAGATTGTAATGGTCCTGTCTATCTTAGAAGTAGAATTGATCCATCTTGATTGAGACTTGTGCCATGTGTGGTGAGGTTGTTTGCATATATTCCATGTTTTGCATCTTAATCTAGAACTTGCCCTGCATGTTATTGAAGCGAAATAAAAAGTACTGCTTTGTTTAGAAGATGATAATAGTTTCTTTGATTTGTCTTGTAAATTTTAGCATTTTCAGATATTATATCACTAGTAACCCTTTTGAGCTTGTAGCCTTTCGTTTGGTAGCCTTATATTTATCTTGATCCAATTTATTTGAATCCCTAATTTTTGCACCCTGCTTTCTTGAGCATTGTAGCATAAATTGTAATACAATTATTAATCTGAAGAAAAGGGATGGTTGAGTAAAAAAAAAAGAAGAAAAAAAAGGGTGACCAATGATAGTTACTTGTAAAGAAAAGACCCTCTTAGAAAGAGTGTGACATGAAGAAAAAAAAATTGCTTGATAAAGATAAAAAATTATTGAAGCATTTTTGATATGATACGAATTACTTGTGAAAATAATTGAAGAGAGGTCTGAAAAAAAAAGTGATGAAAATAATGGGTGATGAGAAAAAATAAATGCAAAGTGCTTAGGGAAATTTTAAGTCACTATTATATAGTTCTCCACCTGTCCCCTAGTCAACATTATAACCCGTTAAAGTCCTATTTGATTTTATTCAAGCATACTTAATTAGTGGAGATGTACATAATGTGCAAGCCTATGGTTCTTTATGCATACATGTGAATTCTTTTGTGAGTGAGAGAGTTGTTCTTTGATGTTTAGTCCTTAATTTATATTCGATTCTTTAAATTGAGTGTGTGGACTATTTCTTCTTGTGAGGGTACTTGTTTCATGATAGATATGTGATTTTATTAGTTTTATTTGATGGAATAGGAGAACAAACCTAATTCAATGAGTAGAGTCCGTCTTTGAGATTAGGAGGTTAGAAGTTTGTTGTTTTATTTTATATCTTGCATAATGATTGGAAGAGTACTTGATATTATGATTTGTAACATGGCTTAATTGTTTGTGTCAATCAAAGTGGTGGTAATCCAAGTTCAATTTTTTGAGATGAGCTTTAATGGTTGCTCGAGGACGAGCAAAAGTTTAAGTATAGGGTGTTGATGTTAGGCCAAAAATAAAGATTTTTATCATTATTTGCCTCATATTTATTATTTGTATTTATCCGTTTTGAGCATAAATTTTATGTATTGAACTAAATATTATATTTTAGTTGTAGAATTAAATTGGTGTGAAGATGAAGAAATTTGGAGCTAAAACGAATTTAAAATAAAAGATTTTGGAAGGAAAATCAAGCAATCAACTTAATGGATTAAATTTAATAAAATAATATATTTATACCTATATGGAGTAGCCAACAACAGAAAGTGCAAAGTGTAAATTGCACTTCACTTCAACTTGCCACGTGTCAAGAAGCAAATTGCAAATATGCACTTCACTTCAACATGCCACGTGTTAGGAAGATAATGCATCAATTGAAGAAAAACAAAATAAGGCGGTGCAACAAACTTCCAAAAAATCGCGCGCACACAAAAGACCCATTTTAATTGGGTTTTGGTTTTCTAATTTATTTTGGACTCAATTATTTTATTTGGGGTTTTTATAACTATAAATAGAACATAAAAAAATATTCTAGGAAGGGGGGAGAGGAAACCAAGAATAATTTAAAGCTTAGGAACTTGGGAAGAGCCGCCGTGGAGGCCGGAGAATTTTGGTTTATTCTTTCTTCTCCTTTATTATTTATTTGTATTCGTAGGAGTTGGCATTTTTTGGAGTTGAACCTTATTGTTTTGTGATTATTCATTCTTGAATCTTGTTTATGCAATACAAGTTTGATTTTCAATTCAAGATCGTGGATTTCATCTTTGATTGCTGTAAGTTCATGAATTATTCTAACCCGAGCATTGTTTGTGAACATATAAGCATGAGTAGCTAAATTTCATAACTAGGGTTGTGGGAACCATGAGTAAATAACAAAAGTAAAACTAATAATGTTGTAATTTTTGGATGTGTTTATGCATGCTTTTGTAAATCTCTTTGCTTAGAACGTTTTCTGATGGTGTACAACGTTAGAACCCTCCTAATTCATGCTAATCCCGTATAGGTAGTAATGAACATCTAAGAGATTATACAACAGAGATTTAGTCGTCGATAATTCGCTATCTAATAACCCAACCTTGAAATAGCTGTGGGTAAATCTGGGTCAAAGGTAAGGGTTGGTAAATCAACAGACGTAGACGGACCAAGTTGCGGAATGAAATTCCCTATTTAGAGGACCAATCACTTAGGGATACATAACTTACCGCATGCTAGACATTGAAAAGAATTACCATTGTTAGGTTTACTGCGTTAAGAGCTTATGGGGAACACATAAACCCTAGTTTCATTCTCATATTGATATCTCAAACTGCAAGTTTTGTGTTTTGGTTATTTGTTACTAATTGAATCGTCAATTATTATTTCTTCCAATTATTGTTAATTCCCCCCCCCCCCCTTTTTACTTTAGAAATAATCGAGCTCAAAGTACACTTGATCTTAATTTAGCCTAAGTCTAAACCATATTCCTCGTGGGATCGACCCTAACCTCTGTTAGGTTCATTATTTGACAGCGACCGCTTATATTTCCTTAGGGAGGTGTAGTCTGGGCGATATCACTTTCCAAGTATTTTGATATGTATATGATTATGTCCTTTTTTTTGAGGTTTACTTAGCACCAAGAGAACTTCGGAATGTAGGCCTTGCTGCTAGTAGTGGTTTGGTCTTTAGTAGCAATTCCTTTGTCTCAAACTATGTGCCCCCATATGAATTTCTTAAATGACCTAGCTAGTGGATCCACAATATCAACTATGAATGATGTTACAGAGTCCACCTTGGCAAGTAGAGTTCCCTTTTTAGTGTGAGCGTTACATCGGTGTAACACCCCCGAAAGTGGAAAGTTCAAAAAGGAAAGGAAAAGTATAGTTTTTGCACGGAGGAAGCGGTCTACGAGATTTACGTATGGACCGTAGTGTCACGACCCAATTTCTCAAGTCATGATGGCGCTTACCAACCGACCAGTAGGCCAGCCAAACCCTATCCCGAAACTGAACAGATGGGACTAAGGGTGGGGACTAATCCTCCACTAAGTGGAAGCAACAAATACAACACATAAGAAAGCGGAAGCGAAACCAACTATATACGCAAGACACCTCCCAAAATCTAGAAGTCACAAGTACAGAACTACTAATAAGAGTACAAGTCCCAAAAGTGGACCACGGAAACAAATTGTCTCGAAAACAAAAGACAAGTCAAAATATAAATACAGAAGGAGACAGATAATCCCAGAACGCCTTGTGCTAACCTTCGTCTCCTGGACAGACAGCTGCAAGCTCGATCTTAACGCTGATAACTAGTGATCGGACCTGCATCACAAAAACATATGCAGAGTGTAGAATGAGTACCAAAACAATGGGTACCCAGTAGGCATCATAGGCCTACTGAGCAAGAAAGGTAAAAGTAGACAGACAAGACAAAATCAACACAAATAAAGGTTAACGTGAAACAGAAGCAGAGAAAGAAAAAAGCAATAAGAACAACTAAGCTAAACCCTGTTGAGCCCCCCATAAGACCCGTTGGGCACACTCGTGCGCAAGTTTAAATAAAAACCTGAACGAACCCCCATAAGCCTAACAGGTACACAGAAGAGCTATTCTACAGAAACGAAGGACAACACCACTCCAGAAGCCTTAACACCCATGGGTCCCGGACCCGAAAAGATAACACCTGGGCCCCGCCCAATCATCGATCACGAGTTGGAAATACAGGACTCTAACCGGGTAACATCAGCCTCGAGCCGGAACAATACCTGGGCCCATCCTAATCATTAGCCCCGAGCTGGCAATACGGGGTCCCACCCGCGTAACCTCAACCTCAGACTAGAATAAACAACCTATGCTCGACAGTCTAGCATTTGAAATACCGGCTCCAATAGGATAACATCAGCTATGCAGCTGGGACTAGTAGCCTGCGCTCAACGGTCTCGCCCTGGAAATACCTGGCTGGAATCGTGTACCGTCAGCTGTGGATTGGAACTTGCCGACTACCCTGGACAGCTTGCGCTGGAAATACCGAATGCTAATCGAGTAACATCAACCGCATACTGGAGCCCTCAACCTCGAACCGAATAAAGTTACCACTAAATAATGGAATGCAAAGGTAAAACTATCGGCCACCGCCCCCATAAGAGTATCAACCGAAGGCTCGCAGCCTAGCACAATCCAACCGACAGTCGGTGCAACAGTTAAATCTTCAAGCAATAACCTAGAATCACATAAATAGAGAGAAGGGATAGGAAGGCCCGATAGCCACTGAAACACCTAAACTAAGGCCCAACTATCAGACCCAAGTCTGCTAAACCAGTCTACAAGGACCTAGTCCGTCCGAAACGACATCGGATATATATTCAAGTCAACCAGGTGCATATGACTAAGGAAATTCTATCCTAGCCTATTCTTAAGGCCAAAGAAATCACAGAAAACAACAAAAATCAAGCAATTACCCTGAAACCACACATGCAACAACAAATAACCACCCAACAGATAATTCACAACACAAATACCAACAACCCAATCTATTGCATGATACTAGCCCCGAATAGCCCACAAATCAGCTCTAAATGAAGAAAATGGAGAAGAAGAGGAACAATACTAACTACCCAGCCCAAGATTCACACAAGCCCAACAGCATTTACACAATCATGCTCAATCTAGAAAGAAGGGAAGTCGTAACCTACCAAAAAACCGATCACGCGCGCTCCAAGTCACTCAAGCAGATATTTCCCCTTCTGAACGGCCTTAGTATGCTGACACGCTGTCAAAAATAGAGTCACAGCATCAATACGGTAGTTTAGACACTAAAATCATCAAATTCGGTGACGGGCCAATTGCGGAGTAAAAATCTAGAATGTGGGACTCGCTCAGGATTTTCTTGAATTGACTCTGTGAAGAGGTCCCAAATCCCAATCTACAGCCCAAAATGGAACACTAATCGGGGCCCGGATCAGCTCCAACAGCCAACAACAACAAAATACAAAACATTTCACAAATTAGGCCAATAAAGCAACTTACGCCTCGAATTCATGACAATCGAGGAGAACCCAACTCTAACAAACAAAAACCCCATGAAGCAAACAAGATTCTGAACTCCTGGGACTTCGAATCACCAAAAACCAACAACCGAGGAGGGAGATATGAAATTTTTAAGATAAACCCAAATGAACCTCGACCTCCATTATATAACCACTGATCCACGTTATTCTTCACGAACGCGGAGAGAAGCCCTCAATAGCTCCGCAAACGCTGCCCCATGCCCGCAAATGCAGAGAACAAGAACACCCCAAACACACAAAATTCTGCAAATGCGGCCCTAGGCACGCTAACGCGGAGAACAAGGCACCCTACATGCCACAGACCTCTGCGAACGCAAAGCACTTGCACCTAGACCTCCGCGAACATGGCCTCTAGCCCGCGAATGCAGAGTAGACTCCTTTCTCCGACGCAAATGCAGAGCCTATCCTGTGAACGCCTAGAGATAGGATGTCCGCACTAAAAGAAAGCTGCAACAGCTGAGTGCGCAGAAGTTCAGAACCCCGTGCACGCAAATGAAATATGCTATCCCCTCAAATTCGACGTTTCGGACTCAATAGCGCAGTTGAAATTTCCATACGAGGTCGTTTAGATAAAAAGAGGGTCCCACACCCATTGGGCCATTTTTAGATAATTTCTACCTGAGACCTCGGATTTTGATCGGAAGCTCCCAGAAGTTCTCAAAGGGTCATTCTAGACTAAACTCGGTATTAAAGAACTAACCGCGCCGACGGAATTTCCATCCAAGCATGTTTACCAAGAATGTTGACCCAAGTCAACCTTAAGCCAAATTATGAAGGCAAAAGAGCTAACTGGCCCCAAAATCATATCGGAAACCCTGGGACTCGGGCAAACCATGCTTATAGCCTAATTTTGCCGCTTCAGAGCTGATGGAACCCTCAAAATTCCCATCTGAGGTTGTTTACCTGATGTAATGCCGGAAATCAACTTTTCAAGGTTCAGAAGCTCCAAAACAGGAAAACAGATATAAAAACCGAACGAATGACCAGGCGACCGAACAGTCAGTGCCAGCAAGTCATAAATGACCTTGAGTCGCTATAGGAACGCTCTAAACGACAGAAAGAAGGCATCAACACAGAAATGACCTGGAGGGTCATTACAACATCCACTACTAAAAGGACTTTCGTCCGCAAAAGTAAGGATCAAGAAGTACATGAGGGCTCAAATAAGCTGGGCAACCACTCCCACTTCTCCCGCTCGGACTCCCAGGTAGCCTCCTCAACTGAACGGTGCCTCCAACGGACCTTAACTATAGGAATGGCTCTCGACCTCAGCTGCCTCACATCTCTGGCAAAAATAACAACTGGCTCCTCAATATAGGTCACACGATCATCCAACTCAACTGCATCATACTGGAGCACATGAGACTCATCTGGAACATAATAGCGCAGCATCGAAACATGGAAAACCGAATGAATAGCTGAGAATGCTTGAGGTAGAGCTAACTCATAAGCCACCTCACCAACTGCCCTCAAAATCTCAAAAGGCCCAATATACCTGGGGCTAAGCTTGCCCCGGCTCCCAAATCTCATCACGCCTTTCATGGGTGACACTCGGAGGAATACTCTATCACCCACGACAAATATCAATGATCGATGCCTGCGGTCTTCATAACTCCGCTGTCTACTCGGAGCCGTCCTGAGCCTATCCTGAATTAACCTCACATGCTCTAAGGAATCCTAAAACAAGTCTGTATCACGTGGCCTAGGCTTCGTAGACTCAAACCAACCAACTGGAGTGCGACAACGCCCACCATATAAGGCCTCAAAATGGGCCATCTGGATGCTGGAATGGTAGCTGTTGTTGTACACAAACTCCTCCAAATGCAAGAATTGATCCCACTGACCTCCAAAATCAATAACACAGGCCCACAACATATCCTCAAGAACATGAATAGTATGCTTCGATTGGCCATCAGTCTGCGGGTGAAATGTTGTGCTAAGGTCGACACGGGTGCCCAACTCCTCCTAAATACTCTCCAAAAGATCGAAGTAAACTATGAACCCCGGTCTGAGATGATATAAACAGGTACACCATGAAGACGGACTACCTTCCGAATGTAGATACGAGGAAACCTCTTAGCACTAAAGAAAGAATGAACTGTAAGGAAGTGTGCTGACTTGGTCAATCGATCCACCATGACCCAAATGCTATCAACACCTCTAGAAGTCCGTGGCAACCCAACAACAAAGTCCATGGTGATGCACTCCCACTTTCACTCAGGAATGGGTAACCTCTATAACTCTCCACCAGGCCTCAAATGCTCAGCCTTGACCTACTGGCAACACAAGCAATGGGACACATAGTCTGAAATGTCTCTCCTCATACCTCTCCACCAATAGTGCTGCCTCAAGTCACGATACATCATAGTGGTGCCCGGATGGATATAATACTTGGTGTTATGGGCCTTGCTAAGAATCAGCTGAATCAAATCACCAACTCTCGGAACACACAAACGGCCAGCGAATCTCAATAATCCATCTAAATCTAAGGAAGCCAGCCCGACATCACCCACCAAAACTCTATCTCTAAGAGCCACCAAAGACTCATCCTCGAACTGACCACTACGGACCTGATCAAGAAGCGATGATTGAACCCCCATATAAGCTAACATTCAGCTAGAATCTGAAACATCAAGTCTGACCATCTGATTGGCTAAGGACTGAATGTCCAAAGCCAAGGGCCGCTCCGCAATAGAAAGGAAGGCTAGAAAACCCATGATCCCTGCCCTCCGACTCAAGGCATCCGCTACTACATTCGCCTTGCTCGGGTGGTAGAGAATAGAGAGATCATAGTCCTTCAGGAGCTTAATATAACAGCGCTGCCTCGAATTAAGGTCCCTCTGACTCATAATGTACTGAAGGTTCCTATGATCGGTATAGAACTCGCAATGAACTCCATAAAGATAATGCCTCAAGATCTTAAGCTCGAAAACTACCGCTGCCAACTCCAGATTATAAGTAGGGTAGTTGCGCTCATGTAGCTTAAGCTGTCTCGGCACATAAGCAATACCCCGTCCCCACTGCATCAACACACAACCCAAACCAACGCCGGATGTGTCACAATAAACTGTGAAGCCCTCGCCATCAACTTGAAGAGTCAATATAGGAGCGGTGGTAAGCAACTCCTTGAGCCTCAGAAAGCTCCTCTCACACTCCTCCGACCACACAAATAGAACATCCTGGCGAGTCAACCGAGTCAGAGGTGCTACTATGGTGAAGAAACCCTTAACATAGTGCCTGTAATACCCTGCCAATCGACGAAGCTCCGAATCCCTTACCCAAGAGATCCTGAAGCTGATCACTGAGCTCCCTGACTCGGTAGATGCCATACGATATGGAGGGATAGAAATGGGTCGAGTACCTAACTTCAACTCTATGGAAAAATCAATATCTCGCTCTTGGGTAGGCTAGGAAGATCGGCAGGAAACACATCTTCCAACTCTAAGACAACAGGTACTGAATAACCTCTAGGGCTCTCTCTACTCACATGTCTAATATAAGCCAAGTATGCCAAACATCCGCCAGCCACAAGCCTCTTAGCCCGAACATACGAAATCACCCAACCTGGTGTGAGACTAAAAGAACCCTGCCACACCACCGGCAGGAAACCTGTCATGACTAAAGTCACGGTCTTTGCATAACAGTCCAAGACAGCCAAGTGAGGCGATAGCCAATCCATGCCCAGAATCACATCAAAATCCACCATACAAAGCACAACAAGATCAACCAGAGTGTCCTGCCCTTGAATGGTCACCAAACAAGATCTACACACCCGATCCACTGCTAAAAAATCCCCTACTGGGGTCGAAACACGCAAAGGTACAGATAAGGGCTCAGGACTCACTG
The DNA here is from genome assembly GCA_018342035.1 of Solanum appendiculatum. Taxonomy (NCBI): domain Eukaryota; kingdom Viridiplantae; phylum Streptophyta; class Magnoliopsida; order Solanales; family Solanaceae; genus Solanum; species Solanum appendiculatum. The sequence continues at coordinate 457,046 of JAGDQO010000727.1, forward strand.
TCAAACGAGGCACACAATAACCAGAGACATAAGAATAAGTAGATCCAGGATCAAATAATGTTGAAATGGGCTGATGGCATAAAAGAACCGTTCCTCTGATCACCGCATCAGACTCCTCGGCCTCCGCTCTAGCTGGAGTCGCATAGAAATGGCCCTGGGCACCTATACCCTAAGCATTCACTCTACCTCCTGACCTGCCTCCCCGAGGACCTCCCCAAGCACCCTGCTGCTGACCTCCTCCTCTAGCTGGAGGTGCTACCATGACACAGGTCTCGCTGCCTACGGAGCCGGTAAGGCTGATCTAGATGAAGGGCACTCCCTGGCCCAATGAATGAGCTCTCCACAAGTAAAGCAACCCTGCGAAGCTCTACTCACCGCTGAAGGCCGGCCACCCCGACCTGATGAACCTAACTGGAAACCACCTCCGCTCGGACTCGGGCCGGCACTATGCCCACTCCTGCAGTGCTGATCACCCTCGGAGATCTATAAGGAAGTCTGGAATGGACGACTGGACTGCCCTGACTGAAACCTCTGAAAAACCTAATCTTGGGTATCCCTCGGCCTATGACGAGCCCTGTCGAAACTATCATCTAGCCTGGCCATCTTGCCGCTGCCCCCGTGGGCCTGGCGACAAAGCTGCTCAATAGTACAGATGTGGTCCAGCATATCTAAAAATGAACGGCCCATTGATAATATAGACTGTGGCTCAATCCTCAACTGCAACCTCAACCCTCTAACAAAACATCGGGCCCGATCCTCCTCTGTAGGCAGAATCATGGTGGCATGACAAGATAACTCAAGAAATCTTTCTTCATACTCTGATACTGTCATGGAACCCTGCTCCAACCTTTAGAACTCATCACGCAGTCGGTCCCTGACGCTCCGTGGGATAAACCTGGCCAAAAAAAGCCTCTGGAAACTCCGTCCAAGACACGGGTGGGGATCCAGCTGGCCTGGACTCGATAAATGAATGCCACTACTACCTGGCTGGTCCATCTAACTGGTAAGCCGTGAAGTCAGCTCCTCTGGTCTCCACTAGACCCAATGTCTGCAATTTCTCCCAGCAAGTGGTGATGAACTCATGGGCGTCTTCTCTGGTAGCCCCTGAAAACCTCGACGGTGATAATCTAAGGAACACCCTGAGCATCTTCTACTCCCTCAATGGCATAACCTCATCCAAAGGGTCCGGCTGAGCCGCAGCTGGTACTGGCGGGAGAAGAACCTCTGGAGTCACTACCACAGGCCGGTCCTACTATGCTGGAACCGACTTTGGAACTGGTACTGGGGCCGATTGTTGTTTCTGCATACCCCCAATAGCAGCTAGGATCTGGGCAAGCATGCCCTGAAGATTCAGGGTGACTGCTGGTGCGGGCGGTGGCTGGGCTGGTCCCGGCCCCACTGGCTGAGGAGGAATCTGATCCACCTGAGGCTTCGACTTCAGATTCCTTTCTCTACCACGGCCTTCTGCCACAGCACCACCTCAATCTCGGGGTTGACCTCCACTGCGCATGTGAGCCATCGTGCAACAAAGTGAAACAAATGAGATTTCATGGAACCAATCAGACACAACGAACGAACATAGATCAAAACAAGAAAACATCCTAAGGACATCTTTTAGCCTACCGGAGATAACTCACGGACGTCTCCACACCGATCCTTAGGACTCTACTAGATGTTAGCTATGTACAAGTGAGACCAACGAACCTAGGCTCTGATACCAACTTGTCACGACCCGATTTATCAAGTCATGATGGCGCCTACCAACCCACCAGTGGGACAACCAAATCCTATTCCGAAACTGAACAGTAATGGGACTAAGGGTGGGGACTAATTCTCCACAAAACAGAAGCAACAAATACAACACACAAGAAAGCGGAAGCGAAACCAACTATATATACAAGACATCTCCCAAAACGTGGAACACACAAGTACCGAACTACTAACAAGAGTACAAGTCCCAAAAGTGGACCACGGAAACAAACTTTCTCGAAAACAAAAGACAAGTCAAATATAAATACAGAGGGAGACAGGTAATTCCAAAATGCCATGTGCTCACCCTCGTCTCCTGGACAGATAGTTGCAGGCTCGATCTCAACGGTTATAACTGGTGCTCGGACCTACATCACGAAAATAGATGCAGAGTGTAGCATGAGTACCAAAATAATAGGTACCTAGTAGGCGTCATAGGCCGACTGAGCAAGAAAGGTAAAAGCACACAGTCAAGATAGAATAATCACAAATGGAGATCAATGGGAAACAGAAGCAGTGAAAGTGAAAAGCAACAAGAACAACTAAGCTAAACCCAGCAGAGCCCCCCCTTAGACCCGCTAGGAACACTCGTGTGCAAGTTTAAATATAAACCTGAACGGACCCCCATAAGCCCGATAGGTACACAGAAGAGCTATTCTACAGAAATGAAGGAAAATACCACTCTAGAAACCTCAACACCCATGGGTCCCGAACCCGAAAAGATAACACCTGAGCCCCGCCCAATCATCGGTCCTAAGCTGGAAATATCAGACTTTTACCAGGTAACGTCAGCCTCGAGCCAGATTAATACGTTGGCCCAGCCCAATCATAAGCCCCGAGATGGAAATATCGGGTCCCACCCGCGTAACCTCAACCTCGGACTGGAATAAACAACCTATGCTCGACAGTCTAGCACTGAAAATATCGGCTCTAATCGGATAACGTCAGTTGCGCAGCTGGGACTAGTAGCCTGCGCTCAACGGTCTCACCCTAGAAATACCTGGCTGCAATCGCGTAACGTCAGCTATGGATCAGAATTTGCCGACTACCCCCGATAACCTGCGCTGGAAATACCGAATGCTCACCAAGTAACATTAGCTGCGTAATGGAGCCCTCAACCTCAAACTGAATAAAGTACCATTAAATAATACCATGAGAAGCTAACACCATGGGCGGCCTCCCCATAAGAGTATCAACCGAAGGCTCCCAGCCTAGCACAAACCAACCGACAGTCGGTGCAACAGCGAAATCTTCATGCAATAACCCAAAATCGTAGAAATAGAGAAAAGGGATTGAAAGGCCCGATAGCCACAAAAACGCCTAAACTAAGGCCCAACTATAAGACCCATGTCTGCTAAACCAGTCTATAAGGACCTAATCCATCCGAAATGACGCCGGACACATACTCAAGTCAACCAGGTGCATATGACTAAGGCAATTCTATCCTAGCCTATTCTAAGGCCAAAGTAATCACAGAAAACAACAGAAATAAAGCAATAACAGATAACCACCCAACAGATAATTCACAACACAAATACAAAAAATCAAGTCAACAACCCAACCTATAGCATGATACTAGCCTCGAACAGTCCACAAATCAGCTCCAAACAAAGAAAATGGAGAAGAAAAAGAAAAATACTAGATCCCCAACCCCAGATTCACACAAGCCCACAAGCATTTACACAATCATGCTCAATCTAGAAAGAAGGGAAGCCTTAACCTACAAAAAATCCGATCACGCGTGCTCCAGTCACTCAACCAGAGATTTCTGCTTCTGAACGGCCTCAGACTGCTGCCACGCTGTCAAAAATAGAGTCACAGCGTCAATACGGTCCTTTAGACACTAAAATCATCAAATTCAGAGACGGACCAATTTAAGAGTTACAATCGAGAATATGGGACCCACTTTGGATTTTTTGGAATTCACGCTGTGAAGAGGTCTCAAATCCTCCCCCAAACCTACAACCCAAAATGGAACGCTAATCAGGGATCAAATTAGCTCCAACAGCCAACAACAAGAAAATACAAAACTTTTCACAAAAATAGGCCAAGAGAGCAACTTACAGCTCGAATTCATGACAATCGAGGAGAACCCAATGCTAACCAACAAAAAACCCACGAAGCCAACGAGATTTTGAACACCTGCGACTTTGAATTACCAAAAACTAACAACCGTGGAGGGAGATATGAAATTTTAAAGATAAACCCAAATGAACCTCGACCTCCATTATATAACCACTGATCCACGTTCTTCTCCGCGAACTCGACCAAGGCTCCGTGAAAGCGTAGAGAAGCCCTCCACAGCTCCGCGAACGCGGCCCCAGGCCCGCGAATGCAGAGAATAAGAACACCCCAAACATAAAGAACTCCGTGAACGTGGCCCCAAGCCCGCGAACACCGAGAACAAGGCACTCCACACGCCACAGACCTCTACGAACACGGAGAAGCTCCCGCGAACGCAAAGCATTGGCGCCCAGACCTTCGCGAACATGGCCTCTGGCCTGTGAATGCGGAGTAGACTCCCTCTCTCCTCTGGAACATGGAGCCTATCCTGAAAACGCGGAGAGATAGGATGTCTGCACTAAAAGACATCTGCAACAGCTGAGTTTTGGCAACTCCAAAACTCCGACGGGGTGCCCGGAATTGGTTCGGAACCTTGTGCATGCAAACGAAATATGCTACCCCCTCGAATTCGACGATCCATACTCAATGGCGCAGTTGAAATTTCCATACGAGGTCGTTTCGACAAAAAGTGGGTCCCACACCTATTGGCCCATTTTAGCCAATTTCTACGAGAGGCCTCGAATTTTGATTGGAATCTCCCGAAAGTTCTCGAAGGGTCATTCTAGACCAAACTCGGCATTCCAAAACTAACTGCATTGACGAAATTTTCATCCGAGCACGTTTACTAAGAATATTGACCCAAGTCAACCTTAAGCCAAATTTCAAAGGTAAAAGAGCTAATTGGCTTCAAAATCACACCGGAAACTCTGGGACTTGAGTAAACCATGCTTCTAGGCTAATTTAGTCGCTCCAGAGTTGATGGAACCGTCAGAATTCTTATATGAGGTCATTTACCTAAAGTTTATGACCAAAATCAACTTTTCAAGGTTCAAAAGCTCTAAAACAGGAAAACAGGAATAAAAACCAAACGAACAACCAGGCAACCGAACAGTCAATGCCATCAAGTCATAAATGACTTGGGGTCGCTACAGGAACACTCTAAATGACAGAAAGAAGGCATCAACACAGAAATGACCTTGAGGGTCATTACACGTAGGAAGTCCTATGGACCGTATGAAAGGAATCATAGACGTGAAGATGAGTTTTTGAAATTTCAAGTTTCTGAAGTTTGACCTACGAATAAATAGGACCAGTCGTAAGAATTTGGATGAATCATAGATAGGTTCTGTAGGGGTAATCTAGACTTAGTGAAATTTTTGGGTCAAAAGTGAAGTCTACGGATGGGGTCTACGTACCGTAGAAGATTCGATGATCCTTATAATTGTGCATGAGGAAGTTGGTTTATTTGAGGTTCCAATAATTTGAATTACGATTGACCAGTATGGTTCTTAGGAATTTCTATGGCCCGTAGGTCCAAACTGTAGGGTCTTCTGACATTTATTTATTAAGGGTATTTGGGTCTTTTCCTATGCATTTAATACTTATAGTATGTTGTATTGACCATAATTTTTAAGTCCTATAACTACCTCTCTATTTCTAAAACTACCCAAAACCCTCGCTTTCTCTCAAATTCCCAAATCCCATCCAAATTCTTCCCCTCCAAATCCTCTCAAGCTTCAAGGGAGAATCCTAGGGTTCAAGCTTCAAGTCTCCTTTTTCCTCCATTACTTTTGGTCTTAGATCATCAAGGTATGTGGGAATTCAATCAATGGGTTCCATTCACCCATTGTGTCCCAAAAGATCTCAATTCTCCAAATTTAATTTCATCAAAATTGATAAGTGTTCATCCAGTTCTTCATGGGTATTCATTGTTATGATTCAATTATTTGATTTTAGTCTTTTTATGAATATTTTTCTTTAATTACATGTTTTTGATTAAATTCATATGGACCCATGCATTATTCATGATTTTGATTACGAATTTATGAAGATATGAGTTTAGAAAGAAAGTGATGAATTTATGAATGATTACTTATGAATGTTTATGCATGATTTATGAAAAGGTGTTTTATGAACTAAAGGTTGCTTTTGTGATAATCATCAATGAAATTGTGAAAGGTATTCTCACATATTAAGGAATCATGATTGGGTGAAAAACTTTCTCACATGCATGATTCATGATTTAAGGAGCTATTCTATGATGATTTAAGCTTGGATTAGTAACTTAAGTATGCTTTTCCATGTATGATGTATATTTATGAAATTGACTATTACGTTGGGATTTAAATTAGCACCGAGAGAACTTTGAGGTGGAGGCTCAAAAAGGGTAGTCTCTAGTAGCAACCTCTAGTTTCAAACTTCTTGCCCTCGTAGGATTGTCTTAAATGACCTAGCTAGTGGATCCATAAATAGCATATGAATTATGATACGGAGTTCTACCTTGGCAAGTAGACTCTCCCTTCTCGATATAGGAGTTACATCGGATTCCATGTTATAGCTCGCATGTTCTATTGTCGGTTAAAGCTAATATCCCTCCAAATGAACTAAAGTTACTTCAAATATTTTATGAAGCTTTCACTACGTTTCAAGATGTGTTGACCATGTTCATGATTTACGATTCTTCTTTAAAGGTTCTTACTATGCTTTAGCTTGGTCGTGCATATCATGTTTTCCCTTATGTCCCCTTATGATCATGTTTTTCACTTTTATGCATATCCCTCATACTTAGTACATTCCATGTACTAATGCATACTTATCCCTACATTTTCTAATAATGTAAGGTCCAACGATCTTCCTCTTCCCGTGTCATGACCCAAAGTATACCCTAGGCATAACATGATGTATAGGAACCCAAGAGGCCCTACAATAGCCACTTAGCAAACATCATACAAGACAATAGAATTTAAAGAATTCAAAAGAAAGCATTTCATATTTCAAAGTGTTTGACAAAGCGGAAGTCTAACATAAGTCTCAATAAGCCATCTAATATATCATGAGGAAAGTGATTGGGACGTAACCCATACATCACATACAAGTTCTGAAATGAAATGACATAAAGCAAAAAAGTGTTTCAGACCTCGGAACATGAGGACTCACCAATCTTCAAAACCTTCAAAGGATCAACTAGCCACGCGTATGGGAGTTAGGAGAGCCAGAACCTGCATTAGTGAAATAATGTAGGCACAAGTATGCATTAGTACATGGAATATACTAAGTATGAGGCAATATGCATAAACATAGGCATGATAGAATGAATGACATACAAATGAGTAGACATGAGTATATTGAAACATTTGAAAGCTTTATAGAAGAAATGACATGAAAATCATGAAAACATGGTCAAGTACATTAATATAAAGGACATAAGAAAATCTTTGAAGAAGACATAATCATTTGTGGGATATTATTTTTAACCGACAACAAAACTATGAGAGCTATATCATGAAATCCAATATATCTCTCATACCGAAAGAAGGAGAACCTACTTGCCAATGTAGGATCCGTACATATTATCATGTGCTAAAGTGGATCCACTAGATAGGTAATTTAAGACAACCCTATGAGGGCACGTAATTAGGGACTAGAGGTTGCTACTAGAGACTACCCTATATGAGCCTCCACATCAAAGCACTCTCGGTGCTAAGTCTAAATTCCAATGGAATAGATAAAAGTCACATATCAATTAAACATAGGGAAAGGCAATGATCAATACCAATCCACGAATTTGAGGTCAAAACATAGAATAGCTTCTTAAATATAATTCAACATGGATGAGAAAACCTTTCACCAATGTGAATTATTTTATGAGAAATACCTTTCACAATCATGTTGATCATAACATGTGAGAAAACCTTTCACAACAACATTAATACTTTCCTTTCAAAGCATCATCAATTCATTCATAGTCATTTCATAAAACATGCATATCTTAATAATTTCATAACTCTTGGATTCATGGGTTCATCATAGGATCATGGTTGAAAAGCATAATTTAGGCATGGGTAATTGCAATTTCAATTAATATCATAGATTAACATCCAATCATTCATTAGAAGACTTAATCAATCATAATTGGATGAAACCCAAATTTATTGAATTAAAACTCTAAGTTGATCAATTGGAACTTGAATTGGGAAATTGAAATCTTTGGGGACCCATGGAGGAAAGGACTCCATGGTTAATACACATATACCTTAATGCTAGAAGCCCAAAAAGAATGGAAGATTGGAGACTTGGATAAACCCTAGCTCTTCTTCTTCTTCCTTAGTCTTGAGAGAATTTGGAGATAATGAATTTGGTCAAGTTTAGGAAATTTAGGAGAATGAATTGGAAGTGGGCAATTTGGGGTTTAAAAGCTTTATATAGGGCTTAGTATAGAAGGAAAAACAATGTATTACTGGGTTAAAACAATTAGGAAAAGAGCCAAAGGCCACTTTAAAATAACTGTTGGAATTGACCTACGTCGGGACCCGTCCGTAGGACTTTCTATGGATTATACTGGTCAATAGAAAATCATTATTTTGGACAAACTTTTGATGGGACCCTTCTATGGTTCGTAGGTCTCCCTACGATCCATAGACACCAACTGTAGAGTTCAACTTTACCTTCAAAATTTCACTAAGTCTGACCCCTCTCCGATAAGGAAGGAAACAAATAATCTCAATTTTACGACAAATCCAGTCTGGTGGCTGTTCTCCACTAACCACAAGGATATAGGTTAGTTTTATCCTTCCTTTGAGATGAATCTTCAAAAGTCTTTACGGTATGAAGCAGTGTTAACCTAGGTTTACATGATTAATAGGGATGCTTTCCGTGGTATTGAAAGGGACTTGTACAAGTGTGAAATCCTAGCCGCTTTTCAGCATTTCCTGCCTGAGTTGTTGACCATCACCTGACCTCACGAATTGGTACGTATGGGCTTCCGCCATCCATCTTATCATGCGATAGGCATCTTTTGCCCCGGCAAGCATACTATGATGCGACATTTATAGGCGGGGAAGAAGCCATGAACTTCTTACTGGGGCAGTACTATAATAGGCATTTGTGAGTGTTTGGATGCACGTGTTTTGTTCATATTCCGGTGCAGTTAAGAGAAAAATTGTCCTCGGAGCTCACCTATGAGACCTATCTACGACTCATACAATAGTTAACAAGCCTCCCTAGTGACCTATCGGATGAGGTACTAAAACCTATCTGATCAAAAACTCTACCCTAGTTCTACGGTTCCCTTCCTACGCCTCGTAGGACTTCCTACGGTCTGTAGGTTGGACCCGTATAACCAATCCTCAGACATATTTTTGTACTATCCTTTTTCCTTTCGACTTTCCAACTTCCGAGGGGTTACAATATCTCTCCCTTGGGAAAATTCTTCCTCGAATGGAACTCAAGGCAATATGAGGAGGGTATGGAAAGAGATCTAGCAGCCTAACAATAATGCAACTTCATCAACAACACATAACCAATGAGGGACATCAACTCCAATCTAAAACATATCCAAAACATCATTTCATGAGGCATGCATACAATTCATCCTCAAATGCACATAATCATGAAGAAATCAACCAAGTTAACTCATTTTCTCAAAAATAAAATTTTCATGAATATGCATGCATGAGGAAACATGAGGACAACTAAGACACATGAAACCAAAATGATAAACCATGAGGACTAAATACCTCTAGCTAGAATTGGATTGGAGGGAAAAAGATCGGGATAACGAGACATCATATCGGCTTCGGCTTCCCAGGTAACATCCTCAACTCTTTGATTCCTCCATAAGACCTTTACGGATGTAACATCCTTATTCCTCAATTACTTAACTTGCCGATTTGAAATCTCTACTTGAATTTCTTCATAAGAAAGACTCTCCTTAATACCAAGACTCTCCAATGGTACAACAGATGTCGAATCACGAAGACATTTCTTCAACAAAGAGACATGGAGAACTGGATGTACCGACGTTAAGTCATTAGGCAAATTAAGTTCATAAGCAACTTTACCAATACCCCTCAAAATCTGATATGGGCTCACATTTCTTACCAAACCTCATTACAGCATTCATGGGTGAAATTTTCAAGTAGACCCAATCATCTACATCAAACTCAAGGTCCCTCCTTCTAACATCGGGATAGGACTTTTATCAACTTTGAGCCATTTTTAACATTTCTCTAATAAACCAAACTTTATCCATAGTCTCGTGTGTATAATTCGGTACCTATTATAACAAACCTATGGGAGATCTACACCTTCAACCATAAAGAGCTTCAAATGGAGCCATACCAATGCTTGAATGGTAGCTATTATTATAAACGAACTCAATTAAAGGCAAGTGATTATCCCAATTACCCTTGAAGTCAATCACACAAGCTCTCAACATATTTTCCAAAGTTTGGATAGTACGCTCCTCTTGCCCATCGATTTGGAGATGAAAGGCCGTACTAAGCTTGACACGAGTACCAAGACCCTTTTAGAAAGATTTCCAAAACTAAGAAGTGATTGGGTACGATGATCGGAGATAATGGATAGGGGCACTCCATGCAACCTAACCATCTCCCTTAGATACAAATTAACATAGTCTTCCACTGAGTAAGAAACCTTGACGGGAATGAAATGAGCTGACTTTGTCATACGATCTATAATAACCCAAATCGAGTCATGCTGTCGTCGGGTGTGGGGTAAACCACCATTGAAGTCTATTTTCAAATCTTCTCACTTCCAACTAGGAATACTAATATCTTGGGACAAGCCTCCTAGGTTTTGATGCTCAACTTTCACTTGTTGACAATTAGGACACTTAGCCGCAAAATTCGCAATATCATTCTTCATCCCATTCCTCCAATAGAGCTCCCGCAAGTCATGGTACATCTTGGTGGCTCCCGGGTGAATGGAATATCAAGTACTATAGGTTTCCAACAAAATATTTTCCCTTAAATCATCAACATTGGGAGAACACAAATGGCCTTGATATTGAAGCACACCATCTCTCCCTTGGGAGAAAGCCTTAGTGAACACTTTAAGCATCGCTTCCTTTAACTCAACCAAATTCAGATCAAGACCTTGCTTGACTTTAACATCCAACACATACGATGATTCTGAACCATTATGAACAGTGACACCATCTTCATTAGAGTCAACCAACCGAACACCCAATCGGGCCAATCTATGAACATCACGAACCAACTTCTTCTTATCATTCTCAACATGAGTAACACTACCCGTTGATAGTCGACTAAGAGCATTCACCACCATATTTACCTTATCAGGGTTATAGAGGACACTCATGTCATAATCTTTTAGCAACTCAAGCAACCTCCTTTGGTGAAGACTTAGGTCCTTTTTCTTGAACATGTTTTGCAAACTCTTATGGTCGGTAAAGACATCAACATGGACACCATATAAGTAATGCCTCCAAATGTTTAAGGCAAAACAAACTATCGCTAGCTCCAAATCATTGGTAGGATAGTTCTTTTCCTTGACCTTAAGTTGCCTCAAAGAATAAGCAATAACCTTTCCATTTTGTATAAGAACACGCCCTAATCCAACCATTGAAGCATCACAATAAACCACAAACCCATCTGACTTTTTCAGTAAAGTCAACACGGAGCGGAGGTAAGTCTACCTTTCAATTCTTGGAAACTCTTCTCACACGCTTCCGACCATACAAACTTAACTTTTATTTAGATCAATGCCGTCAATGGAGAGGTAATCCAAGAAAACCCTTCCACAAAACTTCTATAATATCCAACCAAACCCAAGAAACATCGAATATCTGAAGGAGATAGAGGTCTAGGCCAACTCTTAACCACATTCGTCTTCTTAGGATCTACCTCAATACCCTTACTAGAAACAATGTGACCAAGAAAAGTCATGGATCTCAACCAAAACTCATATTTACTAAACTTTAGAAAGAGTTGTTGGTCTTTGAGGACTTGCAACACAATCCTCAAGTGATCGGTGTGCTCCTCCTCTCTTCTTGAGTAGATCAAAATATTATCCATAAACACAATCAAAAACATATCAACATATTTGTCTAAACACTCTATTCATTAAGTCCATGAATGCGGCCAGAGCATTAGTCAAACCAAATGACAAAACCAAAAACTCATCGTGACCATACCGAGTTTGGAAGGTCATCTTCGGAATGTAACTTTCTTTTACCCTCAATTAATAATAACCCATCCGGAGGTCAATCTTAGAGAAATAACTTGCTCCCTTGAGTTTATCAAATAAATCATCTATCTTCGGAAGAAGACATTTATTCTTAATGGTAACTTTGTTAAATTGCTAGTAGTCGATACACATACGAAGTGAACTATCTTTTCTGCGAACAAACAACACTGGAGCACCCCATGGTGAGATACTTGGTTGGATGAAACTCTTATCCAATAATTCCTTCAATTTCTCTTTCAATTCCTTGAGTTCTGTTAGAGCTATACGGTAAGGAGGAATATAGATAGGTTGCATATCTGGGAAAGGTCAATACCGAAGTCTATTTCCCTTTTGGGAGGAACGCAAGGTAGATCATCGAGAAACACATTTAGAAACTCTTAACAACAGGGGCCAACTCAAGAGTAGGGTTTTCAAAATCAATATCTATAACTCGAACAAGATGATATATGCAACCTTTAGAAATCATTTTTCTAGCTTTGAGACAAGAAATAAACTAACTCTTAGGCATAGAATTTCCCCCTTTCCACTATAGAATGGGCTCATTTGGAAATTAAAACTTGACCACTCGGGTTTTACAATCAATAGAAGCACAACAAGATTAGAGCCAATCCATACCAAGAATAACATTAAAATCTAACATATCAAGCTCTACAAGATTGAAATGAGTACTCTATGGGATAAGGAGACGGGACAATTTCTATAGACTCTTTTGGCAACAATAGATTCACCAATAGGTGTAGATACAGAAAAAGGGTCTAACAACACATCTGGAAGAACATCAAACCTCATAGAAACATATGGTGTCACAAATGACAAGGTATCACCAGGATCAAGCAAAGAATAAACATCAAGATGAAAGACTTTCAACATACCGGTAACAACATCGGGAGAACCCTCTAGATCATGCTGATTTTGAAGTGCATAGAACCGATTTTACTTTGGGCCCTTGAACCCGAACCACTAGGCGGATATTGCCTTCCATTATTTCCCTTGTCAAGTCTAGATGGACAATCTCTCAAGCGGTGACCACTCTTGCCACAACAAAAAAATAATTATCCGGGCCCATCAAGTATTTTCCCCGATGACTCTTGCCACCCTTTTGGCATGTGAGAACCGAAGCTCCATTTCCACCACCATTTTCTCCTTGAGGTTTAGGGTTAGACACCCTATCTTTTTTTAACTTAGGAGCTGGAGAATTGGAGGAACCTTGATCAAAAAACCTTTGTCGGAACCTAGAACGACTATCTCCATCGGACTTTGAGTGTGAAAAGTCACCATCATCGGTCTTTGCCCTCTTTGTCTCCCTAGCCTTTTCCTTATGTTTTTCCTCCTCAATTTGTTAAGCATGAATCATTAAATGAGAAATATCCATCTCCTTAATGAGCATGGTGGTACGACATTCCTTAATCACCGATTCGGACACACCCAAAATAAACTTTCTCATCCTTGCCCTAGAGTCGGCAACCATAGTTGGATCATACCTAGCCAATTGAGTAAACTTCAATGCATACTCCTTCACACTCATATTTCCTTGACGAAGGTTAATGAATTCAAGTATCTTTGCATCCCTCATCTCAAGGAGAAAGAACCTATCAAGGAAAGAAACCTTAAACGTTTCGCAATCAACATGACCCACATCAACCACCCTCTCTTCCTTCCATTGGTTGAACCAAACTTGAGCAACACCTAAGCTAATATGCAGCAAATTCCGCCATTTCCACTAGTGTCACACCCATAATCATCAAAACCTTGTACACCTCATCAATGAACTCTTGAGGATCTTCCTCAACCTTGGAACTTAGAAACTTCGAGGGATTCATCCTAGTGAAGTCCCTCACTGTAGTTGCCACCGTATCCACATTTTGGTTCACAGGGACCATAGCCTCTCTATTGGCGTGAGCCGTCATGGCTTGGGCCAACACTTCGAAAGCAGCCCTAAACTCCGCATTAGTCACTTGTTCGACCAAAGGATCGACTGGAACTTGTGGATCCTCTTGAGGAACTTCTTGTTCCACATTCTCATTGACATTCCTCCTAACGTATAACCTTCGAGGATCCATATCTTGAAAAGGATTGGATAAGAATTAGGAAAGAGACATATAGAGTTAAACTCTATCACACGAATTTAGAATGATGAAAGAAGTGGAATTTTTTAAACATCTTATAGCCTCACATTCATAAGTAAGGCGCGTTTCACACTCATGAACAATACTCTACTTGATGTGGCTTATGAGTTATCCTAGGACCTTTCTAAACCATGTACTCTGCATACCTTGTTTGCCACGACCCAAAGTATACCCTAGGCATAACATGGTGTATAGGACCCCAAAAGGCCATACACAAGTCACTTAGCTTACATCATACAAGATAATATAATTTAATGAATTCAAAAGAAAGTATTTCATATTTCAAAGAGTTTGACAAAGCGGAAGTCTAACATAAGTCTCAATAACCTATCAAATACATCATGAGGAAGGTGATAGGGACGTAACCCATATATCACATACAAGGTCTGAAACAAAATGACATAAAGCAAAAAAGTGTCTCAGTCCTTGAAACATGAGGACTCACCAATCTTTAAAGCCTACAAAGGATCAACTAGCCACGAGTATAGTAGTTAGGAGCGTCAGACCCTACATTAGTGAAACAATGCACATACAAGTATGCATTAGTATATGGAATGTACTAAGTATGAGGCAATATGCATTAACATAGGCCTGATAGAATGAATGACTTACAAATGAGTAGACATGAGTATATTGAAACATTTGAAAGCTTTATAGAAGAAATGACATGAAAATCATGAAAACACGGTCAAGTACATTAACATAAGGGACATAAGAAAAGCTTTGAAGAAGACATAATTATTTTGTGGGATATTATATTTAACCAACAACAAGATCATGAGAGCTATATCATGGAATTCGGTATGTCTCTCATACCGAAAGAAGGGGAACCTACTAGCCATGGTAGGATATGTACATATTATCATGTGCTAAAGTGAATCCACTAGCTAGGTCATTTAAGACAAACCTATGGGGGCACGTAACTAGGGACAAGAGGTTGCTACTAGAGACTACCCTATTTGAGCCTCCACCTCAAAGCCCTTTCGGTGCTAACTCTAAATCCCAGCGGAATAGATAAAAGTCAAATATCATTTTAACATAGAGAAAGGCAATTATGAATACCAATCCACACTTTTGAGATCATAACATAAAATAGCACCTTGAAAATAATTCAACATGGATAAGAAAACATTTCACCAATGTGAATTCTTTTTGTGAGAAATACCTTTCACAATCACGATCATCATAACATGTGAGAAAAACTTTCACAACAACATTAATACTTTCCTTTCACAGCATCACCAATTTATTCATAGTCATTTCATAAAACATGCATATCTTCATAATTTAATAACACTTTGATTCATGGGTTCATCATAGGATCATGGTTGAAAAGCATCATTTAGGCATGAGTAATTGCAATTTCAACAAAATATCATAGATTAATATCAACTCATGCATTAGAAAACTTAATCAATCATAATTGGATGAAACCCAAATTTATTGAATTGAAATCCTAAGTTAATCAATTGGAACTTCAATTGACAAATTGAAATCTTTGGGGACCCTATGAAGGAAAGGACTTCATGGGTGAATACACACATACCTTGATGCTAGAAGCCCAAAAAGAATGGAGGATTGAAGACTTGGATGAACCCTAGCTCTTCTTTTTCTTCCTTAATCTTGAGAGAATTTGGAAAGGATGAGTTTGGTCAAGTTTAGGAAATTTAGGAGAATGAATTTGAAGTAGGTATTTTGGGGTTTAAACGCTTTATATAGGGCTTAGGGTAGAAGGAAAAATGGCAAAGTATTGGGTTAAAGTAATTAGTAAAAGACCCAAAAGCCCATTTAAAATAAGTAGACAAGAGCATATTGAAACATTAGACTTCCGCTACTTTTGTCAACTCTTTTGATATAAATTGTCTTTTGAACTCTTATCTACTATTATCTTATATGATGTATGCTAAGTGGCTTGTATAGGGTCTTTCGGGATCTTGTACGTCATGTCACTTCTAGGGAATACTTTAGGTCGTGACAAACTTGATATTCAGAGCAGAAAGTTTTAGAAAGGGCCTAGGAAGTCTCATAAGCCACGTCAAGTAGAGTCTTGTTCATGGGTGTGAAGCACACCACACTTATAAATGAGAGGCTCTAAGATGTTTAGGAAACTCCACTTCTTTCATCACTCTAAAGTCGTGCGATAGAGTTTAACTCTATATGTCTCTTTCTCCTAATCCCTATCTGATACTTTTCAGGATATGGCCCCTCGAAGGACATATTCTAGGAGAAATGCAAGAGAAATTGTGGAACAAGAAACTCCTCAAGAAGATTCGCAAGAAGCTCCTCAAGTTTCGGTTGACCCTTTGGCCGAGCAAGTGACTACTGCAGAGTTTAGGCTGCTTTTCAAGTGTTTGCCCAAGCCAGGACGGGTCAAGCCAATAGGGAGACTGTGGTCCCCGTGAACCCAAATATGGGAACGATGACGTCTAGAGTGAGGGACTTCACTTCACTAGGATGAATCCTTTGGAGTTTCATGGGTCAAAGATTGAGGAAGATCCTCAAGAGTTCATCGATGAGGTGTATAAGGTGTTGATGATCATGGGTGTGACGCCGGTGGAAAAGGAGGAATTGGCCGCTTATCAACTCAGGGGTGTGGATCAAGTGTGGTATGAGCAATGGAAGAGTGATAGGGCGGTTCATGCGGGTCCTCTTGATTGGGAGAAGTGTAAGGTTGCTTTCCTTGATAGGTTCTTTCTTCTTGAAATGAGGGAGGCAAAGGTACTTGAGTTCATTAACCTTCATCAAGGAAACATGAGTGTGAAGGAGTATGATTTGAAGTTCACACAATTGTTTAGGTATGCTCCTACTATGGTTGTTGATCCTAGGGCAGGGATGGGTAAGTTTGTTTTGGGAGTGTCCAAAATGGTGGTTAAGGAATGTCGTACCGCCATGCTCATCAATGATATGGACATTTCTCGTCTAATGTTACATGCTCAACAAATAGAAGAGGAGAAACTTAAGCAAAAGTCTAGGGAGGCAAAGAGGGTTAAGACCGGTGATAGTGACTTTTCACGCTCAAGGTCTGATGGGTATGGTCATCCTAAGTTTCGATAAAGGTTTTCTGGTCACAGTTCCTCCAACGCTCCTCCTAAGTTTAAGAAAGATAGGGTGTTTAACCCTAAGCCTCAAGGAGGGAACAATAGTAGATTTTCATCGACTACTTGTGCTAAATGTTGCAAGAAGCACGAGGGTAAATGCTTAGCCGGCACGGATGGTTGCTTCGGTTGTGGCAAGAGTGTTCACAAGATAAGGGATTGTCCATCACTTGCGGCCGGGGAAAGAGAAGGTAGACAAGCTCCACCTAGTCGTTTGGGTTCAAATGTTCCCAAGTAAAATAGGTTCTATGCACTCCAAACTCGGCATGATCAAGAGGGTTCTCGTAACGTGGTTACCGGTATGTTGAGAGTCTTTCATCTTGATGTTTATGCTTTGCTTGATTCCGGTGCTACCTTGTCTTTTGTGACGCCATATGTGGCTATGAGGTTTGATGTTCTTCCATATGTGTTATTCGATCCCTTTTCTTTCTCTACTCCTATTGGTGAATCTATCATGGCTAAGAGAGTTTATCGAAATTGTCCCATCTCCTTATCCCATAGAGTCACTCATGTTGATCTTATAGAGCTTGATATGTTAGATTTTGATGATATTCTTCGGATGGATTGGTTGCATTAATGTTATGCTTTTATTGATTGTAGGACCCAAGTGGTCAAGTTTTAGTTTCCAAATGAGCCTATCCTGGGGTGAAAAGGGGAAAATTCTATGCTTAAGAGTCGATTTGTTTCTTGTCTTAAAACTAGGAAGATGATTTCTAAGGGTTGCATATACCATCTTGTTCGGGTTAGGGATATAGATTCCCAAACCCCCATCTTTGAGTTGGTCCCCATTGTAATTGAGTTTCCGAAAGTGTTTTTCGATGATTTACCCAGTGTTTCTCCGGAAAGAGAAATAGACTTTGGTATTGAACTTCTCCCAGATACGGAACCTATCTATATTTCTCCTTAGCAAATGGATCCAGCAGAACTTAAGGAATTGAAGGAGAAATTAAAGGACTTACTGAATAAGGGCTTCATCCGACCGAGTATCTCTCCATATGGTGCTCCGATTTTATTTGTTCGAAAGAAGGATTTTTCACTTTGCATGTGTATTGATTATCGGCAATTGAATATGGTTACTACCAAGAATAAGTATCCTCTCCCAAGGATAGATGATTTGTTTGACCAACTCCAAGGAGTGAGTTACTTCTTCAAGATTGACCTTTGGTCGGGCTATCACCAATTGAGGGTGATGGAAGATGATATCCCGAAGATGGCTTTTTGGACTAGGTATGGTCATTACGAAATCTTGGTAATGTCGTTTGGTTTGACAAATGCTTCGACGGTCTTTATAGATTTGATGAATAGGGTGTTTAGACAATACCTAGATATGTTTTTGATTGTGTTCATCGACGACATTTTGATTTACTCAAGGAGTGAGGATGAGCATAGCACTCATTTGAGGATTGTGTTGCAAATTCTCAAGGACCAACAACTCTTTGCAAAATTCAGTAATGTGAGTTTTGGTTGAGGTTTGTGGCTTTTCTTGGTCACATTGTTTCTGGTAAAGGTATTGAGGTAGATCCTAAGAAGATGGATGTGGTTAAGAGTTGGCCTAGACCTCTATCCCTTTCAAGTATTCGAAGCTTCTTGGGTTTGGCTGGTTACTATAGAAAGTTTGTTGAGGGATTCTCTTCAACTGCCTCTCCATTGACAGCATTGACCCAAAAGAAAGTTAAGTTTGTATGGTCTGAAGCACATGAGAAGAGCTTCAGAGAATTGAAAGATAGGTTTACCTCCGCTTCGATATTGACCCTACCGAAAGGATCCGATGGATTTGTAGTTTATTGTGATACCTCAAGAATTGGGTTGGGATGTGTCCTTATGTAAAATGACAACATGATTGCTTATGCTTCAAGGCAACTTAAGATTTATGAAAAGAACTATCCTACCCATGACTTAGAACTAGCAGCGCTTGTGTTTGCTCTAAAGATATGGAGTCATTACCTGTATGGTGTCCATGTGGATGTCATCACCAACCATAAGAGTTTACAATATTTGTTCAGTCAAAAGGACATGAATCTTCACAAAAGGATATGGCTTGAGTTGCTAAAAACCTATGACATGAGTGTCTTCTATCACCCCGGCAAGGCGAATGTAGTGGCGGATGCCCTTAGTCAGGTATCTATGGGTAGCATTGCTCATATCTAGGATGAAAAGAAGGAATTAGTTCGAGATGTTTATACATTGGCCTGATTGGATGTTTGGTTGATTGATTCTAATGAAGATGGCGTTGTTGTTCATAATGGTACAAAATCATCCTTTGTGTCAGATGTGAAAGAAAAACAAGGTCGTGATCCATATTTGATGGAGTTGAAGGAAGCGGTTCTTATAAAGTCCGTTGAGTTTTTCTCCAAAAGGGGGAGATGGTGTACTTAGATATCAAGGTCGTTTGTGTGTTTCGAATGTTGATAACTTGAGGGACCAAATTTTACCAAAAGCCCATAGTTCTCGATATTCCATTCACCCGGGAGCCACCAAGATGTACTGTGACTTGCGGGAGGTCTATTGGTGGAATGGGATAAAGAAGGATATTAAGGAATTTGTGGCTAAGTGCCCTAATTGTCAACAAGTGAAAGCCGAGAACCAAAAGTCGGGAGGTTTGCCCCAAGATATTAGCATTCCTACTTGGAAGTGGGAAGATTTGAATATAGACTTCATTGTTTGTTTACCACACACCCGGCGACAATATGACTCGATTTGGGTTAATGTGGATCGTATGACCAAATCCGCCCATTTCATTCCCGTCAAGGTTTCTTATTCGGTGGAAGACTATGCTAAGTTGTACCTAAGGGAGATGGTTAGGTTGAATGGAGTGCCCCTATCCATCATATCTGATCATGGTACCCAATTCACTTCTCAATTTTGTAAATCTTTCCAAAAGGGGCTTGGTACCCGTGTTAAGCTTAGCACGGCCTTTCATCCTCAAATAGATGGGCAAGCGAAGTGTACTATCCAAACTTTGGATGATATGTTGAGAGCTCTTTTGATTGAGTTCTAGGGTAATTGGGATGATCATTTGCCTTTGATTGAGTTTGCTCATAATAATAGCAATTATTCCAGTATTGGTATGGCTCCATTTGAGGCTCTTTATGGTAAAAGGTGTAGATCTCCTATAGGTTGGTTTGAAGTTGCCGAAGTTGCTTTGATAGGTCCCGAATTGGTACATGAGGCTATGGAGAAAGTTTGGCTTATTTTAGAAAGGTTGAAAACGGCTCAAAGTCGATAAAAGTCCTATGCGGATGTTAGAAGGAGAGATCTAGAATTTGGTGTCAATGGTTAGGTTTACTTGAAAATCTCACCCATGAAGGGTGTGATGAGGTTTGGGATGAAAGGGAAGCTTAGTCCCCATAATGTAGGTCCATATCTAATTTTGAAGTGCTTTGGTTATCACAACCCAGAGTAGCCCCTAGATGTAACAGGCGTACAAGACCCCAAGAGGCCTCATACAAGCCCTTAGCATACATAACATACAAGATAATAGCAAAGTAAGAGTTCAACAGAGCATTTTATATCAATTCTTTAATCAAAACAGTGGAAGTCTACAACTCATGTCTCAAATCCTTCTAGTATCATAGAATACGAATAAAAGTGATAGGGACGAATCCCAATAAAATATCCAACATAAGGAAAGACATCAATCTAAAATCCAACAAGGTCCTCGGATGGATGAGGATTCACCAAGTCTTCTTCTCAACTCTAAGTCAAAGCTCTAGCCAAGAGTAGGAGAATTGCCATGTCCTACCCCAAAGAAGTTGATGCAGGCAAGAGTATGCGTTAGCACAATAAAGTACTAAGTATGATAGCCATGCATATAAACTCATAAAACATGCTAGAAAGTGAGATATAAACATGACATGCAATTGGCTAAGCTAGACATGATAAGGCATATATGCAAATAGCATAAAGCATAAACCATGGCCAAAGCAAGCTAAATCATCTTTATGTGACTCTTCTTTTCTTTACTTTACTTTTAGTAATCCATGCACCATTGTGCAAGCTGAAGTGTGTGGAAAGCCTCAAACTGATTTGTAGACCATGGAATCTGGTGTGAGCACTACACCGATAAAGAGCCATTCTACTTGCCAAGGTAGAATCCTGAACCATAGCCTACGTGGATTAACTAGCTAAGCTGATATGGGCCTGTTAAGGACCACCTATGGGGGCACGTAGGCATAGGACATATAGGGACTTGTCACCTGTCCACTCAGTTCTACGCATAATTCCCACTATACAAATCATAAATATTGGTATCCATGGAAATGCACAACTGGGGTTGCCAATCCAAACTAAACATGACTTCACATACCATGGATTAGTCCAAGCTTACTTCATTGGGTGTTTCTTCTTTCATGGACTTCTCTAAGCTTACACCCCTAGAATAGCTTCTTTAAGCTCTTAATTCAATTTTAGCTAAGCAAACCTTTTAACAAGTTATGAATCCTTTACATATGAGAAAACCTTTCACCAGCTTAGGTTGAGTGTTATATGAGAAAACCCTTTCAAGACTCAACATCAACATATCATAGATTTCATATAACACATGCTTGATTCTATAAACCTCTTTCTTCATGATTCTATCATGCTTTTTCTTCATAGCTAATGGGTTCATATTGCCTTTATTTTAAACCATGCAACTCAATGCAAGCTAGCTCTTAAAAGTCATAATCAAGGCAATTTAGTCATACTGGAAGTAACCCACATAAAAGAGAAAAATCATGCTTTTTACTTGAACATGCTAAATTCATGCACTTAACCCCAATTCATGCTCAATTTCATAGATAATCCCTCAATTTCATCAATTCATATCTCAACCCAACAATCAAGGCATATATTATCAAATTGAGGAGAATTTACTTAGGATCATGGGTGTTCATGCAATAATTACTATTATACATGTAATTCACGCTAGATCGTGCACTAAATTACTTTACCCATGCTAGATCGTGCACTGCAAAGCATTAAATCATTAATTGAACTCATACTAGAAGAACCCATAGCAATTGATCAAACCCTAGCTTACTTGAAGGGAATTGAACCTTGAAATTCATGAAGAAAAGGGAGGGCCCAATGTAGGAAGCAACTCCATTGGTCAATACCATCATACCTTTGCAAAGCCCACTAGAAATTGGAAAAAATCGGGTGATCTTCAATGGAGGACTTAGCTTCTTCTTCTTCCTTGAGCTAGAGAGGATTTCTTTTAGAGAGAAAAATATTTGAGAGGTGAATTTAGGGAATGAGTTAGAATGAAGTGATTTAGGTATGGAGAACTATATGTAGGACCTTCATTAAGGGTAAAATCGACTTAGTTATTTAGGGAATTAACCAGGGAAAAGACAAAAAAGCCCTTAATTAAAAATTATCGGGGCCCATCTACGGTCAGGACCTACGGTCCGTACATCCATTGACGGACCGTCCTATTGAACCATCAAAAGACTCAGAGAATTGGTATCTTAAGTCCCTGCAACGACGCTTTCAATCTATGGTTGGTAGGTCCATCTACGGACTGTGCACCTCAACCGTGGATCATAGCCTGAGGTTCGAGAATTTAACTAGGTCTGGGGGACATCTACGGTTACTTCCTACGGACAACTGACTCACAATTCGTCCTGCTACTCCGGAGATTACACTTCAGAGACTGAGAATTACTGAACTTGACAGAGCCATTGACGGCTCCTCACCTATGGCCCGTCAATCTGACTACGGCCCGTAAGTGGCCTCCATAGGTCACTGCCTAAAGGTAAATTCTGCATTTTTCATTCCTTGGAAAGCTGGGGTATTATAATATCTCCCCCTTGGGGACATTAATCCTCGAATGAGAACCTAGACATCATAAGAAGGGTGATAGACTCGGACTAACAACCCAACCTAACATGCAAGCATATAAATACACATATCCGAGGAGGAAACATCAACTCCAAGCTAAAGCATGCTCAACACTAAATTCATGAAGACTTTATGCAACTCATACACAATGCACATATATCATATTAGACTCTTCATGACCATGCACAAAATCAAGGAATCATGAAAATCAACTATGACACATGAGACCAAAAGAATAAACCATGAGGAACTAGGTACCTCAAGCAAGAGGAGGATCGGAAGGAAAGAGATGAGGATAGCGGGACATCATATCGGCCTCGGCCTCCCAAGTAGCACCCTCAACTAATTGATTCCTCCATAGAATTTTCACAAATGCAATTTCTTTATTTCTCAACTTTTGGACTTGTCGGTCTAAAATCTCAACCAAAACCTCTTCATAGGAAAGATTATCCTTTATGCCAAGAGTCTCTATTGGCAC
The DNA here is from genome assembly GCA_018342035.1 of Solanum appendiculatum. Taxonomy (NCBI): domain Eukaryota; kingdom Viridiplantae; phylum Streptophyta; class Magnoliopsida; order Solanales; family Solanaceae; genus Solanum; species Solanum appendiculatum. Next base: position 480,610 of record JAGDQO010000727.1, read on the forward strand.
TATAAAGGTCGGATCTCCAACACACTTTTTCAACAATGAGACATGGAAAACCGGATGCAATGATGCCAACTCATTAGGCAAATCAAGCTCATAGGCAACCTTACCAACACTACTAAAAATCTGATATGGGCCTACATAACTGGGACTAAGCTTCCCTTTCTTCCCAAATCTCATTACACCCTTCATAGGTGAAATTTTCAAGTAAACCCAATCATCAACATCAAATTCTAATTCTCTTCTTCTAACATCGGCATAAGACTTTTGTCGACTTTGGGCCATTTTCAGTCTTTCTCTAATAAGCCAAACTTTCTCCATAGCCTCATGCACTAACTCGGGCCTATCAAAGAACCTTCCCCAATTTCAAACAAGCCTATGGGAGATCTACACCTCCTACCATAGAGAGCCTCAAATGGAGCCATACCAATACTAGAATGGTAGCTATTATTATAACAAAACTCGATCAAAGGCAAAAGGTCATCCCAAGTACCCTTGAACTCAATAACACAAGCTCTCAACATATCTTCTAAAGTCTAAATAGTACGCACCGCTTGCCCATCGGTTTGGGGATAAAAGGCCGTGCTAAGCTTAACACGAGTACCAAGACCTTTTTGGAATGACTTCCAAAATTGAGAAGTAAACTGGGCACCTCGATCGGAGATAATGGATAAAGGCACTCCATGCAGCCTAACCATCTCCCTTATTTACAACTTAGCATAATCCTCCGCCGAATAAGAAGTCTTGACGGGAATGAAATGGGCTAACTTGGTCATTCTATCAACCACAGCCCAAATCGAATCATAGTGTCGCCTTGTGCGAGGCAAACCTACTACGAAATCCATATTCACATCTTCCCACTTCAAAGTAGGAATCTCTATTCCTTGGGTCAAACCTCACGGTCTCTGATGCTCAACCTTCACTTGTTGGCAATTAGGGCACTTAGCCACAAATTCCGCAATGTCTTTCTTCATGTTATTCCACCAATAGATTTCTCGCAAATCACGGTACATCTTGGTAGCTCCCGGGTGGATAGAATATCTAGAACTATGAGCTTCTGATAAAATTTTCCCTCTCAAATCATCAACTTTGGGAACACATAAGCGACCTTGGTAACGAAGTACACCATCTCTCCATTGGGAGAAAACCTCTATGGACTTCTTAAGAACCGCTTCTTTCAATTCCACCAAATTAGGATCAAGGTGTTTCTTAGCTTTTACATCATGCACAAAAAAGGATTCGGAACCATTGTGAACGGTAACTCCACCCTTAGCAGAATCAATCAACCGAACACCCAATCGGGCTAAACTATGAACATCACGAACCAACTCTTTCTTGCCATCCTCAATATGCGCAACACTGCCCATAGACAATCTACTAAGAGCATCCGCCACCACATTAGCCTTGCCGGGGTGTAGAGAACACTCATATCATAATCATTTAGCAATTCAAGTCATCTTCTTTGGCGGAGATTCAAATCTTTCTGCTTAAACACATACCGGAGACTCTTATGATCGGTGAAGACATCTACATGTACTCCATACAAGTAATGTCATCATATTTTCAAAGCAAACACCACCGCTGCCAACTCTAAGTCATGAGTGGGATAGTTCTTCTTATGCACCTTTAGTTGCCTCAAAGCATAGGCAATCACCTTTCTGTTGTGCATAAGAACACACCCTAGCCCAATCCTTGAGGCATCACAATACACTACAAAACCATAGGTTCCTTCTGGTAGAGTCAATATCGGGGCTGAAGTAAGTCTGTCTTTCAATTATTGAAAACTCCTTTCACAAGCCTCGGACCACATAAACTTAGCTTTCTTTTGAGTCAAAGCCGTCAACGGAGAAGCAATTGAAGAAAACCCCTCAACAAACATCCTATAATAATCGGCTAAACCCAAGAAACTATGAATGTCCAAAGGTGATAAAGGTCTAGGCCAATTCTTGACCGCTTCGGTCTTCTTAGGATCTACCTCAATACCCTCTCCGAAAACAATGTGACCAAGAAAAGCCACGGATCTCAACCAAAATTCACCCTTGCTGAACTTTGCAAAGAGTTGTTGATCCTTGAGGACTTAGACCACAACCCTCAAATGACTAGCATGCTCATCCTCATTCGTTGAGTAGATCAAGATATCATCAATAAACACAATCACGAACATGTCAAGATATTGCTTAAACACCTTATTCATCAAGTCCATGAATGCGACCGGAGCATTCTTTAACCCAAACAACATAACCAAGAACTCATAGTGACCATACCTTGTCGGGAAAGCCATATTTGGAATATCATCTTCCTTCACCCTCAATTGGTGATAACCCGAACGAAGGTCGATCTTAGAAAAGTAACTAGCCCCTTGAAGTTGGTCAAACAAATCATCTATCCTTGGCAAAGGATACTTATTCTTAATGGTAACCTTATTCAATTGGCGATAGTCGATGCACATTTGGAGTGAACCATCTTTCTTCCTTACAAACAATACCGGGGCACCCCACGGGGAAACACTTGGTCGAATGAAACCCTTATCCAACAAATCTTTTAGTTTCCCTTTCAACTCTTTAAGTTCCGCCGGAGCAATTCTATAAGGAGGAATAGAGATAGGTTTCATATCTGGGAGAAGGTCAATACAGAAGACTATTTCCCTTTCGGGAGGAATACCGGGCAAGTCATCGGAAAACACTTCTGAAAACTCATTAACAATGGGGACCGACTCAAGGGTAGAGGTTTTGGAATCTACATCCCTCACCCTAACTAGATGATAAATGCAACCCTTAGAGATCATCTTTCTAGCCTTTAAATGAAAAACGAATTGACCTCGAAGTATAGAATTCCCCCCCCAACTCTACAATAGGCTCATTAGGGAACTGAAACTTGACCACTCTGGTCCTACAATCAATAGAGGCAAAACAAGTATGCAACCAATCCATCCCAAGAATGACATCGAAATCTAGCATATCTAGCTCTATGAGATCGACAAGAGTAACTTTATGGGACAATGAAATGGGGCAACCTCTATAAACCCTCTTAGCTAAGATAGAATCTCCTATCAGAGTAGAAACAAGGAAAGGATCTAGCAACATATCTGGTACAATATCAAACTGCATGGCCACATAGGGCGTCACAAAGGACAACGTAGCACCAGGATCTAACAAGGCATAGACATCAAAATGGAAAGCTTTCAACGTACCAGTGACCACACCGGGTGAGCTCTCTTGCTCATGACGAGCCTGAAGTGCATAAAATCTATTTTGCTTAGGAGCACCTGAACCTGAACTACTTGGGGCAGCTTGCTTACCCTCTCTTCCTTTAGTCAAGAGAGATGGGAAATCTCTCATCTTATGACCAGCCTTACCACAAGTATAGCAACCATCCGAACCAGCTAGGCATTTGCCTTCATGCCTCCTCCCACATCTAGTACAACTAGGCAAAGAAGATCCACCACTGTTCCCTCCTTGAGGCTTGGGGTTTGGCACCCTATCATAGTTGGATATAGGAGGAACCTTGATTAGAGAACCTCTGTCGAAACCTAGGATGACCTTGTCCATCGGACCTTGCATGAGAAAAGTTGTCATCTCCGGTTCTAGCCCGCTTAGTCTCTCTAGATATCCCTTTACTCTTTTCTTCTTCAATCTGTTCGGCATAAACCGTGAGGCGAGGAATATCCATGTCATGCACAAGCATGGCGGTTTGGCACTTTTTAACCAACATATCAGACACTCCTGACACAAATTTGCTCATTCTTGCCCTTGGGTTGGCAACTATGGACGGAGCATATCTAGCCAATTGTGTGAACTTCAATGCATATTCTTTCACACTCATACTCCCTTGACGAATATTAATAAACTCAAGCATCTTGGCCTCTCTCTTCTCAAGAGGGAAGAATCGATCAAGGAAAGCACTCTTAAACCTCTCCCATCCCATGGGACCTTCATCATTAGCCCTTTCACTCTTCCATTGATTGTACCAAGTTTGGGCAACGCCTTTAAGTTGATAAGCGGCAAATTCCGCCTTCTCTTCTGGTGTCACACCCATTATCATCAGCACTTTATAAACTTCATCAATAAACTCTTGAGGATCCTCTTCCAGCTTAGAGCCATGAAATTCCGAGGGATTCATCCTTGTAAAGTCTCTCACTCTTGATGCCGCCGTACCTACATTTGGGTTCATGGGAGCCACCACCCCTCTATTGGCCAACACTTGGAAAGCAGCCCTAAACTCCGCATTGGTAACTTGTTCCGCCAAAGAGTCGGCTGAAACTTTAGGAGAATGCGAGGAGCTTCTTGTTCAACATTCTCTCCCATGTTTCTTCTAGCATAAGCTCTTCGGGTCACCATATCCTGAAATTCATCGGATAGGGATTAGGAGAGAGACTTAAAGAGTTAAACACTATGGCACGACTTAGGAATAACAAAAGAAGTGAAGATTCCTAAACATCTTGTAGCCTCTCCTTCATAAGTGTGGCGCACTTCACACCCATGAACCAGACTTTACTCGATACGGTTTATGAGACATCCTATGATCTTTCTAAAACCTTTCACTCTGAATACCAAGTTTGTCATGACCCAAGGTAGCCCCTAGATGTAACACGGCGTACAAGACCCCTAGAGGCCTCATACAAGCCTTTAGCATACATAACATACAAGATAATAACGAAGTAAGAGTTCAACAGAGCATTTTATATCAATTCTTTAATCAAAACAGTGGAAGTCTACAACTCATATCTCAAAGCCTTATAGTATCACAGAATATAAATAAAAGTGATAGGGACGCAGCCCAATACAATATCCAACATAAGGAAAAACATCAATCTAAAATCCAACAAGGCCATGTCCTCGGATGGATGAGGACTAACCAAGTCTTCTTCTCAACTCTAAGTCAAAGCTCTAGCCACGAGTAGGAGAACTGCCACATCCTACACCAAAGAAGTTGATGTTGGCAAGAGTATGTGTTAGCACAATAAAGTACAAAGTATGATAGACATGCATAGAAACTCATAAAACATGCTAGAAATTGAGATATAAACATGACATACAATTGGCCAAGTTAGACATGATAAGTCATATAAGCAAATAGCATAAACCATAAACCATGGTCAAAGCAAGCTAAATCATCTTTTTGTGACTCTTATTTTCTTTACTTTACTTTTAGTAACCCATGCACCATTGTGCAAGCAGAAGTGTGGGAAAAGCCTCAACCCTATCTGTAGACCATGGAATAACTGAACATGGAATTCGATGTCTGTCCTACACCAAAAAAGGGCCATTCTACTTGCCAAGGTAGAATCCTGAACCATAGCCTACGTGGATCCACTAGCTAAGCTGATATGAGCCTGTTAAGGACCACCTATGGGGGCACATAGGCATCGGACATATGGGGACTTGTCACCCGTCCACTCAGCTCTACGCATAATTCCAACAATACAAATCATAAAAATTGATATCCATGGAAAGGCACAACTGGGGTTGCCAATCCAAGCTTAACATGACTTCATATACCATGGACTAGTCCAAGCTTACTTCATTGGGTGTTTCTTCTTTCATGGACTTGTCCAAGCTTACACCCCTAGAATAGCTTCTTTAAGCTCTTGATTCAATTTTTGTTAAGCAAACCTTTTAACAAGTTATGAATCCTTTACATATGAGAAAACCTTTCACCAGCTTAGGTTGAGTGTTATATGAGAAAACCCTTTCAAGACTCAACATCAACATATCATAGATTTCATATAACACATGCTTGATTCTATAAACCTCTTTCTTCATGATTCTATCATGCTTTTTCTTCATAGCTAATGGGTTCATATTGCCTTTATTTTAAACCATGCAACTCAATGCAAGCTAGCTCTTAAAAGTCATAATCAAGGCAATTTAGTCATACTTAAGTAACCCACATAAAAGAGGAAAATCATGCTTTTTACTTGAACATGCTAAATTCATGCACTTAACTCCAATTCATCCTCAATTTCATATACGATCCCTCAATTTCATCAATTCATATCTCAACCCAAAAATCAAGGAATAGATTATCAAATTGGGGAGAATTTACTTGGGATCATGGGGATTCATGCAATTATTACTATTAGACATGTAATTCACGCTAGATCGTGCACTAAATTACTTTACCCACGCTAGATCATGCACTACAAAGCATTAAATCATTAATTGAACTCATACTAGAAGAATCCATAGCAATTGATCAAACCCTAGCTTACTTGAAGGGAATTGAACCTTGAAATTCATGAAGAAAAGGGAGGGCCCAATGGAGGAAGCAACTTCATTGGTCAATACCATCATACCTTAGCAAAGCCCACTAGAAATTGGAATGATCTTCAATGGAGGATTTAGCTTCTTCTTCTTCCTTGAGCTAGAGAGGATTTCTTTTAGAGAGAGAAATATTTGAGAGGTGAATTTAGGGAATGAGTTAGAATGAAGTGATTTAGGTATGGAGAACTATATATAAAACCTTCATTAAGGGTAAAACCGACTAAGTTAATTAGGGAACTAACCAGGGAAAAGACAAAAAAGCCCTGAATTAAAAACTGTCGGGGCCCATCTACGGTCAAGACCTACGGTCCGTACATCCATTAACGGACCATCCTGTTGAACCATCAAAAGATTCAGAGAATTGGTATCTGGGGACCCTGCAACGACGCTTTTCAATCTACGGTTCGTAGGTTCATCTACGGACCGTTCACCTCAACCGTGGATCACAGCCTGAGGTTCATGAATTTAACCAAGTCTTGGGGACATCTACGGTTACTTCCTATGGACCGTCAACTGACTCACGATCCATCCTTCTACTCTGTAGATCACACTTCAGAGATTGAGAATTACTGAACTTGATAGAGCCATTGACGGCTCCTCACCTACCGCCCATCAATCTGACTACGGCCCGTAAGTGGCTTCCGTAGGTCACTGCCTAAAGGTAAATTCTACATTTTTTATTCCTTGGAAAGCTGGGATATTACATTGGTAATGTCACTTATTAACTTTACTTGCCTAATAATTTGGCATCGATTCATCAGATTTTCCATGTTTTCTTATTGAAGAAATATGTTGGTGATCCAGCATCTATAGTGCCATTGGAGAGTCTTGGTATAAAAGAGAATCATTCTTATGAAGAAGTTCTAGTTGAGATTTTAGACCGGCAAGTTTGGAAGTTCAGAAAATAAGAAGTTGTTTCTGTAAAAGTTCTTTGGAGGAATTAGTTAGTTGAGGGTGTTACTTGGGAGGTCAAATCCGATATGATGTCCCATTATCCTCATCTCTTTCCCTCGGTTCCTACTCTAGCTTGAGGTATTTAGTTCCTCATGGTTCACTCTTTTGGTCACATGTGTCTTAGATATTCCCATGATTCCTCATTTAAGCATGTTCAGGAAAAGCTTAAATATTTGAGAAAATGAGTTAACTTGATTGATTTCTTCATGTTTATGTGCATATGAGTATATGTTGCATATAGACCTTCTGAAATGATGTTTTGAACATGCTTTAGCTTGGATTTGATATTTCCTTCTCGGATATAAGCATTTATGTGATTGCATTCGTGCTAGGCTGTTAGATTTAGTTCCTATCCTTCTTATGGTGTCTTTAATATCATTCGAGGATTAAAGTTCCCAAGGGGGAGATATTGTAACACCTTGGATTCGAAAGAACGAAATTTATGGATTTAAAGGTCTAGTGCTAGTAATGACGGAAGCCACCTATGAACTTGGCATAAAGCCGATGTTGTCTCAATGTTTGGAGGACCATCCTCATATGCTGCTCATGCTCACCATGGCTCCACGAGTATACCAAGATATCGTCAATAAAAACTATGTTGAAGGAGTCCAGATACGACCTGAATACACGAGTCATCAAGTCCATGAAAGCGGCAGGGGCATTAGTCAACCTAAAAGATATCACTAGGAACTCATAATGGCCGTAACGAGTCCTAAATGTTGTCTTAGGGATGTCCTCTGCTCTAACTCTCAGCTAATAGTAGCCAGATCTCAAGTAAAACTCATAAATCACTGCGGCACCCTAAAGCTGGTCGAACAAATCATCAATAAGAGGCATGGGGTATCAGTTTCTCACCATCACCTTATTCAGGTGCCTGTAGTCAATACACATTCGCATGGTACCATCTTTGTTTTTCACAAACAGAACTAGGGCACCCCAAGGCAATACACTAGGCTGAATGAACCCCTTAACCAAGAAGTCCTAAAGCTGAACACTGAGTTACTTGAGCTCTGCAGGTTCCATACGGTACGGTGCGATAGAAATAGGACGAGTACCCGACTCCAAATCAATGGCAAAGTCAATATATCGCTCTGGGGGTAGGCCAGGAATGTTGACAAGAAACACATCAGAAAACTCTCGGACTATAGGCACTGACTCCACCGTAGGGCTCTCCCTACGAACATCTCTAACATATGCCATATATGCAAAACATCTGCCAGCCACTAGCCTCCGAGCCTGAAAGTAAGAAATCATTCTAACCGACGTGCGACTACAAGAGCCCCGCCACACCACCGGTAGACTACCAGACATGGCTAAACTAATGGTCTTGGCATTGCAATCCAAGATGGCCCGGTGAGGGGATAGCCAATCCACACCCAAAATCACATTAAAATCCACCATACAAAGAAAAATAAGATCGATCAGAGTGTCCTGCCCCCGAATAGTCACCACACAGGATCTACAAACCCGATCCACTACTAAAGAATCTCCTACTGTGGTCGAAACATGTAAAGGTACAGATAAAGGCTCAGGACTCACTCCCAATCGAGGCATACAATAAGTCGACACATACGAATAAGTAGAACCAGGATGAAATAAGGCTGAAGCGGACTGATGGCATAAAAGAACCGTACTTGTGATCCCATCATCAGACATCTTTATCCCACGTATCAACTCTAGTGCCTGTCCTGCCTCCTTGAGGACCTCCCTGAGCTCCCTGCTGCTTCCCTCCTCCTCTAGCTGAAAGTGCTACCACTGAAATCGATATTGTCACCTAAGGAGCCGATAAAGCTTATCTGGAGACAGGGCACTCCCTAGACCAATGACAAAGCTCCCCACAAGTAAAGCAACCCTGTGAATATATGCTCACCGGTGAAGGCCGGCCACCCCGACCTGATGAACCTGCTTGGAAACCACCTCGGCCCTGACTTGGGCCGACACTATGCCCACTCTGATGGTGCTGGTCACCCTCTGAGATCTGTAATGAGGCCTGGAACGGGCGATTAGGCTGACCCTGCTGGAACCTCTGATGAACCCGTTCTCAGGTATCCTTCGGCCTATTATGTGTCCCGCTGATGCTATCATCTGGCCTGGCCCTCTTGGCGCTACCCCCGTGGGCCTCGTGACGAAGCTACGAAATAGTGCGGGCATGGTCCACCACATCCAAAAAAGAATGACCCACTGATAACATAGACTGCAACTCAACCTTCAACTGCAGCCTCAAACCTCAAACAAAACATCGGACCCACTTCTTCTCTGTAGGTAGAATCATGGTGGCATGGCGGGACAACTCAAGAAATCTGGCGTCATACTCGGATACTGTCATGGAGCCTTGCTTCAACCTTGAGAACTCATTACGAAGTGGATCTTTGACGCTCTGTGGAATAAATCTGGCTAGAAAAGACTCTGAAAACTCCGTCTATGATACTGGTGGTGATCCAGCTGGCCTGGTCTCGATGAAAGAACGCCACCATTGTATGGCTGGTCTGTCTAGCTAATATGCCGTGAATTCAGCTCCCCTCAACTCCACTAGGCCCAAAGTCTGTAGTCGCTCCTGGCAAGTAGTAATAAACTCATGGGCATCCTCCCCTAATGCCCCTAAATACCTCAACGGTGATAGCCTGAGAAACACCCCAAGCATCTTCTGCTCTCGCAGTGGCATAACCCCATCCAAAGAGTCCAGCTGAACCGCGGTCAGTGCTAGCAGCTGATGAACCTTTGGAGTCGCTACTGCAGGCTGGCCCGGCAGTGTAGGAACCGGCTCTGGGGCTGGTACTGGGGCCGGCTGCTGCTGCTGCATATCCCCGATAGCCGCTAGGATCTGGGTGAGCATGCCCTGAAGATTAGGGATGGCAACTGGTGTGGGCGTTGGCTGTGGTGATCCCGGCTCCACCAGCTTAGGAGGAATCTACTCTGTAAGAGGCTCCGCCTCCGCCTCCGGAGTCCTCGCTCTATCGCGGCCTGATGCCGCAGCACCACCTCGACCTCGGGGTCGACCTCCACTGTAATGGGAGTAAGGGTGGAAACTAACCTCAATTAAGTGGGAACATAAAATGAGAACACACAAGAGAAGGCAGAAAAGAAGCCAAAACAATATATATATATATATATACATACAAGACACCTCCCAGAACCTGGAAGTCACAAGTACAGAACTACTAGCAATAGTAGAAGTCCCAAAAGTGGACCACAGAAACAAACTGTCTCGAAAGCAAATGACAAGTCAATGCCATGTGCTTACACTCGTCTCCTGAATAGACAGCTGAAGGCTCAAACTTAATGTTGATGACTGGTGCTCGTACCTGCATCACGAAAACAGATGCAGAGTGTAGCATGAGTACCAAAACAATAGGTACCCAGTAGGCATCATAAGCCAACTGAGCAAAAAAGGTAAAAATAGGAAGACAAGATAGAATCAAACACAAACAGAGGTCAACAGAACAAGAATAGAGTAAATGAAAAGTAATCTAAGAATACCACAACAAAACCCAATTGGGCCCCCCATAACACCCGCTAGGCACACTCAAGCATAGACAAACAAGAACCCGAACGGACCCCTATAAGCCCGACAGGTACACAGAGAATCTACACTACCGAAATAAGGGAACCCAAATCCCAAGCCTTAACACCCATGGGCCTCGAACCCGACAAAGATAGCACCTGGGCCTCGAACCTGAACTATCAGTCTCATGCTTGAAATAACGGACTCTAACCGTGTAACATTAGCCTTAGACTGGAAATAACGAACTTGAACCGTAAATAATAGAACCTGGGCCTCGAACCCAAATCATCCTTCTCAAGATGGAAATATCGGACTCTAACCGTGTAACATCAGCCTCGTACTTGAAATAACACCCCTCGCTCAACAATCTCAAGTTGGAAATAACAGACTCTAACCGTGTAACGTCAGGCTTGGACTGGAACTAACAGCCTTCACTCAATAGTCTCAAGTTGGAAATAACGGACTCTAACCATGTAACGTCATCCTGGGACTGGATCTAGCCACCTCGAACGAAGTAAAGCCACCACCAACCAACTCAACATAAGGCTAGACACCACGGGACCCCGCCCCCACAAGGATATCAATCGATGGCTTCTAGCATAACACAACCCAACCGTCAATCAGTGCAATAGGAAAATCTTCTGACGGCACCCCAGAACCGCAGAGATAGGAAGAGAAAGAATAGGAAATCTGCAAAGCCACGACTTTGCCTAAACTAAGGCCCATACTATTAGACCCAATTCTGCTATACCAATCTACAAGGATCTAGTCCATCCGAATTGACGTCTGATACATACTCAAGTCCACCAGATGCATGGGACTAAGGCGACACTACCCTAACCTATTCTACGGTCAAAATTTCACCGCAATCAACAAAATAAAAAATATTACCCAAACCCACACATGCAACAATAGATAACCACCCAACAGATAACCCACAAAAAATCCTCAACATCCCAAGTCAACAACCCATACTAAAGAATGATACTAGCTCCGAAAAGTCCAAAAATCAACTCTAAACGAAGAACTCAGAGAAGAAGAACAGAAATACTAGCTACCCAGCCCAGATTCACAGAAGTTGACAAGAAAATATGCATTCAAGCTCAATCTAGAAAGAACGGAAGCTGTAACCTACTAGAAGGCTGATCACGCGCGCTCCAAGTCACTATGCCGGAGCTTTCCCCTTTTGAACGGCCTCAGACTGCTGTCATGCTACCAAAAATAAAGTCAGCGTCAATACGGCCGTTTAGACACTAAAATCATCAAAATCAGAGACAGACCAATTTTGGTGCAAAATCGAGAATTGTGGGGCCCGCTCCGGATTTTCCGGAATTGACTCCATGAATAGGTCCCAAATTCTCCCCTGAACTTGTATTCTAAAATTGAACACCCATCGGGGTTTGAATCAGCTCCAAACAGCCAACAACAAGAAATGCAAAACTTAACAAATATAAGCCTAGGATGGCAACTTACGCCTCGAATTCATGGAAATCGAGGAACACCCAACGCAAACCGACCACAAACCCACAAAGCCAACGAGAATCTGAACGCCTGGGACTTCTAATCACTGAAAACTGTTAAAAGATTAGGGAGATATGAATTTTGGAACTTCTTTCCAAATGAGCCTCGACCTCAACTTATAAGCCAATGAAACCCGCTGACCTCTGCGAACGCGGCCAAGGCCCCACGAACGCGGAGGGAAAACAAACACTACTCACGGAATGCGGCCAGGGGCCGGCAAATGCATAGAGAAGGGATTCAGACCTCTGCAAATGCAGAACCCTATTCGTGAACGTAGAGAGAAGACTCCCCCAGGCCTCCGCGAATGCGGAGCTCTATCCGTGAATGCAGAGCCCTATCCGCGAATGCAGAGAAGGATACCTCAGCCCTCCGCGAACGTGGAGCCTAGCCCATGAACACAGAGAATACAGGCCCATACCTCTGCGAATGCGGAGCTAATTCCATGAACGCGGAGATAGAATGGGTCTGCAACATCAGTTGTGCACTAGCTGAGTTTTGGGCATTCCCTAAACTCCGACGGGATGCTCGGGAACCCCGGTATTTGGGGTAGCATATGTCATTTGTGTGCAGGGGGTTCCGAACGAATCCCGAGCACCCCGTCGGAGTTTTTGGAATGCCCAAAACTCAGCTGGTGCACAACTGATGTTGCAGACCCATTCCTTCTCCGCATTCATGGAATTAGATCCGTGTTCGCAGAGGTATGAGCCTATCTTCTCTATGTTCGTGGGCTTGGCTCCGTGTTCATGAAGGTTTGATATCTCTTTCCCCGCATTCGCGGATAGGGCTCTGCATTTGCGGATGTCTGGGATGTCTAGGGAGTCTTCCTCTTCGTATTCACGAAAAGTGTTCCGTGTTCACAGAGGTGTGGGTCCTTTCCCCTCCGTATTCGTGGTCCCCATGCCAGGTTTGTGGATTGTTATTGGTTTTCCCTCCGCATTCGTGGAGGTCAGCGACTGGCAGTTCTTTTATAAGTTGAGGTCGAGGTTCATTTGAAGAGAAGTTAGAAAATTCATATCTCCCTCATCTTAAGTCAGTTTCCTGTGATTTGAAATCCTAGTTGCTCGGAATCTCATTGGATTTGTGGGTTGTTGATCAGTTTGTATTGGTTGGTCCTCGATTTCCATGAAATTGAGGTGTAAGTTGCTATCCTAACCTAATTGTGTAAAGTTTTACATTTCTTATTTTGATTGCATGGAGCTGATCTGAGCCCCAATGGGCGTTCCATTTTTTAAAATAGGCTCGGGGGAGGATTTGGGACCTCTTCACAGAGTCAATTCTAGAAAATCCATAGCGGGTCCCACGTTTCCTAATTTTGACTCCGAAATTGGTCTGTCTCTGATTTTGATGATTTTAGTGTCTAAATGACCGTACTGACACTGTGATTCTTTTTTTGATACGTGGCAGCATTCTGAGGCTGTTTGGAAGGGAAAAGCTACGGCAGAGTTATTTGGAGCACGTGTAGTCGGCCTTCTGGTAGGTTACGGCTTCCCTTATTTTATATTGAGCATTAATGTTTAAATGTATGCTGATTTGTAAGAATCTGGGCTGGGTAGCAGGTATTTCTGCTCTTCTTCTCCAAATTCTTGCATTAGGGTTGATTTTTGGGCTATTTCAGGGTTAGAACCATGCTACCGGAGGGGTTATTTATCTGTGGATATTTGTGAATTATCTTTTGGGTTGTTTATTTGTTGTTGCGTGCGTAGTGTTTGGTTGGCTGTTTATTTATGTTGAGTTATATCTTTGTCCTTAGATTAGGTTAGGTTAGAGTTGATTTAGACCTATGTACCTATTGACTTTGGTATTTATTCAACGTCAATTCGGATGGACTAGGTCCTTGTAGACTGAAATAGTAGACTTGGGTATGATAGTTCAGCCTGGTTGTAGTTTCGTATTGTTTGTGATCCTTTTGTCTGCTCTCCCCTTTTTGTTGTGTCGTTGGGTCATCGAAGGGGTGTTGTTTCTCCTCAACTTTTGGATGTTTAGAGATTGGTTCGGTAGTTTTATGGTTGTTAGTGGACGGCGATCCACCTTGGCTTGATGTTTGAAGTTGTTTGGATGGCCCCATGTACTCTACTGGCTAGGGTAGGGCCCTCGAGGATGTTAGCGAAATGGGCAATTGGATATGAGATATTTGGGTTGTCTAGCGTACTCTACTAGCTTGGGTACGGCCATCGGTAGTACCAGCACACTCTACTAGCTAGGGTAGGGCCCCTGGAGTGTTAGCTGATTGGGCAGCAAAGTATTAAGGCTTGGGATTTGCTGGTTGTTATGTTTTAGGGTTGAGGTTGTTTGAGTCGTCGTGCCTTGGCATTCTACTAGCTGGGTAAGGCCTCCGAGAGTTGGTATTCGGCCGGCGGTCCGATTTGAAAGTCAGACTTGTGACCGGGTTGGAGTTGGCTAGTTGGTTTTGTTAATTCGATTCGTGGCTTGGGTGTTCCTTTGTTTCCGTAGAATAACTCTTCTCTGCAACTATCTGGCTTATGGGGGTCCATTCGGGTTATATTTAAACATGTGCACATGTGTACCTTTTGGCTTATAGGGTCCAGTTAGGTTTAGATTTGTTGTACTTAGTTTTACTTCGGGTGCGCTCGTGTGCTTCGTTTCATTTCCGTTTGACTTCTGTTATTGTAGATTCTATCTCTTCAGTCTATTTTTACCTTTCTTACTTAGTCGGCCTATGATGCCTACTGGGTACCTATTGTATTGGTACTCATGCTACACTCTGCATCTGTTTTCATGATGCAGGTCCGAGCACCAGTGATCAGCATTGAGTTCGAGCCTGTAGCGGTCTGTTCCAAGCTGAAGGTGAGCACTTGGCATTCTGGATTTCCTGTCTCCTTCTGTTATATATTTTGTCTTGTTATATATTTTGTCTTGTCTTTTGCTTTTGAGACAACTTGTTTCTGTGGTCCACTTTTGTCACTTGTACTCATTTAGTAGTTTTTTACATGTGACTTCCAGGTTCTGGGAGGTGTTGTTATTGTATATAGATGTTTTGCTTCCGCCTTTCCTTTATATGTTCCTTAATTTAAGCTTCTGCGTAGTTGAGGTTAGATCCCACACTCAATCCCATTACTGTTAAGTTTCGGGATAGGTTCTTGGCTTGCCTACTGATGGGTTGGTAGGCGCCGTAATGACTCAAGGAATCGGGTTATGACAAGTTGGTATCAGAGCCCCAAGTTCGTTGATCTCACTTGTACAGAGCTAGTATCTAGTAGAGTCATGCGGATCGGCGCGGAGATGTCTGTGGCTTATCTTCGGGAGGCTACAGGATGTCTTTAGGAGGTTTTCTTGTTTTTTTTCCTGTTCGTGCGTTGTTGTCTGATTGGTTTCATGAAATCACACTTGTTTTACTCTGTCGCAGGATGGCTCGCACGCGCAGTAGAGGTCGACCCCGAGGTCGAGGTGGTGCTGCGCATCAGGCCGCGATAGAGAGAGGACTCTAGAGCTGGAAATGGAGCCTCGTATAGAGCAGATTCCTCCTCAGCTGGTGGGGCCAGGACCAGCCCAACCACCACCCACACCAGCTACCACCCTTGACCTTTAGGGTATGGTCGCACATATTCTGGCTGCGATAGGAGGTCTAGAGTAGCAGCAGGCCCTAACAACAGTTCCAGGATAAGCTCCAGCACCGCAGGGCCATCATGCCCCTATGGCTTCAGAGATTCAGTAGCAGGGTCAGCCTGCAGCAGCGTCCCCAGAGGTTTAGCAACCGCCAGCATCGGTCGCAGTTCAACCGAAAGCAGTAGATGGGGTTATGCCACTTCGAGAGCAAAAGATGCTCTGGGTGTTTCTTAGACTGACACCGCTGAGGTTTTCTGGGGCTGTTGGGGAGGATGCCCATGAGTTCATTACTTCCTGCAGGGAGAGATTACAGGCTTCGGGGTTAGTGGAGTCGAGAGGAGCCGACTTCATTGCTTATAAGCTAGACCGACCGGCCAGACAGTGGTGGCATTCCATCATTGACACCATGTATTAGACAGAGGCCTTTCTGGCTAGATTCATCCCATGGAGTGTCAGGGATCACCTCCGTGATGAGTTCTCGAGGTTTGAGCAGAGCTCCATGACGCTGTCCAAGTATGAGGCCAGATTTCATGAGTTGTCCCCTCATGCTACCATGATCCTGCCCACAGAGGAGGAGAGAGTTAGATGCTTTGTCCGGGGTTTGAGATTGCCGCTGCGTATTTTGTCACAGTCTATGTTATCAGCGGTTCACTCTTTTCTGGATGTTGTCGAACATGCCCGTACGATTGAGAAGCTCCGTTGCGAGGCCCAAGAGAGCAGCGGCAAAAAGGCTAGGCAAGATGACGGCTCTAGTAGGTACCGTTCCAGGTCCAGGGATACTAAGGACCGGGTACGGGTGAAGCAGAGGTTCCAGTCAGGCTAGTCTAGTCAACCATTTTAGGCAGCACTATAGACTTCATAGGGTGACCAACACCGTCAGGGTGGTTACAGCGCCGGTCTGAGCCATGACCGAGGTAGTTTCCAGACAAGTTTCTTAGGTTGGGGTGGCTAGCCTCCAGTTCTTAGTAGGTCTTATGAGTGTTTCTTCAGTTGTGGAATGCTTGGTCATTGGGATAGGGAGTGCCCTATCTCCAGATCTACTTTACCAGCTCCTGAGGCGGCGAGTTTGGTTTCAGCAGTAGCACCTCCAGCTAGAGGAGGAGGTCAGCATCAGGGTGCACGGGGAGGTCCCCGGGGAGGCAGGACAGGTGGTAGAGTGGATGCTCGTGGTAGAGGCACCCAGGGCCATTTCTTTGCAGCTCCAACCAGAGTAGAGGATGAGGCATCTAATTATGTGATCATAGGTATGGTTCTCCTATGCCATCAACCCGCTTCAGCCTTATTTGATCCTAGTTCTACATATTCATAGGTATCTTCTTATTGTGTTCCTCGGTTGAGGGTGAGTCTAGAGCCTTTAATGGTATCCTTGTGTGCTTCGACCCCGGTAGGGGATTCTTTAGTAATGGATCAGGTGTGTAGATCTTGTGTTGTGACTATCCGAGGGCAGGACACTCGAGCTGATCTTATTGTGTTGAGTATGCTGGATTTTGATATGATTTTAGAGATGGATTGGTTATCTCCTCACCGAGCGGTCTTGAATGACTATGCCAAGACCGTTACTTTAGTCAGGCCTAGTATTCCATCGATGGTGTGGCAGGGCTCTAGCAATCGCACACCAGTTTGGGTTATTTATTGCATTCAAGCCCAGAGGCTTGTGAATAGCGGATGTTTGGCTTATTTAGCTTATGTTAGAGATGCTAGTAGGGAGAGCCCTACAGTGGAGTCAGTGCATATAGTCCGAGAGTTTGTTGATGTGTTACTTATTGACCTTCTTGGCCTACCTTAGAGTAAGATATTGATTTTGCCATTGATTTGGTGCCGGGTACTCATCCTATTTCCATCACACCATATCGTATGTCCCCTACAGCACTGAAGGAGCTCAGTGTTCAACTTCAGGACCTCTTAGGTTAGGGGTTCATTCTGCCTAGTGTATCACCTTGGGGTGCCCCAGTTCTATTTGTGAAGAAGAAGGATGGTACCATGCGGATGTGTATTGATTTCAGGCAGCTAAATAAGGTGACGTCAAGGAACCGTTACCCCATGCCTCGTATTAATGATATGTTCGACCAGCTTCAGGACGCCGCTATGTTTTCTAATATTAACTTGAGATCAGGCTTTCATCGGTTGAGGGCTAGAGCTACAGACATCCCTAAGACAGCATTTAGGACTCGTTACAACCATTATGAGTTCCTAACGATGTCTTTTAGGTTGACTAATGCCCCTGTCACTTTCATGGACTTGATGACTCACGTATTCTGGCCATATTTGGACTCCTTTGTCATAGTTTTCATTGATGATATCTTGGTATACTCGTGGAGCCATGGTGAGCATGAGGAGCATCTGAGGATAGTGCTCCGCACTCTAAGAGATCATCGGCTTTATGCCAAGTTCTCAAAGTATGAGTTTTGGCATCAGTCTGTAGCATTCTTGGTGCACATGGTATCCAAGGATGTCAATATGAATGATCTGGTGAAGATTGAGGTTATCCGTGATTGGGCTAGGCCCACTTCTGTGACTGAGGTTCGAAGCTTCGATGGATTGGCAGGGTACTATAGATATTTTGTAGAGGGTTTCTCTACTATAGCAGCGCCTCTGACTCTTTTGACTAGGCAGGATGTTCCCTTTGTGTGGTCAGAGGAGTGTGAGAGGAGCTTTCTGAGGCTTAAGGACTTGCTTACCACCCCTCTTATATTGACTATTTCAGTTGAGAGCGAGGGATTCAAGGTTTATTGTGATGCATTCGGTGTTGGTTTTGGTTGTGTTTTGATGCAGCAGGGCCAGGTTATTACTTATGTGTCGAGGCAGCTTAAGCTGCATGAGCGCAATTACCCCACTCATGATCTGGAGTTGGCAGCGATAGTTTTCGTGCTTAAGATCTAGAGGCATTACCTATATGGAATTCATCGTGAGATCTTCACCGATCACAGGAGCCTTCAGTATATTATGACCTAGAGGGATCATAATTCGAGGCAGTGCCGCTAGATTGAGCTCCTGAAGGACTATGATCTCTCTACTCTGTACCATTCGGGCAAGGCGAATGTAGTAGCGGATGCCTTGAGTCGGAAGGCAGTGAGTATGGGTAGCCTAGCCTTCCTTTCAGTTTCAGAGTGACCTTTGGCTTTTGACATCCAGTCCTTAGCCAATCAGATGATCAGACTACATATTTCAGATTCCAGTCGGGTGTTAGCCTCTGTGGGAGCTCAATCTTCTCTTTTGGAGTAGATCCATAGTCGTCAGTTCGAGGATAAGTCCTTGGTGGCACTCAGAGACAGAGTTTTTGTTGGTGATATCAGGCAAGCTTCCATATATTCTGATGGGATTTTGAGATTTGCTGGCTAGGTTTGTGTTCCGAGAGTCGGTGATTTGATTAAGCTGATCCTTAGTGAGGCTCATGATTCCAGATATTCTATCCATCCGGGCACCACTAAGATATATCGTGATCTCAGGCAGCACTACTGGTGGAGCGGTATGAGGATGGACATCTCTGATTATGTGTCATGTTGCTTGTGTTGTCAGCAGGTGAAGGCTGAGCATTTGAGGCATGGTGGCGAGTTGTAGAGATTACCCATTCCTGAGTGGAAATTGGAGCGCATCATCATGGATTTCATAGTGTGCTTGCCTCGGACTCCTAGGGGTGTTGACAGCATCTGGGTCATCGTGGATTGATTGACCAAGTCAGCACACTTCATTCTAGTTCATACATCCTTCAGTGATGAGAGGTTAGCTCGTATCTACATTCGAGAGGTGATCCGTCTTCATGGGGTGCCTGTTTCTATTATTTTAGAACGGGGTTCACAGTTCACTTCCAGCTTCTGGAGGATATTTCAGGAGGTGTTGGGCACCCGTGTCGATCTTAGAGCTGTTTTTCTCCTGCAGACTGATGGCTGACTCAGAACGCACTATTCAGGTTTTTGAGGATATGTTGCAGGCTTGTGTGTTGGAATTTGGAGGCCAGTGGGACCAGTTCTTACCTTTGGCAGAGTTTGTGTACAACAACAACTACCACTCTAGCATTTAGATGGCCCCGTTTTGAGGCCCTATATGGTAGGCGTTATCGCACTCCAGATGGATGGTTTGAGTTTACATAGCCTAGGCCGCGTGGTACAGATCTTTTTCAGGAGACCTTAGCGCATATGAGGATGATTCAGGATCGACTCAGGACGGCCCAGAGTAGACAACAGAGTTACGCGGAACGCAGATGATGGCCACTGAGATTTGCCATTGGTGATAGAGTATTCCTCCGATTATCGCCCATGAAGGGCGTGATGAGATTTGGGAGGCGAGGCAAGCTTAGCCCCAAGTATATCGGACCTTTTGAGATCTTGAGGGCAGTGGGTGATGTGGCCTATGAGTTAGCTTTACCCCAGCATTTTCAGCCATTCATCCAGTTTTCCATCGTTTGATGTTGCGACGGTATGTTCCAGATGAGTCTCATGTGGTCCAATATGATGCTGTTGAGTTGGATGATCACCTGACCTATGTTGAGGAGCCAGTTGCTATTTTGGCTAGAGATGTGAGGCAGCTGAGGTCGAGAGCCATTCTTGTAGTTATGGTCCGTTGCAGGCACCATCCAGTTGAGGAAACTACCTGGGAGATCGAGCGGGAGATGCAGGAGCAGTTCCCCAGCTTATTTGTGCCCTCAGGTACTTCTTGACCCTTACTTTTGCTGATGAAAGTTCTTTTAGTAATGGATGTTGTAATGACCCTTTAGGTCATTTGTGTATTTGTGCCTTTTTTCTGTCATTTAGAGCATTTCTGTAGCGACCCCAAGTCATTAATGACTTGCTGGCATTGTAGGTTTGTTTGCCTGGTCGTTCGTTTGGGTAATGTGTCTGTTTTCTTATTTTTGAGTTCTTGGACCTTGAAATGTTGATTTTGTTCATAACCTCAGATAAACAACCTCAGAAGGGAATTCTGACGGTTCCATCAGCTCCGGAGCGGCCAAATTAGGCTAGAAGCATGGTTGGCCTGAGTCCCGAGGCTTTCGGTGTGACTTTGGGGCCCTTTAGCTCTATAGCCTTTGAAATTTGGCTTGAAGTTAACTTTGGTCAACATTATTGGTAAACGCACTCTGATGAGAATTATTTCAAGTGGTTAGTTCTGAAATGCAAATTTCAGTTTCGAATGACCCTTTGTGCGCTTCTCGAGGCTTTCGATCTAATTCTGAGGCCCTTGGTAGAAGTTGACTAAATTCGTACTTTGGATGTGGGACCCACTTTTTGTAAAAAATGACCTCGTATGGAAATTTAAACTTCACCATTGCATCCGGAACATTTAATTTTATAGGGTAGCATATCTCGATTGCGTGCACGGGGTTCTAAACAAATCCCGAGCACACCGTAGAAATTTTGGGAATGCCCAAAACTCAATTGGTGCACAGCTGATGTTGCAGACCCATTCCTTCTCCGCGTTTGTGAAGTTGGCTCCGCGTTCGCAGAAGTCTGGGAGGTCTTAGAAGTCTTCTTCTCCGAGTTCGCTGATAGGGTTCCGCATTTGCGAAGGTGTGGGTCCTTTCCCCTCAGCATTCGCGAGCCCCAGGCCGCGTTCACGGAGTGTTGTTTGTTTTCCCTCTGCGTTCGCGGGGCGTAAGCCGCGTTTGTGGACGTCAGCGACTGGCAGTGGTTATATAAGTTGAGGTCGAGGTTCATTTGAAGAGAAGTTAGAAAATTAATATCTCCCTCATCTTAAGTAGATTTTCGGTGATTCACAGTCCCAGGTGCTCAAAATCTCGTTGGCTTTGTGGGTTGTTGATCAATTTGTGTTGGTTTGTCCTCGATTTCCATGAATTCGAGGCGTAAGTTGCTATCCTAACCTAATTGTGTAAAGTTTTGCATTTCTTTTTTCGATTGCATGGAGCTGATCCGAGCCCCGATGGGTGTTTCATTTTGGAACACTGGCTCGAGGGAGGATTTGGGACTTCTTCATGGAGTCAATTCCAAAAAATCAAGAGCGGGTCCCACATTCCTGATTTTGACTCCAAAATTGGTCTGTCTCCGATTTTTATAATTTTAGTGTCTAAACGACCATACTGATGCTGTGATTCTATTTTTGATAGTGTGGCAGCATTCCTAGGCCATTTGTAAGGGAAAAGCTCCGGCAGAGTGATTTGGAGCGCGCATGGTCGGCCTTCTAGTAGGTTATGACTTCCTTTCCTTTAGATTGAGCTTGAATGTGTAAATGTATGCTTATTTATGTGAATCTGGGCTGGGTAGCTAGTATTTCTTCTCTTCTTCTCTGAATGTTTTCTTTAGGGTTGATTTTCGGGCTGTTTCGGGGTTAGAACCATGCTACCGAAAGGGTTTTTTATCTGTTGATATTTGTGAATTATCTGTTGGGCTATTTATGGTTGTTGCATGCATAGTGTTTGGTTGGCTATTTATTTATGTTGAGTTATATCTTTGGTCTTAGTTTAGGTTAGGTTAGAGTAGACTTAGACCCATGTACCTGTTGACTTTGGTATGTATCCGACGTCGATTCGGATGGACTAGGTCCTTGTATATTGGAATAGCAAACTTGGGTCTGATAGCTGAGCCTGGTTGTAGATTCGTATTGTTTGTGATCCTTCCATCTTCTCTCCCCTTTATGTGGTGCCGTTGGGTCATCGGAGGTGTGTTGTTTCTTCTTGGCTTTCGGATGTTTCGAGATCAGCTCGGCGGTATTATGGTTGGTAGTGGACAGCGATGCACCTTGGCTTGATATTTGAAGTTCTTTGGATGGCCCCCCGTACTCTATTGGCTTGCGTAGTGGCCCCAGGAGTATTAGCAAAATAAGCGATTGGATATGAGATACTTGGGTTGTTCAACGTACTCTACTGGATTGGGTAGGGCCCCCAGGAGTACCGGCACACTTTACTGGCTTGGGTAGGGCCCCTGGGAGTGTTGGCTGATTGGGCAGCTGAGTATTTAGGCTTGGGATTGGCTTGTTGTTCCGTTTCAGGGTTGAGGTTGCCAGATTCGTTGTGCCATGGTGCTCTATTGGCTGGGTAGGGCCCCAAGAGTTGCTGTTCGGCCAGCGGTCTAATTTTAAAATCAGACTTGTGACCGAGTCGGAGTTTGCTGGTTGGTTCGGTTGAGTTGGTTGGTTGATTCGATTCGTGGCTTGCGTCTTCATTCATTTTCATAGAATAACTCTTCTGTGTACTTGTCAGGCTTATGGGGGTCCAGTTATGTTTAGATTAGTTGTACTTAGTTTTACTTCCGGTGCACTCGTGTGCTTTGTTTTATTTCCGCTTGACCTCTGTCATTGACCTCTGTGTACATTTCTTGCTCTGTCAGCCTATAATTCATACTGGGTACCAGTTGTATTGGTACTCTGCATCTATTTTCGTGATGCAGGTCCGAGCACCAGTGATCAGCGTTGAGTTCGAGCCTGCAGCGGTCTGTTCCAGAGACGAGGGTGAGCACTTGGCCTTCTGGATTACCTGTCTCCTTCTGTTATATATTTTGTCTTGTCTTTTGCTTTTGAGACAACGTGTTTCTGTGGTCCACTTTTTGGACTTGTACTCGTTTAGTAGTTCTGCACATGTGACTTCCAGGTTCTGGGAGGTGTTGTTATTGTATATAGATGTTTCGCTTCCGCCTTTCCTTTATATATTCCCTTATTTATTCTTCCGCGTAGTTGAAGTTAGATCCCATCCTCAATCCCATTAATGCTATGTTTCGGGATAGGGTCTTGGCTTTCCTACTAGTGGGTTGGTAGGCGCCATCATGACTCGAGGAATCAGGTTGTGAAAGTGAATCATTCAAATTAAGAACAAAAGCTCAATGCTTTTTCTTTCCCTATAATTTAATTGAACCCGCAGCCCTATCCATTTATTCATTAGACCCAACTTTATTTTGTTCCGTTCCAAAAATTCTAACACAGTTTTATGACCCATTTAGGAACAATGAAATATTTTCAGAACTTTCTGTTGATATGACATACTCTTTTTACCATGCATTCCCTTTCAAGATTAGTCACGGTCTTCCAAACTTTACCGAGAGTATGGACGAATCCCTCACTTCATCCATATGTGTAAAAGACACTAGCCGCAATTAAAAGCTGAGTACTCTTCCGTTGAGTTAGCAACCCGAAGAAAATATCGAAAAAATTATGTAGATCCAATCCGAAGTAAATGAAATAACTAGATTAGACAAGACAACCAAAAACCATTGAAAGAAAAAATCGAACAAAATACATTCACACTTTCTAATTTATTGAAATTCATTTAAAACATAAAATAAAACTAAATAGATCCACTTCATTTATCACAATGAATTAGATTTGTTCGATACACTATTGTCAATATAAATATAGAATATTGAAAAAAAACAAAAGAAATTTCAATTGAAAACAATAAAAAATAGTAAAAAAAGGGCTTGTTTTGGATTGGAACTACAAATCTAATCCAAATAAAATAGATACAAAAAAGTAGAGATGGGAGAATAAATAAAAAGTAAGTGGAAAACAAAACTACAATTTACTTTAACTTACTTAGATTTATTTAATCCATAATGGATTCAATCAAGTTAAGTGAGATAAGCAAACTTGATTTCGTTCCGAAATGCCCGAATTTTCTATTTCGAAGATCAATAAAATAAGAGACTTTGTCGTTATAGAACACATAATTCACTGGAAAGAATGATAAATAAATACAAATAGAAAAGGAAAGGGAGGAATTAAAAAAAATAGAAGACAAAAGTCATACAAAGTTATATACAAATCACTATCCCCTTTTTTTTATTTCCTTAATTGAATTTCGGTTGATTAAGACGAAGTTCCTTAAAAACCTCTGCCTTCTTTAAAATATCCTGAACAGTTTCTATAGGTTGAGCCCCTTTTTCAAGGAAATATAAAATAGTAGGAACATTTAAATAAGTTTGATTCTTTATCGGATCATAAAAATCCACTTTCTGAAGAGCTTTTCCTTCTTTTCGGGATCGAACATCAATTGCAACGTTTCGATAGACGGCTCATTGGGATATATTTAGATGAAAAACACCCCCTAGAAACGTATAGGAAGCTTTCTCCTCATACGACTCGAGAAAAATGATTGATTCAAAGTTTTGTCTCTATATGGAATTCTATCTAAGAAATAGCAACTGGATCCATAAAATGTTTAAAGCAGTTAAAGATGTAAGTCTTTTTTTCTTCGTTCTTCCTTAAAATGAAAAAGAAACCATGCGTACTTTCATAACTCAAGTTGGATAACTTTCAAACAGTTCAAAGGAAAATCTATCAGCAATTTCATTTATCGAGCGGTCTTTCCTCGTTTTTTGTTTGTCTCGTTTAAAATTGGATTCTTCAGTCTGATCCAGTTATTAAGACAATTGAAAAGCTATTTCCTTGTTCTGAGAACCTTTATCTTTGTTTTATTTTAAATCATTGGGTTTAGACATTACTTCGGTGCGTTTTAATCCTTTTAAAATGGCAGCAACATACCCTTTTTGTGATTTCTATGAAAGAATCCTACAAGATGATGGATTCCCTCGTGAAACACTTTGGATTGAAAAATTTTGATCAATTCCAATAAAAATTTAATTTCAAACTTGCTCGAATTGGAATTTTTTCATTTCCATACCTAAGATATATTTACGAAGTTGTTTCAATTTTTTTATTGATTGGCATTAACCCTAGACCCTGGCCCCGAGAAATAAATTTATACTTTCTACTCGAGCTCCATCATGGACTATTTACATTCCAAGGGCTCTAGTGAAACAGAACCAATGATGTCAAGCTAAGAGCACCTTCATTCCTACAAAAAATGGTGGATGTACAAATCCACAACGGATCGTGTCCTTCAAGTCGCACGTTGCTTTCTACCACATCGCTTCAAACAATGTTTTGCCATAACAGTCCTCTAAGAATCGGTATGTAATTGATTCAATTATGGAATCATGAATAGTCATTGGTTGGGCTGATCTATAAACACCATAATCTAAAGTATTTTCTATATCTTCTATATCTATAGTATATAGATATAGATGTAGGTGGATAAATATTTTTCTGAAGAAGTCTTAGTAAGACCCCATCACTAATATTAATTTGTCTAGCATTATAATATTAATTAATAAATATATATAATAAATATAAATAATTTTTTATATAAATAATAATAAATAAGCCGAATAAACAAATTCTTTTTGATTCTGCATCTTCACGTGACTTAATAGGTTGCTGCCACGCCCCATTTAGATTTCTATGCGATACTAATAAACTATGTTGCTGGTTTGGTTTGTTTGTCAACCCTAGCCCAAATATCTATAGAATTGATTAGATTGTTATTCGGATTTTTCTATGTTTTTGGTATGAATAGATATAGAATTAAACATAATTTATAATTAAATTAAGATATTGTATGAACGAATGGATCGGATCGACTTGGAAAATGGAAAGATTTGTACAAGTTATACATTTCGTCACCACTTTGTGGAAAATCGTTAGGTCTGAATATGTAAGATACCTGTGACTCGATTGGTGAGTACGCCTTATATATCGCTTTTGGGAAACCTTCTCAACAACTAAGAGATCCATTCGAGGAGCATGGAGACTAGTTGAAGTACTGAACCTCTCGATATCGGGAGGCTCAGTACTTCAACTGAGATGATGAAAAATTATTTCACCCCTTTAGTTCTTATTAGTTTGAACTTTAGGTGGTTCTTGAAAAAACATAGTGAAAAAATTTATCCCTAGAGTCGAGGAAAGAAACCTAAAAAAATGCTAAGTCGAAAACCCCTAAAAACATAAGCCCTAAACCTAAAAACCCTAAACCTAAAACCTTAAACCCTAAGAAATCTTAAACTCTAAATCCTGAACTCTAGGCCCTAAGAAAACTTAAAAAACCCTAAGAAACCCCAAGAAACCCTAAACCCTAAGAAACTCTTTTACCCTAAAAAACCCTTAAAAACCCTAAACCTAAAAAACCCTATAAATTATTTTAAAACCCTAAACCTAAAAACCCTTAAAAACCCTAAGACCTAAACCCTAAAAAAACCTAAACATAAAACCCTAAACCCTAAACCCTAAACCCAAAACCTAAGAAACCCTAAAACCTAAATCCTAAGAAACCCTAAACTCTAAGAAACCTTAAACACTAAGAAACGCTAAACCCTACAAACCCCAACAACCCTATACCTTAAAACCCCTAAAAAATCACTAAATTTTTTTTAAAAAACCCTAAACCTAAGAAACCCTAAAAATTCTATGCCCTAAACTCTAACCCTAAAAAAACCTAAAGCAAAATCCCTAAGGAATGCTAAACCCTAAAACCTAAGCCCTAATAAACCCAAAATCCTATACCCTAAGAAATCCTAAACCCTAGACCCTAAGAAACTCTAAACCCTAAAAACCCTAAAAACATTTTTAAAAACCCTAAGCACCTAAACCCAAAACCCTAAAAAATTGTAAACCCTCAATCCTAAGCCCTAAGAAACCCTAACCCCTGAGAAAACCTAAACCCTAAAAACACTAAAAATACTAAACCTGAAAAACCCTAAAAACCTTAAAAACCCTAAAAACCTTAAAAACCCTAAAACCAAACACCCCAAAAAACCCCTTAACCGAAAAGCCTAAACCTAAGAAATCTTAAACCCTAAACCCTAAAACATAAATTCTAAGCCTTAAGAAAACCTAAATTCTAAACCCTAAGAAATTCTAAGAACCTTAAACCCTAAGAAACCCTAAATCCTAAAAACCTTTTAAAACCCTAAAACTAAAACACCTAAAAAATCCTTTTAAAACCCTAAAAAAAACCTTTAAAACCCCTAAACCTAAAACCCTAAACCATGAGCGCTAAGAAACCATAAGAATTCCTAAACACTAAAGCTTATTCCCTAAGAAACCCTAAATCCTAAATCCTAAGAGACCCTAAGAAACCCTAAACCCTAAAACTTATCCTTAAGAAACTCCTTAGAAACCCTAAGAGACCCTAAACCTTAAGAAACTCTAAACTTTAAAAAACCCTTAAAAAACTTCTATAAATCCTTAAAAATCCTAAACCTAGTAAACCCTAAAAGAAAATTTTAAAACCCTAAAAAAGCCTAAGCCCTAAACCATAAACCCAAAAACCCTAGAAAAATCCTAAACCTAAAACCATAAACCCTAAGAAACCCAAAACCCTAAACCCTAAAACATAATCCCTGAGAAATCCTAAATTCCAAGAAACCCTAAACCCTAAGAAACCCTTAACCCGAGGGAAACCTAAACCCTAAAAGCCTTAAAAACCCTAAAACCTAAAAAACCCTAAAAGAATACTAAGCCCTAAACCATAAACTCTAAAATATCATTAAAAAAACCCTAAACCTAAAACCCTTAACACTAAGAAGCCCTAATCCCTACACCCTAAATCTTAAACCCTAAAAACCCTTTAAAACTCTAAACCTAAAAAATCCTAAAAAAAACCTTAAAAACCCTAAACCTAAAAAACTCCAAACCCTAAAAAAATCTAAACCTAAAATTTTACACCCTAAACCCTAAAAAATCTTTAAAAACCCTAAACTCTAACCCTATGAAACCCAAAAAAAACCCTAAGAAATCCTAAACCCTAAATTCGAAAAAACCCCGAAAACCCTTAAAAAGCTTATAAACCCCAAACCTAAAAAACCTTTAAAAAACCTAAACCTAAAAACCCTAAAAACTATAAGCCCTAAACCCTAAACCCTAAAAAACCCCTCAACCTAAAACCTTAAACCCTTAGAAAGTCTAATCCCTAAATCCTAAACCATAAGCCCTAAGAAACCCTAAACCCTAAGAAACCTTATGATATCCAAAACATTATGAAACCCTAAACCGTAAACCCTAGGAAACCCAAAAAAAACTTTTAAAACCCTAAACCTAAAAAAACCTAAAAACCTTTAAAAAGACAGAGCCTAAAACCCTAAACCCTAAAAAAACCAAAACCCTAAGAAACACTAAACCCTAAATCTTAAACCCTAAACCCTAAGCCCTAAGCCCTAAGAAATACTAAATCCTAAGAAACCCTAAACCTTATGAAAGCCTAAACTCTAAACCCTAAACCCTAAATCCTATAAAATGTTAAACTCTAAACCCTAAACTCTAAGCTTTAAGAAACCCTAAACGATAAGAAATCCTAAGCACTAAAAACTTTTAAAACACTAAAAATCCCCTAAAAACCCTAAATAACATCAAAACCCGTAAATCTAAAAAACCCTAAAAAACCCTAACTCCTAAACCCTAAAATAAAACCTTAAAACTAAAACTCTAAACCCTAAGCCCTAAACTCAAAGAAACCCTAAGACACCCTAAATCGTAAACCCTAAGAAATCCTAATCCCTAAGTAATTATAAGCTCTATGAAACCCTAAACCCTAAAAAACCCTAAGCCCTAAGAAACTGTAAGCCCTAAAAAACCTTTAAAACCCCTAACCCTAAATAAATCTAAACCCTAAATCTTAAAAACCTAAACCTAAACCTAAAACCTTAAATCCTAAGAAATCCCAAATACTAAACCCTAAGCCCTAAGAAACTCTAAACCTTAAACCCTGAATCCTAAGAAACCCTAAACCCAAAAAAACCCTAAAAAGCCTTTAAAACCCTAAACATAAAAAACCCTAAACCTATAATCCTAAACCATAAAAATCCTAAACCCTAAGTCCTAAGCTCTAAGAAACCCTAAAACCAATGCTGGTAGAATTGGTGCAGGAGGTATACTTGGGGATTGCTGTGGAGACCTCATACATGATTTTGCTACCCCTCTTAGAGTCGGGACTAATAATCAGGCTAAGCTTGAAGCAGCTTGTATTAGACTAGACTGGCGTCTGGATAATGGTTATTCAGGGGTCATTCTTGAGGTAGATTTGGAGCTTCTAGTCATCTTGATAAGAGGCAGGATAGCGCCCCCTTGGCATCTCCATCATGCTTTTATCAGACTTCAGGACACCATTCGCCGGCTTCACACCTTTTCTTGTCGCCACATTTACAGAGAGGGCAATGCGATTGCTGATGCATTATTCAAATATAGCCACACCACACTTGTTGCTGTTCACTTTACTTGGATTCATCACTTGCCTATTCATATTAGGGGGCTTCTCAGGACAGACAAAGTTGGTTTGGCTAACCTCAGAAGAAGCAAGACTAAGAGAATTAATGAATAGCCTTGATCTCTTCTACGATCTATTTTGACTATAGTGTGGGGGCCACACCACACTAGCATGGAGCTTTCATCCCCCCTCTTTTGATGTTACTGAGCCTTTCTTCATCATGTCTCTATCTTGTTATGCAAGTTATAGCTGTAGTGAAGAAAGATCTTTTAGGGCATAGGTTTTCTCTTTTCTTGCTTTCACTTGTAAAGGGAGACTCTCCCTTATTTATGCTTTCCTAGTCTCTTCGTATCGAGAGGAGTCCTGTCTTCTAAGGGCATAGCTATTAGGTTTCCTTTTCTAGTATCGGGGATGAGTTAGCTAGCCTTAGTAGGTTGGCTAATTTATGAACCACCATAGTTTAGAGGTATGGTTTATGCCCTCCTCCTTGTATTTATTTTTGCTTTTATTTATGTCAAGACTTAGAAGTGTGTGGCTCAACCCCTGACCGCCACGAGGGGTGAGATCCCTGGGTAAGGTCGGTTAAAGAAAAAACATAAAACCGTACACAATAAACCCTAAAAAACCCTTAACCTATGAAATCATAAAAAACCCTAAACTTTAAAAAACCCTAAAAAAACCCTAAACCCTAAATCCTAAAAAACTATCCTAAACCCTAAAAACCCTCAAAATCTTTAAAAAATCTAAACCTAAAAAACTTTATAAAAACCCCTAAAAACCTTTAAAAACCCTAAACCAAAAAACCCCCCAAAAATAGTAAACATTAAACCCTAAACCCTAAATCCTAGACCTTAAACTCTAAGCCTTAATAAACCTTAAGAAACCCTAAATCCTAAGAAATCCTAAGACCTAAACCCTAAAAAATCTTTAAAAACACTAAACCTAAAAAACTACTAAAAAAACCCAAAAAACCTTTAAAACCCCTAGAAAAACCCTAAGCCCTAAACCCTAAAAAAACCTTTAACCTAAAACCCTAAACCCTAAGAAATCCTAAACCCTAAAAAATCTTTAAAAACTCTAATCCTAAAAAACCCTAAACCTAAAGCCCTTAACCCTAATAAACCCTAAGCCCTAAAAACCATAAACCATAAACCCTAAACACCAAAACCTAAGAAACTCTAAGAAACCCTAAACCCTAAGAAATCTTATAAAAAAATAAATCCTAAGAAACCCTAAAGCCTAAAAAACCCTTAAAACGCTTAAAAACCCTAAACCTAAAACTCATACAAATCTTAAGCCCTAAACTTAAACCCTAAAAAACTCAAAGAAACCATACACCCTAAACCATAAACCCTTAACCCTAACCCTAACCCTAACCCTAAGAAACCCAAAAATATCCAAAACCTAAACACTAAGAAACCCTAACCCTAAACCCTAAGAAACCCTAAACAATAAAAACCCTAAACAATAAAAACCCTAAAAACCCTAAACCTAAAAATCCCTAAAAACCCTAAACATAAAAAACCCTAAGCCCTAAATCCTAAAAACCCTAAAAAACCTAAACCTAAAACCATAAGCCCTAAAATCTAAGAAACCCTAAACCCCAAAACCTAAGACCAAAGAAACCTTTAGATACCCTAAACCCCAAACCCTAAAACCTTAGAAACCCTAAACTCGAAGAAACCCTAAACCCTAAGACCTACGAATCTCTAAAAAACCCTAAACCTTAAGAAATCCTAGACCCTAAGAATCCCCAAACCCTAAAAACCTTTAAAACCCTAAACCTATAACACCCTAGAAAACAACCTTAAAAAACCCTAAACCTAAAAAACCCTAAGCCCTAAACCCCAAAAAACCCTAAACCTAAAACCCTATATGCTAAGAAATCCTAAATCCTAAATGTTAAACCCTAAGAAACCTTAAGAAACCCTAAGGGCACATAGGCATAGGACATATGGGGACTTGTCACCCGTCCACTAGGTTCTATCCATAATTCCCAGTATACAATCATAAATATTGATACCCATGGAAAGGCACAACTGGGGTTGCCAATCCAAGCTAAACATGACTTCACCTACCATGGACTAGTCCAAGCTTACTTCATTGAGTGTTTCTTCTTTCATGGACTTGTCCAAGCTTACACACCTAGAATAGCTTCTTAAGCTCTTGATTCAAAGTCTAGTTACGCAAACCTTTTAACAAGTTATGAATTCTTTTACATGTGAGAAAACCTTTCACAAGCTTAGGTTGATCATTATATGAGAAAACCCTTTCAAAACTCAACATCACATATCATAGATTTCATATAAAACATGCTTGATTCTATAAGCCTCTTTCTTCATGATTCTATCATGCTCTTTCTTCATAGCTAATGGGTTCATGTTGCCTTTATTTTAAACCATGCAATTCAATGCAAGCTAGCCCTTAAAAGTCTTAATCAAGGCAATTTAGTCATACTTGAAGTAACCCACATAAAAAAGGAAAATCATGCTTTTTACTTGAACATGCTAAATTCATGCACTTAACCTCAATTCATGCTCAATTTCATAGATGAACCATCAATTCATATCTCAACCCAACAATCAAGGCATAGATTGTCAAATTGGGGAGAATTTACTTGGGATCATGGGGGTTCATGCAATAATTATAATTAGACATATAATTCACGCTAGATCGTGCAATAAATTACTTTACCCACGCTAGATCGTGCACTACAAAGCATAAAATCAGTAATTGAACTCATACTTGAAGAACCCATAAAAAATGATCAAAGCCTAGCTTACTTGAAGGGAATTGAACCTTGAAATTCATGAAGAAAAGGGAGGGCCCGATGGAGGAAGCAACTCCATTGGTCAATACCATCATACCTTAGCAAAGCCCACTAGAAATTGGAAGAATTTGGGTGATCTTCAATGGAGGACTTAGCTTCTTCTTCTTCCTTGAGATAGAGAGGATTTCTTTTAGAGAGAGAAATATTTTAGATCAAGATTTAGGGAATGAGTTAGAATGAAGTGATTTAGGTATAGAAAACAATATATAGGACCTTCATTGAGGGTAAAACCAACTTAATTAATTAGGGAATTAACCAGGGAAAAGACCAAAAAGCCCTTAATTAAAAATTGCTGAAGCCCATCTACGGTCAGGACCTACGGTCCGTACATCCATTGACGGACCGTCATGTTGAACCTTAAAAGTTTCAGAGAGTTGGTATCTGGGGACCCTGCAACGACGGTTTCAATCTGCGGTTGGTAGGTCCATCTACGATTCGTACACCTCAACCGTAGATCATAGCCTGAGGTTCAAGAATTTAACCAGGTCAGGGGGACATCTACGGTTACTTTCTACGGACCGTCAACCTGACTACGGCCCGTAAGTGGCCTCCGTAGGTCACTGCCTACAGGTAAACTCTGCATCTTCATTCCTTGGAAAGCTGGGGTATTACAATATCTCCCCCTTGGGGACATTCGTCCTCGAATGAGAACCTGGACATCAGGAGAAGGGTGATAGACTCGGACTAACAACCCAACCTAACATGCAAGCATATAATGCACATATCTGTGGAGGAAACATCAACTCGAAGCTAAAGCATGCTCAACACTAAATTAATGAAGATTTATGCAACTCATACTCAATGCACATATATCATAGTGGACTCTTCATTTACATGCATAAAAATTAAGGAATCATGGAAATCAACTATGATACATGAGACCAAAAGAATGAACCATGAGGAACTAGGTACCTCAAGCTAGAAGAGGATCGAAAGGAAAGAGATGAGGATAGCGGGACATCATATCGGCCTCGGCCTCCCAAGTTGCACCCTCAACTAATTGATTCCTCCATAGTACTTTCACAGAAGCAACTTCTTTATTTCTCAACTTCCGGATTTGTCGGTCTAAAATCTCAATCGGAACCTCTTGATAGGAAAGACTGTCCTTTATGCCAAGAGTCTCTATTGGCACTATAAGGGTCAGATCACCAGCACACTTTTTCAGCAATGAGACATGGAAAACCAGATGTGCCGATGCAATCTCATTAGGCAATTCAAGCTCATAAGCAACCTTACCAACACATCTCAAAATCTGATAGGG
Source organism: Solanum appendiculatum (assembly GCA_018342035.1). Taxonomy (NCBI): domain Eukaryota; kingdom Viridiplantae; phylum Streptophyta; class Magnoliopsida; order Solanales; family Solanaceae; genus Solanum; species Solanum appendiculatum. The sequence continues at coordinate 514,474 of JAGDQO010000727.1, forward strand.
GCCTACAAAGCGGGGACTAAGCTTCCCTTTCTTCTCAAATCTCATTACACCCTTCATAGGTGAAATTTTCAAGTAAACCCAATCATCAACATCAAATTCTAATTCTCTTCTTCTAACATCGGCAAAAGACTTTTGTCGACTTTGGGCTGTTCTCAGCCTTTCTCTAATAAGCCAAACTTTCTCCATAGCCTCATGCACTAACTCGGGGCCTATCAAATCAACTTCCCCAATTTCAAACCAACCTATGGGCGATCTACACCTCCTACCATAAAAAGCCTCAAATGGAGCCATACCAATACTAGAATGGTAACTATTATTATAAGCAAACTCGATCAAAGGAAAATGGTCATCCCAAGTACCCTTGAATTCAATAACACAAGCTCTCAACATATCTTCTAAAGTCTGAATAGTACACTTCGCTTGCCCATCGGGTTGGGGATGAAAGGTCGTGCTAAGCTTGACACGAGTACCAAGACCTTTTTGGAATTACTTCCAAAATTGAGAAGTAAACTGGGCACCTCGATCGGAGATAATGGATAAAGGCACTCTATGTAGCCTAACCATCTCCCTCATGTATAGCTTAGCATAATCCTTCGCCGAATAAGAAGTCTTGACAGGAATGAAATGGGCTGACTTGGTCATTCTATCAACCACAACCCAAATCGAATCATAGTGTCGCCTTGTGCGAGGCAAACCTACTACGAAATCCATATTCACATCTTCCCACTTCCAAGTAGGAATCTCTATATCTTGGGTCAAATCTCCCGGTCTCTGATGCTCAACCTTCACTTGTTGGCAATTAGGACACTTAGCCACAAATTCCACAATGTCTTTCTTCATGCCATTCCACCAATAGATTTCCCGCAAATCACGGTACATCTTTGTAGCTCCCGGGTGGATAGAATATCTAGAACTATGAGCTTCCGACAAAATTTGCCCTCTCAAATCATCAACGGTGGGAACACATAAGCGACCTTGGTAACGAAGTACACCATCTCCCCCTTGGGAGAAAACCTCTATGGACTTCTTGAGAACTGCTTCTTTCAATTCCACCAAATCAGGATCAAGGTCTTGCTTAGCTTTTACATCATGCACAAAAGAGGATTCGGAACCATTGTGAATGGTAACTCCACCCTTAGCGGAATCAATTAACCAAACACCCAATCGGGCTAAACTATGAACATCACGAGCCAACTCTTTCTTGCCATCCTCAATATGCGCAACACTACCCATACACAATCTACTAAGAGCATCCGCCACCACATTAGCCTTGCCGGGGTTATAGAGAACACTCATATCATAATCTTTTAGTAATTCAAGACATCTTCTTTGGCGGAGATTCAAATATTTCTGCATAAACCACATACTGGAGACTCTTATGATCGGTAAAGACATCTACATGTACTCCATAAAAGTAATGTCACCATATTTTCAAAGCAAACACCACCGCTGCCAACTCTACGTCGTGAGTGGGATAGTTCTTCTCATGCACCTTTAGTTGCCTCGAAGCATAGGCAATCACCTTTCCATTTTGCATAAGAACACACCCTAGCCCAATCCTTGGGGCATCACAATACACTACAAAACCATCGGTTCCTTCCGGTAGAGTTAATATCGAGGCCGAAGTAAGTCTGTCTTTCAGTTCTTGAAAACTCTTTTCACAAGCCTCAGACCATATAAACTTAGCTTTCTTTTGTGTCAAAATCATCAACGGAGAAGCAATTGAAGAAAACCCCTCAACAAACCTCCTATAATAACCGGCTAAACCCAAGAAACTACGAATGTCCGAAGGTGATAAAGGTCTAGGCCAATTCTTGACCGCTTCGGTCTTCTTAGGATCTACCTCAATACCCTCACCAGAAACAATGTGACCAAGAAAAGCCACTGATCTCAACCAAAATTCGCACTTGCTAAACTTTGCAAAGAGTTGTTGATCCTTGAGGACTTACAACACAACCCTCAAATGACTAGCATGCTCATCCTCATTCCTTAAGTAGATCAAGATATCATCAATAAACACAATCACAAACATGTCAAGGTATTGCTTAAACACCCTATTCATCAAGTCCATGAATGCGGCCGGAGCATTTGCCAACCCAAACGACATAACCAAGAACTCATAGTGACAAAACCTTGTTCGGAAAGCCATTTTCGGAATATCATCTTCCTTCACCCTCAATTGGTGATAACCCGAACGAAGGTCGATCTTAGAGAAATAACTAGCCCCTTGAAGTTGGTCAAACAAATAATCTATCCTTGATTGTAACCCTATTCAATTGACGATAGTCGATGCACATATGGAGTGAACTATCTTTCTTTCTCACGAACAATACCGGAGCACCCCATGGGAAACACTTGGTCGGATGAAACCCTTATCCAACAAATCTCTTAGTTGCTCTTTCAACTCTTTAAGTTCCGCCAGAGCCATTTTATAAGGAGGAATAGAGATAGGTTACGTATCTGGGAGAAGGTCAATACCAAAGTCTATTTCCCTTTCGGGAGGAATACCGGGCAAGTCATCGGGAAACACTTTCAGAAACTCACTAGTAATTGGGACCGACTCAAGAGTAGGGGTTTTGGAATCTACATCCCTTACCCTAACTAGATGATAAATGCAAACCTTAGAGATCATCTTTCTAGCCTTTAGATACGAAACGAATTGACCTCGAAACATAGAATTTCCCCCCTTCCACTCTAGGATAGGCTCATTAGGGAACTGAAACTTGACCACTCTGGTCCTACAATCAATAGAGGCATAACAAGCATGCAACCAATCCATCCCGAGAATGACATCGAAATCTAGCATATCTAGCTCTACGAGATCGACAAGAGTAACTTTATGGGTTAAGGAAATCGAGCAACCTCTATAAACCCTCTTAGCTAAAATAAACTCTCCTATCGGAGTAGAAAAAGGATAGGATCTAACAACATATTCGGTAAAATATCAAACCACATGGCCACATAGGGCGTCACAAAGGACAATGTAGCACCGGGATCTAAAAAGGCATAGACATCAAAATGGAAAACTTTCAACGTACCGGTGACCACATTGGGTGAGCTCTCTTGCTCATGATGAGCCTGAAGTGCATAAAATCTATTTTGCTTAGGAGCAGCTGAACCTTAACTACTTGGGGCAGCTTGCTTACCCTCTCTTCCTTTAGCCAAGAGAGATGGGCAAGCTCTTATCTTGTGACCAGCCTTACCACAAGTATAACAACCATCCGAACACGCTTCGCATTTGCCTTCATGCCTCCTCCCACATCTAGTACAACTAGGCAAAGAAGATCCATCACCGTTCCCTCCTTGAGGCTTAGGGTTTGGCAGCCTATCATTGTTGGATCTCAGAGGAGCCTTGGAAGAACCTTCATTAGAGAACCATTGGCGAAATCTTGAATGACCACGTCCATCGGATTTTGCACGAGAAAAGTTGCCATCCCTGGTTCTAGCCCACTTAGTCTCTCTAGATCTTCCATTAAGCTTTTATTCTTCAATTTGTTCGGCATTAACCATGAGGTGAGAAATATCCATGTCATGCACAAGCATGGCGGTGGGGCACTCTTTCACCAACATATCGAACACTCCCGACACAAATTTGCTCATTCTTGCCCTTGGATCGGCAGCTATGGATAGAGCATATTTAGCCAATTGTGTGAACTTCAATGCATATTCTTTCACACTCATACTCCCTTGACGAAGATTAATAAACTCAAGCACCTTGGCCTCTCTCTTCTCAAGAGGGAAGAATCGATTAAGGAAAGCACTCTTAAACCTCTCCCATCCTATGGGACCTTCATCAATAGCCCTTTCACTCTTCCATTGATTGTACCAAGTTTGGGCAACACATTTGAGTTGATAAGTGACCAACTCTGCCTTCTCTTCCGGTGTCACGCCCATTATCATAAACACTTTATAAACTTCATCAATAAACTCTTGAGGATCCTCTTCTACCTTAGAGCCATGAAATTCTGGAGGATTCATCCTTGTAAAGTCTCTCACCCTTGACACTGCCATACCCACATTTGGGTTCACAGGAATCACCACTTCTCTATTGGCTTGGGCCGTCACGGCTTGAGCCAATGCTTGGAAAGCAGCCCTAAGTTCTGCAGGGGTCACTTGCTCAGCCAAAGGGTCGTCCGGAGCTTGTGGAGCTTGAGGAGGAGCTCCTTGCCCTTCATTCTCTCTTGCATTCCAAGTAGCTTAGGCCCTTTGAGATGCCATATCCTGAAACGCGTAGGATAGGTAATTAGGAGAGATATATAGAGTTAAACTCTATGGCACGACTCAAGAGTAACAAAAGAAGTGAAGTTTCCTAAACATCTTGTAGCTTCTCATTCATAAGTGTGGCGCGCTTCACACTAAAGAAGAAAACTCTACTCGATGCGGCTTATGAGACATCCTAGGATCTTTCTAAAACCTTGCGCTCTGAACACCAAGTTTGTCACGACCTAGGGTAGCCCCTAGATGTAACACGGTGTACAAGACCCCGAGAGGCCTCATACAAGCCCTTGGCATATATAACATACAAGGTAATAGAGAAATAAGATTTCAAAAGAGCATTTTTATATCAAAGCTTTACTCAAAACAGCGGAAGTCTACAACTCATGTCTCAAAGCCTTCTAACATCATAGAATACGAATAAAAGTGATAGGGATGCAGCCCAATACAATATCAAACATAAGGAAAGACATCAAAGTAAAATCCAACAAGGCTATCTCCTCGGATGGATGAGGACTCACCAAGTCTTCTTCTCAACTCTAAGTCAATGCTCTAGCCACGAGTTGGAGAACTTCCACGTCCTACACCAAAGAAGTTGATGTAGGCAAAGGTATGCGTTAGCACAATAAAGTACTAAGTATGATAGCAATGCATATAAACTCATGAAACATGCTAGAACCTGAGAGATAAACATGACATGCAATTGGCCAAGCTAAACATGATAAGGCATATAAGCAAATAGCATAAAGCAAAAACCATGGCCAAAGCAAGCTAAACTATCTTTCCCTTACTCTTCTTATCTTTACTTTACTTCTAGTAACCCATGCACCATTGTGCAAACTGAAGTGTGATAAAAGCCTTAAACCGATCTGTAGACCATGGAATAACTCAACATGGAATCTGGTGTCTGCCCTACACCGAAAGAGGGCCATTCTACTTGCCAAGGTAGAATCCTGAACCATAGCCTACGTGGATCCACTAGCTAAGCTGATATAATATGGGCCTGTTAAAGACCACCTATGAGGGCACATATGCATAGGAATATGGGGACTTACCACCCGTCCACTCGGTTCTATGCATAATTCCCACTATACAATCATAAATATTGATACCCATGGAAAGGCACAACTGGGGTTGCCAATCCAAGCTAAACATGACTTCACATACCATGGACTAGTCAAAGCTTACTTCATTGAGTTTCTTCTTTCATGGACTTGTCCAAGCTTACACCCCTAGAATAGCTTCTTAAGCTCTTGATTCGAAGTCTAGTTACGCAAACCTTTTAACAAGTTGTGAATCCTTTTACATGTGAGAAAACCTTTCACAAGCTTAGGTTGAGCATTATATGAGAAAACCCTTTCAAGACTCAACATCACATATCATAGATTTCATATAAAACATGCTTGATTCTATAAGCCTCTTTCTTCATGATTCTATCATTCTCTTTCTTCATAGCTAATGGGTTCATGTTGCCTTTATTTTAAACCATGCAATTCAACGCAAGCTAGCTCTTAAAAGTCATAATCAAGGCAATTTAGTCATACTTGAAGTAACCCACATAAAAGAGGAAAATCATGCTCTTTACTTGAACATGCTAAATTCATGCACTTAACCCCAATTCATGCTCAATTTCATAGATGAACCATCAATTTCATCAATTCATGTCTCAACCCAACAATCAAGGCATATATTGTCAAATTGGGGAGAGTTTACTTGGGATCATGGGGGTTCATGCAATAGTTACAATCAGACATTTAATTCACGCTAGATCGTGCAATAAATTACCTTACCCGCACTAGATCGTGCACTACAAAGCATAAAATCAGTAATTGAACTCATACTTGAAGAACCCATAACAATTGATCAAACCCTAGCTTACTTGTAGGGAATTGAACCTTGAAATTCATGAAGAAAAGGGAGGGCCCGATGGAGGAAGCAACTCCATTGGTCAATACCATCATACCTTAGCAAAGCCCACTAGAAATTGGAAGAATTTGGGTGATCTTCAATGGAAGACTTAGCTTCTTCTTCTTCCTTGAGCTAGAGAGGATTTCTTTTAGAAAGAGAAATATTTTAGATCAAAATTTAGGGAATGAGTTAGAATAACGTGATTTAGGTATAGAAAACTATATATAGGACCTTCATTCAGGGTAAAACCAACTTAGTTATTAGGGAATTAACCAGGGAAAAGACAAAAAAGCCCTTAATTAAAAACTGTCGGGGCCCATCTACGGTCAGGACCTACGGTCCGTACATCCATTGACGGACCGTCCTGTTGAATCGTCAAAAGATTCAGGGAGTTGGTATCTGGGGACCCTTCAACGACGTTTTCAATCTATGGTTGGTAGGTCCATCTAAGGACCGTACACCTCAACCGTAGATCACAGCCTGAGGTTCAAGAATTTAACCAAGTCTGGGGGACATCTACGGTTACTTTCTATGGACCGTCAACCTAACTACGGCTCGTAAGTGGCCTCCGTAGGTCACTGCCTACAGGTAAATTATGCATCTTCATTCCTTGGAAAGCTTGGGTATTACACTAACAGTAACAAGAGCTATTGAGGACACAGTCTGCCGGGATGGCTAGTACGCCGCCGGTATAGCTAGTCCGGCCACCAGACAAAACCCAATCAATGCAGGATTGCAAGACGAACAAAGCCCCTATGGATTCATCTTCTAATTCATCTCAAAGTTTCTCGAATTTGTGAAGAGAAGAGGCGCTCGAAATCTTGACTTTGGAGAAGGAACTAGATGAGATGCATGAAAATATGTTCCATAAATGGGATACTTTGATTCATGGAAATGTTCAAAGAGAGATGGATTCCTTTCTATTAGATGCATCGTCGAGAAAAAACCCAGATGATTTCACCATCTCAAATGAGAAATCAAACATCGCGAATATTCAGCGAATCACCAGACTTGCGCCCCCAAATTTGAACACCACTGGAGGAGAATCGAAGAGATTCTATCACTGGGGAATCTTCCCCTTACTTAGAAGCACACCTCAATGATGTTTCAAGTGATTTTGACGGTGGAGTCACCGAGAAACTCTCAGGCCAAATCGCTGCAACTCACACGATGCACGTAAATCAAAACGCTCAATCCTTAGAAGGTCAGGGAGATAGGAATAGGGGCTTACTTGTGAATACAAGTTCCCATGATCACCAAAAAACAAATGATCAGACTAGTTTTGAAGAAGCAAGCTCAAATGGAAGCTACAAACGATCTGAAAATGCAAATAATAGTGCCGACCAAGAAGACAAGCAGTACAATGATCAAACAACAGTGAACCAAACAGCAATGGTAACCCACTCACTCCAATACTTGTTCAACAGGTACAAAACATGGGAAACACACCAGAGGCGAGAAACAAAACTGAGGAGGCTTCTGAGGTACAAGGAAATAACATTAAAGAGGGTAAAGGAACTGAAAAGAATCAAGTGCAAGTAGCCCAATCTAATCTTGGTAAAAGTGCTAACTCTAATAGTAATCATTATGTTGAGACTAACAACACATCCCATTTGAAAGCTAATGCAAATGGGCAAAATAGTCGAGATACAAACAACTTGTCACAGGAAAGGAAACAGGACGCAAACAAGGAGAATCATGCATCAGATAACATCAACAAAGGTAAACTGGCTGTGGAAAATGAGAAACCATTGGAAGTTGTTGAGAAAAAGGTACTCCACCCTCAAATCAATATCAAAAAGTTTCCAACAATTTTGGAAAATATGTGCCCAATCCTCAAGGAAATAGAAATGATCAGAGACAACACCAAATGCAAGGAGTTCAAACCAGTAGGAGCTTCCAAAGCAATGGCAAAAATGAACTAACTCCGGAACCAGCTCCTTACACTGTGGTTCAAACACTTGCTGCTCGTCTGAGGCAAAACCAATCTAAAAATGAGGTACCCCTTGATCTTTCAACCTCTACTGTTACAACTAAACAAGGGATGCCAGTGGTTATTTTTGAAATGGATGATTATATGATCAAGTTGGCTTCAAGGTGTAGGTTTACTTTGGTTGGTAAGTTTAGTAATTTTATGCCTAAGGTGGAGTTGATCAGAAAAAATTTCATTCTCCAAACTCAGTTGTCAGGAGGAGTTAAGATAGCTCATTTTAATGCTCGACATATGTATATTGACTTAGATAATGAGTTGAACTACATCACCATTTGGACAAAACAAAAAATTGCTATTGAAGGTCAACTAATGAGGATACAAACTTGGACTCCGACTTTTAGACCTGAAGAAGAAACTCCTATTGTGCCTATTTGGATTACTCTTCCTGAGTTACCATGGCATTGCTACAATAAGGATTTTTTAACTGCTTTATTGAGTCCCATCGGTAAGGTTTTGTATCTGGACACGGCTTCCATTCAAAAAACAAGAGGTTGCCTTGCCAAAGTCAAAGTCCAAATTGATCTTACTAAAGAAAGGCCTCCACATGTGTGGATGGGATTTAGTAAGGAGGATCTCAATGTATGGAGATGGCACGCTATTCAATATGAGAGTGTTCCGGATTATTGTTCATACTGTAAACACCAGGGACATCAGATTCATGTCTACAATACTAAAAAGTGAGATGAAGATTATAGGAAAAGGAAGGAGTTAGAAGCTGAGAAGCAAAACAGAAGAAAAAAGTGTCAAGAAGAACAGGAACCCAAACCTTCTCAAAGACAAGAATCCAGCAAGGTTTTTGGAACCTCAGAATTGCAAAGAAAGCAGGGGGCTAGCACAGAACCTGATATCAGACCAGCAGAGGAGCAATGGCAGGTCCTAAAGAAGAAAACACACAAACAACAATCAACCAATATTGAAAGGCCTGCCTCACCACAAGAGAAAATGGAAAAGATGCAAGAACAGACCATGCAGTCAGGTAAAATCTCTATTTCTACTATTCCTACTCATAATAATTACATTGATTTAGATGTGCAGGAACAGTCCAATCGTCAAGAAGGTACATAAAATCAAAACTTAGAAAATGACACAACTAAGGAAAACCAAATTGCTCACAAGTCACTAGTTAACTTATCTTCACACAACAACCAGTCACAAGAACAGGTAAAGATTGATAAAAGATCTCAACTAGAAGAACAAAGCGAGAAGATCACATGTATTGACTCAATGCTCCCGCGACCCAAAAACCCCTTGGTATGTTGTTTATATGATTCTGGTGAAGCTGTTGGAGGGAAGGATGGGGGATGTCAGGAGAAAAACACTAACTTGCAGGAAGGGGTAACCAAAGGGGGGAATTTTGTCCATGCTGGGCACGGACAACACAACACTGACCCTAGGATTGACCATAGAGCCCCTACTACCCCTACTCAAGCTTCAAAAAGTATGTTGAAACAAAAAAATCATGACAATGGGCAGATTACTGGTTCAAGTCCAAATTAGAATATTATTTCAGACAAAGGGGGTAATTTTTAGAATCATCACAAGGATAGTGTTGGCATCAACAAAGAGCAGACCTGCAATACTCCTACCCAAAATCAGAATGATATTAATGCTCAAGATCAGGTTGGCGGAAACAGACAACATGGGGAGGAAACTAGTTCAAAACCTACCAACAACAAATCACTGGGCCAGTTGAGCAAAAAAAGAAGAGACGCTATCAAGAAAAAGCAACAAAAAGAAGCTGAGGCTTAGGGCATAAATGCTAAAAAAGATGAGGTCCCTGGAAATAGAGAGCAGGTTGGCAATTCTAAAATAGGGGCAAAGGTCAATGATGATTATGAGGTTGAGCAATCTGAGGATGAAATAGATGTTGATACTCAGTCTCTAGGAGAAGATGCAGATGATGAGGATGATGAGGAAACAAGTACCCATCTCATTAAGGCATTTGGCTCCAAATTCCAAAGTGAATTTCAAGAGGGGATACAAGAAGTTACAGATCAACAAGGGTTGTCTTCGAGAGGCAGAAAACCAGTGAAACAGACCAATAAACAGGCTTCTAACATCAATTCTGCTAATTCTAGCAGACCAAACACTAGGTCCAGAAGTAGAGGTTTTGAATGATCAAGTCTATTTGCTGGAATGCTAGAAGCATCAACACCCAAGGATCATTGGAGAGGATCAAATATTTCAAGAAAATGCACAATTTACCTATTATTGCAATTCTTGAACAATTCGCAGATAATTCCCATCTTAACAGTTATAGAATCCAATTAAATATGGAGAATGTTGCTTGTAATCCAAATGGCAAGATATGGATCTTCTGGAGTATTGAAGTGGACTGCACTATCATGGAGTCCAATGATCAACATATTATATGCGAGTTACAGCATGTGGGGAAAGATAGATTCATGATCTCCTTCATCTATGCCAAATGCAAAGAACATCTCAGAAGACCTTTATGGGATAGACTCTTTCATTTTTCCAATATGAACATTCCTTGGTGCACTATATGCGACTTCAATGTTATTACATCTACGGAAGAAAAGCAAGGGGGCAGACCTTATAATATGAACAAGAGCTTCGAATTCATCAATATTATAGAAGCTTGTGGGTTAATGGACTTTGGGTATATGGGTCAACATTTCACTTGGTGCAATAAAAGGGAAGAATACTGTAGAGTTTGGAAGAGGCTGGACAGGGCAATGATAAATGACAAGTGGCTGGAACAAATGCCTCAGACTACCATCTCTCATCTTCCTTCTGTGGGTTCCGACCATTGTCCTCTCCTTATGGAAATGGCTGTAAGAAATGAAGCTCCTATTAGATACTTTAAGTTCCTTCATTGCTGGACAGATCATGAAAGCTCCATGGATACTGTTAAAGCCTGTTGGGATAAAAAATTATTTGGAAATCCTATGTGGAGACTACATCAAAAAATGAAGAGACTCACTGCTACCTTGAGTTCCTGGTTGAAAAAAGAGTATGGTGATATTTTTGCTATTGTGAAAGAGTATGAGGAAAAAGTTAGAGTAGCAGAGGAAGAGATCATCATTAATAACACTGAGGAGAACATAGTTAATCTTCATCAGATCAATGCTCATTACATCAAATATATGAAATTAGAAGCATCCATTCTTAAACAGAAGACTCAATTACAATGGTTTAAGAAGGGTGACACTAATTCCAAATATTTTCATACCATTATGAGAGGCAGGAGGAGAAAATTCTTCATTCATAAGATTTGTTCTGGTGATGACAGTTGGATTCAGGGGGATACTAATATTGCCAATGCGGCTTGTGAATATTATCAGAATATATTTTCTGGGCATGAGAATAGGATTAATGAAGATATTATCCAGAATGTCCCTAGAACGGTTACTGAAGACCAAAACAACACTCTTCAAGCTATGCCCTCTTTGGAGGAGATACACCAAGTGGTCTTCTCCATGAATCCTAATTCTGCTCTGGACCCGGATGGGTACGGGGGGAAAAAAATTTCAAAGCTGCTAGGACATCATCAAAGAGGATTTATTGGAAGCTGTCCAATACTTCTTTTGTGGACATGAAATGTCCAAGTTCTTTTCTCATGCTTGCTTGGTGTTTCTGCCGATATAGAGCATCCTAATAAGCTCAATGATTTTTGGCCTATTAGTTTGAGTAACTTCACCAACAAAATTATCTCAAAGCTTCTTTGTATTAGACTTTCTCCTGTCTTACCTAATCTTATTTCAGATAACCAGTCTGGATTTGTTAAATGAAGGAACATTTTAGAAAATATAATGTTAGCTCGGGAAATTACTCATGGCATCAAAAAACCCAATGAAGGAGATAATGTAGTGATCAAGTTGGATATGACTAAGGCATATGATAGGGTGTCTGGGCATCTATTTTCTTGGTGATGAAAAAAATGGGTTTTGGTGTGATCTTTATTGACCTGGTGTGGAGAATCATGAGTAATAATTGGTATTCAGTGATAGTGAATGTTACCAGACATGGTTTTATTCATTCCAATAGGGACCTCAAACAAGGCGACCCTCTCTCACCAGCTCTTTTCATATTGGGGGCTGAGGTGTTGTCTTGTACGTTGAATTTGCTTCATTAAAATCAGAGTTATCAAGGTTTTCAAATGGAGGTGAGGGGGCCTCAAATTAATCATTTGAGCTTTGCAGATGATATAATTATTTTCACATCCGGTCACAGAAGTTCGTTACAGCTTATAATGAAGATTATCTCAACTTATGAGTTAGTATCGGTTCAGCTTGTCAACAAGGAAAAAAGTCATTTCATGGTGCCTGAAAATACTCCTACTGATATTATTGATATGATCAAGACCATCCCAAGCTTCACACAGAAGAACAGCCCTATCGCTTATCTTGGTTGCCCCCTTTATATTGGGGGTCAAAGAATTATTTATTATTTGGAGTTAGTGGCTAAAGTGGTGAAAAGAATTAGTGGATGGCAATCCAAATTTCTCAGCTTTGGTGGTAGAGTTACTCTTTTGAAACATGTCCTCCAATCAATTCCTATTCACACAATGGCTGCCATATCTCCTCCCAAGACTACTATCAAGTATATCAAAATGGTTATAAACTTTTAACACTAAACCCTAAGAAACCCAAAACCCTAAGATATCCTAAACCCTAAATAACCCTAAAAACCTTTAATACCCTAAACCTAAAAATCTTTAAAAAACCATAAAACCCCAAAACTCAAAAAAACCTAAAAAAACCCTAAGCCCTAAATCCAAAACCCTAAAAAAAGCCTAATTCTAAAATCCTAAACACTAAGAAACCCTAAACCTAAAAACCCCTAAAAAATCCTAAGCCTTAAACACTAAACCCAAAAAACACTAGAAAAAAACCGTAAACCCTAAGAAAACCAAAACCTTAAACATAAAAAACCCTAAAATCCTAAACCCTAAAAAACCATAAACCATAAACCCTAAGACCTAAGAAACGCTAAACCCTAAAAAACAATAAACCTAAAAAACACTAAAAACATTTTAAAACCCTAAATCCATAAAACCATTAAAAGACCCTAAGCTCTAAATCCTAAACCCCTAAGAAACCTTAAAAACCCTAATCCTAAAAAACCCTAAAGAAATTCTAAACCCTAAACCCTGAAAACCCTTAAAACCCTAACCTAAAACCTAAATGCTAAGAAACCCTAAACCCTAAACTCTAAGCCCTAAGAAACCCTAAATAACCCTAAAAACCTTAAAAAAACTAAACCTACAACACTAAATCGTAAACCTTCAACCCTAAACTCTAAGCCCTAAGAAACCCTAAATAACCCTAAAAACCTTTAAAAAACTAAACCTACAACACTAAATCGTAAACCCTAAACCCTAAGCCCAAAGAAACCCTAAAGCCCAAACCTCAAGAAACCCTAAACCCTAAGAAACTCTAAACCCTAAAAACTCCTAAAAACCTTAAAAAGCCTAAACATAAAAAACCATGAAAAAATCCTAAAAAACTTTTAAAACCTCTAAACCTAAAAAACCCTACACCCTAATCCCTAAAAAACCCTTAAAATCCCCTAAACCTAAAACCATAAGAAACCCTAAACCCTAATCTCTAAGCCCTAAGAACCCCTAAGAAACCCTAAACCCTAAAAAACTTTAAACCCTAAAAACCCGTAAAAATGCTAAATCTAAAAAACCCTAAAAACCAATAAAACCCTAAAAAAACCTATGCCCTAAATACTAAACTTTAAAAAACCTTTAAAACCCTAGACCTAAAACCCTAAGCCCTAAATCCTAAACCCTAAGCCTTAAGAAACCAAACCCTATGTACTATACTCTAAAACTTCTCTCTAGAATATTTTCTCTCAAAACTCAAAGCCTCTAACGGCTAGTTTGTCCCTAACGTCTACTTGGATGGATGGCTAATGCGCCACCGGTGGAGCTTCTCCGGCCACCGAATCAAGCCCCACTGATTCATATTAGCAAAACACAACCTTCTCTTCAAGAATCGTCCACAAATAATATGAATTCACCACCTAATTTCACCCACAACTCTCCGAATCTGCGAAGAGAGGGCACAATTTCAGACAAAGAGTTGAAGGGCGCACAAGAATCTATTTCCTTGGATCATACGGATGACAAGCGGGTTAATATGGAATGAAACAAGGAATCATTTACATCTCAAGTCCAAATGGCAAAGGATTCCACCATTCAAAATGGGAAGGCACAAAAAGAGACTCAATCGACCCAAGTGTGCATGCAAAATCATGCATATTCGGACCTGATTACAGTAGAATCATGCACTGGGGAGTCTTCCCCTCAAATAGACGAACACCTCACTGCAATTTCACGTGAGTTGGATGATGAAATCTACCGGCAAAATCTTGGAGAGATCGACAGAACTCATGAGCAATACGAAAATAAACAAGACCAGTTAGTCAGAATTCAGGGGGAAAGGAACAAGACTTTACCATCAAAATCTAATTCGCGAGAGCAACTGGAATCTCATGATCATTCCAAGCTGAATGAAGGAAATATAAATGGAGGTCCTAACCAAAAAGAAAATTTGAGCAATACTCAAAACCAACGACTCAAGGAGAATATTGCAGTGGACCAATGCGAAGAGCCACACAATTCTAATTTTTCATTTGATGTTATAACTGATGCCCCTCTACTCACTCCAATGGTTATACAACAGGAAACCACCAATGGAAATACACAGGAGGTAATCACCAAAGAAGGGAAGCCTGCTGAGACATAAGGCAATAAACAAAAAGAAAGAGAAGAAGACACAAGAATTCAAATACAAGGAACCAAGCAAAATCAAGGTAAGTCGACTAAAAATCCCTCTAGTCAATATGTTGATACTAACAGTGAGCCCAAAATGCATTCCAATGCAAAGGGGCAGAGTAGCAGGGATGGAAATCTTATGATTCAGAGCAAAGAACTTAATAGGGCTACAACTGATAATAGCGACAAAGATAAGCAAACAGTTGGTAATGGGAATCATAAAGAATCTGCTGAAAAGCACAATCATGGCCACCCAAACCAATATCCAAGAGTTTCCAATAACATTTGAAAATATGTCCCTAACCCTCAGTGGAATAGACCAGAGATGAAGCAAAATCAAACTCTTAGGGACCAATCCAATCAGAATCCTAAAGTCAATGCCAAAAATGAAACAATTCCAGAACCATCTCCTTACACTGTGGTGCAAACCTTGGCTGCAAGACTGAGACATAATCAATCCAGGAATGAGGTCCCCATAGACCTCTCAACCCCTACTGTTACAACCAAACAAGGTATGCCTACAGTCATTTTTGAAATGGATGATTACATGGTCAAGTTAGCTGCTAGGTGTAAATATACCTTAGTTGGTAAATGTAGTAATACCATGCAAAAAGTGGAGATGATCAGAAAGAAATTTCTCCTTCAAACTCAATTGTCAGGTGGAGTTAAGATAGCTCATTTTAATGCTAGACATGTATACATTGACCTAGATAATGAGTTGGATTACATCATAGTTTTGATAAAGAAAAAAATTAATATAGAAGGGCAATTAATGAGGATACAAACCTGGACACCTACTTTTAGGCTAGAAGAGGAAACTCCAATTGTTCCTATTTGGATTTCTCTACCTGAACTGCCCTGGCACTGTTATAACAACGAATTCTTAACTGCTCTTCTAGGGCCTATTAGGATGGTATTATATATGGATGAAGCTTCTATATAAAAAACTAGAGGTAGCTTGGCCAAAGTTAAAGTCCAAATTGATCTTACTAAAGACAGACCCCCACATGTGGATGGGATTTAATAAAGAAGATCTCAACATTGGGAGGTGGCAAGCCATTCAGTATGAGAGTGTTCCTGATTACTGCATGTACTGTAAATATCAGGGACACTTGGTACATGTTTGCACTATCAAAAAAAGGGATGAAGAATACAAGAAAATAAAAGAAATAGAGAGGCTGAGAAGAAAAACAAAAAGAGAAAGGCCCAAGAGACCCATGAACACAAAATCACTCAAGAGTACAATGGGGTTGGTGGTAATACTGAGCTACACAATGAATAGGTTCCTAATCAAGACAAGGAAAATCATGCAAAAGAGGAACAATGGCACGTCCAAAAGAGGAAACACCACAAACAGAATGCAAACAGTATGGAAAGGCCTAATTCACCTCAGGAGAAGATGGAGAAAAACAAGCTCCAACAGGTGAAACAACCAGGTAATCTCAATATATCTAATATCTCTACTCATAATAACTACATTGATCTAGAAATGCAGGATCAACATAGCACCCATGAAGGAAAAGGAAACCAAGGTGGGGATAAAAGCCGTACAAAGGGGAATCAAATAGCTCAAAATGATCAGAATATGCAGGAGCAATCCAGCAACCAATAGGAGCAAGACAACCATCAATCAAACCAGATTCCAAATGTAGGGAGACAAGCTGACCAAGAGATAGGAGTGCAGGAGCTTCCTAGCAGTCCAACTAATAGAGGCAATCAAACCACTAACAATACAATCACAAAGGTGTAGCAAAGTAATCAAGGAACATGTAAGGAATCTTCCTCTCTACCTATTCACCAATTTAGTTCTACTCACATTGACAGGTACCCTAAGGATAAGACAACGCAGTCCAATGCCATGAAGACCACAGGTATTGACTCAATTCTCCCAATACCACACACCCCTCACAACACTATTGTTATTTCTGATGCTGAAGAAGCTACTGGAGGGATGGATGGAGGGTTAAAGAAGAAGCATACTAAACTGCAGGAAGGGCATGCTTAACATGAGAAAATTCACACTGACCCAAGATCTTACCATAGCTACCACTATGCAGAAACACAAAACTCAGTTTTCTCAAAGAGAGATGGAACTTAATGATACTGGTCAGGTACAAGACATTCCAACTCCACAATCAACCAACAAGGGCAATCCGCTTATCAATCAAACTCGGGAGGAGATACAAGTTACAAAGGGAGATGTGACACACAAAGAGGATGATACTACTCTTGTGAAACCCCCCAACAACAAATCTCAGAACAAGTTAAGCAAGAAGAGAAGGGATGCTATAAACAAAAGACAACAGAACACACCTGAGAGGCAAAGTACTAACACCACTCTTGCAGATAATACAAGAATAACTCTCCAAAAGAATACTGATTATGAGGTTCAACAATCTGAGGATGAGTTTGACCAAGATACTCAGTCACTGGAAGAAAATGAGGATGATGAAGATGAAATAAGTTCCCACCTGATCAAAGCCTTTGGATCAACTTTCCACAGTGAATTCCAAGCTGAAATTCAGGAGGTGTCTGCTCAACAAGGACTTCCCCTAGGGGAAGTAAAATTCAAAAACAACATATCAAACAGGCTAACACCAGTAACTTTGCTACCTCGAGTAAACCCAACACTAGGTCCAAAAGTAGAGGTTTCTAATGATAAGAGCCCTTTGTTGGAATGCTAGGAGCATCAACACCCAAGGATCATTGGAAAGTCTCAAAAACCTCAATAAAATGCATAATCTAGTCATGATTGATATCCATGAACCTTTTGCAGACAACTCTCAACTTCATAACTTTAAAACTTAGTTGGGAATGGACCATGCTAGTTGTAACTCTAATGGAAAATTTTGGTTGTTATAGACTAATGACATGGAGTGCAATATCATTGATAATGAGGACCAACATATCACTTGTATGGCTCTGCATGTAAGCATTCAACAGGATTTTATGATTTCTATTATCTATGCTAAATGCAAAGATCACCTTAGAAGGCCTCTATGGGACAGGCTTATTCAGTGTTCAGACAGTAACATACCATGGTGTATCATAGGGCACTTCAATGTAATCACTACCACAGAGGAAAAACATGGAGGGCTGCCATACAATATTACCAAAAGCTTTGAGTTCATAAATACTATTGAAGCTTGTGGCCTCATGGATTTGGGATACATTGGTCAACATTTTACTTTGTGTAATCAAAGATTAGAGGAAGCTAGGGTGTGGAAAAGACTTGATAGAGCTATGATTAATGATAGTTGGTTACAAGTCATGCCCCAAACTACAATCACACATCTTTCTTCTGTAGGGTCTAATCATTATCCATTATTAATGGAAATGGGAGAAAGAACTGAGCATATCATCAAGTACTTCAAATTCCTGCATTGTTGGACTGAATAGGAAGGTTTCATGAATATAGTAAAATCCTGCTCGGACAGAAAAGTTACGGTAACCCATTATGAAGCTTTCAACAAAAGTTGTAAAGACTTGCAGCTACTCTTAGCACTTGGTCAAGAAATGAATTTGGAGACATTTATCAAACTGTCAAGGAATATGAAGAAAGGGTCAAGTTGGCAGAAGAAGAGATTATCACAAACAACACTGAAGAGAATAGGGCTAAACTTCATCAGATCAATGCTCAATACATTAAGTACATGAAGTTGGAGGCCTCTATATTAAAACAAAAGACGCAACTGCAATGGTTCAAGGAAGGGGACACAAATAGAAAATACTTCCACACTATCATGAGAGGTAAAAGAAGAAAACTCTTCATCCATAAAATATGCACAGAAAATGATGAGTGGATTGAAGGGGATGAGAACATTGCAAAAGCAGCTTGTGACCATTTTCAGCATACTTTTTCTGGTCAAGAGAACAGGATCAATGAAGACATTTTCCAATTTATCCTCAATGGTCACACCTGAGCATAATGGAAACCTCACAGCTATGCCAGCCATTGAGGAGCTGAAAATTGTTGTATTCTCTATGAACTCCAACTCTGCTCCTAGTCCAAATGGGTTTAGAGGAAAATTCTTTCAAGTGTGCTGGGAAATTATCAAAAAGGACCTCTTGGACACCATTCAAGCATTCTTCTGTGGTTACAACATGCCTAGATTCTTCTCCCAAGCTTGTTTGATTTTTCTTCCTAAAGTGGCTCATCCTAATAGGTTTAATGAATTTAGACCTATCAGTCTAAGCAACTTCACAACCAAAATCATTTCCAAAATTTTGTAGCTCAGACTAGCCCCTATCTTTCCTAATCTCATCTCAAGCAATCAAGCTGGCTTTGTCAAGGGGAGGAGCATTTATGAAAATATCATGCTTGCTCAGGAGATCATTCATGGGATTAAAAAACCCAAGGAAGGAGATAATGTAGTTATTAAGCTTGATATGGCTAAGGCTTATGACAGGGTGTCTTGGTCCTTTTGCCAGCTTAGATTTGAGAAAAATGGGGTTTGGTGAATGCTTCATTGATTTGGTATGGCGAATTATGAGCAACAATTGGTATTCTATCATTATCAATGGCACCAGACATGGGTTCTTTCACTCCTCTAGAGGCCTCAAACAAGGTGACCCTCTATCACCAGCCCTATTTATTTTAGGAGTTGAGGTCATATCAAGAATGTTGAAGCACCTTTATCAGAATCAACAGTATCAGGGTTTCCAAATGGAAATCAATGGCCCCTAAATTAATCATTTAAGTTTTGCAGATGATGTCATCATATTTACTGCTGGTACAAGGGGATCCTTACAGTTAATTATAGAGACCTTGTCCAGATTTGAGAATGCTTCTGATCAACTTATCAACAAGGATAAGAGTCACTTCATGGTTCGTGATCATACAACTACTGAAATCATTGAGATGATAAAAGAAACTACTGGATTCAATCAGAAGGAGAGCCCTATCGCCTACCTTGGTTGTCCCTTGTACATAGGGGGACAAAGGATCATAAACTACTCTGAACTGGTAGATAAAGTGATCAAGAAGATTAGTGGTTGGCATTCAAGAATCTTTAATTTTTGAGTCAAAGTTACCTTGGTGAAACATGTTCTCCAATCCATCCCTATTCAAACTATGGCAGCTATTTCACCTCCTAAAACTACCATGCAGTACATTAAGAGAGTAATAATTGACTTCCTTTGGGAATAGACAAAGAGAAAATGAAATACCATTGGGCTTCCTAGGAAACTCTCTACTTTCCATATGAGAAAGAGGGCATTGGAGTAAGACAACTTAATGATGTGTGCATTTCTTTAAAATTCAAACAATAGTGGAATCTTAGGACCAAAAATTCCTTATGGGGTCAATTCCTAAGAGCCAAGTACTGCAAAAGAGCTAACTCTGTTGCGAAGAAGTGGGATACTAGGCAATCCATCATATGGAAATATATGTTGAAGAACAGGCCTACTATGAAAGCTCAAATTTTTTGGAAAATTTATTTTGGGAGTAGCTTGTTCTTGTGGGATGATTGGCTGGGAGATAGTCCATTAGCTCAACATTGTCCCAACACTAATAGTCTTCATAACATGACTGTTTCACAATTCTTAACTAACGGACAATGGAATGAGTCTATGGTAAGAATGCATGCTCCTCCTCTCCAAGTCCCCAGGATCCTGAACACTGTGATTCACCACCAGAATTCTCCTGATGAGGCTATTTTGAAACCTAGTGCCAATGGTTTATTCACTTGCTCTTCTGCTTAGGAGCTTATTAGGAAGAAAAGTACCAAGAACAGAATCAATTTTGGTATCTGGCATAAGCAGGTCCCTTTTAAGATCTCATTTATCAAATGGAGAGCCCTAAGAACCAAACTCCCTACCAATGAGAGGCTCACCACTTTTGGACTGGAACCAGCTAACTATATCTGCTATATTAGGCCTGGCAGGGATGATATTGACCATATTTTTGTTAATGGTAACTTTGCAAACTACATTTGGCAGTTCTTCTCTATACTTTTTGGTAATTCTCACAGGCACATCCCCTTGAGCAACCTATTAATGCAGTGGTGGGATCAAGAATCACAGAATGAGGAGAAGAATCTTATTATACACACCTTACCTTTCTTTATTTGCTGGAACTTATGGAAGGACAGGTGTTCAGCTAAGTATGGAGGGAAGCAATTCAGTGTTTCAAGAGTCAAATACCTAAGTCTCAAGAACATCCTACAATTACTCATCACAATCTACCCCTACATTAAATAACCTAACAATTGGGTTGATTTGATCAGCATTGCTGAAAGGTGCAAACATGAAGTTAAGATTTGTAGAGAGAATTGGGAGAGACCTCTAGCCAACACCTTCAAACTTAACACTGATGGCAGTGCTCTAAACAACCCTGGTAAAATAGGAGGTGGTGTCATTTTAAGGGATTCTCAATAGGATATGATCTATGCTTTCACTGTTTCATTGGGAGAGGGTACCAATAATCAAGCAGAAGCTCAAGCAGCAATCCATGGCATTCCCTGGGGTGTTCAACATGGGTACATAAGCATTACCCTAGAGGTTGATTCTGAGCTGCTCACAAAGTGGATAACTCACAACATCAAGGCTCCCTGGAAAATTTAAAAGTATATCAAGGAACTCCACAGACTCATTAGCCAATTAAAATACTTCCAATGCCAACACACCTTCAGAGAGGCTAACTGTACATCAGAGTTCTTATCCAAAGAAAGTCACAAAATTAAGGAGACACAACACTATTATATCTACCAGCAGCTTTCTTCAAGAGCCAAAGGAAGCTATATTTTGGAAAGACTGGGGATGAACAATTTCAGGAGAAGAAAGATGAAGAGAATAAAACAACCTCCCTGAAGCTATCACTTATGTTGTATAGATTCCTCTATACCTCTTTTGTTTCTTATCCTTTTCAATTAGTCTATTGCTTCTTGTGTTATAGCTTCTTTGAATAGGTTTAAGGTGTTTTTCTTTTCTTACTTTTGTAAGGGGAGAGTCTCCTTTATTTATGATTCCTAGATCTTGTACTGAGAGGAGTCCTCTCCTTAAGAGTTTAGTTCTAGGTTTATTTTTCTAGTCATGGGGACATGCCAACCTTCCTTAACAGGAAGGTCAGCCCTTGAACCACCTTAGGATGGAGGTAATGTTTTATGTCCCCCTCCTTGTATTTTGGCTTTGTTATTTATGTTAAAGCTTGGGGGTGTTAGGCTTAACCCTGACCACCACGAGGGGTGAGATCCTTGGGTAAGGTCTGTTTATTAAAAAAAATCCTTAAGAAATCCTAAACCCTAGACCCTAAGAAACCCTAAACCCTAAGAAACCTAAACCCTAAAATAACTCTAAGCTCTTAACCCTAAACCATAAAAAAACCCTAACCTAAAACCCTAAACCCTAAGAAACCCCAAACACTAAACCCTAAACCCTAAGCCCTAATAAATCATAAATCCTAAACCCTAAGCCCTAAAAAATCATAAATTCTAAACCCTTAAAAACCCTAAGAAACCCTAAACCCTAAAACACCCTAAAAAACTTTTAAAATCCTAAACCTAAAAACCCCTAAAACCCTAAAAAACCTAAGAAACCCAAAAAACTATTAATAATCCTAAACCTGGAAAACTCTAAAAAAACTCTAAGCCCTAAACCTAGATCCTAAGAAACCCTAAACGCTAAACCATAAATCCTAAACATTAAACACTAAACCCTAAGTACTAAAAAATTCTAAATCCTAAGAAAACCTAAAACACTAAGATACCCTAAACCCTAAAAACCTTTAAAACCCTTAACCTAAAAAATCCTAAAAAAACCTTTAAAACCCTAAACACAAAAAACACTAAGCCCAAAATTCAAAACCCTAAAAACCCCTAATCCTAATATCCTAAATCCTAAGAAACCCTAAACCTAAAAAACCCTAAAAACCCCTAAGCCTTACACACTAAACCCTAAAAAAACACTACAAAAAACCCTAAATCTTAAGAAACCCAAAACCCTAAACCTAAAAACCCTAAAAGAAATCTTAAAAACCCTAAACTCTAAAAAACCGTAAATCCTAAGTCCTAAGAAACCCTAAACCCTAAAAAACCTTAAAAAATCTTTAAAACACTAAACCTAAAAATCTCTAAAAAAAAACCTTTAAAAACCTTAAAAATCATAATCCATAAACCCTAAACCAGAAAAAAACACTAAAAACCCTAAACCCTTAAATCCTATACCCTAAGAAACCCTAAGAAACCCTAAACCCAAACAAACCCTAAACCATGAAAAACCCTAAAACATAAAAAACTCTAAACCTAAAAACCTTTAAAAATCCCCTAAAAACCTTTAAAAACCCTTAACCTAAAAAACCCTAAAAAAATTCCGAAGCCCTAAAACATAAAAACCCCTAAAAACCCCAAACCTAAAACCCTAAACCCTAAGGTGGGAGGTAAGGTTTATGTCCTCCTCTTTGTACCTTTGCTTTTTTGTTATATTTATGCTAAGGCCTGGGGGTGTTGCTCAGCCCCTGACCCATCCAAGGGTCACTAAAATAAAAAAAATATAAAAAAACCCTAAAAAATCTAAACCTAAAACCCTAAACCCTAAAAAATCCTTTAAAATCCCTGAATCTAAAACCCTAAACCCTAAGCCACAAAAAAAGAAACATTCTCTTTCTAAAACATCTCTCGAAAAAAAATTCTCTCAAAGAAAAGCCTCTAACGGCTAGTTAGTTACTCCTAACGGCTACTTTGCCGGATGGATGGTGCGCCACCGGTGGAGCTTTTCCGGACACCGAACCAAGCTCAAACGGAACATATTAGAGAAGTACAACCATCTCTGCAAGAATCATCCACAAATAAGCCTTACAAAGCTGGGAAATCAAATTTGAATAAATCAAACTTAGAGGTGATTTCTGAGGAACAGTGGCGTGGGGCTTAAAGAATTATTTCCCAGGTTCCAGTTGGTTATACTTGTCTGATTCCTCTCAATGGAGATGATCCACAATCTAAAAATCTTCCTATGCTCCAAAATTCACCTCAATCTATTGATTCAACTCAGAAATCTCAAAAGGGTGATTTGGAAGAAAATACCTCAAGTTCAAAAAACACTCATATGATATGTGGGGTAGATCCAATCTCCAAATTGATGGAACCTAAATAAGAAGGGGGAGGCGGAGAAGATGCAAATGCGATGATAGGAGAAAGGAACACTGATTGTGATAATTTCGGTGACCTGGTGAATTGAAATGTAGGACCTTTGAAAGGTCAATCCCTGACGGACAATAACCAATCCCTTTGGGTCTATGAACTGAATGATTCAAATAGGGGAAACAAGGTTGAAACCCCTGTTATTCAAACCTTGAACAATGAAGTTGTTAATAGGGGCAATTCTCAGGTAAATCAGAGGCAATTGATTGGGTCTGATGGAAATGAGGATACTAATAATACAACCCCATCAATTGAACAACCAAAAACTACACATCTGCTTAAAGATCAAATTCAGCATAATACTAAAGAAGTTGAGTTCCTTCTAGGGGATCAGCTCAGTGAGGAAACAAGCCATATAAGCTTGGCAAGGATCCCAAATTTTGAACTTGGGTAGGAAAAGACAAAAGTGCTACTAATACCACCATGGGTCATCAAGCGGCTACTAATAGTAAGTCCACTAACCCTGCTGATGTGAGTAAAGTACATAACAATGTGAAGTTGAGGAGTGAAGCTGGAAATTTGCAACAACAAAAAGGAAAAGCTCAACTTCATGATGAACAAAATAACAATCCTCAAAAACTTTATGTTCCTAATAGCCTTCCTGTTAAAGTTTAAAATAATTTTGATATCTTTAAACCCAACACTTCTACATGACAGTGATGTTGAAAGTACTCCTGATCAAGACCAATGGCAAACACAAAGAAGAAGAGGCAAGAAGAATAACCAGCAACACCACCAAGAAGTCCATTCTCCCACAAAGAGACACAGTAGTTTCAAGCTCAGCAGTAGGCAGGTATGACATCTAACTCTTATGATATTAATCCCCAAATATTTAATGTTGACTCAAGAGTCTTGAATCAGCCCCCCAAGCCCAAATAAATAAGGATATTACTATGGACCCCATCCCCCATGACCCTATAACACAGGTGCACAATGGTAACAAGACTCAAGGCAAGGAACCAGAAAATACTCAGGCCTATAAAAATACAAGTATCACTGATTGCAGGAACACTAGTACACAAATTAATAATGATGAATGTTTGGAGAACAACTCAGGTATTGACTCAATTCTCCCACAACCCCATGAACCCCCTAATTCTTTTCATACTGTAAATGTTGTTGCAGCTGATGGAGGTGAGGTTGGAACTGAAAAGGAGAACACTAACATGTAGGAAGGGGATACCAGGGGTAGGGAGGGGAATCCTACAACTTCTGCTACCACTTTGTGTAGTCAAGATACATCTACAGCAAATCAGACTCCTATAGGTGACAAACTGCAAGACCAATCTATGAGACCTTCTATTGAGACTGCTACTACCAATACTAGCCCTATACTCAATAATAAATCTACTTTGGGACTCACTAAGAAGAAAAGGGATCAAATAAAAAAATGACAGGGAAGAGGGGAAGGTAGTACTCAAAACAAACAAGAAAAAAGGTTTGTGATTAAAAAAAATCAGCCTGGCATTGATATCCCCCCACTTCAGGTTGAGGATCCCAGAACTCAGTGCAAGCTCAACACTACTGCAACTTGGACTAAATCTCAAGAAAAGGAGATGGAAAAATCCTAAGCCTTAAACATTAAAACAAAAAAACACTAAAAAAAACCCTAAATCCTAAGAGATCAAAAACCCTACAAACACCCTAAACCCTAAGAAACCATAAACCCTAAACCCTAATACCTAAGAAATCCTAAAAACCCTAAACCCTAAAAAACCATAAACCTAAAAAACCCTAAAAACCTTTTAAAACCCTTTAAAACCCTATGCCCTAAATTCTAAACCCCTAAGAAACCTTTAAAACCCTTATCCTAAAAATCCCTAAAGAAATTCTAAAACCTAAACCCTAAAACACCCTAAACCTAAAACCTAAATGCTAAAAAACCCTAAACCCTAAAATCTAAGCCCTAAGAAACCCTAAACCCCAAAAAACCCTAAATAACCCTAAAAACCTAAAAAAAAAAACCTACAACACTAAATCCTAAACCCTAAACCTAAAACCCTAAAATGTGTGCACCTCCTTACAATTTAAACAGTGGTGGAGATTTAGGACAAATAACTCTTATGTAGCCAGTTCCTAAGAGCTAAATATTGTCAAAGATCTAACCCTGTGGCAAAGAAATGGGATACATGACAAATCTAGTTTGGAAGTATATGCTGAAGAACAGGAGCATTGTAGAGCCTCACATTGGCTGGAAAATCAACTCAGGCAGCAGTTCCATTTGGTGGGATTACTGGTTGGGGGATGGACAGCTTGCTCAACATAGTGATGTCAACAGCCAAAACAATACAACCATTTCACATTTTCTAGTGAATGGTCAATGGAATGAAACCCTTCTGAGACAAAGTGTTCCTCCTTTACTCATTCCTAAAATTCTAAGTACTAGAATCCATTACCAGGAAGGAGTGCAGGATACAGCAGTGTGGAAGCCCAAGGAGAATGGCATATTCTCATGCTCATCTGCTTTGGAAATCATCATAAACAAGAAGGAGAAAACCACCATCAACACATATATTTGGCATAAATATATACCTTTCAAGATCTCCTTTTATCTTTGGAGAGCCTTGAGATATAAACTTCCAACCAACGACAAAATTATTAATTTTGGAGGTGGTCCTTTGAGGTGTTCCTATTGTAATTTTTCAAAGTTCATTTGGAAATCCTATTCAACTGCTAGTGGGATTGAATACAACCAGCAGACTTTGAGTAATATTTTAACTTCCTGGTGGGGAATGAGAACTAAAAATGTGATACAAAAGTT
Source organism: Solanum appendiculatum (assembly GCA_018342035.1). Classification (NCBI taxonomy): domain Eukaryota; kingdom Viridiplantae; phylum Streptophyta; class Magnoliopsida; order Solanales; family Solanaceae; genus Solanum; species Solanum appendiculatum. The sequence goes on from JAGDQO010000727.1 coordinate 541,236, forward strand.
ATTGTTTCAGTCTTTACCTGTCATTATTTGCTGGAATCTCTGGAAAAATAGGTGCACAGCAAAATGTGGGGGAAAGAAATCTAGTTCTACCAGGGTCATGTTCTTAATTCAAAGGGATATAATGTAGATTCTTTTAACTGCATATCATGCACTTCAATGGCCTAATTCCTGGCAAGAACTAATCAATATGATTGAAGGGTGCAAACAGGAAATCAAGATCTGGAAAATCAATTGGGAATGTCCCCTATCAACATCCTCAAGCTAAATACTGATGGTAGTGCTCTCAATAACCCGGGTCAAATAGGAGGAGGGGGCATATTAAGAGACCATCAAGGCATTATGGTGTATGCTTATAGTATTCCACTTGGCATGGGTACTAACAATCAAGCAGAAACATTAGCAGCTACTCATGGTATCAACTGGTGTTTAAATCATGGTTACAGGAATGTAATCCTTGAAGTAGATTCTGAATTGCTTTATAAATGGATTAGTCACAACATCAAGCCACCTTGGAGACTTCAACATGATATTAGAGAGTTGGTTGACCTTACCAGTAAGTTAGAATCTTTCAAATGCAACCATTGTTTCAGAGAAGCCAATGGTACAACTGACTATCTCTCCAAGAACAGCTACAAGTCTGATGTTATTCAACACTTCAACTCACATCAGCATCTGCCTACAATTGCTAAGGGCAGCTACCTCTTTGAAAGAATGGGCATGCCCAACTTCAGGATAAAGAAGATCAAGAGGATAAGGCAACCACCTTGAGGTGTTAGATTTTCTTTTAGCTCTTTTCTTAGCTTTTTGTTCCTATTCAATAAGGCTATAACATCTGATGGTATAGCCACCTTGAATAGGCCTTGGTTTTATTTCTCTTCTTGCTTTTGTAAGGGGAGAGTTTCCCTTATTTATGCTTCTTAGATGTATTATACAGAGAGGAGTCCTCTCTTAAGTGTGTTAGATCTAGGTTTCATTTCTCTAGTGTAAGAATAGGACAATTTTCCTTAGTAGGAAGATAGTCCTTTATTGTGACCATAGGACGGAGGTAAGGTTTATGTCCCCCTCCTTGTATTTTGGTCTTATTATTAATGTTAAGGCTTGGGGGTGTGAGGCTTAACCCCTGACCGCCACAAGGGGTGAGATCCTTGGGTAAGGTCTCTTTAATTATAAAAAAACCCAAAACCCTAAGCCCTAAAAACCATGAAAAGAATCCTAAAAAACCTTTAAAACCTCTAAATCGTAAAAAGCCTAAACATAAAAAACCATCAAAAGAATCCTAAAAAGCCTTTAAAACCTCTAAACCTAAAAAACCCTACGTCTTAGACCCTAATCCTTAAAAAACCCTTAAAATCCCCAAAACCTAAAATCCTAACAAACCCAAAACCCTAATCCCTAAGCCCTAAGAACCCTTAAGAAACCCAAAACACTAAGAAGCCCTATACCCTAAACCCTAAGAAACTCTAAACCCTAAAAACCTGTAAAAATGCTAAATCTAAACAACCTTAAAAACCCTAAAAAACCTAAGCCCTAAACACTACTAAACCCTAAAAAACATTTAAAACCCTAGACATAAAACCCTAAACCCTAAACCCTAAATCCTAAACCTTAAGCCTTAAGAAATACTAAACCCTAGACTCTAAGAAACCCTAAACCCTAAAAAACCTTAAAAAACCTTTAAAACCCTTAACATAAAAAATCCCTAAGCCCTAAATCCAAAACCCTAAAAACCCTAATCCTAATATCCTAAACTCTAAGAAACTCTAAACCTAAAAAAACCCTATAATCCCCTAAGCCTTAAACACTAAACCCTAAAAAACACCAAAAACCCCTAAACCTTAAGAAACCCAAAACCTTAAACCTAAAAAACACTAAAAGAAATCCAAAAATCCCTAAACCCTAAATTGTAAACCCTAAGACCTAAGAAACCCTAAACCCTAAGAAACTTTAAACCCTAAAGAACCTTAAAAAATCTTTAAAAACACTAAACCTAAAAATCTCTAAAAACCTTTTAAAACCCTAAATCTAAAAAACCCTAAAAAATCCTAAGCCCTAAACCCTACACCATAAAAATACTAAAAACCCTAAATCTAAAACCCTAAACCTTAAACCATAAACCCGAAATCCTGAACCCTAAGAAATCCTAAACTCTAAGAAACCTTGAGCAACCCTAAACCCTAACAAACCCTAAACCATAAAAAACCCTAAACCTAAAAACCTTTTAAAATCCCCTAACAATCTTTCAAACCCCTTAACCTAAAAAACCTTAAAAAATTCCTAAGACCTAAACCCAAAAAACCCCTAAAACCTCCAAACCTAAAACCCTAAACCCTAAAAATCCTAAACCCTAAACTCGAAGCCCAAAGAAATCTTAAGAAACCCTAAACCCTAAACCTTAAGAAACCCTAAACCCTAAATCTTAAGAAACCCTAAACCCTAAATCCTAAAATATCCTTAAAACTTTAAAAAAAACCATAAAAACATTTAACCTAAAAAACCCAAAAAAAAACCTAAGCCCTAAACCCTTAATTCTAAGCCCTAAGAAACCCTATGAAACCCTAAATCCTATACTCTAAACCCTAAGAACTTTAAAAACTCTAAACCTAAAAAACCCTAAACCCAAAACCCTAAACAATAAGCCCTAAGAAGCCCTATGAAACCCTAAATCCTAAACTCTAAGAAACCCTAGACACTAATCTCTAAGAAACTCTAAACCTTGAAAAAATCTAAACCTAAAAATAAAAAAAAATCCTTTAAAACCCAAAATAACCTTAAAAAGCCCTAAACCTATAAACCCCTAAAAGAACCGAGGCCCTAAGCCCTTAAAACCCTGAATCTAAAACCCTACACCCTAAACCCTAAGCCCTAAGAAACACTAAATCCTAAATCCTAAGAAACCTAAAAATCTTTTAAAAATTCTAAACACTAATAAACCCTAAACCTTAAAAACACTTAAAATCCTTAAAAACCTTATATAACCCTTAACCTAAAAAACCCTTAAAAATCCTAAACCTTAAATACCCTAAAAATCTTAAGCCCTAAAGCCTAAACCCTAAAAAAACCAAAAAACTCTAAACCTAAAACCCTAAGCCCTAAGAAACCATAAACCCTAAAAACTAAGAAACCTGAAACCCTAAGAAATCCTAAACCCTAAGAAACTCTAAATATTAAAAAACCCTAAAACTTAAAAACCCTAAAAAATCCTAAAACCCTTTTAAAAACCCTAAAAACCTTTAAAATCCCAAAACCTAAAAAAACTCTAAAAAAACCCGAAGCCCTAAACCCTAAATCCTAAAAACCCTAAAAAAATCCTAAACTTAAAACCCTACACCCTAAGAAACCCTAAACCCTAAACTCTAAGCCCTATAAAACCCTAAACCCTAAAAACCACAAAAACCATTAAAAACCATAAACCTTAAAATCCCTAAAAAAAAACCTAAATCCTAAAATCTTTAACCCTAAACCCTAACACCTAAGAAACCCTAAACCCTTAGAAACTCTAAAAAAACCCTAAACCTTGAGAAACCCTAAACCCTAAAAACCCTAGACCAAAAAACACTGAAAAATTCTTTAAAACATTTTAAAAACCCTAATCCCTAAACCCTAAAAAATCCTAAACCCTAAGAACCCCTAAACCTTAAACCCTAAACCCTATACCCTAAACTCTAAGACCTAAGAAACCTTAGGAAACCCTATGTAACCCAAAAACCTAAGAAATCCTAAACCTTGAAAAACTCTTATAAACCCTAAAAAACCCTTAATAACTCTTACCTAAAAAAACCAAAAAACCCTAAATCCTAAACCCTAAGTCCTAAGACTCTCTAAAAATATTCTCCCAAGGAGCAACGGTCATATTCTAACGTTACACTCAAATTTCCATCCGAATGGCCAATTCGCCATCGGTGGAGTTACTCCGGTCACCGAACATGAACACAGCCATCTCGCTCAACAGTTCTTCGTATCTGCGAAGGGATGAAACGATTCGCAAAGAGCAAGTCGCAATTTCGAACATAGAGCTGATTAGGGCACAAGGGACACAAAAACTAAATTCTCATGAACAAAATGAAAGGAAAAATGCAACAATGGAGGGAGACAATGAAACTATACAACTTACAACCCCTATCCGGACTTCTAAAGAAACCATCACTCAGCAAGGAAAATCTCAATCGCAACAGCAATGTGTGCAAAATCGTGCTTCATCGGAGTTATCTGGGAGTTCCTCTCCTTTGTTAATCTCGAATGTTTTAGGTGCTGGCGCTGGTGAGATGAGTTCAGACGAGATCAGTTCTCGATCAACCTCGAATCAAATTCGAGCGGACTTGATCGATGGGTAGTTCGTTTCTCAGGTGGAGAGACAAGCCAATAAGGTTCCAAGTAATTTGGATGCTGGAATTGCTGGTAAAACAAACTCGGGTAATCATCCCGGAGTTCAAACACCAATCCAGGGAGGTATATATCATCTTCAAGCAAAAAGGATAGAGGGGAAAGAAGTATGTGCAGATCAAGGGCAGAGCAAAATGCAAGAATTTGTTTCGATGCAAGAAGATGCAGGGAACAAAGTCATAACGAGTGAGGCAGGCACAAGCACACTAGCCAACAAAACAAATGATCCAGCCCACAAGGCCAATACAAACCAAGCGCAAGGTAAGTATCCTAACCATCCTCAAAATAATTACCCCAAAGTGTCTAGTAATTTTGAGAGACAGGCACCCAATCAACAAAGAAACAAGCAAGCTATGATTCCTCAAGGCCTTCCTAAAGACCAAGTTGCCCAATACTCTCATCAGAATCCTCAAAAGGACTTAATCCAAGAACCAGCCCCTTATACTATTATTCAGACATTTGCAGCAAGGCTTAGGCTCAATCAAGCAAAGAATGAGATTCCTGTTAATTTGGCACCACCCAAGTATACCACTAAACAAGGGCTTCATGCTGTCATTTTTAATAATGATGATTATATGGTCAAGCTAGCATCCAGATGCAAATATACTTTGGTGGGCAAATTTAGTAACACTATGCCTAAAGTGGAACTCATCCAGAAAAACTTCATTTTGCAAACTCAACTATCTGGGGGGGTTAAGTTAGCACACTTTAATGCAAGACATGTTTACATAGACCTTGACAATGAAATGGATTATGTCACAGTCTGGACAAAACAGAAAATATCTATAGAGGGGCAATTGATGAGGATACAAAAATGGACCCCAACATTCAAACCAGAGGAAGAAACTCCTATTGTTCCTATTTGGGTGTCTCTACTAGAATTACCTTGGCATTGTTATAATAAGGAGATTGTAACAACATTGTTGGCTCCCATTGGAAAGGTCTTGTATTTGGATGCTGAAACCATTCAGAAAACAAGAGGTAGTATTGTCAAAGTAAGGATACAATTAGACTTAACCAAGGAAAGACCACCTCATGTATGGATGGGATTTGATGAAGAAGATATTACTAATGGGAGGTGGCAAGCCATTCAATATGAAAGTGTCTCGGACTATTGCAATTACTGTAAACATCAGGGACATATGATTTATGTGTGCACTATCAAAAGAAGGGATGAGGAGCACAAAAAAAGAAAAGACCAAGAAACAGAAAAGAAGAACAAGCAAAGAGGAGACCAAGAAACAAGAGAATAGGCCAACAGACAAGAGGATGGAAACATCAATATATCTGCTGATACAACTCCAGATGCACACCAACAATAAGCAAATGAAGAAGGACAGAACAAGCAAGAAGAACAGTGGAAAACACAAAGAAGAAAACAGACAAAAAACCAAACACTCAATGCTCAGAACATGGACAGGAGATCTGCTTCACCTCCAAAGCAAAAAGACAAAGAACATCAGTAACAACACAAAAGCAAGGTAGGTATGAATTCTACTACTGTTACTCATAACAATTTCATTGATATAGGCATACAGGACAGGCCAAAGGAGCAAGCTAATGAAGATAGCCAAGACATAAGGAACCAAGGTACCAGCTCAAACCACAACACTCAAAAGGACCAATCCAACAACCAGAAGGAAACATTAGTCCAAATAACATAACAGACCCAAAACAGGGGAGAACAAGAAGTACATGTTTCAGGCAATAGCAAAAGTGAAAAGACCACAGGTATTGACTCAATGCTCCCCATAACCCAAAACCCTATTGATTTTATTGTTTCTGATGATGTTGAAGTTGTTGGAGGGTTGGATGGAGGGTTTCAGGAGAACACTACTAACATGCAGGAAGGGGTATCCAAAGGGGGGAGTTTTCCTCATGTTTTGCATGAGAACATTCACAATGACCCTAGGACAGACCATACAACCTCTGCAACCACTCAAACTCAAAAACAACAGATGCCTCAGATTGGTCAAGGTAATCTCCAAAAGGCTGATATTAGCCAGGCTCAGGATCCTATGATTCCTAATGCAAAGCCTCCAGATACTACTGATCAGCAGGGTCTTCATAGAGATAGTAGTGCTTTGAGAAAATCTTATAACACTCCTGCCAACACACAGAAGAGAACTGAGGTCTAGGGAGCTACAACAGAACAGGCCAAGGGCAAAAATGATGCTACTTTGTTGAAACTGCCAATAATAAGTCCCAAGGTCAGATGAGTAAAAAGAAAAGGGATGCCATCAAGAGGAGGCAACAGAAAGAAACTGAGATGCAAAATACACAACAACAAATACAGGTTACCAGAATCACAAAGGCAGGGAAGAATAATGATGAATATGAGGTTGATCAATCTGAGGATGAACTTGACTAGGATACCCAATCTATAGAAGAAGAGGGGGTGGATAAGGAAGGGGATGAAACCAGTGCCTACCTTTTGAGGGCATTTTGGTCAACCTTTCAAAGTAACTTCCAAGAGGAAATCCAGGAGGTCACTGGCCAGCAGGGGCTATCTCCTAGAGGCAGAAAACAACACACCAAACTGGCTCATAATAGCACATCTGCTGCTTCTAGTAGACCCAGCACTAGGTCCAAGAGTAGAGGATTATAATGATTAAAACACTTTGTTGGAATGTTAGAAGCATCAACACCCAAGGATCACTGGAAAGAGTCCAAAATCTCAAGAAAATGCTTAATCTTAATATGATAGCTATTCTTGAACCTTTTGCTGATAATTCCCATCTCAACAGTTACAGACTCCACTTAAATATGAATCATGGTGTATGCAACCCCAATGGAAAATTTTGGCTCTTCTGGGATGTTGAAATGAACTGCCAGGTCCTAGAAACTGATGAGCAGCATATTACTTGCACTATACAGCATGATGATTGTAAGGAAAAGTTTATGATCTCCTTTATCTATGCTAAGTGTAAAGACTCTCATAGAAGACCTCTATGGGATAGATTATTTCATTTCTCTAATATGAATATTCCTTGGTGTACTATTGGTGACTTTAATGTCATTACTTCTACTGAGGAGAAATATGGTGGCAGATCATATAATATGAATAAAAGCTTTGACTTCATAAGTGTCATTGAGGCTTGTGGCTTGATGGACCAAGGGTATAGTGGTCAACAATTTACTTGGTGTAACCACAGGGCTGGGGATGCTAGAGTCTGGAAAAGATTGGATAGAGCCATGGTCAATGATAGCTGGTTGGAGCACATGCCTCAAACTACTTTTACTCACTTACCTTCTGTAGGTTCTGATCATTGTCCTCTTCTTATGGAAATGGTGGTAAGAAGTGAAAATACTAGCAAGTACTTCAAATTTCTTCATTGCTGGACTGATCATGATAATTTCAAAACCATTGTAAAACTTGCAGGGAAAAGCAGACAACAGACAACCCTATGAGGAAATTTTATCAAAAATTGAAGAGATTAGCTTCTACCCTTAGTGCTTGGTCCAAAAAGGAATATGGAGACATTTTCACCATTGTCAAGGATTATGAAGAGAAAGTCAAAATGGCAGAGGAAGACATTATCAACAACAATACTGAGGAAAACAGAGAAAAATTGCATTGTATTAATGCTACATACATCAAGTATATGAAGTTAGAAGCATCCATTCTTAAACAAAAAACTCAATTACAGTGGTTCAAGGAAGGGGATACCAATTCTAAATATTTCCATGCTATCATGAGAGGCAGGAGGAGAAAGCTCTTTATCACAAAATTTGTACTGTTATGGATGATTGGGTTCAAGGGGATGCAAATATTGCTAAAGCTGCCTGTGAATATTTCCAGCATATGTTCACTGGGCATGAAAACAAGATCAATGAAGATATTCTACACCACATTCCCAGAATGGTTACTGAAGATCAAAATGAAATTCTCCAGGCTATGCCCACTATGGATAAACTTAAGCATGTGGTTTTCTCTATGAACCCCAATTCAGCTCCTGGTCCAGATGGGTTTGGAGGAAAGTTCTACCAAGCTTGTTGGAAAACTATTAATGAGGATCTTTTGAAAACTGTCCAGGCTTTCTTCTGTGGTTTTGAGATGCCCAAGTACTTTTCTCATGCTTGATTGGTTCTTCTGCCTAAAGTGGAACACCCCAGTAAATTCAATGATTTCAGACCCATCAGTTTGAGCAAGTTTTCCAATAAAATCATCTCCAAATTGATGTGTACCAGACTAGCCCCTTTTCTCCACAATCTTATTTCTGATAATCAGTCAAGATTTGTTAAAGGCAGGAGCATCTCTAAAAATATTATGCTGGCTCAAGAGAATACTCATGGCATTAAAAATCCCAAGGAAGGGGCCAATGTGATAATCAAGTTGGACATGGCCAAGGCTTATGATAGGGTCTCCTGGCCATTTACCTGTCTGGTGCTTAAAAAAATGGGCTTTGGAGATAATTTTATTGATATGGTTTGGAGAACTATGAGCAACAACTGGTACTCAGTCATTGTGAATGGGGTCAGGCATGGTTTCTTTCATTCCACTAGGGGACTTAAGCAAGGTGATCCTTTGTCTCCTGCTTTGTTCATTTTGGGGGCAGAAGTTTTGTCTAGAATGCTGAACTCTCTTTACCAACATCAAAACTATCAGGGATTTCAAATGGAAGTGAATGGTCCTCAGATCAATCACTTGAGCTTTGCTGATGATGTGATCATTTTCACATCTGGAAACAGGAGATCTGTTCAGCTTATTATGAAGACCCTTGATACTTATGAAAGGGTATCTGATCAACTTATCAATAAAGATAAGAGTCATTTCATGGTCCCTACCAATACTCCCACTGATATCATTTTGCTAATCAAAGAGATCACTGGTTTACTCAGAAAGAGAGTCCTATCAACTACCTAGGGTTCCCTCTCTACATAGGAGGACAAAGAGTCATCTACTACTCTGATCTTGTGGCTAAAGTTGTCAAGAAAATCAGTGGATGGCAAGCTAGAATTCTCAGCTTTGGAGGTAGAGCTACCTTGGTGAAACATGTTCTACAATCAATCCCTATTCATACCATGGCTACTATTTCACCTCCTAAGACCACTATCAAATATATTAAAATGGTGATAGCTGATTTCTTCTGGGGATGGGACAAAGAAAGGAAAAAATATCATTGGGCTTCTTGGGAAACCCTTAGCCTCCCACAGGATGAAGGAGGAATAGGGGTGAGACAGATTGAGGATATTTGCACTTCCTTCCAATTCAAACAATGGTGGTCCTTTAGAACCAAAAATTCTCTGTGGGGGCAATTTATGAAAGAAAAATATTTTCAAAGGGCCAACCCTATGGTGAGAAAGTTTGATACTGGTCAGTCATTGGTTTGGAGATATATGATGAGAAATAGGCCTAATGTGGAACCTCATATTAGATGGAAGCTTCAATCAGGATCTAGTAAATTTTGGTGGGATGACTGGCTGGGAGTTGGTCCCCTAGCTCATCACTACAACAACATAACCAGCCTCAATAACACCACTGTTTCCCAATTTTGGAGAAATGGACAGTGGAATGAATCAATGGTCAGAAGCTGTGCCCCCCCTCTTTTGATTGCTAAAATCTTGAACACTGTGATTCACAACCAGGCCAATGTTATGGATGAGGCTGTATGGATGCTTACTGATAATGGCTTGTTCACTTGTTCTTCTGCTTGGGATCACATCAGACAAAAGAAAAGCAAGACCAAAATAAACCAATATACATGGCATAAAAATGTCCCTTTCAAAATCTCCTTCCTCCTATGGAGGGCTTTGAGAAATAAATTGCCAACTAATGAAAAAATCACTATTTTTGTAGGGGACCCTACCAGATGTTCATGCTGTAATAATCCAGGTTGGGATGAAATTGGCCACATTTTTGTTACAGGCAACTTTGCAGGACACATTTGGGAATATTTTGCAGCCCTCTTTGGTACTAGGCACAGTCAGCTGCCTCTAAAAAATCATCTCATGAAGTGGTGGGGTCTGAAAGCCAACAATGAGGTTCACAAGACCATCATTCAAGTTCTTCCTACTATTATTTGCTGGAACCTGTGGAAGAACAGATGTTCAGCTAAATATGGTGGCAAGAAGTCTAGTGTTGTTAGAGTTAAATTTTTGATCTCCAAGGATACTCAACAACTGATGAACTCTATATATCCTTACTTACAATGGCCTAATAACTGGAATAAATTGATCACTAGTATTGAAGGCTGTTGGCAGGATATACAGATCAGAGAGGTAACATGGATGAAACCTCCAGGTAACATTTTGAAGCTCAACACAGATGGAAGTGCCCTAGGTAATCCTGGTAAGATTGGAGGAGGGGGTATCCTAAGGGATTCAAATGGAAAAATGGTGTATGCTTTCACCATCCATCTTGGAATTGGCACCAATAATCAGGCTGAAGCTCAAGCTACTGCTCATGGTATTCACTGGTGCCTACAACATGGTTACAGAAATATTATGCTTGAAGTGCATTCACAGCTACTGGTACACTGGATCAATCAGAACTATAAACCTCCATGGAAGCTTCATCAATTCATCATGCCGCTTATCAACCTCATCTCACAACTAGAATTCTTCCAATGCACACATATCTTTAGAGAAGCCAACAGTACAGCTGACTTTCTATCCAAGAAGAGCCATAAATCAGATCAGATTCATCATTTTTACACAGTTCATCAATTACCACTTGTTGCTAGAGGAAGCTATCAACTGGAAAGGATGGGAATGACAAACTTTAGAAGGAAGAAATTGAAAAGAATCAAACAACCACCTTGATGCTGATTGCTCCTTGTTATTTATATAGACTTCTCTATATTTTTGATGTTCTTAACCTTTTCGGCTTTTTCTCTTCTTGCATTGTAAGGGGAGAGTCTCCCTTATTTTTATTCCTAGAAAACTTGTACTGAGAGGAGTCCTCTCAATAGGTGCATAGTCCTAGGTCTATCTTTATAGTATTAGGGATAAGTTAGTCATATTTAGTAGGAAGACAAACTTATGTATCGACCATAGGTTTGAAGGTAAGGTTTATGCCCTCCTTCATGTACTTTTGCTTTGTTTTATTTTAATGTTAAGGCTTAGGGGTGTGTGGCTCAACCCCTGACCGCCACGAGGGGTGAGATCCTTGGGTTAGGTCTGTTTAAAAAAAAAAAAAAAAAAGTCCTAAGAAACCCTTAACCAAAAACTCTAAGAAATCCTGAATCCTAAGAAACCCTAAACCCTAAAAAAACCAAAAACCTTAAAACCTCCTAATAAACCCAAAACCTAAAAAACTCTAAACCCTAAAAATCTTTCAAAAAACGGTAAACTCTAAGAAACTCTAAGCCTAGAACCCTAAGCCCTAAGAAACCCTAAGAAACTCTAAATCCTAAGAAACCCTAAAAACCTTTTAAAATCCTAAACCCTAAGAGATAGAAAACCCTAAAAAACCATTAAAAACCCTAAAAAACCCTTTAGAAACCATTAACCTAAAAAATCATATGCCCTAAGCCCTAAGCCCTAAGAAACCCTTAACCTTAAAAACCCTAAGAAATGCTAAACCCTAAAAAATCCTAAAAACCCATTAAAACCCCAAAACCTAAAAAACCCTAAAAACTCTAAAACTAAAAAACCATAAAATACCCTAAGCCCTAAAGACTAAACCCTAAAAACCATAAACCTAAAAACCCTAAACCCTAAGAAACCTTAATCTCTAAGCCCTAAGAAACCCTAAACCCTAAACTCTAGGCCCTAAGAAATCCTAAATCTAAGAAGCCCGAAGACACTCTAAACCCTAAACCTTGAGAAATCCTACACCCTAAGAAACCCTAAACCCAAAAAAACCCTAAATATTTTTAAAATCCTAAACCTAAAAACCCCTACAAAAACCTAAAATCCTAAACCCTAAACCATAAGCCCTAAGAAACCCTAAATTCTAAACTCTAAAAAAATCGTAAACCCTAAAAAACACTAAAACCTAAGAAGACCTAAACCATTAAAAACCTTAAAAACTCTAAGCTTGAAAACCCTAAAAAATCCTTAAAAACTAAAAAAATTCTAAACCTAAAAAACCCTTTAAAAACCTAGGCTCTAAACCCTAAACCCTAAAAAACACTAAATCTAACTCTGATCCTTAGCCCTAAGAAACCCTAAATCTTAAACCCTAAGAAACCCTTAAAAATAATAAAAGCCTCTAAACCCTAAAAAAAACCCTTAAAACCCCTTAACCTAAAAAATCCTTAAAAACCTTTTAAAACCCTAAAAAACCCTAAGTCTCAAACCCTAAACCTTACAGTTGGTTATGAAAACTCTTAACACTTATGAAGCAGTTTCTGACCAGCTCATTAACAAGAGTAAAAGCCATTTCATGATCCCTTCAGATACTCCTACAAGTTTAGTTGAAATTGTTCAAGACATCACTGGCTTCTCTCAGAAAGCTAGCCATATTTCTTATTTGGGGTGCCCTTTATACATAGGAGGCCAGAGAATTATTTACTATTCAAATCTTGTGGATAAAGTGGTGAAGAAGATCAGTGGTTGGCAATCAAGAATATTAAGTTTTGGGGGGAAGGCAACATTGATCAAGCATGTGTTGCAATTTATCCCCATCCATACTATGGCAACAATCTCTCCTCCTAAACCCACTCTTAATTATATTAAGAGGGTGACATTTGATTTCTTTTGAGGATGGGAGAAGGAAAAAAAGAAATATCATTGGGCCTCCTGGGATACTCTCAGCTTCCCATATGAAGAAGGAGGCATTAGGTTCAAAAAGCTTGAGGATGTGTGCACTTCTCTCCAATTTAAGCAATGGTGGAATTTGAGGACTAACAATTCTCTGTGGCGCCAATTTTTGAGAGCTAAATATTGTCATAGATCTAATCCTGTTGCAAAGAAGTGGGACACAGGCCAATCCGTAGTTTGGAAGTGCATGATGAAAAACAAAGGAATTGATGAATCCCTCATATGCTGGAAAATCCACTCTGGAAACAGTTTGTTTTGGTGGGATGACTGGCCGGGAGATGGGAAACTTGCTCAACAGTGTGATACCATCAACAACCTCAATAACACTACCATTGCTCATTTTATGCAAGATGGTCAACGGAATGAGACTCTATTAAGACAATGTGTCCCTCCCTTGATAATCCCCAAAATTCTGAATTTTAGACTTCAATATTAGGAAGGGGTGCCTGACAAAGCTGTGTGGAAGCCAAAAGAGAATGGTGTTTTCTCTTGTTTTTATCCTGGGATGTGGTTAGACAAAAGAAGGAAAAAACCACCATTAACACTTACCTCTAACACAAGCATATTCCCTTTAAAATTTCCTTTTGTGTTTGGAGAGCCTTGAGAAATAAACACCCCACCAATGACAAGATTACAATTTTTTGAGCTACTTCTGTGAAATGCTACTGTTGTGTCAAGCCTGGATAGGATGATATTGAGCATATTCTAGTAACTGGCAATTTTGCTAGATACATCTGGAGTCCTTTTGCAGTAGCCTATGGTGCTGATCATAACCAGCTTACCTTGAGAAACTTGTTGACTAATTGGTGGGGACTGGGAGCCAAAAATGAAGTCCAGAAACTGGTGTATCAGGCTCTACCTATCATCATTTGTTGGAATTTGTAGAAGAATAAAACTGCAGCAAAGTATGGAGGAAAAAATTCTAGCACAGTCAAGGCTAACTTTTTGATTCAGAAGGACATCATGCAGCTCTTGTATGCAGCTTATCCTAATATCTATTTGTCTATTTCTTGGTCAGAGTTAATCAAAATGGCTGAAGGATGAAAATAGGAAGTCAGAATTTGTGAAATCAATTGGAAAAGCCCTCCTATCAATATTTTCAAAATAAATTATGATGGTAGTGCCCTCAACAATCAAGGAAATATTGGGGGAGGGGGCATATTGAGATATCACCAGGGTTCTATGATATATGCCTACAGAATCTCTTTAGGCATGGGTACAAATAATCAAGCTGAGACTCTTGCAGCCATTCATGGCCTGAATTGGTGCCTTCAACATGGGTATAAGAAAGTAATCATTGAAGTTGACTCTGAGATGCTCACCAAATGAATCAATAGATGCTTCAGACCTACTTGGAAAATGCAGCAAGAAATCAAAGACCTGATTCACATCAGTAATCAGTTGGATTTTTTCTGTTGCAATCATTTCTTCAGAGAGATAAACTATACTGCAGATTTTCTTGCAAAGGCAAGTCATAGATCAAATATCATTCAGCATTATTACACTCACCAGTAGCTCCCCAAGGTGGCAAGAGGCAGTTATTTACTAGAAAGAATGGGGATGTCAAACTTCAGAATGAAGAAAATCAAGAGGATAAAACAACCTCCTTGACCTTTTTCTCATTGTAGTTTTTGTTGGTTTCTGTTTTAGCTGTGGATCCTTTTCAAGTTGTCTATGACTTTCTATTATAGCCCTCTTGAATAGGCCTAGATTTTATCCTCTTCTTGCTTTTGTAAGAGGAGAGTCTCCCTTGTGTACGTTTCCTAGAACTTTGTATTGAGAGGAGTCCTCTCTTAGGTGCTTTGTTCTTGGTTTCTCTTTTTAGTATCGGATTCTAGTTAGTCTTCCTTAGTAGGAAGATAGACTTTGAGTCTGACCATAGGGCGGAGGTAAGGTTTATGCCCTCCTTGTACTCTTATTTTGTTTTGTTATTAATGTTAAGGCTTGGGGGTGTGAGGCTCAACTCCTGACCGCCACGAGGGATGAGATCCTTGGGTAAGGTCTGTTTAATAAAAAAAAACCTAAACCTAAAACCCCAAACCCTAAACCTAAGACCCTAAACCCTAAACCCTAAACCCTAAGCCCAAAACCCTAAACCCTAAAAAAAATAAAACCTCTAATTTCTCTCTAAAACATTTTCTCTCTAAAAATAATGGTCACTAACAGTAACTAGCCATTACATTCCCAACCGGATGGCAACTTTGCCGCCGGAGGAACTAGTCCGGCCACCGGACAAAACTCAAATGGAGCACACCTACAAGACAAGTATGTTACCACAAGATTCAACATCTCAATTGTCCACCAATTGTTCGAATCTGCGAAGAATAGAAATGTCGTTAATCGATCAAGTCACAATTCCGGAGAAGGAGTTGGATAGGGCACAAAAATCCATACCTCAAGGTCAAAAGAAGGTGAATCATCAAGCTGTATCTCCTATCCATCTTTCGAATAAATTTACCACCCTTAATGGGAAAGATCAAATCTCGAATCAGCCAGGAATGCATAATGAATCGAATAAACAATGCTTGCAAAATTGAGCATCGTCGGAGCTGGTTTCTCTCAAATCAGCCACTATGGATTCATCTCCTCACTTAGAGGAGCACCTCACTACAATTTTGCGTGACTTAGATTGTGGAGTTGTTGAGAAAATTTTGGGTGAGTTGGATGAGATACCTGTAAAAGAGGATTAAATTAAGCTTGAGCAGACCATTGGGAGGGAGGAGGATCAATGTGCAAGCGCAGAGACAACAGATGGGCACAAGGATGAAGACTTGCAGAGGAGGGTTGAGGTCGTTGAACTATCAAATTTCTCCTTTGGAATCAGGGCAGGGCTGATGAAGGGTTGGCAAAGACAAAGGATCAAAGGTTGGCAACATTAGAAAACTAAGGTAAAGATATCTCTGGTAATATGTAGATGGGAGCCTCTATGCTAGGAACTCAAGTAACTTCAACAAAGAAAGTTGAGGCCGTGAAGATTCAATGATCAGACACATAACCAGGTAAGTCTCCTAACTTCAATAACAATGGTATTAATAATGCTAATAATGAAAATGTTGCTACTCAGTTGCATAACATTGCAAATGAGAAGCACAATGCTGGTAATCCTACTCAGGTACAGAACCAAGGTAAGAACCAGGTTAAAGATCAAAATAACCAGGGAATCAAGAATAAAGATATGATGCAGGGGAACAACAACAAGCAACAACAATCTCAGTCACAAAGCAGGTATAAGCCTGTCAATCCAGCTAACAACTATCCTAAGGTGTCCAATAACTTTGGTAAACATGCCCTGACCAACAAAAGGAAAATCAAATCCCCAAATCCAACAAAACTGAGGCAAGGCAGGACCATAGTTTTTCAAATGGCCCCAAAAAAGACCAAATACCTGAACCTTCCCCTTATACTGTAGTTCAGTCCTTTGCTGCAAGGCTTAAACAAAACCAAGCCAAAAATGAGGCTCCTATAAACCTCTCCACCCCCAAAGTTACTACTAAGCAAGGGCTACCAACTGTAATATTCAAAACGGAGGAATACATGGTGAAGATGGCTTCAAGCTACAGATATACATTAGTAGGAAAATTCAAAAATACCATGCCTAAGATGGAGCTAATTAGAAAAAACTTCATCCTCCAAACTCAGCTCTAAGGGGGGGTTAAAATTGCTCATTTTAATGCAAGACATGTTTACATTGATTTAGACAATGAGCTTGATTATATTACTATTTGGACAAAACAAAGGATGAGTATTGAAGGACAAATAATGAGGATCCAAACCTGGACTCCTACCTTTAAGCCTGAGGAGGAGACCCCTATTGTGCCTATATGGGTTTCACTCCTGAACTCCCCTGGCATTGCCACAATAAAGAGTTTGTCACTATCCTCTTGGCACCTATTGGTAAAGTGTTATATTTGGACTCTACATCCATTTAGAAACACAAGAGGAAGTATTGCCAAAGTTAGAGTCTAAATGGATCTCACTAAGGATAGACCCCCTCATGTTTGGGTGGGGTTTTATAAGGAGGACTTTACAGTGGGAAGATGGCAGGCCATCCAATATGAAAGTGTCCCAGACTACGTCTTTACTGTAAGCATCAAGGGCATATGATACATGTTTGTACAATTAAGAAAAGGGATGAAGAGTAGAAAAGAAGAAAAGAAGTAGAAGCTGAAAAGAAGAGTAAACAGAAAGGTGAGAGTGATAAGAAGGATCGTAGATCAAATTCAAACAAGGAGCTTGATCAGGAGACTGACCCCTCATACATCAGTTCCAATCATCAAATGGAACAAGAATAAGACCTGAGCCAACAAAGGGATCAATGGCAGCAACAAAAAAAAAGCACAATAACCACCACCCAGCTGGACAAAAGACTGATGATAGTCATCTCAAAGTAGCATGTATGGTTTCAACAACTATTTACAATAATTATACTAATCTTGAAGTGTAGGAACACCTTATAGAACAGGAGGAAGGTCATAAGAGTAGAGTAGAGACACAGGCGAACAAATCAGGCCACTTGCTGAACAACTCTCCCTATGAGTCAGGCACTAGCTCACCTCTGACCAAAACTCAAAATACCAGCAATGATGAGGAGATGGAAAAACCACAGGCCCAAGGAAACACCATCAAAAAAACAAGAGAATCAGGTATTGACTCAATGCCTCCAAAACCCCAAACCCTTTTTAATGTTGTTTTATTGGATGATATTAGTGAAACTGCTGGAGGTGAGGATGGAGGGAAAAAGGAGAAGCCCACTAACTTGCAGGAAGGGGTATCCAAAGAGGGAACTTGACTCATGTTCTGTATTAGGAATGCACTAACCCTACGTGTGACCCTAGAACCATTGCAACCACTTCTCAGAAAGGTCTTACTTAAGAAAATCAGGGCCTGCAGTCTAAAAGCACAGGTCACAAACACAATAATGCTGGTGAGGATTCTGGCACCCTAATAACAAAATCACGTGGGTTGTGATTCAGGAAAAGAGCAGAGATGGGGATATGAAGGCTCAACATTGGGTGACACCTACTGCTACTGATGTTCCAATAGACCAGCCTACAACTCCTAAGACTGGAAATGACCAGGGTACTAAACCACCCACCAATAAGTCTCAAGCTAGACTCAGTAAAAAAAGAAGGGATGCTATTAAAAACAGACTCCTAAGGGAAGCTGAAAAGCAAAATAAGGATGTGGCTATCTCTTCAGATCAACAAAAGCAAGTTCTGAGTACTAAGGCACAAGGAACTACCAATACCAACCCCATACTCATTGTTGAATATGGAGTCTTGAACTTAGAGGATGAATTTGATCAAGACACTCAGTCCAATGAGGATGAAGATGAAGAAGAGGAAGTCAGTGCAAATCTCATCAGAGCTTTTGGACCCTCCCTTAACAGTGAATTGTAGGAAGAAATTCAAGAGGTTGCTGATAAACAGGATCTATCCCCAAGAGGGAGAAAACAACAAAGACACAATGGAGAACAGGTATCCACCAACACTTCTCCTAAATCCAGCAGACCAAACACTAGATCCAAGAGCAGAGGTTATCAATGATCAAGGATATATGTTGGAATGCTAGAAGCATCAATATCAAAGGCTCCTTTGAGAGACTCCAAAATTTCAAGAAAATGTATCATCTTTCAATGATTTTTATTCTTGAACCTTTCTCAGATAATATCCATTTGAATTATTAAAGAGTTCAATTGAACATGGATCAAGCCTCATGAAACCAAAATGGTAAGATATGGCTCTTTTGGACTGTAGAGGTAGCTTGTAACATTTTGGAGGCTGATGATCAACAGATCACCTGTGAAATTCAGCATATGAACCTTTCTGAAAAATTCATGGTGTCCTTCATTTATGCTAAATGCAAAGAGCATCTCAGAAGACCTTTATGGGACAGACTGCTTCATTTCTCAAATCTGGATATAACTTGGTGCATCATTGGAGAGTTCAATGTTGTTACTTCCATTGAAGAAACACAAGGAGGCATACTCTACAACATGAACAAAAGTTTTCACTTTATTAGTATTATTGAGGCATGTGGCTTGATGGACATTGGGTATATAGGTCAACACTTTACCTAGTGCAATCAGAGGGCTGAGGAAGCTAGGGTGTGGAAGAGGCTAGATAGAGCTATGGTCAATGACAAGTGGCTTGAAACTATGCGTCTAGCAAATATAACCCATCTACCTTCTGTAGGATCTGATCATAATCAAGTCCTTATGGAGATGAATGAAAGTCAGGAATGCAATGTCAAATACTTTAAATTTCTACATTGTTTGGTGGACAATGAAAGCTTCATGGATACTGTAAGATCCTGTTGGCAAATAGAAGTCACTAGGGACACTATGTGGGCTTTACACCAGAAGATGAAAAGGTTGTCTACTACCCTAAGTGCCTGGTCTAAGAGGGAGTATGGGGATACTTTTTCTACTATAAAAGGGTATGAAGAAAGAGTCAGAGTAGCTGAAGAGGAAGTGATTCAGAATAATACTCAAGAGAATAGATCAAAGCTCCAATGCATGAATGTTGATTATATCAGATACATGAAAATTGAGGAATCTATTCTCAAACAAAAAAACTCTTCTACAGTGGTTCAAGGAAGGGGATGCCAATACTAAGTACTTCCATGCCTTGGTAAGAGGTAGGAGAAGAAAGCTTCATGTTCACAAAATTTACACAGAGGAGAAGGAGTGGATTCAAGGAGACAATAATATTGGTACTACAGCCTGTGACTACTTCAAAGGAATCTTCACTGGCCATGAGAATAGGATAAATGAAGAGATCCTTCAATGTATCTCCAGAATGGTCACCTCTGGGCAGAATCATAATCTTCAAACCATGCCCACTCTAGAGGAGCTGAAAATGGTTGTTTTCTCTATGAATGCCAATTCAGCTGTAGGCCTTTGATGATATGAGTGGAAAATATTTCCAGGTTTGCTGGGAAATAATCAAAGAGGATATTCTTGCTGCAGTCCAGACATTTTTTTGTAGACATATAACGCCTAAATTTATGTCTCATGCTTGTTTGTTGTTACTTCCCAGAATTGAGAATCCTAACAAGCTCACAGATTTCAGGCCTATAAGCCTCAGCAACTTCACCAACAAGATCATTTCTAAGCTTCTGTGCTTGAGATTGGCTCCCATCTTACCTAGTCTCATCTCTGATAACCAATCAGGCTTTGTAAAATGAAGGAGCATCTATGAGAATATCATGTTAGCTCAAGAGATCACCCATAGCATTAAAAAACTCTACTTAGGTGACAATGTGGTGATTAAACGTGACATGGCTAAAGCCTATGACAGGGTCTCTAGGTCTTTTACCTATGTGGTTCTAAGGAAAATGGGATTTAGTGAGATGTTTATTGATATGATATGGAGGATCATGAGTAATAATTGGTACTCCATTATTATCAATGGAACAAGGCATGGGTTTTTTCACTCCAACAGGGGTCTTAAACAAGGAGACCCCTTGTCACCTGCTCTTTTCATATTGGGAGTTGAAGTCCTGACCAGAATGCTGAACCTCTTACACAAAAACCAATTCTACAAAGGCTTCTACATGGAAGCTAGGGGACCTCAAATTAATCATCTCAGTTATGCTGATGATGTTATCATTTTCCCTTTTGGAGAAATGACTTCCATACAGCAGGTAATGAAGACTCTTGCTACTTATGAAGTTGTATTTGATCAACTCATCAATAGGGAGAAGAGTAATTTCATTGTACCTACAGATACTCATGGAGACATCATTGCAATAAGCAAAACTGCTACAGGGTTCAACCAAACGCATAGTCCTATATCTTATCTTGGCTGCACTCTTTATATTGGAGGTCAAAGAATTATTTACTACTCTGAGCTAGTGGACAAGGTAGCCAAAAGAATCAGGGGGTGGCAATCTAGAATCCTGAGTTATGGTGGAAGGATCACTCTGATAAAGCATGTACTTTTAGGGTTCTTTAAAAACCCTAAAAGAATCTTTAAAACCCCTAAACCTAAAAAAATCCTAAGCCCTAAATGATAAACCCTAAAAACCCCTAATAACCATAAACCTAAAACCCTAAATCCTCAACCTTAGGATACCCTAAACCCTAACCCTAAATCCTAAACCATCAACCCTAAGAAACCCTAAGCAACTCTCAGCCCTAAACCTTAAGAAATCCTAAACCCTAAACCCTAAAAACCCAAAAAGCCTTAAAACCCCTAATTATAAAAATCCCTAAAAAACTATTAAAAAACTCTAAACCTAAAAAACCCTAAAAAAACCTAACCCTTAAACCCTATAAACCACTAAACACCTAAATCTAAAACTCTAAACCCTAAACCTATGCCCTAAGCAACCCAAAACCCAAAACCCTAAGAAACCCTTATAAAACCCTAAGCCTAAAACATAAGAAACCCTAAATCCTAAATCCTAAAAAACCCTAAAAATATACCTTAAAAATCATAACTCTGATAAACCCTAAAAAACACTAAAAAACCCTTCAAAACCCTAAACCTAAAAAAGCCCTAAAAACCCTATTCCCTAAACCCTAAACTCTAAAAATCCTAAAAAAACCTAAACCATAAGAAATCCTAAACCCTAAACCTTAAGCCCTAAGAAATTCTAAACCCTAAACCCTAAGAAACCCTAAGAAATTCTAAATCTTAAGAAACCCTAAACCCTAAAGAGCCCTTATAACCCTAAGAAACCCTGACCACTAAAAACCCTTATAACCTTAAGAAACCCTTAATCCTAAAAAACCTTAAAATGTAAACCCTAAAAAAACCCTAATCCCTAAATCCTAAACACCCTTTAAAAAGACCTAAACCTAAAACCCTAAAGCATAAGAAACCCTAAACCCTAAAACTTCCTTTAATAAGCCCCTTAGAAAACCTAAACCCTAAACCCTAAGAAACTCTAAACCCTTAAAAACTCCTATCAACCCTTAAAAATCTTAAACCTAATAAACCTTAAATGAAAATTTAAAAAGCCTAAGCCTCAAAAAAACCCTAAAAACCCTAGGTTCAAAACCCTAAACCCAAAAAAACCTAGAAAAATCCTAAACCTAAAACACTAAATCCTAAGAAACCAAAACCCTAAACCCTAAAGCCTAAAACCTAAGCCCTATGAAACCCTAAACCCCAAGAAACACTAAACCCTAAGAAACCCTAAATCCTAAACCCTAGGAAAACCTAAATCCTAAGAAACCCTAAACCCTAAAAACCTTAAAAACCTTAAATCTAAAAACCCTAAAAACACTAAGCTCTAAATCAAAAACTCTAAAAAATACTTTAAAATCCTAAACCTAAAACCCTTAACAATAAGAAGCGCTAATCCGTAAACCTTAAAAAACTCAAAAACTCTAAACCTAAAAAAACCTTTAAAACTCTAAAAAAAAACCTAAGCTCTAAGCCCTAAACTCTAAAAGAAAAAACTAAGCCTAAAACCCTAAATCCTAAAGATTCCTAAAAAACCCTAAGACACCCTAAATCATAAGCCCTAAGAAACCGTAAACCCTAAGAAGCCCTAAACTCTATGAAACCCTAAACCCTAAGAAACCCTAAACCCTAAGAACCTTTAAACCAAATAAACCTAAAATCCCTTAAAAACCCTAAACCTAAAAAACTGAAAAAACCCTAAGTCCTAAACCCTTAACTCTAAAAGACCTTAAAAATCTAAACCTAAAACCCTAAACCCTAGATCCTAAACCCTAAGCTCTAAGAAACCTTATGAAACACTAAACCCTAAACCCTAAGAAACCCTAAACACTATAAAATCCTAAAAGGCCTAAAAACCCTAAACATAAAAAATCCTAAAAAAACTTTAAGAAACCCTAAACCTAAAAAAATCCTTTAAAAAGCCTAACCCCAAAACCCAAAACCCTAAAAACCCCTTAAAAACCAAAACCTAAAACCCTAAACCCTAAGAAACCCTATACCCTAAAAAATGATAAACCCTTTGAAACCCTAAACTCTATGAATCTCTAATCTCTAAACCCTAAACCCTAAACCCTATGCTTTAAGAAACTCTAAACCCTTAGAAACCCTAAGTGCTAAAAACCTTCCAAAACCCTAAACCTATAAAACCCTTAAAAATCCCTAAAATCTCGAAAAACACTTAACCTAAAAATCCAAAAAAAAACCTAACCTCTAAACCCTAAAAAATCCTAAAATAAAACCCTAAACCCTAAACACTATGCCCTAAACCCTTAGAAGCCCTAAGATACCCTAAATCATAAACCCTAAGAAACCCTAAACCCTAAGAAATCCTAAGCTCTAAGAAACCCTAGACCCTAAGAAACCTAAACCCTAAGAAACCCAAAATCCTAAACCCTAGGAAAACTTAAATCGCAAGAAACCCTAAACCCTAAAAACCTTAAAAACCCTAAATAAAAAAACACTAAGCCATAAACCAAAAACTCTATAAAATCCTTAAGAATCCTAAACCTAAACCCTTAACACTAAGAAGCGCTAATCCGTAAACCCTAAAAAACCTAAAAACTGTAAACCTAAAAAAACCTTAAAAACCCTAAACCTAAGAAACTCTAAAAAAAAAACCTAAGCCCTAAGCTCTATACTCTAAAAGACCCTAGAAACCTAAGCCTAAAACCCTAAATCCTAAAAAATCCTAAAAACCTAAACCCTAAGACACCCTAAACCCTAAGCCCTAAGAAACCCTAAACCCTAAGAACCTTTAAAACCCCTAAACCTAAAATCCCTTAAAACCCCTAAACCTAAAAAATTGAAAAAAAACCCTAAGCCCTAAACCGTAAAGTCTAAAAGACCCTATAAACCTAAATCTAAAATCCTAAACCCTAAGCTCTAAGAAACCTTACGAAACACTAAACCATAAACCCTAAGAAACCCTGAATCTTGAATCCTAAGAAACCCTAAACACTAAAAAATCCTAAACCCTAAAAAATCCTAAAAGGCTTAAAAACCCTAAACATAAAAAATCTTTAAAAAACTTTAAGAAACCCTAAACCTAAAAAAATCCTAAAAAAAAGCCTAACCCCTAAACCCAAAACCATAAAAACCCCTTAAAAAACCAAAACCTAAAACCCTAAACCCTAAGAAATCCTAAACTCTTTAAAACCCTAAACACTAAAGCCTAAACCCTTTTACTCTATGAATCCCTAATCTCTAAACCCTTAACCCTAAGCTTTAAGAAACCCTAAACCCTCAGAAAGCCTAAACCATATAAAACCCTAAGCACTAAAAAACCTTCAAAACCCCTAAACCTAAAAAACCCTTAAAGTCCCTAAAAACCTGAACTAACCTTAAAACCCTAGACCTAAAAACACTAAAAAAAAAACTAACCTCTAAACCCTAAAAAAATCTAAAATAAAACCCTAAAACTAAAACCCTAAACACTATGCCCTAAACCTTAAGAATCCCTAAGATACCCTAAATCATAAACCCTAAGAAACCCTAAACCCTAAGAAAACCCTAAGCTCTATGAAACCCTAGACCCTAAGAAACCTAAACCCTAAGAAACCCTAAAAAACCTTTAAAATCCTTGAACCTAAAAAACCCTAAACACTAAACCCTAAAAAGCCTAAGCCCTAAACCCAAAACCCTAAAAGACCCTAAAACATAAGCCTAAAACCCTAAACCCTAAGAAACCCTAAATTCTAAACCCTAGATCCTAAACCCTATGAAACTCTAAATCCTAAACGCTAAGAAACCCAAAACCCTATACCCTAAAAAACTCTAAACATTAAAAAACCCAAAACCCAAAAAGGCATTAAAAACCCTAAACGTAAAAATCCTAAAAAAAGTTTAAGAGCCCTAAACCCCAAAAACCCCTAAACCCCTAAACCCTAAACCTAAAATCCTAAACACTAAGAAACCCTAAGCCCTAAGCCCTAAGAAACCTTAAATCCTAAACCCTAAGAAACCCTAAATCCTAAACAATAAAAAAGCCTAAAACCCAAAAAACAAAACTAAAAAAAATCATATACCCTAAATCCTAAACCCTAAAACCCCTTTAAAACCCTAAACGATAACAAATCCTCCTAAATCCTAAACCCTATGCCCTAAGAAACCCCAAACCCTAAACCCTAAAAGACCCTTAATCTATGAAACCCTAAACCCTAAAAAACCTTTAAAAATCCTAATCTTAAAAAACCCTAAAACCCTACAAAAATTTAAAAACCCTAGCCCTGAAAAACCCTAAGCCCTAATCCCTAAAAAACCTTTAAAAACCCTAAACCTAAAATCCAAAATACTAAGAAACCCTAAACCTTAAAACTTATTCCCTAAGAAACCCTAAATCCTAAACCCTAAGAAACCCTAAAACTAATCCTTTAAGAAACACCTTAGAAACCCTAAACCCTAAGAAACACAAAACTTTAAAAAACCCTTTAAACTTCTATAAATCCTTAAAATCCTAAACCTAATAAACCCTAAAAGAAAATTTTAAAACCCTAAAAAACCCTAGAAAAACCCTAAACCCTAAGAAACCCAAAACCCTAAACCCTAAAACCTAAGTCCTAAGAAATCCTAAACTCTAAGAAACCCTAAATCCGAAACCCTATGAAACCTTAAACCCAAAGAAAACCTAAACCCTAAAAAAACCCTAAAAACCTTAAAACCCCTAAACCTAAAAACACCCTAAGCCCTAAACCATATAACTCAAAAAAAATCCTAAAAAACCCTAAACCAAAACCCTTAGCACTAAGAAGCCATAATTCCTAAACCCTAAACACTAAAAAAGTTTGAAAACTCTAAACCTAAAAAACCCTAAAAAACCTTAAAACCCCTAAACCTAAAAAACTCTAAAAACAACCCTAAACCCTAAAAAATTCTAAACCTAAAATTGTAAACCCTAAACCCTAAAAATTCCTTAAAAACTCCTAAATCTAAAACCCTAAAGTCTAAGAAACCCTAAATACTAAACCCTAAATCCTAAGCCGTAAGAAACCCTAAAAAACCCTAAGAAATCCTAAACACTTAACCTTAAGAAACCCTAAACTCGAAAAAACCCTAAAAATCTTATAAAACCCTTAAAAACCCTAAACCTAAAAATCCCTAAAAAAAACTATAAGCCCTTAACCCTAAACCCTAAAACCTCCTAAACCTAAAACCCTAAACCCTTAGAAACCCTAATCCCTAAATCCTAGACCATAGGCCCTAAGAAACCCTAAACCTTATGAAATCTTATGAAACCCTAAATATTGATTCCACATCTAGTAGCTTTTCGTTTATGGTAACCTTAAATGATTTAGGCGATGGAGGTGGGGGGAAATACTCAGACGAGATCTCAAAGGATTTCACCGTCCATACTAAGAGATTAAAGAAGGTGAATTCTCAGAGAATTTCCTTAGAATCGCCTCAAAATGGCCTGAATCTTCCACCAAATTCTAAAGAGATTCGAGTGGATTTAACCACTGAGGAATCCTCCCCTTGTGTAGAAGAGCATCTCACAACAATCTCTAGTCATTTGGACGGTGGATTAGTCCGTGAAGAAAACTCAGGTGAGGTCGCCCGAGCTACGGCGAACACAATCATGGAAAATTCTTTATACCAGCAGGCTGATAGGACACAAGATCAACTAGAAAGCCAGAATAACGTACACCAAGTTGAGAGCTCGTCCACATCCAGGTTCTCATTTGGAGGTAAAAAATACGGTTCCATTGCCAACTCCAATAGAGGCTCAAATGAAAGCAATGACATAGCAAAAGGATGAGGCTTTAGGACAACAAAATAATCAAGAAGGACAAGTTAGCAGAATGAACGGGCAAGAGAAACCTCATCAGCTAATTGATGAACTACAATCAGGGAAGTCTTCTGAAACCATTTCCACTCAAATTCCAATTTTTAATGTGAATACTCATTTGCAAGTTCATGCAAATGAGTATAATACTATTGCGACAAGTCAATTGGATCAGAGACAGGTCAATAACCTTAATGATAAGGTGGAAGTCATAACAGTAATGGTAAGCAGCAGGATCAAGGTCATAACCAACAGTAGCAGAAGGATAAGAGCAACTATACCCCTCAAAATAATTTCCCCAAGGTGTCTAGTAACTTTGAGAAACAAATCCCTCCCCAAATTAGGTCCAAAGTTAGTGTGCAAAATCCAAACCCCATCATGGAAAACCCAGCCCCTAAGGCTTAGAGCCAGAAGAATACCCCCAAAAAAAAACCTTATACCTGAACCAACTCCTTGTACTGTCATCCAGTCATTTGCTGCTAAGCTAAAACAGAATCAAGCTCAGAATGAGGTCCCCATCAACCTTGCCCCTACTACCATTACCACCAGACAAGGGCTCCCAACAGTTACTTTCAACAAAGAGGATTTTATGGTCAAGTTGGCTGCAAGATGCAAATATGCTTTGATTAGGAAATTTAGCAACTCTATGCCTAAAGTTGAGCTGATAAGGAAGAATTTCATTCTACAGACTCAATTATCTGGAGGAGTAAAGATTGCCCACTTTAATGCAAGGAATGTTTATATTGATTTGGACAATGAATTGGACTACATCACAGTGTGGACCAAGAAGAGAATGACTATTGAGGGTAAGCGAATGAGAATACAAGCATGGAATCAAACATTCAGACCTAAAGAGGAAACCCCAATAGTACCAGTGTGGATTTCTCTCCCTGAACTACCATGGCATTGTCATAATAAAGAATTTTTTACAACTCTTCTAAAACCAATTGGGAATGTGTTGTATCTTGATACTGCTTCCTTACAAAAGACTAGGGGTAGTGTTGCTAAGGTGAAGGTTCAAATTGACTGAACAAGGGACAGACACCCTCATGTATGGATGGGCATAGATGAAGAAGATCCTAATATAGGAAGATGGCAGGCCATATGGTATGATGATATGCCTGACTATTGCATGTATTGTAGACATCAAGGTCATCAAGTCCACGTTTGTACCATCAAAAAGAGGGATGAAGAATACAAGAGAAGAAAGGAACTGGAAAAATGAAAAAAGGAACCAAAATAAGACGGACCAGGAAAAGAAAGAAAGCAGGAATGAGCAGCCTGATAGTAGCACCAAAGAAGAAAGGAATACAAACAAGAACACAAATCAACAACAATCCATAGAGAAGGCCATCAATCAACCAGAAGAACACGGGCAGACTTAGAAAAGCAAACACAATAACAATGCACCCAATAAGGAGAATAAAGCAAGTTCAACAATAGAAATGGCACTCACAGTCAGCAACAACACACAAAGGGACAAACAGGTAAACAAAATATCATTACTCATAATTCCTATATTGATCTTGATGTTAAGGAACAATCCAAAAGCCAAGAAGAAGAAGAGGTGCACATTATTGAGAAGACAACAACAAAGGAAAAATCAAGTGAGGAAGGCACAGAAAAAAATGTGTCAAGTCACAAATCCCAAATAAATATCAATAATCATAAGATGGAAACACCCAAAGCTTGGGAGGAGTCCAACCAAGCAATGAAGATCACATGTATTGACTCAATGCTCCCAATTCCCAAAAACCCCCCGATAAACTGTTGGTTCCTGCTGTGTCTGAAGCTGTTGGAGGAATGGATGTAGGAATACAGGAGACATCTACTAACTTACAGGAAGGGGTATCCATAAGGGAAGGTGGTATACTAAAACTCCTGCAACCACTACTCCTAGCAGGAACACTCGTGTAGCAAGGGATACAGGTTATGTTGAGCAACAGGAAAACATTGAGAAAGAGAGTGATCAACAGAGTAATAGAGAAGGTAGACACACTCCCAACCAGAATATTATTCAGGGCAATGAAGGGACTCAAGATCACACTGCAATGCAAACTCAGCAAAAAGAAGAGAGATGCCATTAAGAGAAAACTTCAGCAAGAAAATGAAAAGCAAGGAAAAGGTACAGACAATATTTAGACAAAGGATAAGGATCCAGGAGGATTCAAAATAGGCAAGATGATGAGTATGCAGCAATACATTCCGAAGATGAATTTTACCTAGACACTCAATCTCTAGGAGAAAATGACAATAAGGAGGAAGAAAGTAGCAAACACCTGATCAAAGCTTTTGGATCTACTATGGTTCAGGAGGAAATTCAAGAGGTAACTAATCAACAAGGGTTATCTCCTAGTGGCAGACAAAACAACAAAAATGCAAATTCAAGTACATCTGCTAAGTCTAGCAGACCCAACACAAGGTCCAGAAGCAGGGGTTTTTGATGATAAAAACAATTTGTTGGAATGCTAGGAGCATCAATACCCAATGTTCACTGGAGAGACTCCAAAATTTAAAGATAAGGCATAGTCTTTCTATGATTGCTATTCTTGAACCTTTCTCTGATAATTCTCAAATCAACAACTACAGAATTCAGCTAAATATGGATCAGACTTCTCACAATCAAAATGGTAAGATTTGGTTATTTAGGACTAATGAGATGAACTGTAGAGTTCTTGAAGCTGAAGATCAACACATTACATGTGACCTCAATTATGTTGAATGCCAAAATACTTTTATGGTGTCTTTCATCTATGCAAAATGCAAAGAACACCTTAGAAGAAGGCCTTTGTGGGACAAGTTTATTCATCTTTCAAATATGAACATTCCTTGGTGTACCATAGGAGACTTCAATGTCATTACCTCCACTGAAGAAAAAGTTGGGGGAGTACCTTACAATATGAACAAGAGCTTTGAGTTTCTTAGTGTGATTGAAGCTTGTGGGCTTATTGATGTGGGCTATAATGGGCAGCAGTTCACATGGTGTAATCAAATATCTGGAGGGGCTAGGGTGTGGAAAAGGCTAGACAGAGCTATGGTCAATGACAAATGGCTTGCTGACATGCCTCAGACCACCATAGGCCATTTACCTGCAGTGGGTTATTATCACAGTCCTTTGTTGATGAACACTGTGGTGAGGGAAGCGCAACATGTTAAATATTTCAAGTTTCTACATTGCTCGACAGAAAATGAGAACTTCAGGACCACAGTCAAGAAGTGTTGGGAAAGAGAGGTGCAAGGTAATCCTATGTGGAGGCTTCACCAAAAGATGAAAAGACTAGCTACTACTCTTAGTGCTTGGTTAAGAAAGGAGTATGGGGAAATTTTCTCTACTGTCAAAGAATATGAAGAAAAAGTAAAAGGGGCTGAAGAAGAGGTTATTAACAATAACTCTAAGAGTAGTAGAGCCAACTTGCATAAGGTGAATGAAAACTACATCAAATATTTAAAGCTTGAGGCTTCTATTCTTAAGCAGAAGACTCAACTACAATGGTTCAAGGATGGTGATGCTAATTCTAAATACTTCCACTCTATTATAAGAGGAAGAAGGAGGAAGCTTTTCATTCACAAAATCTGTAATGAGAATGATGAATGGATCCAAGGGGATGAAGAAATAGCTCAAGCAGCCTGTGTTTATTTCCAGGACATAATTTCTGGTCATGAGAACATAATCAATGAGCAGACTCTTCAATGTATCCCTAGACTGGTCTCAGAGGAACAAAATCAAGAACTTCAGGCAATGCCGACTATGGGGGAACTGCATCATGTTGTGAACTCAATGAATCCTCATTTTGCCCCTGGCCCTGATGGATTTGGGGGAAAATATTTCCAAGAGTGTTGGGAAATTATTAAAAAGGATCTGTTTGATGCTGTTTTGTCCTTTTTCTGTGGTAAGGAAATGCCTAAGTTCATGTCCCATGATTTCTTTCATTCTACAAGAGGACTTAAGCAAGGAGACCCC
The DNA here is from genome assembly GCA_018342035.1 of Solanum appendiculatum. Lineage (NCBI taxonomy): Eukaryota > Viridiplantae > Streptophyta > Magnoliopsida > Solanales > Solanaceae > Solanum > Solanum appendiculatum. Next base: position 571,981 of record JAGDQO010000727.1, read on the forward strand.
TTATCTCCTGCCCTATTTATTTTAGGGGCTAAAGTCCTCTCTAGAATGCTAAACCTACTGCACCAAGATCAGAATTACAAAGGATTTCAGATGGAGAAGAGGGGACCACAAATCAACCACCTGAGCTTTGCTGATGATGTTATCATATTTTCTGCTGGTAACAGGAGTTCTCTTCTACTGATTATGAAACTTCTCACCACTTATGAAGCTATTTCTGATCAACTTATCAACAAGAACAAGAGCCATTTTATGATTCCCACCGATGCTCCTGTCAGTGTTATTGAGATGATATAGGACATCACTAGTTTCTCCAAAAAAGATAGCCCAATTTGTTATTTGGGGTGTCCTCTCTACATAGGTGCTCAGAGAATTATATACTACTCAGATTTGGTGTCTAAAGTGGTTAAGAAAATTAGTGGGTGGCATTCAAGAATTCTAAGTTTTGGGGGGGAAGGTTACTTTGGTAAAACATGTCTTGTAGTCCATTCCCATCCATACTATGGCAGCTATATCCCCTCCTAAAACCACTCTTAACTACATTAAGAGGGTAACTATAGATTTTTTCTGGGGATGGGAGAAGGACAAGAAGAAATATCACTGGGCTTCATGGGACACTCTATGTTTTCCTTATGAAGATGGTGGTATAGGAATCAGAAAGCTGGAGGATGTATGTACCTCTCTACAATTCAAGCAATGGTTGAACTTTAGGACCAATAATTCTCTGTGGGGTCAGTTCATGAGAGCCAATTATTGTCAAGGATCAAATCATGTGGCAAAGAAGTGGGATACTGGGCAATCTCTCATATGGAAGTACATGATGAAAAATAAGGCTATTGCAGAAACTCACATCTTCTGGAAAATTCACTCAGGTAGCAGTATGTTTTGGTGGGATAATTGGTTGGGGGAAGGTCAGCTTGCTTAGCATTGTGACACAATCAACGGCCTAAATAACACTACCATTTCTCAATTTTTGGAGAATGGACAGTGGAATGAAACTCTCTTAAGGCAGTGTGTTCCCCCATTGTTGATCCCCAAAATTTTAAACACTAAGTTCAATTACCAGGAAGGGGTGCTTGATGAAGCTATGTGGAAACCTAAGGAAAATGGTACCTTTTCATGCTCTTCTGCATGGGAAGTTATCAGGCAGAAGAAAGCCAAAACCACTACCAACACTCATTTGTGGAATAAGCACATTCCTTTCAAGATATCCTTTTGTGTGTGGACAACCCTCAGAAATAAACTTCCTACCAATGATAAAATCATTTCATTTGGAGCTGAACCAGTGAAATGTTTTTGTTGCATTAGGCCTGGATGGGATAACATTGAGCACACTATGAACACTGGCAACTTTGCTCAGTTTATATAGAGGACATTTGCAAGGGCCTGTGGTGTGCAACACAACCAACACACTTTGATAAACATGCTTATAACTTGGTGGGGAATGGGGACCAAAACCAAAGTTCAAAATCTGGTGTATCATGCTCTACCTATCATTATTTGCTGGAATTTATCGAAGAACATATGTGCAGCAAAGTATGGGGGTAAGAAATCCAGTGCTACCAGGGTTATATTTTTGGTGCAAAAGAATATCATGCAGCTTATGTGGAGAGCATATCCAAACATTCATTGGCCTACTAAGTGGGCAGATCTACTTAAGATGGTGGAAGGTTGCAAGCAAGACATCAAAATATGGAAGATCAGCTGAAAATGCCCTCCTATCAATTGACTCAAGTTAAACACTGATGGCAGTGCCATTAATAATCCTGGAAAGATTGGGGGAGGTGGTATCTTAAGGGATCATCAGGGTAATATGGTCTATGCGTATAGTATTCCTCTGGGCATAGGCACAAACAATCAAGCTGAGGCTTTTGCTGCTCTTCATGGCCTAAATTGGTGTGTCCAACATGGCTACAAGAGTATAATTCTTGAAACTGATTCTGAGCTACTTACAAAATGGATTAACAACAACAGCAAACCACCTTGGAAAATGCAGCAGGATATCATAGAGCTTCATATCATTAGCAGGCAGTTGGATTATTTCATTTGCAATCACACTTTCAGAGAGAAGAACAAAAAAGAGGGCCTCTGGCTTATTAAGAAGCATATAAACGACATACTAAGCAGAAGCGCGTAGACTCAAAAGAAGGGAGAGGGGCGTTCAGCCACTTGAATGTAAGGAGAGGGGCGTTTTTGAAAGGCTAGAAAGTTGGACTCCCAGGGTTCTATACAGAAGCTGCACAATGGTTGGGACTGAGGATCCACATTTCAATACTTATTCATCATTATTATACTTATTAGCAGCTTCCTAATGTGGCAAGAGGCAATTTTATTCTTGAAAGAATGGGTATGTCAAGCTTCAGAATGAGGAAGTCCAAGAGGATAAAGCAACCACCTTCAAGTGTTGTTTTGTTGCTGTTGCTTTGCCATTTCTTCTGGGATATATCAGGAGTGATTATATCTCCTTAGAATAGGTTCTAGGTTTTTATTTTCCTCTTGCTTTTGTAAGGGGAGAGTTTCCCTTATTTATGTTTCCTAGAATTTGTACTGAGAAGAGTCCTCTCTCTAGGTGCATAGTCGAGGTTTTTCTTTCTAGTATCGGAATCAAGTCAATTACTTTTAGTAGGGTGATAGACTTATTTTCCGACCATAGGGTGGAGGTAAGGTTTTATGTCCCCCTCCGTGTAATTCTTTTGTTTTGTTTTAATGGTAAGGCCTAGGGGTGTTGCTCATCCCCTCACCCCCTCAAGGGTCTTTAAAAAAACCCTAAGGCCCTAAGAAACCCTCAATCTTAAGAAACCCTAAACCCTATGAAAACCCAAACTCTAAACCCTAAACCCTATGAAACCCTAAACTCTAAGCTTTAAGAAACTCTAAACCCTAAACCATAAGAAACCCTAAGCACTAAAAACTCTTTAAAAATCCTAAAAACCCTAAATAGCCTTAAAACACCTAAACCTAAAAAACCCTAAAAACCCTAAACCCTAAACCCTAAAAAACCCTAAAATAAAACCTTAAAAATAAAACTCTAAAACCTAAACCCTAAACCCTAAGCCCTAAACTCTAAACCCTAAGACACCCTAAACCCTAAGAAACCCTAATCCCTAAGAAATCATAAACTCTATGAAACCCTAAACCCTAAGAAACCCTACGCCTTAAGATACATTAAGCCCTAAAAAACCTTTAAAACCCCTAAACCTAAAAGCCCTTAAAATCCCTAAACCTAAAAAACCCTAAAAAACCTAAGCCCTAAACCCTAAAAAGCCTAAACCTAAAACCTTAAATACTAAGAAACTCTAAATCCTAAACCCTAATCCCTAAGAAACCATAAGAAACTCTAAACCCTAAACTCTAAGAAACCCTAAACCTTGAATCCTAAGAAACTCTAAGCACTAAAAACTCTAAACCCTAAAAAACCCTAAAAAGCCTTAAAACCCCTAAATCCAAAACCCTAAAAAACCCTAAAAACCTTAAACCTAAAACCCTAAACCCTAAGAAATCCAAAATCCTAAGAAACTCAAAACCCTAAACCCTAAGCCCTAAGCCCTAAGAAACCCAAAGACACCCTAAACCCTATGAAATCCTAAAGTTTATGAAACCCTAAATCTTAAGAAACCCTAAGCCCTAACAAGCCCTAAATGCTAAAAAACCTTCAAAACCCCGAAACCTAAAAACCTTAAAAACCCTAAAAAAACCTTTAAAACCCCTAAACCTAAAAAAAATCCTAAACCATAAGCTCTAAAAACCCTTAATAACCCTAAACCCTTAATCTTAAACCATCAACCCTAAGAAACCCTAAGAAATCTAAACCCTAAACCCTGAATCCTAAAAAACCCTAAACCAAGCCCTAAAAACTTCTCTCTAATTTCTCTCTCTAAAAATATTCTCTCTAGGAAAATCTCTAACGGCTAGTCGCAAGGAAAAAGATAGACCTGCCGGAATGGCTTCCACGCCACCGGCTGACCTATACTGGCCACCGGATCGATCCCATTCATAGCGCGAATGCATTCTGAACAAAACTCAAATGGAAGTACCCTCAGTTTCAACCCACAATCCCATGTACTCGCAGAGTAATGAAGCGAGCAGTACTGCTATTTCTTTGAGAGAGTTGGATTAGGCTCCAAAAATTATTACCATGGAGCAAATGGGATTGCTTCATATTAAACAACAGAGGGAAAGTGACTCCCCATCTAAAGCTTTGAATGTAAACCTATTGATGCACGCTGCAAAGACGAACAAAACCCCTTGGAATCATCAGCTAATGCATCCCAGAGTTCTTCGAATATACATAGAGAAAAGATGATCAATATCGTGAATTTTGAAAGGGAACTGGATGGGATTCGAGAAATTATTTCATGTGAGCAAGATAGTTTGGATCGGGAAAATTCTCAGAGAATCGCCAAGTTGAGCTGCCAGATTCGAACACTCTCTGAGGATTCTCGAGGAGATTCCTCCAATCGAAATCTTTCCCACAGACTGTTTCTAAGGTTTTGGATGGTGGAATCACCGGGGAATTCTCAAGCGAAGGCGATAGAGCTCATAAAAAATTGGAAAATACTAAGGTCCTATTTTTGGAAAGTCAGGGGGAAAGAAACAAGATGTTAGTGAATCCAAGTCCCCAAGATCAACAAAAACCAAAGGATCAATCAAATTATGAAAAAGGAAGTCCAGTTGGGGACAAAAATCCAAAAAAAAGGTTGGCATACACTCAGGATCACCATTCGAAGGAGCATACTGGAAATAGAAATGGACATACTCAGGAGAGGGCTAACAGAAATGATAAGACAACTGACCCTCAAGGCAGTGGCCAAAAACATGGAGAGGAAGCTACACGTAAGTACTCTGAATCTGCTCCTATTCAATTAGATAACACTAACACTGAGGCTCAATTGCACCATGGTGTGACTGAGCAAATCAGTAAGGCTGTTAATCTTATGAGACAGGATCAGGTTGCAGTCAAGAATGAAAGAAGGGAGAAAAATGATTCTAATGGTAAAGGAAGAAATCAAGAGGATAATGGTAGTCCTCAACAACAAAATGATAGGTATAGCAGCTTACATCAAAATAGCTATCCTAAAGTGTCTAATAACTTTGGAAGGTTTATTCCTAATCCTCAAAAGGGTAGAAATGTGGTGACCCAAATTATCCATCACAACGAGCAGGGCAACCAAAATCCTCAAAACAATACCAAAAAAGAGTTAGTCCCCTAGCCTTCCCCCATACTATTATTCAATCTTATGTTGCTCGTCTAAGACAAAATCAAGCCAAGCAGGACATTCCCATTGAATTTGTTACTCCAACCATTACCACCAAACAAGGGTTGCCGACTATAATATTTCACATGGAAGATTATATGGTCAAATTGGCAACAAAATGCAAATTTACTCTTGTTGGCAAGTTCACTAATACTATGACTAAGGTGGAATTGATTAGAAAAAAAATTTATCCTCCAAACTCAACTCTCGGGGGGGTGAGATAGCTCATTTTAATGCTCGTCATGTCTATATTGACTTAGACAATGAGTTGGACTAATTCACTATTTGGACAAAACAAAAGATGACCATAGAGGTTCAATTGATGAGGATTCAAACCTCGACACCAACTTTCAGACCTGAGGAGGAAACTCCTATAGTTCCTATCTGGATTACTTTACCTTAGTTCCCATGGCACTGCTATAATAAGGAATTCCTCATTGCCTTATTGAACCCTATTGGTAAGGTCCTTTACTTGGATACTGCTTCTATTAAAAAACCTAGAGGAAGTTTGACGAAGGTTAAAGTTCAAGTTGATCTCACCAAGGAAAGACCCCTTCATGTTTGGATGGGATTGATAAGGAGGATCTCAACATAGGAAGGTGGCAGGCCATACAATATGAGAGTGTGCTAGACTACTGCATGTATTGCAAGCATTAGGGACATTTAATTCATATCAGCACCATTAAGAAAAGGGATAAGGAATTCAAGAAAAGAAAAGAACAAGAAATGGAAAAAAAAATAGAAGTAAAGGGGAGCAAGAAAAGAGTGGACATAAGCTGCCACAGGGATCAGGTGCCATCAAGGAGACTGGAGATCTAGGACTATTGAAAAACTAGCAAGCTCATCAAGATAATGAGAACAAGATGACTGAAGAGCAATGGCAAATATAAAAAAGGAAGAAAAACACCACAAGCAATGTGACAAGACCAAATTCACCACAAGAGAGACTGGAAAAGGAGAAACAACAACAACCCTTGATACAAGAAGGTAACCCTCTTATCTCTATTTCTCACATTTATATTGATCTAGATGTGCAGGATCAATCCAACATTCAAAAGGAGAAGGGCAACCAAGCAGATAGAGAAAATCAAAGGGAAATGAAACAAGATGTACAAGAGTCAAGTATTGACTTTCCTTCCCCAAAATCCAAGCTTCCTCATAAAACACATAAGGTAAATAGGTTGAAGAATCAAGGAGAGACTAGAAAATCTATAGAGAGCACAAGTATTGACTCAATGCTCACCATATCCCAAAACCCCAATGATAATTGTTTTTCTGATGCTGTTAAAGTTGAAGGAGTGTTGGATGGAGGGATTCAGGAGAAACCAACTAACATGCAAGAAAGGGTATCCAATGGGGGGATTTTAACTCATGATCATTATGAGAATATTCACACTGACCCTAGAAGAGACCTTAGAGCTCCTGCAACCACCTATCAACTGACAAACATTAAGAATATTCAGTCAAGCCAAGACAGAGTTCAGGTTTCAAATACTGGTCAAGAGCAGGGTAATGTTATGTTGCATAAAGATCAAGGAAGGGGTAGTAGTTTTCAAAAACAACAAGTCATGACCCACGGTAGCCCCTAGATGTAACACGGCATACAAGACCCCGAGAGGCCTCATAGAAGCCCTTAGCATACATAACACACAAGATAATAGAGAAGTAAGAGTTCAAAAGAGCATTTTTCATAACAAGGCTTTAATAAAAAACAGCGGAAGTCTACATCTCATGTCTCAAGCCATCTAACATAATAGAATAGAAATAAAGGTTTGGGACGCAGCCCAGTATAGTATCAAAAATAGTGGAAAAACATGAAAAAAGTAACAAGGTTAGGCCCTCGGACATAGGAGGCCTCACCAAGTTTTCACGATCACTAGAACAGACTATCCACGAGTGGGATGAGAGGAGCCGCCAAACCCTACATCAATAGAATCAATGTAGGCAAGAGTATGCGTTAGTACAATCAAGTACCATGGCGTGTGAGGGAAAGGAGGGTGATTCTGAGGTGTTTACAGTCGTCCGGGCTGATATAGCCGACTTGCGGAGAGATGTGAACGAGATGAAGTCCACCAACATTACTATGTTGTGGGGTAGTGTGGATGTGTCTGAGGCTACTAGTGTTGATGTTCCCCCACCCACAACCACCGGCGTTGCTCCGATAGCTGAGGATGAGGGTGTTTCATATGCACCGGAGATTGATAAGGAGGACCTTGTTGTGCATGATAGCGAGGTATATAAAGATCTCGAGGACTTGGAGGGAGACATGGTATGAGCTACAACTTCTGCGTCCCTCCGGGAGACATTGATGATTGGGTCGAGTGGGACCACGCCCACTATGGAGGATACACCGGGTATTGATGCCCATGTTGAGGACACACCATCGACCTAGCTGAGCAGGGGGACTTTCCTTTACTTTTCCTTTAGCTCTTGTTTTTATTTTTTTTATTTCCGCATTGAGGACACTGCATTTTCTTTTTGGTGGGGTGGTGATTTTCCCAACCCTCGTTTGATTGTATGTTTTTGATTGATGTTTTGTTTTGTTTTATGAAGTTATTCTAATTGATGGAAATGGTTTTGGCTTCTCATGATATCTCTCTCTACTTCTCTTTATTGTTTGTGTGGTGATTGAGTAGTTGTAAGTTCTCTTGTACATTCGAGTGTCGGTTGTGATCAATATGGATGACTTGAATAGTGCTCTTGATGAACGACATGTGGGTGTGAGTCAAATGAGGTAATTTGAGTTGCATAGTCCTGTGTGAACTCTTATCATCTCATCGTTACTAGTCGATTGTCGATGGTGAGTCTTGCAGTGACCGTTGCGCGCAAGCTTGACTCGTAGAGTTGTGATCCACAATAGTGTTTGAATGCCATATGTGGTGAGCTTTACTTGAAAGATATGTATGATGATGCCTAGAACTTGCCCCGTTGGTCCAATTGACTAAACATTGGTAAATGAAGGAAATGATCTTAGGCATAAATTTTTGAGAGTGAACCTAATTGATATACCTTCGTGTGACCACCTTGTGAGTGTGTGAACCCAGATTGGCACCATTTGATCCTACCCTTTTCTTTGAATAAGCACAAAGGAAAACAGCTGGTTGATTGAAATTTTTGTACTCTCTCCCACCTTTAACCTTCATGGAGCATTGGTGTATTTGAATTACCAACTAAGGCCAAAAGCCTAAGTTGGGGGTGTGGTAAGAGTGAAGAAAGAAATCGAGCTAGAAACTTGTGAGCTTATCTTTGGAAAGTTGTGAAAAAGATAGAACCCCTCTATAAAAAAAAGAGGTGTTGAGAAAAGAAAAGAAATGAGTTGAATAAAGTTTGATCATTGTATTGTGTTGTGAAAATAAAGAACAGGGGTATCCCAAATTGGTATTGAGCTTTGAAAAAAACCAAAGATGAGTTGTGAAAATGAAATGAAAGAAAGAAAAAGGGAAAGATGAGAAAAAGAAGCAATGCTCCTTGAAGGTAGAGTCACTAAACAAAAAATGATCATACCGTTACCCTCAGCCCCATTACAAGCCTTGAATGACCTTTTGGATCCAACATGAGCCTAGTGATGAGCTGGTTGGAAATTACGGGCAAGCATGTGGGTAGAGTCACACATGTTTTTCTCATTTGAGAGTGTGAGTGTTGACTTTGATTCCTTAATCATATATGTTGATCAGCTGTGTGAGAGCTTGGAATCATCTTTGCTGTAAGGGCATTTGAATACTGTTATTGGGCATGAATTTGCGTTCAAAGTGAGCATTTGTAAGCATGAACTCCAATTGATGATGGCTAGTCAGAATTTGAAACTTTGAGTGCACATTTGATTCTTGCATGTTTAGATTGATCCTTGTGTGCATTCTCATGTGGATTCTCAAGGAGCACTGTTTGTAGACATCCCTATTGAGCTGATTGATCTCTTGTTTTACTTGAGGACAAGCAAAAGTTTAAGTTGGGGGTGTTGATGAGTCGGTAGTTTTGACACATTTAGAGCTTCATTTGTACTAAATTAGTGTCCTTAATGCCTAGTTTGCACTCATAACTAAAGTTAAATTGTTTATGTGCAGCAAGGAGACTTGAAAATGAGGCAAGGGCAAGATAATGCAAAAAGAAGCTAAAAAGTGCTAAAAATTAAGGAAAAAGAAGGCTGGAGTTCGCAAAAGACAACTCGGCGACGCGCTGAGTGAATCTGAGTTCGCCTAAAGTTCCAGTTGCTGAGGAAAAGGTTCAAGTCAAGTCGGCGAGCTTGGGAGCTAATCGGCGAGTCGCCAACCAGTTAAGCGAGCCCAACTCACATCGCCTAAAGTTCCAATACAGAGCCATGCTGAAGTCAAGAATTAAACGGTGAGAACGAGCAACTCGGGGTATCGCCGAGTGGATGGGCGAGCCTGACTTATGCCGCCGAGTGGTCCCGCATTTCATAATGTGAGAAATTTTTGTGAGAGTATAAATAGAGTTTTTGAAAAGAGAGTTGGGATATCAATCAGTGAGGAACAAATTAACTGAGACTAAGAAGTACTCTTGTACTTTGGATATTCTGAATTGCTTTTTGAACTATTCTTGTGAGTTTTTGGATTTAAGACTTTGGGTGTAGTTCTAATTGGTAGCATTTTGCTTTTTGGAGATCTTGTGAATCAATGGCTGACATCTTTGGTAACTATTTCTTCACTTTTGCTATGATTGTCTAAAACCCCAATGCCTTAGGGGTGTGATTATGTGTTCAATTGCTTAATTAGCTTATGGGTATTATGAATTGCTAAATTTAATGCTAGATTGAAATGGGTTCAGTTGTTAATTCATGTTTTCATTTATGAATTGAAGTTGCAAATTCAGTTCTAGTCTATATCTCTTTGTATGCTTGTCAAAGGTGCATTTGAGTGGAATTAACAGTTGATGGTTATATGGGTTGTTGCTTTTACTACCCAGCTTGTTAAAGTGGGTTGAATCAAGGTATAAGATTGTTCTCTAGTGTAACGCCTATTGGGGTTTGATGGAACCCAATTGAATGCATGATAGCTGATTATAAAATAGCTATTGTACCCATGATTTTGCCTACCCATTGAAATTTAGCATACTTAAGCAATTCGTAATTACCCATTTAGTAAAATTAGTAGTTGAACACTCACACATCCCTATGGTCCTTTCTCTCATTTGTTAAATTCGTTGTTAAGTGTGTTGTTATATTCGGTTGTTAACTTTTCACTTATTTTGATAATCAACATCTTATAATTTACTTCAGGTTTCGTATCAACTTATTAAACTCTACAAAAGATTAGAACACTAACTTACTTCGTAGTCGAATTCTATACTAGATCACTCCTCGTGGGATCGACCCCAACTCTTTGTTGGATTTATACTTGCTAGCAACCGCCTACACCTTGAATCGCTATAGGTGTAGTTGAGCGTTATCAGTCATTTTCCAAGCTCAGCCACATCTAGGATTTCTCCTTGAAATACATTTGGGGCAATAACTACATGACATACATATTCAAGAACGAACTACAATTAGACCACACAAGGCATCACATTTCCAATGAGTTAATAGAAATTCTCAAAATCATTTAAAATAAATGAATTTTGACAAACTATAATGGGTTTGTCACAACCCATTTGTGAATCAAAAAGTCAAACAAAGAATATAAATCCATGACAAGAGAGTGCTTTCAATTGCACTTTTTCCTTTATTCTCAATTTTCAAAACCCTTTACCAATCAAAAGTTTGGTGTTCCCGCTTGAGACAAGTGTAACACAGACTCAAAATAAAACCAAAACTTGGCATTTTTTCTTAAAAAGTCGCCTCTCAATCTATCATAGTGAAACGTCAACTCAGTGTGGCAAATAAAAAAATAAAAAAATTTGCTCCTTGAGAAAGAATAGTGGTATAAATAAAACCCTTAGAGTTTATTTGACCAACTACTATTATCAATGGCGACATTGAATCACGCTCTGATGGATCATTTACAAACAAGGACTAGCGAGGCTCTAAGTGCATTTTGTGAGCACGGGTAGCAAAATAATTAACGTATAAGACCAACCCGGCGTCAAAGCAACACACAATCATCATAAGACTTCAAGCCCGATGAAGGTGCAAATTAAGCATCAAATATGCCTAATGAGGGCCAACATAAAGATCATCCAGAACATTACCCTAATCAAGCCTGACAAGGGCACAAAAAAAACAAATCCAAAACATTCAACCATCCCAAACTAACAAACAAGCATTTCCCCGCTAGAAACAAAAGATAAATGGGGAAACAACAAACACTATGCTGGCTACTCGGAGTCATCCTCTCGATGATTAGCATGCAACCTATATCCTGATCCACCCTCCCAAGAGTGAGATGTGGCCAATGAATCCTTCAGCACCTCCAAAAGCTGCTCATCCTCTTCATCAGAACCTTGGTCTACATTGATGACCAAGCTGCTTAGTAAATCATCCACCGTACCTAGCATATCTCTTTGAGAAGCCAATGATTTCATCAAGGAAGGTCATTTCCCCGAATATTATCAACGCTTTACCTTTCATTGCATGCATGTCAGATCATAGAGGAGCCACTACACCTTCAACTACATCAACTCTTTTGCACACGTTCTTCACACTATCGAAAACTTCTTTCATAACATTTTTTATTGCTTTGTTAATAAGAGATGGGAGGGGCTTTGGCCAACTTAGTGAGTTGATTCACGTTGGCATATGTCATATTTGCAAGCTTTTGAAAGCCACTTGGTATGAGGGCAGTGGTAGGCGGAGAAGGTCTATGGAGTCATTCCTATATGTTAGAGGCATGTCCTGAAGTGTGACAATAGGTACATCAAAATTTGGCTGGCTCAATCAGGGGCAGGGGCACTATCAAACACACCCATAGTTTGCATTTTCTCTTTTTAATCCTGGAAGCCTCGATATCCCACTTTATCTCAATATCAATTACCCCGATAGTAGGGAAAATTTGATTAGATTCAAAATATGGAATCTTCTCTCGAGCACACAATTATCTTAGAATAAAGAGGACAATCAATTCAAAAAGTTTGTTGATCTATTCAACAAGTTGTCCATCAACATACTATTGGTTGATGTTCTCTTGCAAATATCGAGGTATTCAAAATTCATGAAAAAGTTGTTAAAGAAGAAGAGAGTGATTGATATGGGTACTATTGAAGTTTTCCATTATTGTATTGTTGTGATGGCCATCAATTTGGCCTTAAAAAGAAAAGATCCAAAAGCGTTACCATTCCGTGCACCATTAGGGTGCACAAGTCAACAATATCAACTTGATACCCTTTGTGATTTTCTAGAAGTTGAGTGTCGGCAATCCCAAGCTCACTCCAATAAAGTTGCTAATGGCAGATCGCTCTATTAATAAGTAGGTGGGTATACTATTTGACATATTAGTCAAAGTTGATAAATTCATTCTTTCTGCCAAATTTTTAATTCTAGATTGTGATGTGGATATTGAGGTGCCTATAATTTTAGGCCAATTATTTTTTGCCGTGGATAGCACACTAGTGGATTTCGAGGTAGGAGAGCTCAAATTTTAAGTTGGAGAAGATGAGGTGACAATTAGTTTGTGCACTCTTATGAAGCCACATGATGAATGTAGAGTGGCGTATGTGATTGAGTACATCGACAAGTTGGTCGAAGGTCCATGGGAAGAAGAAGTGCCACAGAATATCGATTGAATTTGAGGTACTTGCATCATGCCACGACGTTAAATCAAGCGCTTCTATGGAGGCAACCCAAGTGTCTTTTATTTATTTTTACTTCACTTTTGTTGTATTTGGTTAGTTTAAGGGGTGCGAAAGGATGTCAAGTGAAAATGATGAAAAAATTATCGTTATGACCATCGACGCCAGATTGGCGAAACACCAGTTGAGAATTGTACAATGCTAGTCAAATGCAGATATGAAATAGTAACCCGGTAAGAAAAAATAGGAACCTATGCCAGACTGGAAGGCCGTTGATTCAAAACCTGCACCATCAGTCATGGCACCAGTGTAACAAAGTGCACTGGCAAGAAATTTAAACATTTGTACTGAACCTGCGTCTCGTAGGTGGGCAGAGCGAACCACCGATCCAATGCAAGTCAGGTATTTTTGAAGAGTTTTTAATTTTGACTTATGGAAGAACAAAATGGATTTTGATCTCCCTTTCCCAAAACCCCAAGGGTCTTAAACCCTTCTTCTTCCTCCTTATTCATTCACCACACTCTCCACTTCCCCATATCACTCTCCCCACTTATCCATACAACCCTGCAACTTCCAACTTCCTTTCCTTCTATAATACCAACAATTTCCCTTTTTCCTTCCTCACTCAAACCCTATTCTCTTTCTGTAAATCCAAAATTTTCAACGTCCTATCACTCTTTTAATTCAATTTTCAAAAACTCTATTGAAACTCTCAAGTTTTAGTCACTAATCTCTTAAATCTTGTGGTATGTTTCTTTATTTTTCAAGTTTAAGCTTTCATAATGTTGAAACGAATGAATGATTCCTGCTAGAACTGATTTCCCTAAAACCCATGTATTATTGCACTCAATTTTTTATGCTAAGAAAAGGGTTTTGGTGTTTTAAATGAGTAGATCTGGGTTGTTTGAACTTGAATAGGTAGAAATACATGTGAAATCTTGTTTAGATTGCTTAAAATTTTAGGTGGGGGTGAAGTATGAGTAATCCATTTGAGTTTATGTAGTGCATGAATTGACCTAATGATGGATAGGGTGACATCACTCCTAAGGGTAAATTTATCATTATGTACTTTTTAATTTCCTTTTTTGAAAATTGCTTGAGAAGCATCCATGATTGTTGTAGAAAAGCTTTGAATGACCAATACATTGTGGTGAGGTTGAAATTGTGAATGAGATGTGTGAATATGTTGAATACCTTTATTATGTTGCTTAAAAGTTCCCAATGATAGACAGGGTGACGTCCCTTCTAAGGGAAATCGTCAAGATTAGCTTAAATTAAATTGTGAATCCTTTTGGGAAGTCTGAGTACCCATTGGACATATTTGTTGAATTGTTGGAGTGAAAAGGGATCATTTTTCATTGAGATGGCCACTATGATACATTGGGTTTAAGCAAATGTTGCCCTATGTTTCACAGCTGCAACGTCGGTTAAGTTAGGAATCTAAACATTTCACTTAATTGGACCGACGTTTCACCTTCGAGCCACAAGTATTCATTGCCAAAATACCGGTTGGCTCAAAATGTTGCCAGGATTGGTAGCCAGTGGTTCCATCGGCGGTGTAAAATTTTGCATCTACGAACCGCCGGTCAAATGCCAATGCTAGTGTGTGCTGAAATGTTGAAACTCTTTTTCATCCCAATTCTTTTTCTTTTGTGAACTTTTTTGTCTTTTCTTTTATTTCTTAATGAAAAATACCAAAAATTTGTAGTCGTTAGTTTTGCCTCATAGTTCTTCTTGTAGATCATGACTTCTCACAAGGGTCAGTCTAGTAAGCATAACCGCGAGTCCTCCTCCTTCTCCAAAAGCAAAGCCAAGAACAAGGCTCGCCAGAACACCGTCAATGAGGAAAAGCACATCATTTTTGGAATCAAAGGGATGAAGGGAGGTACACTTTCTCCAAGACTAACTGGATATTCACGTTAGAAAAGAGGTTCAATCTAGTTGGCCTAGGGAAGGAATTCTCGAACATTGTCTAGAAGCTTACTGCGAGAAACTGACTTGATAATTCACCATGAGAATTCTTCCCAGAAGTTATCATATATTTTTATACCTCATATCAGGCACGACAAGAGACGATAGGTCTTCGTGGTCCAGTGGAAAAATACCCCAACTTATATTATGTCCTTGTGCACGGTGTGGAGGTGGACATCACACTGACAACTATCAACTCCCTAATCTTGACTTAGCTAATTAAGAAATGGTCTGTGTTCGCAGAGAAAGTTCCCTCCAAAGGCAATCACCTCTAATGGGTTGCAAACACTATTGCAGTGGACAAGCCAACTTAGGCGACTGTGGGAGGAGAGAACTCTCATCATGACTAGAAGTTTAAAGCCAAATTGTGGCTCGATTTTTACCAAGATTGTAGACTACTAGGGGTGTGTGCAATGCGATGGGGTTTCAACACAATAAGAAAAAATTAACTAATTCCAAATTGGTCGTCATATGGATAAAATTTGGTCTAGGCTACATACAATATTCTCTCGAACTATCAAATGTATGTCTCTTGGATTCTCTCAAACTCCAAGACCCTTACTAATAAAACACCAAACATAGCTTGAGTGGATAGGCTATCCCTAACTCATAGCCTTAAATGATAAATTAGTTGGATTAGACTATTTCTAGTTCTAATCCAATGACTAATTTCATCAAATCCGCACTAATGAGTATTACCCAATTCTGTTTTGCTTTCTCAAGCCAAAATAGTATTAGAGATCTCAACCAATGTTTGCAACCACTGATTTTTAGATTAAAACATCAAGACAACATTAGACCATGCTAAACCAATTTTAGATCTATTTAATCAACACCCAATGGGTTTTACACCCACATCAAGCACGCATATCCCTATCTACAAATTTACCTACTCATAAATAAAGAAATATAAGCTATACCCAAATAGGAATACCCTATTTCAAGAAAAAATTGATAGCAAAAGGTGAGATCCAAGTGTAGCAAGGTACACAAATTTGAGCTTCTTCTTTAGTAAGCAAGAAAAGTAGTTAGCTATTTTATGTCACTATAAATTCCCCCAAAAGAAGACTCTCTACAATATTCCCTATTGGGAAGAAGATAGTAGTACATAATTACACAAATCTCTATTCTATCCTTGAAATATTCAAAAAAGGAGCAGTTTATCCTTCAAATAGACTCTAATCCAGGATTGTTCACCACTAATCGCAATGTCGTTTCAACCTTCACTTCTTTAGTTGCACCTATGCTTGGATTGACGAAACACTGATTAGGGATTTTTCAGCGCTAGTTGTTCACATGTGCCTAAGGCCTTTCCTTCCATTCAAGCCTGTGTTTAGCTAGCGAGACGCCATTCAGCTTCTGTGAGCCGCTGGTTCAAAAGGCCGATGTGCTTCAGCGATTTCAAGCTCAAAATTCTTCAAACTTTATTTTTTCAAGGAATACCTACATATAAGAGAACTAGGACCTAAAATCTCCTCAATTAGCATTAAAACATAGAAATGATCCATGAATATGAGTTCAATATGTTGGTAAATACCAACTCATCAAACCCCAAACATGAACAATTGCTTGTCCTCAAGCAATGCACTCACTAAGCATAGAATTTCCAAGCCACACCCAAGATAGGATTTCCACAATTACACACTATGACTCAAAAACAACAAAACAAAAAACTCAAAACAAAAAAAAATTATATACAAACACAACTCACAATTGATTCCACCATCAATACAAGGCAAATGTTTAATTCCTTTCAAAATTCTTCTCATTTAAAACAACTTTTTTCAAGAACAAATTAGAGACAATAGGTCAATCTAGAACAATTTTAAAATATCTCAAATCAATGGCATCAACCTTCAAGATTTGCCTAAGGATTCACAACAATTTGTGGCATTCATATAGTCCAATTGAAATATAGATCTCACCATTCACTTTGAAGGTGCAATGCCACTCACAATCATGAATATCAATTTAAGGTATTATAGATCAAACAAATTCACTCACTCTCACAAAATAATTCAAGTATACACACATTGAATCATAGGATTGCCCGGTATATGAATCACCACTAATGTAGGTTGTCATGGCTCAAAATCACCAAGGACTTGCGGGTTAAACTTAGGCTCGGGCAAAAGGTGGGGTCTCATAAGGTCAAAGTGACCAATATCTCATTTGTTTGCACTTAATGGAGGTCTGAATCTGAATGGTTCATATTCAGCCCGTTAAGTACATTTGTTTGTAAGATGGAACTTTAATTATTCAGATTCAACTCATTAAGTGCATTTGTTTTGTTTCCTTGTAAAGCTCTTATGGATCTGATTAGTTCTGAATAAATCAAATATGTAACATAGTCTTAACACCATTCAGACTCATTTAAAATAATAGCACACTTTATTTTATAAAATCTTTCACCTATCCCACTTCTCTTTTCAATCAAGTTTTCATGCTTCTCCCGCTTCTTTTTCTAACGGATACCAATATTATTCCTCTTGAATTGATAAATTTTTATAATTTTTACAAGTATTTTTATCTATTATTTTTTATATTCATATCACAGCAAAAATATCACAAATACGAGCATGGAAAAAAGAAAACAAACATATTGTATACATATTGAGTCCTTTGCCCTGACAGAAAAAAGGGCCAAAAACAAGCCATCTATAAGGGTGGCTGAGGCTAGATTACGGTATATGTAACCACCCTTTTGTTTGATTCTATGGAGAGAGGAGGGGTAGAGGGAATACTATGCACTTGCAGAAAAAAGAAACTTACAAGCATTGTCATACCTACCTTTCTCGAGAGGAGTTAGAGAATTGAATTTAAGTTCATGGAGAGAAAATAAAAGTTCTTTGATTTTGCTAATTAGTTGGAATATAAATTATTTATATTTTCACCTTTAAAGTAGAGTAAAATTTGCTTAGCTGGATAACTTTTTTTAGAGGATATTTATATTGATAATTCAAATATTATTTTCTATCAAAAAATAGTATTATTTTGTTGACATAAAATTTTTATATTATTTTATGATATGGTGTTTAATTTCATATGCATATTCAGATTTTGAAAACAAACAGTTTTAATCATTCAGTGTTCAGATCTTGATCCAACTTCTTAATATAAAGATGTGTATTTAGATCTAAACATCTAGATCTTAATACACATCTTAATATTCAGATTCAGACGTCTTAATCATGATGGAAGCAAATGAGGCCTAAGGAACTTCCCTAATGCCATAACATATCATTTGAGGGTACCGCTCACATCATTGACTTGTCTCCACCTTATTCCTCCTATTGAAGACATCATTTACTCATTCAACACCCAACTTTTCTTTTCATATGAGGGATGTGCACAACACAAGCTAGCACCAATTTGTTTTTATTCTTTTCATTCTTTCGCCCATGGTTTCATTTAAGCACTTTTCAATTGAAAGTTATGGTGCTCTAAACACTTTTAGCTCATTCCTCGTTTGTTCTCTAGGTGCACAAACCCCCAACCTTAGGATTTTTCCTACATCACAATTTCAGTCTTTTCTTCTCCCCCAAACTTAGGCTTTTAGCCTACCCTTTCACCATTAGCAATTAGGGAGATGAGGGTGCCAAAATAGAGGATTCAAGAAGATCAAGGTCTGCAACATGGTGACCAAAGAAAAAGGTTTTGGATCAATGGGGATGACTAAGATCAATGTCTAGGGAAGGAAAATTTTGGGTAGAGTGACTCATCAAAGAGGACCTAGGTTCATCTTTCAAGCAAAGACAATCCTATAATTTTTTCTTGAAACACATTTTGGGGCAAATTCTAGACAATATGCATACACAAGAATTAATCAAAAACTTTTCCACACAAGGCATTCCAACCCAACAAGATCTCAAATTGGTCTCAAAATCAATTGAACTAAATGAGTTTTGACAAACCACAATGGGATTCATACCCACTTGCAAATCACAAAGTCAAAACGAAGAATGTAAGACCCATGACAAAAGATTGCTTCAAATTTACTTTACCCTTCATTTTTCAAATCATTTGCCAAACAAAAATTTTTGGTGATCCCTCTTGCAAGAGGTGTGACACAAGACGCAAAATAAAACTAAAAACTTGGCATTTTCCCTTAAGAAAGTCGCCTATCAATCTATCAAAGGGAAACACCAACTCGGTTCGACACAAAAAGATTCAAATAGAATAAAATAAAATAAAATTTAAAGAAAAATTTGTTCCCTGGGAAAGAACAGTGGCATAAATAAAATCCTTGGAGTTTATTAAAATGAACTATTATTCACAAGACGATTTTGAATCATGCGCTCATACATTCATTGAGAGAACAAAGCCCATTGGAGGCACTAAGTTCAATAAGCAAGAACGGGTAGTAGGACAATAGAGAAATGTAAGACCAACCTAGCTAAGAACAACAACAACTTTAGATAAAGCCCACCGAGGGCACTATTAAAAACATTTTTAAAAATTTAGGCCCACCAAGAAATTCAAAATTTCAAACATGCCCGATAAGGGCCCATAGAAAAATCACGAAAACAACTAACCAAACCCCAACTTAAAAATTAGCATTGCCCTCAATACTATTACAACTCATAAAATGACAAAAAGGGGGGGAAACAATCGAACTTTCTCACATTCCACCTGGAGCATTTGAACTTGCTCCACCTTGATGTGAATGAGCGGTAAAGTGGGACTCAAACAACATCCCTTGGAGCGCCGGATCATCCTCAAAATCTCCATCTCCATCCTGCTCATTCTCCGCATTGCCACCCATTCTTGTGATCAGCTCATCAATAACATTTGGTGTCGTTCCTAGAGCATGCCTTACACCTTCCATAGTGAGTTCAGCCTCATTGTCCATTGGCACCTTGCCTTTTCTTTTGTCCACCTCAGCTTACATGGTTGTGAATGCACCTTCTAACAGCTCAACTCGCACACACAAGTTGTCCACCTTATCTATTAGTTCCTTCATGGCATCTTTTGTCGCATAATCAATCATCTTAGGCAGGGCAACAACCAACCGACTGAGTTGTTGGTTATTTCTGTAGGTGGTATCCACCAACTCTTGGTAGACACTCTTTCCTAAAGCTAAAGTAGGAGGTGGTTGTGAATATGCTTGCTCTTCCTCATTGGAGGCATTTACCAATACCACGGGAGTAGGTTCAGGTTGTGAAGGCTCATCCTCCCCCACGCCAAACTCTTGCATTCTTCTTCTCTTCACTTTTGGGGCCTCAACATCCCTCTTTTTGTTAACAACCAGTACACTCCTCAAAGGAACAGACTTTTCAGGGTCAAAGAATTGAATCCCAACTTGATCACACATTCGACTTCTAAGCATTGGAAAGGGCATTTAGCGATTTTGTTGGGAAGCTTTTCTCCAAATCTACACCGCCACTATTTCTCCATAATTGATGTGAATACTTGTCATTAAACAGGAAATCAGAATAGCTACCTTATGGGGAACCCTTTGATCATTCTTCGATGGGATGATTCGGGCACATATCAAATCATGCCAAACTTTGGCTTCAAATGATAGATCTTGCTGGGAGAATTTCCTTCCCTCAGGACTCCAAGGTTGCTCCCCTCCACAAATGACACTCGCCACCCATTGAAACTGGATGCTTTTTAGGCAACTTTCTGAGCGTACGTGCCGCCTGGTCTCATTAGCTCACTCTAAAATAGCAAATTAATAGATGTGGGTGTAATGTCCACCTCTAATCCACGCAATTTTCTAGAAGGAAAACATGGGAAATTCCCCACACCCCCTTTACGATTCTGGGCATCCTGTTTGCCCTGGTAGGATGCATTAAACTCCAACACCACCTCGGGATAATAGTCTCCGGGTGCTTCTACCAATGAGAGACACATCCAGTTAGAGAGTTGTTGCACTACCCTTGGGATTGCTTCTGCTAACCTTTTCATACTCAGCTGTTTCTTTGGTGTGAAATCTTCTTTCCTTGAACAATTCATAGTACTCCGTCATTCCCCTGACATAATATTTGATTAGAGCTTGATCTGGGAATTATTGGTATACCCCTATTTCTGGTGGTGGAGGAATGTCTGGAGGGATTGAGGGCAACATACTTTTGGCTAGGCATATTATGAAAGGAAGCTATGAGCCACACAATAAAAAGTACATATTTTCATTTATGAAATTAAAACAAAACTAAAAGAAGTTAACAAAAAAAAAAGAATAGATGTGATAAAAGAACTAAGCATTTCAGCACATAGTAGCACTAGCGTTTGACCAGCGGTTCGCAGATGCAAGATTATACACCGCCAATTAAAATGCTAACTACACGGTAGCCTGACAAATTTTCTTGCCAATCGATGTTACATCAGCGTTTCGCCAATGGAGGCTTGTGGCTAGCAAGTGAAAAGCCAGTCGAAGTCAGTGGAATTTCAAAATTCTTGACTTAACCGGCATTGCACCTACTGATGAGTTGGTATTTTACTGACTCATTAGACCCAAATTCATGAATTATTGCGATGGTTTAATGCTAATTGATGGGATTTTAGGCCCTAGTTCTCTTGGATGCAGGCATTCTTTGAAAAAAGCAAGTGTGATGGATTTGAAGCTGAAAATCAGTGAAGCACATCGGCGACAGAATTGGCATCTCGTAGGAACCAATAGGCGTCTCACCAGCTAAACGCTAGCTTGAATGTAGCTAAGTTGCATCAGTACCGGCGTTGTAATTGGCGTGATATAATGATTGATCGGTGATTTTTTTATCCTAGTGCAGATGCTCTTGTGAGAGCTGAAGGTCAAAGAGAGGAAGTGACTGGCGCTCTAAAATCTCTAATCGGCGTTTTGCCGGTCCAGCGCAAGTCTGAAGACAAAAGGTGAAGGGAAACAATGTAATTATGGAAAAATAGTGCTTTCTTTGGAATGTTTCTAGGATAGAATAGGGATTTGTGTTATGTACCATTATCTTCTTCCCAATAAGGGATAGAAAGGGAGACCAATTATTGTAAGAAATATTGATAGAGTAATAGTGAAGAACTTTTTTAGCATGTAGAGGAAGAAACCTCTGATTTGTATCACTCTAAGCTTGGAATATAGATTTTGCTAATCACATTAGCTTGAAATGGAGATTTCCTACATGGGTATTGTCTCTATTTCTTCTTTTATGAGCAACTAAATCCTTAGCTAGGGGGGGTGTGCTAGATGGGGTGTAAAATTCCAAATGGATATTGATGAATGGTTTCTAAAATTAATTGTATGGCATGGATCTATTGTTGTCTTGAAGTTTTAATCTAAAAGTCAGTGGTTACAAATATTGATTGAGTTATCAAACACCGTTTTGTCTTGAGAAAGAAAAATGTAGTTGGGTAAGACTCAATAGTGAGGACTTGTTGAAACTATTCCATGGGTTTGAGCCAGGGATGCGATAATTCGAGTAATTTATCATTTAACAATAGAGCTAGGGATAGTATATCTACTCAAGCAATGTTTGATGTTTATTTGAAAGGGTCTTAGAGTTCAAGAGAATCCAATGGACATACGTTTGAGAGTTCGAGAGAATATCGAATGTAGCCTAGACCAAGCACTATCCATGTATCAATCGATTTGGTTGCAATTATTCTTTTGCCTATTTGAGTTGAAACCCTAATCGTTATGCACACACCCCTAGTATTTTCCAAACTGGGTAGATCATATTTGCATTGATTCCCCATTTTGTTACTTAATAGTGATGAATTTTAGTTGTTATTAACCCCCCCGCCCCCCAATTATATATATACGCATGTTGAGAATTCAATTTGCTAGTGTGTTTCGAGTTGAGAAATCAATTGCAAGTGATCTTATCTTCCAATCCTTGTGGTCTAACCCCGACCTTCAAAGGTGGGTATTATTTTTCATATGACCTCCTATGCCCTGAAAAATAGGACATAGTTGAGCGTTTATCATCTACCCTGCCTCATCTTACGCATAGCACCTTTAACCTCCTCAACCTCAAGACACCTACAGTATCAAAAATTCCACCAACTCTCTGAGTTCTCTAAATCACCCAATACAATGAACCTATTCCCTTTTTCGTTCAAGAGTTTATGAAAGTATGTTTGTCATCTTCATCTAATGTGTGCCTCTTCAACTAGCACTTTATCGTCCTCGTCTTTGATGCACTTCACTTGATCTAGGTCCCGAGCCATTATCTCTCTCATCTTCGCGAATCTGTACAACTTCTTACCCCCCACATTTGTCCCTAGCTCGGCATATAAATGTTTGAAAGCTATCATTTTTGTTGTCGTATCCGCTAACTTTGCGTCCTTTTTTCGTTGCCTTATACGTTACCGTGTTCGTCCTCCTCTCCTCCTCATCTTTCCTCTCCACCAGCATAGCATAAGCAACCGTGTAGTATACGTGTGTACTTGAGAATCCGCTAATAGGTTAGGGGGTCATTTGGCTATTTTCTCATCATAAAAATGATGTGCATTGTTTATTTATTTATTTATTTATTGTATGTTCTCTCCATATTTTCTTTATTTTATATTTCATACGAATTTTTATTATCGCAAGTTTATAATTTTTTTGGTCCAAAATAATAACTTACGACTTTATTGGGAGTCATATAACTGCTAACCAGACATTTTTCTTTATGAAATCAATTATACGTCTGAATATATATATATAAGATATAAGCACATATTATAAATATCCCTTCTATCTATATTATATATTATTTTAATAAAATTATTGACATCTTATTATCTTTTTAACCGCGCGAAGCGCGGATAAGTTCACTAGTTGTGGATAATTCTACTTATCAAGGCTTAAATATAGGAAACAGGGGAAATTAGATCGCCAACTTCTCTATTAGCATTTGAACTCCCACTGGTCCACAACTTTTGGTTTGCATAACTTGAGAAACTGTAGGTTAATTTTTGTTCAACGGCCGTGAGAGATGCAGAGAGAAGGTAGTTGACATAAATTCATTAATTCCTCTCCAAAGACCAGAATCACCATATGAAGATACCAACATGTTGCCAAACAATTGGAATACGTTTTAAATGTGTAACCCATAGTATGAACAAAATGCCCCTTGGAAAGACGATGTCCTCTAGATTTCATTTCTTAGATAACAAAGGTACTCAAATGCCCATGATATCTAGTATATGAGAAACTAACATCATAATACAACCCTAAACTTGGAAGGTTAACCGCTGCTTTGAGCTGGTTTGCTAAGTTTCTTGCTGAGAAGGTGCTGCACAGCAAGCCCATTAACTTTGGCAGCTAGTATGAAATCATTTTCTGTGAGTCCACCTGCGGAAGAGAATAACTAAACATTTTAAGTTTGATTTAAGCTCTTTTCATGAAAGGCAGCTTCTCTACATTTTCAAACAGAAAATTCTCCAAAAAATCTACTCCCCTCTGTTTCAATTTATTTGGCCTATTTTCCTTTTTAGTCCGTTTCAAAAAGGACTCTTTCCCTCTTTAACAAATCTTTAGTTTCAATTTTCCACATGGCATGTTTAAGACCACAAGATTAATGGGCATTTTAGTACGTTTGACATATTTCTAATTTAAGACAATAAGATTCAAAAGTCTTCTTTATTTTCTTAAACTACATGTCAAGTCAAAATAGGCCAAACAAATTAAAACAAAAGGGGTATTATTTAATGGACATTCAATCATCTAACACAGATGTACACTGCTCACAGAATCACGTAAAGCCTGTAACTCATATAGAGTATGCCAGCCTGAAGCTAGTTCAAAGCTACATCATCCTACCTCTCTGCATGTGAGTTCTGAAGAGTAGAGCGAACAAAACAGAAAAAGGCCTTCATGAATGTATGAGCAGTGTATACTTGGTTCAGTAACATGCTTATCCTAAAAAACATAGCTAACAAGCTAGGAACTGAACAACAACATGAGCTATAAATATACTATGGAGGAAAATAAATGGAGTCCAAAATTACTATTCTTACCCACAGAATGAGTCCATATATCAATTTTCACATTATTCCACCCAACAAGATGAAGATCTGGATGATGACCTGCATAAACATAACCAGAGTTCTTACAGAAAAAATAACTAATCCAACTATGTAATGAGAATAACGTGTGTAAGAACCTTTCCCAAAAATATATATAGAAAAAAATTGAGTCAGACAAAGCTTAACTAGAAGGTGAAATGAAGCTGCAATCAAACTGGGATGACAGGCCAGAATTATTGCATTCTACATACAAGAGACTTTGAACTCCCAAAAGTACAGCCTCATTTCACAACTTGGGAATAAAGCGAAAAAGGAAACAGCTTCCTCGTGCTAACCTTCGTCTATCCCTTCAACAGTATATCCAGAATCTTCTTTTAGCTGCTACATCATAGTCAGTACTTTGATTTTCCGTAACACTTACATGTTCTAGGGGAAGTTTAATACTGAAACCAATACAATACATGCAATATGTGCTTATGCACCAATCAACTATCTTTGAAACGAGATCATTGATGCAGAATAAGTTATAAACACTGCAAAGTTAAGCTACCAAGTACTTTCTAGAGATTTCCTGGCAGTGCTGTGGTACGTAGAATTACTTTTGGATTTGAAAGATTACTGGGCTGCTGATTTTTCACATATGGGAAGGATACTGCAGGGTAATTGCTCTTTCAAGTCATTAGGTGTATTGAAAGTAGTAGTAAGACCAGATACTGCAAGGGTGCTTGGTGCACTTGGTAATGAGACTCCTTTATGCCTCGTCTTTCAAAAGTGCTATTACAATGCCCAAAATAAACTGAAGATGACAAAAATCAAAGAGCTGGTTTTATGTCAACATGGAAAAGATGCCCCATTTCTTCTGTTGAAATGTTATGTGCTGGCAAATTTAGGCTCATGAAGCGTTTAATGCTTGATGATAACTGGGTTATTATTAGAGGCTTAAGTAGCAGACACAAGTCAGCTGGGGAGAAGCAGAATTTGTAAAGTCTATTGCTTGGTGATCAAGCCAGAAATCTATCGATTAGCCCATGCTTGACGTGCCAAGCAGACAAACTATCCTGCATATTTTTTACTCTCCCGGATTTTTGCGTACAAGTACTTCACATCTACGAAGAAATTTATGAAAATTGATCCACCACTTAGTATATTGGACAAAGAAATCTCGTCTAATTCACTAATTTGAGGGAAGATACTGAAATTTCATACTTGAGAAGATATTGAGAGATTTATGGAACTAACAATGTGTGTCAGAAGATAAAAGCCAGCTCTTTCCTTTATCACCACTCATTTTATTATGAGGCAGCAACTGTACTAATAAATGCTAAGATAGAATATGAAGACTCAGAATTCCAGAATTTTATAGACAAGGTAAGTGGCTGTCAAAAGTAAAAGAAAATATGTACAAACAATAAATTATGCACAGAAGAAAAATTTGAAACGAACTTAACAAAAGATAAATCCACGGGTCATGACACACATAAAACAATAACTCCTACATAATACACTCATCAGAAGGGTAAAACACAGGTACATATACCTTCAGCTTCTGCAACACTCGCTACCTCTTGAAAGAACTCCAATCCTTTGGTGAAAGTCTTGACTTTCCAGGACCTATGCAGCTTCAGTGTGCCACCATCATTCACCAAATCCCACCCTGACACCTGCACAAAGCAGTGTTAGCAAATGTAAAGGACTGTCTACTTGAAAACATGTTAAAATTGCAAACCTGTGGCATCAACTGATTGGCAGCTTCTTCAGTCATAGGCCTCAAATCCTTTGAGTTGCATGGTACACACTTCTTAGTTGACAAAACTGAAATGAGTATTCAACTTATCAAAAATAGTCTCTGTTGGTTTCTTAATAAAGAAATTAAAAATAGAAAGAATAATGAGAGAAAAAAATACTTAATGAGGTCAAAGAGAATTATTATTTTCTTGAACTCTACATTTATAGGAACAAAAGCAGTAAAAAGATAATAACAAACTAGCCTAGAATATATCTGCAAAATATATCTTAACAAAATAATTACTAATAAATAGGAAAAACTATCTAACCAACTATTAACTAGGATTTATTCAAAAACCAAAGCAGTAAAATAAAGTAATACGGTTCAAAAGCATAATTCTAACAGTCCTCCTTGCTTGAGGAACTGCAAATTCTAGACTTTGCTAAAATTGACCGAACAAATCTGCCAATTCACTTTTTTTCTTGCAAGGCTTGTGTGCATCTTCTGTTAGATTAAATGAGAAGTTTTTATCTCTCAGTTCAACTTCTAAATCTCTTGCTTAGTAGAATCAAAAATTCGGCAATATTTGTCCCAAAATAATAATTTAAACCCTTTTTCCATTAGCTGATCAATACTCAATAAACAATTATCAATATCAGGCACATAAAGAACATCTAAAAATATTTTGGTACCTGAATTTGTTTTAATTGCAATAGTCCCTTTTTCTTTTGTAGGAATATAGTCACCATTCTCAATCCTGATTTTCTTATTTTTCATAGAAATGAACTCTTTAAAAAGATTTCTTTCATATATCACAGTCAATCCAAAAATCAGATATTTTGGTTGAAAAGTAGGTTGCCACAAATAAGTGGTCTTTTTCTTCTACAGTGGTGACTTGGGCAACTGCTTAATCTTTTTGAAATTTGCTTTTGCAAATCACAGAGCACTCCTTTTTCAGTCCAAACTACCAATAAAGTACTGGGGTGAGTGTATTTTAACAACCACTTATATCATCAACAGACTACCCTCACATATTTTGAAGAACAAATGTCCCATTGAGGTGTTACACCAATAGAAACCATCTTACTCTCATATGAGGAGCTTTGGTTGTTTATGCTATCCTACCATACCTATAGTACAAAGAACCATATTTGACCCCAAGACCAAACCTCATGTCTTCATAGGATATCCTCCTAACACAAAGGGGTACAAGGTACTAAGTCTAGCTACTAGAAAAATTCATATCTCCAGGGATGTAGTCTTTCATGAGACAATTTTCCCTTTTTCCTTGACAAACATGCTGCTACTTTTCCTGCATCTCCATTTTATTATTCTAGCATTCCTCCTTTTTTTTCTTTATATCCTGATCATATGACTCCTAATTCTAACTCTGATAACATATCTGGTGGACAATGTGAGAAAAGGGCCAATGACATTTCCAATCCATCTGTGACACCTGATAACTCTAGGACCTGAATCTGTCCCTTATAAGTCCTGCACATCCCTCATCTAACTATCCCATCACTATGTCTTCTTCTATTCCCACCATCCTACCTTCACACCCTCCTGAAGAGGCACCAGCACCTAGAAAATCCACTAGAGATCATAAGACACTATCCTACTTAGATGACTACGTTCACCATGTACCAAAGCCCACCTCACTTTCCCTCTGTGCTTCTTTTAAGAACAACAGTCACATTGCTCCTGAGGATTTGATACCTTCTAGTTAGTCTTCTGTAATAAATATCTCTCATGATTGTGAGCCATCATCTTATGAAGAAGCAGGTATGAACCCTGCCTGGAAGACAGATATGACAAGAGAATTTAGTTCATTGCATGAAAACCATACATGGGATCTGGTTCCTTTACCACCTAGTAAGAAACCCATTGGGTGCAAGTGGGTGCATAAGATCAAGCATAAAGCAGATGGTAGTGTAGAAAGGTTGAAGGCCAGGTTGGTTGTGAAGGGCTACACACAACAAGCTCGGGTTGATTACACTGAAACATTCTCCCCAATTGTCAAGATGACAACAGTCAAAGCTTTACTTGCCACTGCAGCCAAGAAACATTGAGACATTTTCCAGTTAGATGTTAATAATGCATTCCTTCATGGGGAGTTACATGAAGAAGTTTATATGGATGTACCACAGGGGTTGGACACTGGCTCTTCTGGACTTGTATGTAAGCTGAATAAGTCCGTGTATGGACTCACACAGGCCTGAAATAGGGGTGTGACAATCATACAGAAAAAAGTTGCCTAGAAAGATTTCACTATCAAAGATACAAAAAGTTGCTGATGAGATCCAATGACACACCTGCAGCTGAACACAAAGTCTTAATCCCGTTATGAGTGTTAGTATTTGCTGACACTGCAGATTACTGCACATTACCCCAGTTCCAGCTACATGAGTATTTGAGCTGTATAGGCATATAAATATGCACAGGGAATAATTAGGTGCAATGGTGTGGATTGGGAAAGAAGGAGCATGTATAGAACTTTAACGAGGGAAACAGAAGTAGAGGAAAATGCAAACATATCCTGAATTTTAGAAGGTAATATAAATCATATTGGAACTATAGTGAAATAAGAAAAATGGAAGACCTTCACAGAATAGGGACAGAAGTGATGTAGCATAATGTAAGGCATTTTTATAACACATATTATGGACCTGAGCAAATCATTCCTCCCACAAATTGAGCTGTTTGTTCACAAACTTGACATTTATAATCAATATTGTTTCCTACCAAAACCTATAAATTCCAACCTTTTGTTTACTAAATATTTCAAGCTACAGTACACATTTCTCCTTCAATAGGATAAAGTTTAAAATCAAACTTAAATCAGGCAATGAGACAGTGATAAACATAGAATACTAATAAAAAATGTGGACATTTAATTTAACAAAGGATTAAAATAACATGATTGCCTAAAGCAATGCAGTTTTTGTTAATTTTAATTTTGACAAATTATGAAGCCTAGCGAAATCAATAAATAAAAGTGAGAAGCCACATGATTGTAAAGATCCGTAATACAAATTGATTACGGAAACACAATTTATAAAGGTTGGGATAAATAGAGTAATAACCCCATATACATAATGAGATTGAGAGTGAAGAAACCTAAATGACTATTTGAAGCAAAATGAATTAGAGTAAGTACCTTCCATGGTTTCTGTACAAGGTTTGGGAGAGTGATGTAAACGATATCTGAAGAAATTGAAAAGAATGTCAATAACATAAGTTGAAGAGCGGAGAGGAGAAAAAGAGAGTTACTGAAGTGTTGGAGAGATTTGCCAGACGAGCTTGAAGCGTTCGAATCATCGAGAATTCCTGCTGGAGAAGCGACTTCTTTTTTGGCATAATACATAAACATACCCTTAACTTGGCGTCAACTGGCAATTATGACCTTTAACTTCGGGTGTGCACAAGTAGGCACTTTAACTTGTATAAAATTTAACAAGTAGACACACATGTCCTACATGGCATAATACACGTAGGACGCCACGTAGGACACAAAATTGCCATGTAGGTGTCATGTAAGACGAATGTGTCTATTTGTTCAATTTTATACAAGTTAAAGTGCCTACTTGTGCACACCCAAAGTTAAAGGTCATAGTTGTCAGTTGACGCCAAGTTTAGGATCATGTTTATATATTATGCCTTCTTTTTTTATGTCTACAGGCAGATCAACCAAAAAAATATAATCTCAACGAAAAACTTTGTATAAATACAGCTCTAAAAGGAAAGAGAATGAAAATTGTTATTTGTGGGGTGTATAAAGTATTGAAAAGGGGAAAAGTGCACCGTACCTCCTTGATAACGTATTTTGCTCATCACAATTCACATCTCACCAAATCAAAAATACAATATACATGTTCACTTTTTTCCTCAAAGATACGCACTTAGACACATGAATTTTATTAGATTAAATTCATATTAAATTTGAATTAAATCCATATTTATTCGGGTTAAATGATTAATTTGGACTTTACAAATAAATAAGTCTATTTTATTAAATTTTAATACAAGGTCCATTTCTCCTTGAAGCCTAAAATCACGTCACGTGTCATAGTGACTAGGCATTCAAGACTAACAATGTGACGTCACGTGTCCAAATAAGGTGGTAGTCTCGGTCAAATTCAAGAACCAATCACAATCCACCAAGTGTCAAAATGACATCCTTTGGTCAATCATTAGCAACCTTGTCCACCCCCTACAATTATAAATAGGGGATAGACATGACATTCAAGGACATCCGAAAAAAGGATTCTAAGAAGACTTCAACAAGCATTCTGCAAAGATTGGAGAAAGCTACAACACCAACTACATAGCTCTTCGAAGGAGCGGTCAACGAAGTTCTTCCTGGAGATCGACTTGAAACGACAAAGTGCTTCCCGACGTTCCCGGAGATCAAATACATCTCAAGGAGGTCCACATCATCCTATATTCGAGAAATATGCTACTGAAGGCCCTCGAATCACGGAAAAACACTAGGAGAGAAGAATCAAGAGAACAATAGAATTATTGTACTCACAAGATTCATTGATAAAAATCATATCTTTCTTTTATTTATTTTGATTGCAGTTAATTTTCAGCGCTACGAAAAATTGTTGCAAACAATTTTGGCACGCCCAGTGGAGTCCAGCAAATGTCTTAAGAGTGAAATTGTTGTCTTAAGAAGATACCCTTGAATTATTATAGCATTCTAACTAGCTAGAAGAAGAACAATTTTGTTATCATGTTTGCTATTTCTCACTTGAATTATTTGAGGGTAAATAATTGTCATCTTAATAGATTGATCACTCGCAAAACGTCAATTTCTAATTTTAAAAAGATAGATCATCTAGTTTTAAAATCGAAAAGATTGTAAACAATAGTAAAATCGAATAAACCATTTACATTTATATATAACAATTACAAGTTGTAACTTTAATATGTATGCAATTTTATAAATTGTTCAAAATACAAATAATTAGAAAATCAATATATATATATATATATCAACAAATAATACATTCAATTACAATCACAAACGTCATGTGATGATATATTTGTATTTTCAATTAGTAAATTTTAAACAACTCACATTTTAAATATTGTATTGGATTTATTTAGCAACAAACAACTCTCTATAAATATTTAAATTTGTAAGATAATTTATTTAAATAAATTTACTAATACAAATATAAAACATAAAATAAAAAAAATAAACAAAATGATTAAAAGGATTTGAGGGGTATTTTTATCATTACATGGATTAATCTCGTGTTATTAAATCGCATGTATTACTAATACCACCAAATGTAATGTATTATTTATACCTCCTATAATACCATGTATGGTGTAAAACATAGGCTCAAAATTCCTACCAAACATAGTACTAAATAATATCATACATAATACATGGACAATTTCTCGTAATGCTCCCTATTATAAACGACCCCAAAGTGTGTCTATTGACACTTCATGGACAATCCCCCCAAAAAATATAAATTGCGTGACTTTCAAACACTGACATGAAAAAAGAGTGACTCATAATGCGACATATGGCAAACTAAGAAAAGTATCTTTTGCAATTTTTTTAATCAAACCCAGCAATCCCCTCCTCATTGTCAACCTAAATTCCACCATTAATGTTATCATGATCTCTCTATTTGTTCTTTTTATTTTTATTATATAAACATTTCATAATCTCTCCTTCCCTTTTTTCCAAAACAATATTCACTAACTTGAATAGCTCAATCCTTCCTTGCCCCTTTAAAGCTACTAACTTTTTCCATAGTTCTATCACTAACATCTTCTCTTCCTCTTTCTCTCTTTTTTATCATTCACAAATATGGTCAAAATTTGAAATGACCAAGAAATCAAATAGGTACAACTCTGAATTTAGTTATCTTTAGCAACTGTGTTCATGGATTTTGCTTAATCATTTGCTTGTTTTTTTTTTAATTCAACCATCAAGATTGATATTGCTTTGGCAAGTAGGATGGCCCTAACGGTGTAGGGAGGTAACTGGATTCCATGTTGATAGCTCACATGGTCTTACATGTCCGTTAAGTCTACTTCCCCCATAATGAACTAAGTTTACTTCATTCAAGTTTATTTCAAGGATGTTTTATTAAATGATGATTTCCTTGCATTAACTATGGCTTTTAACTCATTTTTTAGCATGTCATATTATAATTCGACCTTGTCATGGCATCCTATGATTTCATCCTTTTTAGCATGATTAAATGATGTTTTTATGTATGGTTATCATACTTGGTACATGTTTGTACTAACACATACTCTTGCCTACATTTTCTTATAAGTGTAGGATCCGGCTCATCTCCATCTTCTCGTGGCTAGTTCGTGATATTAGAGACCTTGAAGAATTGGTGAGTCCTCATATATTCGAGGACGTAGCCATATTTACTTTTATTCATTTTCTTTAAAGACTTTGTATGGCTAACGTCCCAATGTTTCATTCTATGAGTTTTAGATGGCTTTTGAGACTATATGTAGACTTCCGCTATTTCCTGAAACTCTTTTGACATGGAATTGTGCTATTTGAAACTCATTAAATTCTATGATCTTGTATTATGTATGCTAAGTGGCTTGTATGAGGCCTCTCGGGGTCTTGTACGACATGTCATGTCTAGGGGGTACTTTGGGTCGTGACAAACTTGGTATTCAGAGCGCAAGGTTTTAGAGAGGTCTTAGGAAGTCTCATAAGCCTTGTCGAGTAGAGTCTTGTTCATGAGTGTGAAGCGCGTCACATTTATGAATAAGAGGATACAAGATGATTAGGAAATTCCACTTCTTTCATTACTCTAAGTAATGCGATAGAGTCTAACTCTATATGTCTCTCTCCTAATCCCTATCCTATGCGTTTCAAGATTTGACCACTCGAAGAGCTTATGCTAGGAGAAATGTGATAGAGAACGTGGAACAAGAAGCTCCTCCTCAAGCTCCTCAAGTTTCGGTCGACCCTTTGGCCGAACAAGTGACTAATGCGGAGTTTAGGGCTGCTTTTTAAGTGTTGGCTCAAGTCATGAAAGTTCAAGCCAATAGGTAGGTTGTGGGTCTCGTGAACCCAAATGTGGGTATGGTGGTATCTAGAGTGTGGGACTTCACTAGAATGAACTCTCCGGAGTTTCATGGTTCTAAGGTTAAGGAAGATCCTCAAGAGTTCATTGATGAGGTGTACAAGGTGCTAATGATCATGGTGTGACGCCGGAGGAAAAGGTGGAGTTGGCCGCTTATCAACTTAAGGGTGTGGCTAAAGTGTGGTTTGAGCAATGGAAGAGTGAGAGGGCGGTTGATGCGGGTCCTCTCGATTGGGAAAAGTTCAATGTTGCTTTCCTTGATAGGTTCTTTCCCTTTGAGATGAGGGAGGCACGGGTGCTTGAATTCATCAATCTTCGTCAAGGAAGCATGAGTGTGAAGGAGTATGCTTTAAAGTTCTCACAATTGTCTCGATATGCTCCTACTATGGTTGCCGATCCTAGGGCAAGGATGAGTAAATTCATTTCGAGAGTGTCCGAAATGGTGGTCATAGAGTGTCGTACCTCTGTGCTTATCAATGACATGGATATTCTCATCTCATGGTTCATGCTCAACAAATAGAAGAGGAGAAACTTAAGGAAAGGTCTAGGGATGCAAAGAGGGCTAAGACCAGTGATGGTAATTTCTCACACTCAAGGTCTGATGGACATGGTCGTTCTATGTTTTGACAAAAGTTCTCCGGTCAAGGTTCCTCCAATGCTCCGCCTAAGTTCAACAAAGATAGGGTGCCTAACCCTAAGCCTCAAGGAGGAAATGGTGGTGGTTTTTCATCAACTACTTGTGCTAAGTGTGGGAAGAAGCATGAGGGCAAGTGCTTAGCCGGTATGGATGGTTGCTTCGATTGTGGTAAGAGCGGCCATAAAATAAGGGATTGTCCATCTCTCATGGCTAAGGGAAGAGAAGGTAAGCAAGCTCCACCTAGTGGTTTGGGTTCAAATGCTCCCAAGCAAAACCAATTCTATGCACTTCAGACTCGCCATGAGCAAGAGGGTTCTCCCGATGTTGTTACCGGTATGTTGAAATTTTTTCATCTTGATGTTTACGCTTTGCTTGACCTCGGTGCTACCTTGTATTTTGTGACGCTATATGTAGCTATGAGGTTTGATGTTTTTTCGGATGTGTTGTTAGATCCCTTTTGTGTCTCTACTCTTATTGGTGAGTCTATTGTAGCTAAGAGAGTCTATAGAAATTGTCCCGTCTCCTAATCCCATAGAGTCACTCATGTTGATCTTGTAGAGCTTGATATGTTAGATATTGATGTTATTCTTGGGATGGATTGGTTGCATTCTTGTTATGCTTCTATTGATAGTAGGACCCGAGTGGTCAAGTTTAAATTCCCAAATGTGCCTATCCTAGAGTGGAGGGGAGGGGGGAATTCTATGCCTAAAGGTCAATTTGTGTCATGTATAACAACAACAACACTTGGGTCAAAAAAATGCACAACTACATGTCCCACATTGTCATAATGAAAAAATTGGTCCACTCATGAGACCTCAAACTTATACCTGGTCCTCTCACTAAACCCTAACCAAACTACAGCATCATACCAGAGGTGGTATCCGAGCCAACCATATATAATCATACTAGGCGTGATATTTGAGCAAACGAAGAATATCCTATACTAGCATGGTACCCAAGCCAACCAAGAATCACAATCAAGCATGCATAATCACATAGAAAAATAGGCATGTATAATCACATGGTACAATGAACAAGGCCACTTGAAATGCCACAGTCACAACAACAATTGCATTGTATGAGATTACATATGTCATATCATTTCATATACCTTCCTATCATGCATTACACAATATGATCCTACAGGCAATAAACATGCATACATACATAAATAAAAAATATACAACCATCATCTACCTCGAATCAAGTCCCTTGGATACTCTAATTTGCCCGAGCTTTCCCCTTGCTAATTGCCTTGGCTTATTCTTAGTCTAAGAATAACACTACAAACAATAATCAATCACAAATGACCTATTAATTTACCCGGATTACTAAAAAACCCTAACCCTCGCAAAAATGTGATAATCTCCCCCAACTTAGAGCTTCTTCTCGCCATAAAATCTTATGCAAACGTTTCTCCAATGTTAACCACCTAGTTTCTAATACTTACGAAATAATTTACAAGATTGGGGAGTCAAATTCTTACCTTTACCGATGAATTTCATGGGAAAATTGATGCAGGCTGCCCAAAATCTCTCCTCCCAATTTCAAGAACTCAAAATACAAAAAATAAGGGTTTGGGACAGTTTTCTACTTAAAATAACGATTCTCTTGATATAGCGACGCCGCTATAATGACAACTTATCTCGCAATAGCGGGAGGTCGGCCGCTATAGTGAAATCAATGAAAGTTCAGCAACCTCAACTCCAAAAAAAGCCCTTTTTATAACACAAACTCTTCCCTTGACGTTTCGACTCATACTTTTCATGCCAAGTTCAATTCCGAGAGTTCTACTCAGTGGAATTCAATTTTAAAAGGCCTTATGGATTCCTTAATATCTTGGCTACAAGTATACATCAATCAATTCTCAAACCAACACCCCACCCTTTACCGGATAGACCTATACCTTACCTGGCCCAAATTCAGTCATGGGTGGCCTAACCAAGAATTTTCAAGTTACTACCCGAAAAGTTTTCTGGCCCAAATTCCTTTCCTATGGACCTACGCATAATGACTAGGTCAGGTTGTTAGAACTACACATGATGTTTAAAACTGAAACAATAATTCACAAAATTACTTTCAAATAACATCAAATAAATAAATGTGCCACAAAAACTTATTTTAATTTTTCTCGTAGAAAATTAGTCTTGATAATTATTCCACATGCTGCTATGCCATCTCGAATAAACTCTACTCTTCTAAATTCTTCATTGCTCTCTCTAGGATTTGGAACTTCTTCATGCACATCATTATTATTTATAAGCTCTGCATCAACTTGAGCAAGTAAATCATCATTTGAATCTACTCCTCTTAAATAGTTGTGCAAAATACAACATGAAAATATGATAAACTTTTGAGTTTCAACACCATATGATGAATTTGTTGAGCTAGAAATTATAAGAAATATCTTTTTAAGAACTCCAATGCTCGTTCAACAGCATTACACAAACAAGTGTGTCACAAATTAAATAATTCGCAAGGATTTCAAGTGGATTTCTTGAATACTTTTTCAAGTGATATCGCTCTTCCTTATAAGGCGTAATAAGTCCACTTCTCAACATGAGTCCAGCATCAACAAGGTAGAATTTTTCTAAACATAAATAAATAAACGAAAAAGGGCCTAAAATATGCTTAAACTATTGAAAATGGTACAAAACTACCCTCCGTTGACCTATTGGCCACAAAATACCCTTGCCATCCACCTTTATAGCTCTGTATTACCCTTATCCCAAACTGCCCCTAATTTAAACTCATTTAATAAATTCATTAATCATTAGGCACTCATCTATTGGTCACCTTTAAAATAACTTTAACTAATTTAAAAACCAACTCATTCCCCAATCAGACCCGCCCCAAATCAAATCCACCCGATCCAAATTCATTTAACCCATTTTATCACCCAAACACACACACCTAGATCAAATTTTTTGTTGAACTTTCAAGAATATTAAAAAAGAGCACCACCAAGAACAAGTGATATATCTCAAAACACACACATATTGAATTGTTTGTTGAACTTTCAAGAGTTTTAAACAGAGCATGATCATTTCAAGTGGATTTCTTGAATACTTTTTCAAGTGATATCGCTCTTCCTTATAAGGCGTAATAAGTCCACTTCTCAACATGAGTCCAGCATCAACAAGGTAGAATTTTTCTAAACATAAATAAATAAACGAAAAAGGGCCTAAAATATGCTTAAACTATTGAAAATGGTACAAAACTACCCTCCGTTGACCTATTGGCCACAAAATACCCTTGCCATCCACCTTTATAGCTCTGTATTACCCTTATCCCAAACTGCCCCTAATTTAAACTCATTTAATAAATTCATTAATCATTAGGCACTCATCTATTGGTCACCTTTAAAATAACTTTAACTAATTTAAAAACCAACTCATTCCCCAATCAGACCCGCCCCAAATCAAATCCACCCGATCCAAATTCATTTAACCCATTTTATCACCCAAACACACACACCTAGATCAAATTTTTTTGTTGAACTTTCAAGAATATTAAAAAAGAGCACCACCAAGAACAAGTGATATATCTCAAAACACACACATATTGAATTGTTTGTTGAACTTTCAAGAGTTTTAAACAGAGCATGATCAAGAACTAATTTACCCCAAAACCCACACACCCAGTTTGAATTTTTACTGAATTTTCAAGAATATCAAACATAGCATGATCAAGAACAACTAATATACCCCAAAACACACATCCAAATCAAATATTTTGTTGAACATTCAAGGAAAATGATGAACAAGAGTTATTCACCCATCTGATAAAATGCCCCAAAGGAACAAAATCATATTTTCACAAAGAGCCCCTTCTCGATTTGGTGCGTCAATTTCAGATTCCCTTGTTTACGATCAATCCAAACAAAAGGCGAAGCAAATTTTCTGCTCCAAGAAAGTGGAATTAATGATTTGGAAATGGGTGAAATTAGTGATTTGGAAATAAGTTCATCTTCAAATGTTGCTCTGTTTTTAGTCTTTGTGCAGGCAGAGGATGACAATATTTTTTGCTTGAGCTAATGCCATATATCTTGAAGTTATGTCTACTTCTAAGAAATTCAACTCGATAATTCTTTTAGTAAAGTTGGACAACTTCAGGAAGAGAGGAAAAAGAAGAACAGCTTCAAGAACATTGAAAATGTTTCAGGGTATTTGGTTTGCCCCTTCAGAATAATTGGTTTGTAATACAGGGCCACAAAGGTGGATGGCAAGGGTATTTCATGGCCAATAGGTCAACGGAGCATAGTTTTGTACCATTTTCAATAGTTCAATGATATTTTAGGCTCTTTTTCGATAAATAAAAGATTCAATTATTTGTTAATTACATGTACCTATGTCTAGATAAATATATATAATATTTACCTTCATGAATTTTTAGTGGATCTTGTCTATTTAGTGCTTCTTTTATGATTAATCTTCAATCAAATGTTGTACCTTTCCACCCAACTAACTCGTATGTGAATTTTTAATCAAATGTGCATGCAATTAGTATATTTTGTGTTGGATAGTCTTTTCTCTCATAATGTTTTGGTGCTTCACTTTGTGAAACTTTAATACGTATGTATGTTTCTCAATTGCACCAATACAATCCTTCTATTATAATCATCAATTAAAATACAAATAATTTTTTACATTAGCTAAAACTTAAATAACTATTATAATTGTGTTGACCTTAAAATATGGGTAGAATCTTTGGTTGCCAGCAATTTCAAAAGGAAGTTGGGAGCCATCAAGTTTTTGAATAAATTTTTCATATAAACCCAAGATAGCTCGTGGGAAAAAAAGAAAAGAAAATAATAACAAATTGACTCTCCAGATCGTCGAAAGATGAAAGATGACTTGCGATTTGTCACAGTATGTGCTAATAAGTAATTTTTTTTGCAACTTGCTTCTCAACTATAGCTCAAAGTGTTGATCTAAGACCTCCTCTAATTAACATCTCACATAGACCAATAAAAACTGAAGGAGTCATTCATAAAATACTACGACAAAGTTCAATTAAAAATATGCATACGCCCAAAATCAAATTACTACTGAGAGAGCAGCATATGAAGATAAAGAGCTCAGTTGTCCCAATGTTTTACTACTATCTCGATTATTTTGATCAGTCCTCTATAATAAAATTAAGAAAGATGCATCAACCAATTAAATTATACAAAAATAAACTTGTATGAAAATTACTACTATTGTTGTTTTTGGTGTAATGACATGAGAAGAAAAACTTTTGGTTTAACTTCTGGTGCAACTTTACTAGTTGATAAATAAATTTAACTAATCATATCTTGTATATATATGAACAACAAATATAATTTTTTTTCTTACTATTTCATCACATGTTATACGTCATATACCCCATTACAATTACCAAAAGGCGTAAGTACTACATTAACAACAACAAATACTACCTCAACAACAACAAACAACAAACAATTTAAAGTCATGAATTACAAAAAGTATATAAAATCTTGTAACATAGTACAATTACCAAACTACTTGTAACAATGAATATATATATATATATAATTTTTTTGTACCACAATACTTTTCTTTATATCAAAGTACTTGATCATTGACTATTGTGAGTATAAAAAAAACACAAAAAATTACTAGTACAATGCAATTTCAAAGTCATGATTTATTAGAAGCATGAGAAAATAAAGTAAATAAATAAAAATGTTTGATGCAAAAAATAAAATAAGATAGCAAGTAAATTTAGTTATTGTGCA
Organism: Solanum appendiculatum; assembly: GCA_018342035.1. NCBI lineage: Eukaryota > Viridiplantae > Streptophyta > Magnoliopsida > Solanales > Solanaceae > Solanum > Solanum appendiculatum. Next base: position 612,002 of record JAGDQO010000727.1, read on the forward strand.
AATAATAAAAACTCTCAACTTTAAATAATGACAGAATGATAATAAATGTTAAAAATATTATGAACAAAAGAAAATACATGTAACTCTGGAATAATGTAGAAATCTGGAAAAAAAATCATATAAAACTAAATTAATAAAGACAATATGTTGAAAGAGACAGAAGAGGAAGAATGTAAGCCAAAAAAAAAAGGAAGGAGTAAAACAACCAAACCTAGAAGGAGACAAAGCAACGTAGAAGTTGCTGGGTAGGAGATTTGAGTGGAATTAAATAATATAGGGCAAAGGATAAAATAGTATTATGAAATATTAAGTAAGGACATAGTTGGAAAGAAAAATTAGGAAACAATAGGGTCACACCAAATCGGTTGTTTCATAAAATGGGAGTTTTCATTATTATGTAACAACAAAATTTAACAATACAATACATTTTAAGAAACAATCAAAATAAACATTGCATCTATGGTAACAATACAATATAATACAATACAATACAATGGGTAACAACGATCCTAACAGAGTGTAAGACAAGAATTATAGAGCATCTCATAAATCAAGACACAATAAGATAGTGTCAACTCTTGGCTAAGAAACGTCTTGTTCTTTGAAAGTTTTTGAGTTAAGTATTGTCTCTAAGACAAGAGTATCTTATAAAATTTCAAACCAAATCGAATATATATATACTAAATTTAAAAAAGTAAGTGTTAAAAAAAATGTCTTGAACTTGCACCCAAGGGTGTTGCCTAGTGATCAATGAAGTGGTTGAGAAACTTGAGGTCTCAGGTTCAAAACTAAGTGGAGACAAAAATACACTAAGTGATTCTTTCCATCTGTTCTAGCCTTAGTGGATAGAGTTACCTGGTACCTATTGCTGGTGGGAGGTGGTAGGTATCTCTTGGAATTAGTCGAGGTGAGCAAAAGCTAGCCCGGACACCATGGTCATAAAAAATGTGTTGAACTTTGACACTTGAATCTAGTAGGGGTGACATAAATATCGAAAAATCAAAAAATCGGACCGAACCAAACTAATTTGGTTCCTCGATTTGATTTGGGTGTTTTTGTTTTTCAAAAGTTTGATTCTTTGGTTCAGCGTAAGGGCCTCGGAACTTCGGTGCACCGAAGAATGAATTTTTATTAATTAATTAATTTATATATATATATATAGGGCATTTTCTTAACAAAAAATAAAAGTAAACTAGTAATCAAACCATTCATAAACAAATCAAAGTAGCATCAAATTTACTATTCAGATAGTTAACTTCAAATATTAATTTCCAAGAGAAACTCAAACGTATTTTTTCTCGATATATGTCATGTAAAGAAATCTATCTTCATCCTTGTTTTCCTCGAGCAGTAGTTGGAGTCACAATTTTTTTGACAAAATCAAATTTGGTCTTTTTCAACACAATGAGTGTTCCATGGTGAGAAACATCATCACTTAACATAGTTTTAAATTTTTAAGTGTCTTATACTTTGATTTTGCCCTTATTTCACTTTTCGTTCGAAAAAAATACTGAATCAAATCGAACTGAAATTGAAAAATTGAACCGAACCAAATTAATTCAGTTCGATATTCGGTGCACACTTTTTCAAAACCAAAAACTGAAAAATCAAAATGAAGATGGATATAAAATCGAATCGAATAACCGAACACCCATTTCTAGAATCTAGGGATAAATTTTATTTAAAAGTAGTATAAAGTGTATAAAATATATAACTTTTTTAGCTCAAAAAAAGAGAAAAAGGAAAATAATATTTTAAAAAAAGAAAGAAAACAAAGAAGAAGAAAAAGATTTTTTTTTTTAAAAAGGAAGAAAAGACATAAAGAAAAAGGAAGAAGAAGAAAGAATGTAGAAGGAAAAAAGAGGGGAAAAAAATTGTTGTAAAGAAATTATGTGATGTATGTCCATGGCCCACATGCACTGTAGTAAATTTGGCTCTCCAAGTTACTTGATGCCTATAAAAGGCCTACACCATATTCGAAATAATATACCAAAATAGTGAAGAAAAAAGTATTACTCTCCCCTTTCTTTATTATGTTTACCTTTCCTCTTCTTCTATCTATGTTTTTCATTTGATTTAATATTCTATTTTTATTTTATAACACGTTATTAGTACGAAATTCAAAGATTAAAGATTTTAGGTGAGATTAATTAAATAGATAAGTCCATTTTGCATAATTTAATGGTGCGATTTGAAATCACTTCCACAGGTAACATTTTATTTTTGTTGATGGTCTGAAACTGATTAAAATTTTTATAGGTACTTTAAATAATAATGCAAGTCGCTTATTTATGTGAATTTAGTTTCTTTAAAGAATTTTCGGAGAAGATTGTGTCCGAAAATCAATAAGTTTTTTGTTTATTTTGGAGTATTGTTCTGTTAATATTTCTAAACTCTTAATATTGATTATTTTATTTTGTATTATAAAGAAAGCTCAGAAATTCACAATAATTTGGTTTGACTACTCCAATCGGTTTAAATATCAACGATTAATAACTGCTTCATCTTAATTGGTACAATACTAAGAGAACACAAATGTAACAATTTCTAGATGGAAGTTGATTTTAACTATGAAGATTTTGCAAGTCTATTGATGAATAATATGAATATTTCTTTGCTTATCTTCTTTCATATCAAACCCAAAACACCATCCAAAAATCCTCGTTATAAACCCATCAACTCCTTTATCACTTTAACAATATGAAAGGTTTTAAATCTGGATTTTTTTTAAAAAAAAACAAAATGTTTCCTGAAAATTTTAGAATCTTATTGTAATTCTAGCAAAATTCAAATAAAAAATTATGTGTCAATTGTAGAAAGATTTATCCTGTTTATGTCATTAATGGTGGGGTTGTTGACTACTTAAGGCTGTCTACTTTTTATAATTTGTCAAAATTTGTCAAGTGTGGTTGATTAACTTTTACCATGTTTCGAATTCATTGATTATATTTACGTTTTATCGTAGTTTAATTCAATTATGCATATCATTATAAAGTGATAATAAATTAAAGGTCTGTGATTGAGTTTCGCAGCACTTTGACCTATTATGCCATTGATTGAAGTTATGATGATATATAGATTCAAGTCCTATCATACTAAGAGGATAAAACATCGGGTTTAAATCCTGATGCACTATGATAATATAATGCTGGGTTCAAGTCCCACCAAATTATAGCCTAACACGCCTTCTTATAGATAAGATATTGGGTTCAAGTTCTAAGGCACTATATTAATGATATAAAGATGACTAAGAAAAAAATACTTATTTGATGAAAAATCATAAAAGCATATCCCACTTTGTTTGCTCCATTCCCTTAAGTGAATGTAGTAGCAGTACATAATAAGTCTGAAAGATGACAAAAATCACTATTGTAATTGTATAAATGAATGTGAGTGTGCCAAAGGACGAAACATATGTCACCATTGTGGTAATAATTAAAGAAAAAAAACACTATGAATTCTCCAAATAGTCCTTCAAAATGTGAAGGCAATTTTTGTTATCAAAATGGTATTAAAGGTTATTAGAAACATGGTTGTTGTGTGATCTAATAATTTGATAAGTTAATAAATCCTCCATCAAAGAAAAGGAAGATAAAGTGATGGTGCACTTGACCTTTCAAAAATGATGTTGAGGTGTGTCATGTAAATATGATAAATTTCAAATCATGACAATGAGCATCTAATAAAAAAAATTATGAAGCATGTATATATTATTATAGTCAATTCCTTGGAGAGAATGTGACTTGTGATAAACATTGTGAATGCTCGATCATTTTTGAAAGTGAATGTGTCAAGAGATGATGAAAATAATGAATAACAACGTGCTCATGTATGATTAAATAAATATCACAACTCACCTCTACCGGAGGTTTGAGAGAAATAAATAAATGTCATTTTGGTATAAATGGTCATTGGTCAAGTATTTTTAGCACATCACACATATTGTGGTATGTTTTATTATGAACTACCGGAAAGGTAAATGAAAGAAATAATTCTTGACCGCAAAAAATTTTCATTGATTATGTACCTCCGTATGTTAAAAATATTTTTCCAGACATTGAAAAAAAAAGGAGAAGATATTAATTGCAAAAGTAAATCAAGAAACAAGTTTTGCATGTAGTTATTTTGACCGTGACAATGATGATATAAATTTCTCCTTGAAGGAGATATACACCACACAAACATGTTATGAAATATGTGGTAGTATTCAAAGCAAATTATGAGCTTCCGTTGAGACAATGTGCTACTACACAAAGAAATAAAATTGCTCGTGGTATTGAAATTGTAGTAAGTCTCGAAAGAATTTTTTTTAAGTTTCAAAGAAATAGTCAAAGAAAAAAAAATATATTGAAACTATAAAATATGGAAAGACTTTAGATCTTGATATTACTACAATCAAAGTGGGTTATAAATATTTATGTGAAAGATTACCCATTTTTCATGTTGTTTGTGGTATATAAATATGGGCATGATGATAGAATCACATACAAAAGTAAACTAAGAGTTTACTGAAATAAATATCAGTTGGCATGGATGGTTGACCATCCCGGTTCAAATATGATAAAGTAATTGAGAATTCATGTGGTTGATATTGAAAAAATAATAAATTATTCAAAAATTCTCTTGTGTTGTTTGTTCTCATGATAAAATTATCATTATACCAGCTAAGATGGGGATGATATTCCTTGAATTTATGAAATATATGAAAAGGTGAATATGAGCCCATTCACCCACAATGTGAATCATATAATATTATATGATTTTAATAGATGCATCTATGTTATGATCATATGTGTTTTATTATCAACTTGCAATTTGATTTTTTCAAAGGTTGTTTGCTCGAATTGTTAAATCAAGAGCACATTTCAAATCATAAAATTATATTGATGATGTTGGTTTATATCCAAGTGGTTTAAGTAGAAATTATATGCCTCCAATTATAGCTAAATCATTGGTTATGAAAACAAAACTCCCAAAAGAAATTTAGTACTAGATGTGTTATTTAAATGTAGCAGCACTTGTACGTGTCAAGTCAACAAGGTTCCCCTATCACAATTGGATCAGGGTCAGGAATCAAAATAATTCTCATCTCGAAATTTAAATGTGAGGTATATTATTCAATTGCTCCACTACTATGCAATGCACAAAGATGAGTTCCCAAATAGGGTTTGGTGAATGTTAGATTCTCTAACATTAGGGGGAGAGATGATAAGCAACTGAAAAAATAAGTTATAAATAATGAATTATCATTGGTATGATCCTCGTTGAAAAGATAATTTAAGTCAATGGTCAGACGTATTTGCCGACTCTATGTTATAATCCAGTTATAAATGCTTCAAGGAAAAGTCCTTAAAGGACATAATTTATGACACACCTGAAGCGTGATAGATTAATCGATTCGAAAGATAAAATATCTTCAAGAAGAAGAGGAGCAAATGATCAAGATGGTCATAATAATGAGGTAAGTGCTTTAGAAATATCATCATGACATAACACTTTATAGTAGATCAAAATTGATCTTTATCGGTAATTAATTAACGGCAATAGCTTAATTACCGCTAAACATATACTTTTAGCGACAATTAGCACTCTTTGTATATGTACCTAAAGCCTTTAGTGACACTGGATTTAATGGCAATTAATTAATGCCGGTAAAGGCTTTAGCCCTCTTTGTTATTCTGTATATTTATTGCCGCTAAAAGGTGTTCTTGTTGTAGTGTTTTGAAACCTTGGTAAAAGTTCAGGTACCTGAAAATGCTGAAAAATAAAGAGAGCTCAACAAGTTATGTCATATTAGAATCGATATCAAATAACCATCGACGATATCTTTAATATAATATAGCACTCAAAATTATAAATGATAATGAAGATCTTGATTTTAAATCTGTTCAAACAGTGTGGACAAATAAATAATTGGCCAAAGAAAATACACAATTCAAGTATATTTTATTTCACTTGAAAAAGTGATGTATTGGACATAATAATGAGGCAAGTGCTTTAGAAATAGCACCATGACATAACACTTTATGAAACCTTGGCAAAAGTTCAGGTACTTGAAAATGATGAAAAATAAAGAGAGCTCGACAAGTTATGTCATATTAGAATCGATATCAAATAACCGTCGACGATATCTTTAATATAATATAGCACTCAAAATCATAAATGATAGTGAGGATCTTGATTTTAAATCTGTCAAACAGTGTGGACAGATTAATGATTGGCCAAAAAAAATACAGAATTCAAGTATATTTTATTTCACGTAGAAAAGTGATTTTCGGGACTTATAGTCCATATAACAAAATATAATGTCAGTGGGGTATAAATGGATATTATGCGAAAGGTCAAATAAAAGGCTGTAAGATATAAAGTACGACTTGTGCCTTGATGCATAAAATTTTTCGAAAAGTCTTGACATTATTGTATGGAGATGTGTTCTCCTATGGTGGATGCAATGAGATTTTTTTTCAGTCTGACAATACATGAAAATTTTGAATACGTACAATGAGTGATAATAATGTCTAGCTAGATAGTAAATATTGTATGAAAATCTCTGGAGGATATAAAAGGTTTTAAAGCGGCTCCATTGAATAGTACCCCAATGGTTATGAGATTGCTTAACATAAATATCATTGTGGATCTTATTAAAATGCCTAGAAATTACCATGTCATAGTGCAATTGGTGTACTTATATATCCTGCTATTATTATTCATGGTATAGTAATTTTATTAATGTGCATGCAAATATAACAATACTCTTATCAATAGAGATATCAAAGTGAATCAAATATTGATTTATAAATTTCTTTATTTTAACCAATCTCGTCAAGGTTTATTGGTTATGAAACTAGAGGAAATCATTTGATTTATACCAAGTTTGATCTCAATAGGGATATCTGTTTTCATGTGAAAATATTGTCATATCATATTATTCTACAAGATAGTCAATTTTATTATCATGAAAGTCTTTGTCACTTGGATATTGCTACAAACAAGTCGCATGAGCAATTTGTCTACGCTGACGAGGTCGCAAACTAAGTGATTGTCAAGGATGTATTTGATTGAACTCAACATATCAAAGAGACAAGAAAAATATATATCAGGATAATCTCAAGAATGCAACATATTCATGAACGTGGGAGGCATTCTTTACAAGAATTAAGTGATATTTTATTCAGGGGAGTATAATATGCGTTGAACTCTTTTTCCCTTAACCAAGATTTTGCCCACTGGATTTTCCTGGTAAGGTTATTAATGAGGCATCTCTCAAAGCGTATTACAATATATGTGTACTCTTTTTCCTCCACAAGGATTTTTCCCACATGATTTTTTTCTAGTAAGATTTTAACGAGGCACATTATCTATTGATGAACTCCAATGAGTAGGAAATACATCATATTATGGATGTCCATTACACAATTTCTAGATAAACTTGAAATCAAAAAAACAACTTACAAGCAACTCTGCAAGCAGATTGTTATAAGCAACTTACACAAGCTGCTCTACAAGCAGGTTCCTATAAGCAACTTACAAGCAAATCCACATGTAGGTTCCTATAAGCAACTTACACAAGCAGATTCTTATAAACATCTTACAAGTAGCTCTGCATGTAGATTCCTACAATCAACTTATAAGTAGCTTCCTTCAAGCAGCTTGTAATGAGGCATCTCTCAATACTTATTACAAGATATGTATACTCTCTTTTCTTCACTAGAATTTTTTCACTGAGTTTTTTTTAGTAAGATTTTAACGAGACACATTATCTATCAAGAAGTGAACTTCCAAAGAGAGTGTTATGAAAATATTATGAACGATCATGTATACTTGTTCTTTTACTAGATTTTTTTTACATGGACATCTAAGAGGGAGTGTTGTAAATAAATTATGTAATGTATGCCCATGGCCCACATGCACTGTAGTAACACATGGCTCTCCAAGTTACTTAATGCCTATAAAAGGCCTACACTATCTTTGAAATGAGATACCAAAATACTGAAGAAAAAAGTATTACTCTCCCCTTTCTTTATTCTGTTTACTTTCTGTTTTACCTTCCTCTTCTTCCTTCTATGTTTTTCATTTGATTTAATATTCTGCTTTTATTTTATCACAAAAACAAAATAAATAGGATGTTTATTTAGTTTTATTTACTATTTTATCAAGACACAATCTATATATATAATATTAAGTTCCCTTTAATTTGTTAGATTTGAAGGACAATATTATCCAAAAAAATTTCATTAAAATGAATAAAAAAAATTCTTTTAAAACTTTTCTTATGAGTCATGAGGAATAAAATATCAAAATCAGTCAGGCCATTATGAACTTAACCATTATTATTAATATTACTCCCTCTGTCCAACAATACTTGTACACTATTGACTTTACATACTTTTTAAGAAACTATAAATATAAGTGTAATTTTACTATATTATCCTTTGAATATAATAAATACAATGTCTTGAAAAATGTAATAGAAAAATAACTATAATTAATGATAAGGATAAATTAGGAACTTAATGTAAATTATCCATTGATTTCATAAAGTGGACAAGTATTGGTTGAACATCTCAAAATAGTATAGTGGACAACTATTGTTGGACGAAGGGAGTATTATTTATTACTCCCTCCGTCCAACAATAGTTGTCCACTATTGCCTTGGCACGCCCCTTAAGAAACAATAAATAATAGGGGTAATATTACTATATTATCCTTTGACTTTATTAAATTTAATGCTTTGAGAAATGTGTTAGATGATAAATTGTATGTAATAGCAAGGGTAAAATAGACACAAAAAGTAAATTATTTCTTGATTGTTTAAATTGGACAAATATTGTTGGACAACTATTTTTAGTAGAGATAAGTGTCAAAAACACACCTAAACTATCCCATTTTTTTGAGTTTCATACCTGATCTATTGGGAGTGTAATTTTCATACCTAAACTATCACTTATTAGTTTGAGAAACACACCTCTCTCTTTTATTAGACTCTCTTCATTGTTTGTCTACTACATTCTCTCTTTTATTTAAAAACTTTTGTCAAATCACATTCTACATGGACAAAACATTCAACCTTGACAAAAATTAAATAAATTATTATTATTAATTAAAATTAAAGATTAAAGAATTATTATCCCAAAAAAATAATATTTTTTTATAAAATATTTTTCTTACCCTCTATCTCACTGTACTCAACCCACCCCCCTACTTTTTTTTAAAAACAATTTCCTTTAAAAAAAATTTAATTGTTTTTACTTCATCTCCCCCCCCCCCCCATTTTCAAATAATAATTTAAATATTATTTAAATTTTTTTAAAAAATAATTCTATCCCACCCCACGTAACCCTCTGCTTCCAATTTTTTTTCTCGTTTTGTGTTAGATATATACATATGTTTTAAGAAAGTTTTTTTTTACTTGTCGCAAGATTTTTTTTTAAATAAATTTTTTATTTATGTTATATTCGGCACACAAGTAGAAAAAAGATTTTTCTAAAAATATATGTACATACTTTACACAAAACGAGAAAAATGTAAATAAATAAATAAATAAATTAAGTGGGTGGTTTTTTTTAGTGGAGGGGGGGGGGGTGAAGTATGAATTTTTAAAAAGCAATTTTTTAAAAAATAAAAGGGCGGTGGGATTGTCTGGAGGGGGGGGGGAGGTGGAAGAGTGGGGTAAGAAAAATAATTTAAATTAATTTTTTTAAAAAAACTATTTTTTGGGGGATAATAATACTTTAATCTTTAATTTTTAATTAATACTAATAGTTTATTATTTAATTTTTGGCAAGATGAAATATTTTATCCATGTAGAATGCCATGTGGCGAGATTTTTTCAAATAAAAGAGAGAGTGTATTACAAACACCACTGAAGTGTGTTTCTCAAACTAATAAGTGATAGTTTAGATATGAAACTCACACTCTCAATAGTTTAGGTATGAAACTCAAAAAAAGGTGATAGTTTAGGTATATTTTTGATGTTTATCTCTTTTTAGTATAGTGAACAAGTATTGCTGGATGCACGGAGTAGAGAATAAAGACCAACTTGAATTGTATGACAAACTTAAAAGGACTATTTTGGTCTGTGACAGTAGCAAAGAGCTTTTTTTTTTTGAAAAAAAGACATAAAGTGATACTTGAAGTTGTCTCGAATTTTAAAAAAGACACCTTAACTTTGCGGGCGTCCTATCATCCCACAAAACATTTCAAAATCACAATAAATACACACTTTTTGCACAATTTGCGTTCTCAATGCCTGAGCGTGAGTCTCACCCCAATTAATAGTATAATTACATATTTTTTCCAACCCATTTAATAAAAATTGGATAAAATCTTGACCTATTCACATTTTAATCATGATCCGCTCCATTTAACCCTAAATCCCTTTCAGATTTCACTCTACTCTCTCTCTTTGATGATCAAAACCCTAAAGCATTTCAATAGTCACAATAAATTTGTTTTGCGGTGATAATTTCTTGAATTATGGAGTCAAAATAAAGAAGTGAATGCTCACATGTTAATTGCTTCTTGATTTTAATGCAAAATTTGGTTTAAAATGTTTTTTTTTATCTAGTAGTGATTTTTTGAAAAATCATCTTTATAGTGATTTGTTGTTATTTTCTTTTTGTGCTATCTATTATTCATGTGTATGTAGTGTTAGTTTAGGTCTGATTTGAGTTTGAATGTTTCTTCACTGATTTAGTTTGAAATTTGTTTGCAATTGCACTTTCAGAATTTATAAATTAGTTAATCTCATAACTTTTAAATAAAATTTAAAAAAAGAAGAAGAAATTGAAGCAAGATGAAAATTTCATTTAGGATGGAGAATTTTTTTTGGATTGTAGATGGAAAGCTCTTCAACATTTATCAATGGAGGTTTTGGAGAAGATGGGAAGGTGGGTCTTTCAATAAAGAAGAAAATTCAAATTGTTGGTGCCACGTGGCATTTTTATACTGGTTTGGGGGTGTATTTTTACTCCTCCACGGGTCTATCAAATGTGAAAACACAACTATTGTGAAAATGGGTCAAAAATATTTATTTATTATGATTTGAAATAGTTTCATGGGTAATCGGACACCCGCGAACTTTAGGTGTCTTTTTTAAAATTCAAAACAATTTCAAATGTCATTTTATGTGGTTTTTTTTTTTTTAAAATTTTAATTTTATAAGTAATTTAACAATTTAATCATCCCTTATAGCAGTCGCCGATCGTGAACGAAAACCCTTGGTTTGCTCAGCTTGACTCAGAAAGATGTCGTACTTGTTGCCTCACCTTCACTCAGGATGGGCCGTCGATCAAGCCATTCTCGCTGAAGAGGAACGCCTTGTCATTATCCGCTTCGGCCATGACTGGGATGAAACTTGTATGCAGGTATGCATGCCCTAATCTCTTTTCCAGAATGCTTTGTCTCGATTTTTTGTTTTAGTTAATATGATGGGCTTATTTTGATGGGTTCTTAAGTTTGTTAGGAAAACCCTAAGTTTTTGTATTTTCTCGATTATTCTAGTTTTAACCATAGAACCTGTTTGATTGAGGTGAACCATCCAAGTTTTGTTGTTGCTTTTATTACCTAGGATAGTCAATTAGTTGTGATATTTCTGTAATATTTATTGCTATTCCAATTTAGATATAGAATTGTAATTATTACTGAATAACGTTGCAATTGCATAACACAATGTAAAGGAAATTTGCAGAATACCGAGAAAAAGAGGCTACGGATTTGAGGTTTTTCTTCATTCAACATGGATAATAATCTATGACTTCGCCTGAATTGGACAGATGGAATATTCCATGTCCTTCTTCGTAAACCCTCTCATAAAACCCCATGTGGGTCTCTAATGCTTCTACAACTATCTAGGAGTTAAGTTAACAAAAGGAAACTTTTCGAGACTAAAATAACTAGTTGGAAGACATCTAATTAACCCGAGACTATAAACCTGATTGCAAATCTACCCTAAATTGCTGCATTCCATCCTCTTAGGAGACGTTCTCAAAGTTGGAAATGAACCAAACAATGATAATCAACTTCCTCCCAATCAGTAAATTTTCTCATGACGGCTGCAAATGTTATTGTTTCTAAGTCCATCAAATGCTACTAACAGTTGTAATATTCCACATATAAGTTGGGTAATATGGGTCCTATCCGGGTTGTGCTAATACCATATGAATCATTACTGAGAAGCATGTGTCCATCGTTCCTGCAATGGCTCAAGTATTGGTGTTTTCTGCCACTTGAACATATGATAAATGCCACAACTAAATATAACCATCTAAGAAGAAACCCTAGGGCGGAGAGGACTATTGCTTTATAACATTGAATATTGACATCAAATGCTTCTCCTCTCGGTTAAAGGACGAGAATGCTCATCTCTCAGCCTTTTTTTCCCAATCCAAGGCCAATAGCTGCAGTAACCTTATTGCTGTAATTTGTAATTAAGGTGAAGACATCTTCAGGAAAAAAGGTTAAGATGAAGATAGCTGTAACATCTACGGTTTCTCGATGTCCTTGAGTAAAAGTGCCTCTTTTACTAGCTCTAATCTTTAAAAAAGTAAAACTAGCTGGATAGATATAACATATACAGTGCTCCTACTATCAGCTTTCTTTCCTTAAAATGATATGACTTTTCCCAAACCATGTTCCTGTGGATTACTTTAGCTAGACTGGTTCCTTCTTTCCGACTACCAAAGGTACTAGGGGAATCAAAAGCACTTGACCCTTTCCAACTTTCATTTTGGTCTGATATTTTTGACTACTCTGTGGTTTGATCCACTAGCTGATGCCATAATGATCCTCCTGCAACTTATTTACCCCCCTTAAAGAAACATTTCTTTGTATTCCAAGTAGTGCAAAGTGCAGTGGCATACACAAAATATTTTGTAAGCGTTGTCGAGATTTAGTGAAAGTGGACAAAACAATCTTATGAGGAGGAAGCCCCATATAGCCAACATATGCTACGTATGCTTGTTCAACCCAGAATCTATCAATCACTTGTTTCTTCATTGCATTGATTGGGCCATGCCAGGCTCCTTGAGAGAGGCTTTGTGTGTTGGAGTTCCTAGAAAATTTGGATGTCCATCAAAAAGATTTGGTCTTTTGTTCCTGCTTGTATCTTGTGGTGTTTATGGATAGAGAGGTACAAAGGGTGTTTTGATGGCATCTCAACTCCCATTTCCTCTCTTAAGACTATATGTTTGATTAGTCTTTTAGTTGGGTAAAACCACTCCTCTGTAATTACTGTTGAATCTTTCCTAGAGTTTATCAGTTCCATAGATTAATGTTGAAAGTTGTGATAGCTTTTGTTTGCCTTACTGGGAGCTGTTAATCTCTTTGTAATGCTTGCATCTTCTTTATGCTTTTTGTTAATGGTATCCTTCTTATTTCATCAAAGAGAAATTTTTATAACATCATATTAACACCATAACTATTCAAATCATATTAGTAAACATAACTCGTATAAATCACTACAACTCTCCCTTGTTGAGTTTTCATATTTTGAATGTATTTATAATAGTCTCATTAGATATAGTGCTAAATACCTACGTTACCTTCTCAAAAAAAAAATAGTACTAAATACTTCTTTTTCTATATAAGCTCTCTCAACTCTTGCAGTACTTCCCTCTACAAGTTTTCATATTTCTAAATGTATTTAAAACACTAAATAACCATTCAAAAACTTTCTTTGACTAATCTTTGTACTTCTAAATGTGCTTATGGCACCAAATAACCACTCAAAAGCTCATCATTCAGTTGATTCCGTATATCATTCTTAAGTAACTTCATTGCTGAGAAAGCTCTCTCAACTGTACCAATAGCCAGTTGCAAAAGTATAACAAATTTCACAAGAAAACACAGGGATAAGTTCCATGCTTCTTTGTCACTACTAATTTCTTGATAAGATCACCAAGCCTCTTAATATCGATAAGTCTTTTATCATGATCTCGATTCCTGCACAATAAAAAATTAATTTAGATAAATGCCAAAAAATACATAGAATTTAATTCACAACGAAAAATAATGGTTGTCTCAAAAACAAATTAAACTAGAAATTAAGAAGAGAGTAGAAAAACTAGTAAGAGAACTTTAAAAAGTAGCGCATGCCCTCCTAGAATGAGTAATTTTTTTCCTAAGAGGTTTTAGTATCTTGGATTATCCTGTTTCAGATTGAGTCAAGTAATTTGCTGTCTAAGTCGTTATGCAAACAGTTTCTTGGTTGGCCGGTGTGCTTGACCCACCGTCTCTTCAAGATTGCTACTGGTTGAACCACAAATTGATCATCTTCGCTCAGCACATATATATATAAGTATGCAATACAGGGTGCACTAGGGTCAGAAGTTCAGTCCAATCTGTATGCCACCTTGCCCTATCCAGAACCTTGAAGGGCCATATAACTTAAACTTCAAGTTTTTCCAGATCATTTATATTTTCTTGATGTCAGACTATAAATTCTCATTCAGTTTTGTGGGATATCTGCGTTAAATTGCATTCTTTCTCGTGCTTTGCTTTTGATTGTCTTTCAATAGCTGCTTCATTTGTTGCCTCTGGGTTAAGAAATCCTTTGCTGCTGGTACATTAGCTTTTAATAAGGGTCCAATTGATATTTTGGGTGGTGACTGGTGAGGATCCATTCCATGTTTCAAATGGTGCACAATTCAAACAGTTGTGGTAGTTTGAATAGTAACACTTCAGCTAAACCCAGCCATTGCTTCAACTGTTTGGGCCTATGATCTGTCATGCATCTCAGATAGGTATCGGTAAATTTATTCACTGTCTAAGCCTGTCCATCTGATTGAGGGTGATAAGCTATGCTAACATAGTTGTGTTCCCATTAACTTGAAATAATAATTCCTGCCAGCAGTTGCTCTGAATTATCCCATCTCCGTCAGAAAGGATGGTTTCAGGGGTTTAATTTAGCTTCTGTACCCCTTCGTCAACCTTTCTACCATCACAAAATGAACCTCTATAAAGTCCACACAAATATGCTATGCTTCCAAGTCTGGTGAAGAGGTAAGAGTTATAGAAGCCCTAGATAGGATATGTTTTCTTTCTTGCTTCTCTGATACACTTCACGACAGCTACCTTGGATTTCACATTTTCGTTAAAAGTTATTTCAGGAAATACTCCTAAATGTGCCTACATGATGTGATTACCTACCTACTGGTGGTTCATGCTTGGGTATTTGATGCCTTAATTCTCCTGTATTGCCAACATACACTTTTCCTTCTCTTCATGGTAATACAGATTGTAAGCTAGATATGTCACTTCTCTGAGGCTGTGGTGTGAGCTATAAGTAATTAGGTCTGTACTCTGGACTCTGTTGCTTCTTCATAGCAGTGTTGAATCTTTTGAATCCATGTAGGTACAATAACCTGTGGCCTGTAACCCTCCTTCAGTCTCTTTGTGCATAGCTTCATCCTCATTTCTCTTTGATAGTGGATGAACAACTCTATTTTCAGCTCCCTTTTATTTGGATCTCATAATCCAGACCATGCAGCTTAGTGAGAGCCCTTTTTGTTAAATAAGCAGTAATGACCTACTGTTCCACCCAATACTGCAGGTAAGGTGATCAGCTCTTATAGTGCAGATAGTGCCTCCACTTGTCTACAACATTCAGTGGTGTCATAAAATCTCTCATATCTTGATTTTCTCTGATGTCTAGGTGCTTGAGCTTATTCAGAATGCTATTGGCCATCTCTTAATACAGTCCCTACACCAGATTGACATGCATTAGTTTCCACCATGAAAACCTGATTAAAGTCGGGTACTGCCGGAACTAGTGCATTAGTCATTGGCTGTCCAGTTTAATTGGATGTGGATTGTTTTTTCTGCTGTTGATTCTTTGTGTTCTCCATTTCAGTAGCTTCTCACATCAGCTTTTAGTGATATCTTCCCAGACCTCTCTTTTTATGAGAAGCTGTTTTTTAGTTGGTTGGGGCAATATGGGCATACTTGATGTTTTTCAATTGATGTATTACTTTGCAGTAACTTAACATCATTTGGCTGCTCTCTTCTCCTGAGGAGGGTTCACAGTGGCATATTGATTATTTCAATTCCTCTTTTTTTTTTTCCCCTTCTCATATTTCCCTTGCTGTAAAATTTGTAAAAATCTCTTATGTTGTTTTATCTGGTTTGTATTTCTTCTGGCATTTCAGATGGACGAGGTGCTGGCTTCAGTTGCAGATACATTAAAGAATTTTGCTGTGATATACCTGGTGGACATCACAGAGGTCCCTGATTTTAACACGATGTATGAGTTGTACGATCCATCAACTATCATGTTCTTCTTCAGGAACAAGCACATCATGATTGATCTTGGCACAGGAAACAATAACAAGATCAACTGGGCACTCAAAGATAAACAGGAGTTCATTGATATTGTTGAGACAGTGTACCGTGGTGCACGAAAGGGTCGTGGTCTAGTTATTGCACCAAAAGATTACTCTACCAAGTATCGTTACTGAGTGTCTGTTGATATTGTATTTTGTTTGTGGAATACGCTGCACTTTATGACTGAACTGTAACATACGGTTGCTAAGTGGTTTCCGTTAGACCTGACTCAGTTGCTTTCAAGATCTAACTGTACAATAACTTTCCATTAGTTGCAAGTGGTAAGACTTAAACTCTTCTTGAAACCATGTTATGATCTATCTATTATATGGACCTTTCTGTAATTGTGGTTTCGGCTTCAGCATGCTGATAAGGGAAAATATTTAACTGTTAAGGTAGCTATTATTCTCTATACAATTTACTTACTTCAATTAATTCTACTAATGCTATAGAGAATGGTATTTCCCATCCCCAGTTCAAATAATGGGATGGTTGGATACTTCTTTAATGGAAGGGAGGGAACCATTCATTAGCTTGACTTATTTTAAGTGTTTTTAAGATAAAATAATTTTTAAATACTTTTCTAATGTTTGAGTTAAATAAAAATGTGTTTTTAAGCTAAAAATGTAAAAAATAAGCTATAAGTCATAAGTTAAAATTCCTTTATGTCTTTTAGGTTATAAGTCAAAAGCTATAAGACCATTCAAATAGGCTCTTAATTTACTGTGCATATGTGTGTGGTTGACCGCATTTTGTGTTTTCTTTGCGGGTCATTTGGTTTGATAACAAGTTATGTTGGGATTAGATATTATTTTTTACATTGAAATTAGTTATGTCGAGAGTAGTAATATTTAGATTAGTTATGTTGACATTAGTTATTTTGGTATTATTTTTATTGATGTTTCATTTATGCTAAAATAGTGTACAGTGCATAGTTTCTCAAAAGTAGTTAACAAAAACACACTCCATTTAATTTTTAGTAGAAAGAGGGTTTGAGGGAATTTAGGGGTATTTTGTCATTTTATTGATTTATTTAGGAATAACTATTCCTATCACTATTATCACTATTAGTCCTGACTTTAGTATTTAAGTTATATCAAGAGTAACCAAACAACGGATAAAGTAGTGCTAAATTTTTATCCATGACTATTTATATTTGTAATCGAGCTAAGGGTCCTTTGGAAGCAACCTTTCCACCTCCATGAGGTAGTGGTAAGGTCTGTGTACACTCTACCCTCTTCAAATTCAACTTGTGAAATTTCACTGGATATATTGTTGTGGACTATTATGTTTGTATAGCATACCAAATGTTCTCCTAGTGGTTGTTTGGTTTGAATACAAACTATGTTGAGATTAGCTATATTGAGATTAATTATACTGAGATAAGGTATATTAGTATTATTTTTTATTGATTGTTTGAGTTATTGTATTAAACATGCACTGCATCTTCTACCTTATTTAGTAGAAAGAGGGTTTGAGGGACTTTAGGGGTATTTTTGTCATTTTTATTATGTTACTCTGAAATAATTCCTGACAAACAACTTATCCTAGTATTAATTATTCCTCCCATCTCATTTTATATGAGTTAGTTAGACTTGACACAGAATTTAAGAAAGAAAGACTTTTGAAACTTGTGGTCTAAAATAAATGATAGATATTTGTGTGATTATAAATCATTTCATGAAAGGTAAATGGGCATTTTAAAATTAAATTATTACTTAATATAGAAATGTGTCATTCTTTTTTAGACGGATTAAAAAGAAAGTAAGTCATATATTGAGATAAAGGGAGTATTAATGTTGGTATAAATTATCCCAAAATTACTTACCAAACAAGGAATAAGTCAGTATCAAACTCTTATCTCAAAATTATCTATGCTCGTTCATGATACGAAAGAAGAAAGGAAAAAAGTTCAAACCTTGTTAGAAAAGTAAATAGTTGGAGCTGGCTAATAGTGAAGATGTTGTTCATTATTAACCCTACGCAGCTACACCTTCTCCATCGCCAAAGAAGAAAAAAGCATGCCACTAGTCAATCCCATAGGTGAAACTTGTATTTTCTATAAGCAGACTTTGAGGCCCTTAGGACAAGAACTGATTAGACCATACAATAACTTTAAAAATTGATTAGACCATATATATAATTTGAACTTTACATTTATGTTACAAGATTTATATGCCTTCCAGTTACACGCTTATCTTCCAGAATGAAATTTCTCACAATTTTCTGTCCTGGCTAAACAAACTATGAATCGTCCCCGTGAGTTCCACTAGTGCCATACCAATCATATACCATGTAACACCTGCCAGAATGACCTTTAGCCATGGGCTGTTGACAATGTCTAATGCGAGAGAACCACCAATATGATTGTTGAGTCTAACAGTCGATTCTTCTCCAAGTTTTATCCAAACTATAATTGCTGCTGCTATTGCTGTTGTGAATGGCACTCCCCCAAGCCAGGGACTACCTTGATGTTTCTCCTTAGGTGAGAAAGCTTCATCATAGAATTCCACAGGTAAGTTGGGGAAGGAATCAACTTCATCTACTACCAAACTAGTGTCTGTTGCTACTGGAAGTGTTGGAGTTGATGGAGACCAATACTCATCGTTGCTAACTGTTGCTTTTTTGACTTGTTTCATAGCTTCTACAACATGTCTGAGCTTCTTAACATCGGGTTCAATTAGCCTTCTCCTAACTGGTACCAAAGCTTGGATGGCTTCTTCAGCTCCTCCAATTGGTGATTGCCAGTAGAATAAATTTGACATTGCTCGGATTGCTTGAAATGCTGATATTCGTGCCTCTTCTGAAGCCTGAAATATAGTAACAGTTGTATGTCCCACTAAATTGCTTTGTTTGCATAAAAAAAGAAGAAGTGGTGATAACAGGTTTACCGTAGGATTGGTTTGGGAAACTTTATTGAAGGCATCTTGATATCTGTTCTGGAATTTGTCTAGATCATCAAATATATTGGAGGTGCGAGCACCAACTGTATTGCCAGCACCAATTCTAACATTGCCTCGTGGCTTCTTGGACATTAGGAATTCAAGTGCAGCCAAATTTGACCTCTCAACAACTCTATGAAAATTACTTCACATGTCAGAGAGAAAGAAAGAAGAAGAATATTATGAAACGATGATAGTAGTATGTCTTACGAGATGCAATCAACTGGACATGCATCTATAGCTTCTTGAATTTTGGCTTCTGTATCAGCCCATTGAGCAACAACTCTGGCTCTTCCATACACACATTCAACAGCAAATGTCTTTTCAGCCAACAAAGCACATTTTAAGCAGCCTACACACTTTACTTCATCAACAAACACAGCTCTTTTTTCATTATCTTCACCACACCATGCCGAATACAAAGGTTTTCCTGTGTACCCCTTTAAATCTGCTATTTTTGTCACTTCCTGCATCATACAGAAACATCAATATATATCAACTCTTGCCTTTTATTTTATATGTTTCCCCTTCCTAGACGCTAATTAAAGCATGCTTCATGTAAGAGCAGTACAAATGCTGTACAAGTTTTTGATATCGTACATTAATTGAGTCTTGTCGACATTTGAGACCGGGGTTAAACATAGACTGATATCATATTTACCAACTGAAATATAATTAAGTGATGTAATTCATTAACATATGGATTAAATGCATCTCTTATCTAACAGATATTTATGTAAAAGGTGCACAATAGAACAAGTAAGGCAAGTATATGGACTGACCTTATCATAAGCCATACGTGCAACAGGATCAGAAAGAAGAGCATAAGCTTCATTGAGTATAATAGCCATTTCATGTCCGGATGGTCCGGCGATATCCGGGTGGCATCGCTTCTGAAGCATCCTATAGGCTAGCTTAATCTGTGCCTGGTTAGATGAACTCTCAACTCCAAAAAGATCATAGAGGTCAAAATCAGTGATTGAACAAGTATGAGCTCTGCATATGACAGAATTATTACAAATATTTTTGTTATGGGATTTCCATGACCTTGGAAAATGAGCTCTTGTATTTAGAAATTTGTTTATGCTTTTCGTGGGAATGGTTTGTATGGGCAGGGTAGAAGAATGCATTTTTCCGCAGGAAAATGTGGTGAAAAAGGGTTAGGCCTTCTTCCTTTTAGTTTGGGGCAGATATTTCTTTTGGTAGAAGATATTTGCATATTTCACATCACAAGAGAGTTTGAAAAGTTTAAATTTGCTTCCAAAGTCCCAGACTTTTATACATGAAAAAGAATTTCCCCTGTTTTAATTTAATTTATATGTCTCTCTTTTTTATATAGTTTATTTCAAAAATTTCACCATTCTGTATTTAGTAACTTTTAATTTTAACATATTCTTATTTTATCCTTTGTAGGAATGCCATGATATGATTAAGGCAAAAAGTTAATAACTATTTTTCAATATATTATTCACCCCTTTAGTTTAGATCATAAAATCTATTTTTAAAAATAAATTATATTCTTAAATTTTGTATTCAACCAAACTAATGATCTTATCTTATACATGTATATAAAAGAAAAACTCAGGGCCGCTTACGTGGCACGTTATGTTCGTTTAATATATCATAAATACAATAAATTACAGTTGAAAATAAAATAAATAAAAAGTATTCAGTCTGAGGCGCAGATATCTCACTCTCTTTATGTAGATTAAAGCTCACTACGACATATTCTACACTGATACAATATTATATCTTTTGACTTGTCCCCTTCAGGACACAACAACCCAACAATGTTGTACAACTCAAACAACTCCAGATAAGTTGAAGAGTCCAAAACTCCACCAAAAGAACACACTCCTTCAACATGTATTACTTTCTTTTGTATAGTGAATTAGTTGAAGACTTAGAATATTTTTCTTTGTCTTAACTCTCTCTTTCACTACACTAATCTCAAAACAATATAGTACTCCTCATCTTTTTCACTCTATATTTTCCTTGTATATTTCTCTTATTCTCAAAACAAAGTAAAATCATCACTATTTATAGGTCCTTGCAATTAGGGCTATTCATGGTTATGCTTAAAAAATCAAATCGAACCGCAATCCGAACCAAACAAAAAAATTAAATCGAACCGCAATCCGAACCAAACGAATTAAAAAATTGATATTTGATTTGGTTTGGTTTTAAATTTTGAAAATCAATATTATTTGGTTTGGTTTTGGTTTTACTAAAAACAAACCACAAAAATAATCAAATCGAACCGAGAAATTAACTATTTAAATTTTATAATTATTTATATATTATTCATAAATAAAATACAAATATTTAATTAAATTTTAATTAACTTAAATCTTTAAGTTTACCATTTTCTCAAGCCCAACACTTAAATTTTCGCCAAACTATTACAACCCTAGGTCCAAGACCATCAAAACTATTACTTTAGTCTTTATCTACCATACCTCACATAAGATAGTCACACTTTTTCTTAATTGAATCACTTTGTTCGTGTAATAATAACTCTAGTATTGCTTAATTGCTTAATTGAACTCATAGTAGCTTTCCTGTGGATTGTTCATGTATTAGGTGTATGTGTCTATCGAGATACACATGTCCTCAAAAAGTTTATTACTTTCAAATCGAAAAAACCAGAAAAATCGAGCCAAACCGCACCAAACCGATAATAACCAAACCAACAGTTATTTATTTTTTCATTTGGTTTGGTTTGCTTTTAGAAATTTAAAAACCGACTAGATTGGTTTGGTTTTGGTTTTAACCAATAACTAATCCAAACCGAACAACAAAGACCCCTACTTTTAATGAATTGGAAGATCATAAGGTAGTAAATTGGGTAAATGAATGGCCCAAATGTTACCCCCTCCGTCCCATAATAACTGATCACTTTCCATTTTACACGGTATTTAAGAAATCATAAATAAGATGATCAATTTGACAAATTTACCCTTTATCCATATTGATGGATATCAAGATAATTTATGATGACATAGGGCATACAAATGGTATCATTGGAACTTATGTATATTTATGATATTAATTATAGGGGTAAAATGGAAAAAAATTAATTAATTTTATCTTGATTTAGTAAGTGATCAAGTAATTTGGGACAAATGTTTTTAGAAAGGTGATCATTTATTATGGGACTGAGGGAGTACATAAATTACAAGACATAATTAGGCAGAATAATGAGGAAATACTGATTTAACGACCCTTTTAGTCATTTAAAGAATTTTAGCCATTTTTTATATTAATCATTTTAGTAGCTTTTATAAATAATTTATGACTTATAAGAATGAGTGATATGATTTTCAGATTAAATAAATATTTTTTTTGGTTGCTTAATAATGGTAAAAAGAGAGAAAGAAAGAAAGAAAAGAAAATAAAATAATAAAAAAAGGGGCAAAGTGCCTAGTTAATTTAATAAATTTTTAAAAAATAAAAGTTTAATAAAATAAAAATAAAAAGAGGAAAAGGGCTGGATGCCCAAATTGAAAGAAAAGAAAGAACAGGAGGAATGATGGTAGCACGCAGAAAAGGAGGAAAACGCTGTAGAAGAAAAGAAAAGAAGGCAGAAAAGAAAAGGAAAAAGGGAAGAGGAAAATAGGAGTTTCATCTTAAAGCGTTAAGGTAATGATTCTTATCATTTTCATTAAAGTTTTACGTGATTTTGAGCAGATTTTAAGGGTAGAAGCATGTATAATTTATACTGAATTAAGAAAATATAGCCCTAGGGTTCTTAGAAAAAAAATCTTGATTTGGGGGTCGAATAATGATCTGTTTTAGCTAAAATTTGCATGCGAGTTTGTTTTATCATGGGTGAATATAATCTGAAAGAAAATTTCAGATTCGAATTTGGTGGCTCAGGATGACTTTTTGACCTGATTTTTGAGCCAGAACAAAATATAGTAACATGAGTGTCATTAGATTCGTATTCTTATGAGGATTATATATTTGTTAGATTGGAAACGCTTTGGAGCTTTACGAAAAGAAAAAGGCAAAATCTTGAAGAATTCGTGACACATGTTCGATTTTCGAGGTATGTTAAGACTTTTAGACTTTGTTGAAGGACGTTTTTCTAATTAAAGATTAAAAATGAAATAGACAATGGGTAAAGGCGAAAGACGAGGATCTTATATCAATGGTATGACAGTCATTTGTATGAGTACCGATGTTATAAAGGGAAAATTTATTACTATAGAATGACGGTTTGTAATTCGAGCATTCCAAAGCATGTGGGCATTAGCAGATGTATTATTGACTTGATTTCTTTTGTGTGATTGTGATTCTTTATTGAACCCATATATTTGTGATATTTGAGGTGATTATATATCATACCGATATTTGATTGATTGAGATGCATCATATTCCCTTTTATTGAAATCATATTGTGCACATGCATTGACATGAGATTGAGTATAAGTTGGGCACGTGGAGATCGTCCATGTTGGGGATTGTGAGATTTTATTATTATGAGTTGGACACGTGGAGATCGTCCATGCTGGGGATTATTTGATTTTATGATAGTGCGTTGAGATCGTCCGCAGAGACACGTGGAGATTATCCGTGTCGGTATATGAATCTTGCGATTCCCCCATGGGTCATGAACTTTCGATGTATTTGTGAAGAGTATCATGTATATACGGTTGAGAGAGTACTTGGCATTTGAGGTATATCATTTCATAGTGTTGCATTGCATTACATCTCATTATATCCTTCATTCTTGTTGAGTGTGTGCTTTGAGGATGTTGGACATTACGTGATATTTGATTATCCCTATTGATGTTGGTTGATAAGTATAATGTGGACTTGTAAAATTAAAGGATTATTTTCTGATATACTCCTGTCACTACTTCTTCGTTGTCGGTCTATGAGATATACTAGATATACGTGGTTTTGTACTCATACTACACTTGCCGCACTCTTTTGTGGTGCATATTGAATTTCAAATTTGAGCGCATTTCGTGGAGCTTTCAGAGTTGAGTTTTGAATTATCTTGGAGTTGTGGAGAGCTACTTGGTTGTTCCGTGGCCCACACCTCCCTCTATGTCTTTAGTTATTATTTTATTTTAGTATTTAGACAAGATATTTCTTATGTCTAGACTGTCATATTTAGTTTGGACTTGTATCATATTGTAGAAGATCTTGTACTTATGATACTAAATCTTGGGTGGTAGTTTAATTTTCCATATTTAATTATTATGAAAGGCTTACTTTTCGGGATATTCTACTTGTCGCTTACTTTTCCCATTATTAATATTGAATTATATTGGTAAAAGTGTTGGATTGGCTTACCTATCAGTTAGGAACATAGGTGCCATCATGACTTGTGATTTTGGATCGTGACAAATTGGTATCAGAGCCCTAGGTTCATCGGTCTCACAAGTACAAGAGCTGAGTCTAGTAGAATCTTGTGGATCGGTGCGGAGACGTCGTTACTTATCTTCGAGAGGCTATGGGACTTTAGGAAACTTCAATTTTTTCATTCTTTATCGTGCGCATGTGGTTCACTTTAAGATCTAAATTCTTTGATTCATTCTCTCACCTATTGTGGGGATATGTTCTCAAATTTGTACACAAGTGGTGAGAGTAGACGTTACGTGGTATGGTGTGAGATGTTATGATATGGTTAGTAAAATAACTAAGTAATACGAGTTGCGACATTGAGATTGTGTGGCATAGTATAGATGGTTTGTCTGAGGTGTGATTTGAATGAAAATACTTTAAATGAATTCAGATTGATTACAACAGTCTTATGACACATATGTATTAATGATAAGTCAATAATTGAGCAATAGAATGGTTAGATATTAATGTCTTAAAGAGATGAGTAAGCTTGGAAGGATTGATTAACCAAATGAGAGAATAGTTATCTTGAAAAGGATATGATAAAAAGTTAAGGGTTGACAAAGATATAAATGATGATTCTTTATAATGACGTTTGAGGTTACAGGACTTCTTATAAGATTCATACGAAAAATTTTCGTTCTATCCTTTAGAGTAGAGGTGTACTAAAAAGAAGTTAGATAGTTCAATTTGAGTGGCATAATGACTATGTTTACATAGTGTCTGCTTGATGTAAGTCGCGAGGTGCTTAATGATATATATTGATTCAACTATGAGATGTGTTTTAGAGATTGAATTGAGGATCAACAATTTTAGTTGAAATTAATGAAAAACAGAATTTGATTTTTGGGCAAGGATACTTGTATAAAATTATGTGGGAACATTCATACAGACGCGTATAGTGGTAAAGGAACGCCCTACAATTCATGGACTAATATTTTGGTGGTTGGAAATAGTATATCCACAAATAACTAATTCTATTGAAGTAGTCAAGGTTGTCCCAAACATTGTTCAGTATGCTTTCGATTTTTGTAGTTTTATTTCGACTATGGTTCTACTTTCCTTTGTGTACCTTATTTTGAATTGGGATATGTTTTGTGACTCTCTTTCTAGGTTCGTACATATTTGGACACCCTTAGATGATTCTTAGTGGTGGATCAATTACATCGATTTTAAGTTGTTGATTCGATAGGACAAAACACGTGGATATACTTAATTATTTTGAATATGGTAGACGTTGATATTACATTGGGTATAGATTGACTTCATCAATATCATGAAATTTTAGATTGTTACCTTAAATATGTTGGGTACTCTTAAACTTAAGTGACAAGACACTTTCAGTTCCTATTTGAGGAAGATATTATCATTTTCAAAGACTCGGTGTATGCTTGAGAAAGAATGTCCCATCTATTTGACTTATATTTATGATATGAGTATCGATACTTCTCACTTAGAATCAGTATCAATGATAATACAGTTTTTGATATGTTCCACCGGATCATGATTTTGATTTCAGTATTGATTTAGAGCTGAGAATTTAGTCCATTACTATCACTTCTAATTGGAATGCTCCAACAGAATTAAAAGAATAGTAAAAAAATTTGTTGAGTAAGTGCTTTTACTAGACCAAGTATTTCTCCTTGAATTGCTTTAGTCTTAATTGTGAAAAAGAAGGATGTACATTGACTATAGAAAATTGAACAAAGTGATTATTAAGGAGAATTGAGAGTTCATTACTATCGATTCAAGGTTAGGACAAATAATATCTTTAAGATAGCCTTCAAGACCCCTTCTGACATTATGAACTCTTAATTATGACTTTTGGAATGACTAACTCCCCATTAACTTTTATGGAATTCATGAATAGGATGGTCATGATTTAGTTGAGATTTCTTTGCTATAGTCTACATTGATGAAATTTGATCTACTCTCATAGTAGAGAGGAGCATGAATAGCATTTGAGAATTGTACTCCAAAATTTGAAGAAAGAGCGACCTTATGTAAAGTGCTCTAAGGGTGAGTTTGATTCCAGTTTTGAGACATTTTTGGGCATGTGGTGACTAAAAATGATAATATGGTAGATCTGTAGAGTATTGAGACAGTTAGAGATTGGGCTAAGTCAACTTCACCTAGAGAGATCCAAAGTTTAGTGGGTTTAACTAGTTACAAAAAAATAAGACTTGGATGACTTCTCTTTTATTGTGTTTCTATTGACAAAACTAACTCAGAAGAATTTGACTTTCTACTGATCTAAGAAGTGTGAGACTAGCTTTCAAAAACTTAAGGCTATGTTGACTTCAGATTCGATTTTGACCTTGCCAATGAAAGATAAGGAGTGTACGGAGTATTATAATGCTTCGTGGGTTGATCTTGGAAATGTTTTGATGTAAGTTATTTTTTTGAATTTTTAAAAAAAATTAGTTAGGGTTAATGAACAAGAAATCGTTCTATAGATTTGAAAATTCAATAATGGTGTAATGTGACCTGTTATTTGTTGTTTATGAAACACAATCAGAGAAATCCAAAAAACTCTAATTTTTAGAGAATGTAATGTGTTATTGTTGTGTAGTGAAAAGTCATTTTTTGTTAGTTTTATTCTTCTTTTTGTGAACATTTTATTGATATTTTGGTAGAAATATAGTCTGTTCAGTTGTTCAATATATAACTAATTTGTTGAAAGAAGTGTCATATGTTGCAACATATGAGTGATTTGTTGGTACAAATTCCAACATAGTTGGCATATGTTACAACATGTCACCTATATGTTACACCAACATAATGGTCATCTATAGTAATAGGTTACTCATGTGTTGCAATATAAGGTTCATCTGTGACAACAAAAGAATAAATTGATACCCCTTATTTTTTTATAATCAGTTGTAACCACTATCTCTCTCAACCTTTTTTGTTTATCTTGTAGATAAAATGTCACAAGAAGGTTCATCTGTGGCAACAACTCAATGTTTTGCTGCTGCTACTTCCTCTTCTAACATCAAATGCTTTTCCTGTCGATGCGAAGAATGTGAGCAACAATATTATTATTTTCTTAGTCGTGTTAAAGAATTGACTAATACTATTAAGGCGTTGACATCTAATATTGATTTCCATACATCCAAAAATATTTCACAGCATTTGAAGGTTAGGAGGTTGAAAAATCAATTTCTAAATCACTCTCTATAATCAGTAAAAGAAAAAAAATCAATGACTACTGCTCCACTATCTTGCTCAACCCCAAAAGGCAAAGAGAAAGTTGTTAGTTGTAATCTATGGCAACAATATCCATTTGAAGGTTTTAACATTTTTGATGAGGGTCCATCTTAACTAATGTCATCCTTCTCACAATAGATAAACGAGGGTCTTTACAAGCATCATGCAAAAAAATAAAGACAGTCAACTGTTATTAATATTTCTTGATGTCTACTAAATAATTATTTTTAATATTTATACACTTACAGAAAAGACAAGGATAGGCACTACTTAGATAATTGCTCAAAACTTGGATTTCAACAACTTGATTTTGTAGTTGCATTCTTGAGGAAGAAGGACTGGTTCTACGTAATGTTCCAACCCAACAAGTGTTGGACTGATGAAAACAACTAAGAGTCAGTCAACTCTTTGGAGTTTAAGAAGGTTTAAATAAGTGTGTAGACGCAAAGTAGTGTGTTTCTTCTTTTTCTTTGTTTAGTGGAGATCTACTACTATGCTATGTGTCTTTGTTGTGTTTGCATGTATCACTAGTAGTCTTCAATCGAATATTCATTGATCAAATCATTCACTCCATAGTCTGATAGATCTTTTGAAGAACCGATTAATCGGACGAGAATAAAGATAGAGTCCCGTTCTACATGTCAATACCGGCAACAATGAAATTTATAGTAAAAGGAAAATCCGTTGACTTTAAAAATCACGAGGGTTCAAAACCATGCCCACTTATCTTATCGTTTGATTAACACCAATGATACATACATACAAATTAATTGATACATAAATTGTTGTTGATGCATCTGTGTAGCATGTGGAGGTCATTTTTTACTATCTGCGGAAGAAGTCGAAGCACTAGAGTAATTCAAAATATCGATACACCACTACTAATTATTTTTTCAAAACATACATTGACAATGCCAATGTTGTTCCTAATTATGATGATAAAGTCATTAACATTATCAAAGGTTTTAGTATAATAGCTGGACTGCCTTGGAACCTCACAGATAAGGTTTATATCCCTATAAATTGTAATGGAGAGTTTCATTGTGTCCTACCTGTCATTGTTTTGAAGGAACGGTGCATAAGGGTGTATGATTCGATATCCTCATCAAGGAAAATCATAAAATTATCTTGTGAGATCCAAAAGTTGTCTACAATGTTGCCAAAGTACCTTGAGTACAGTAGGTTTTTTGAGCAAAAAGAGAAAACCGACTGGTCAGTTCTTGAACCTTATAAGGACAAGAACAAATCTCAGACATTCAAAGTCGAATACATTGCTAATATTGCCCAACAAGCAAGCAATAGTCTGTACGTATCACATTATGTTTTGTTTTACCATTTAAAAATGTGATGTTATTAGTTTATTAGTTTTTTAATAGATGATATACCATGTAGAGACTATGGACTATTTGTTGCTGCGTAC
The DNA here is from genome assembly GCA_018342035.1 of Solanum appendiculatum. Classification (NCBI taxonomy): domain Eukaryota; kingdom Viridiplantae; phylum Streptophyta; class Magnoliopsida; order Solanales; family Solanaceae; genus Solanum; species Solanum appendiculatum. The sequence continues at coordinate 641,252 of JAGDQO010000727.1, forward strand.
ATTGAGTTTTTGAGTGATGGACTACAAGTACCATCTTCTTGAATGGTTGCTGAATCCCTTTGCATGAGATATGCTTTAGTCTTATGGAATTATGGGATTATAAAGGCTTGGAATGGCTATGTTAGTAACAATAAAGACCCATATAGGCCCAGACGTAAATAATCAAAAATCATATCTCCAGATGATGTTATGATTACAAGCATTGATTAGATTTAGTTTTCATGGTTATGTATACCATTTTGAATTACCTTTTTGTTGATAAGTTGTAAAAAATAATTGGTGAAGTGTTCCTTTTGGATGTTATATTAATGGTTATTATTATATTATTTTTGTTGGAACAAATGTCAATTATGTTGTGTGGTATCTGTGGCAACATATTTAGCCTCTTTGTAAAAAAATCACACAATTATCTGCATGTGCCCTAATAGAAAGGTGATATGCGGTAACCTATGTCACTTGTGTTGGCAGAACTTGGAATTGACATATGTTGCAACATTATGTTGTCAAAATTTAATTTTTTTAAAAAAAAGATGAAACAACAGTTTTTATCTCTCTCCTCTATAAAAGGACGTTTCATATTCAAATTTTAAATTACTTTTCATTTCTTGTATTTCTTTGTCTTTCTTGTCTCTCCCTTTCTCTCTTGTTTCTCCATTATTTCTCCACAAATCCACTTGTTGTTGCAATATTTTCTATAACATAATTGTAATCTGTTGCAGTTTCTCTTTCTCTACAATAGTTCCACCGCGTGACTCCTAGACTTAGTGAAATTTTAAGGCCTTAAGTGGGTTTCTACGATTGGATGTATGGTCTGTAAGTGGACCAACGGACCGTACATAGGTCCCGGCGTTAAAGGCCCAAATTTATGGTTTCTGAATCTTTCTACGGTTGGCCAGGATGGTTCGTAGAAGGACCTACGGACCGTAGGTCGAGTCCCACAGTTATTTTTAAGGGATTTTTTTGGTCTTTCCCCTAATCATTTTAACCATATACTACGTCGTTTTGCCTTCTACCCTAAGCACTAAATAATGATTTTCAACCCCAAAACTACCCAATTCAATTCATTCTCCTAAATTCCTAAAAGTTGATCAAGTTCATCCTCTCAAATATTTCTCTCTCTAAAGCTTGAAGAAGAAGACTAGAGTTTCAAGATCAAGCATCCAAATTTACCATTGATTGTCGGCTTTTGACATCAAGGTATGATAGTATTCACCTATGGAGTCCTTTCCTCCATAGGGTTCCTAAATTATTCAATTTTACAAGTTATAATTCCCAATTGAAATTAGGTTTTTTGTTCAATCTCATGGGTTCTTTCCAATTATGATTTAATTGATTGATTTATGTCTTTTTATGCATGAATTGAGATAATTGCATGATTTTTAGATGAATTTATATGAACCCATGCATGATTCAAGATTTCTAAGCTATGATTCCATGATAAAGTTTATGAATGATAAAAGGATGAATTTTAAGAAGATATGCATGTTCCTTTATGAAATTAATGATGATTTAAGGTTTCTTTGTGAATGAAGCATCAATGTTGTTGTTGATTGTTTAGGAAAGGATTTCTCACATACTACTCAAAATATGATTGTGAAAGAATTTCTCACATAAAGGATTCATAAGGTTGAAAGGCTTTCTCAACTAAACTTTGAATCAAGAACTAGGAGCTATTCTATGAACTCTAGCTTGGATTGGCTACTTGATGTACCTTCCATGGATGATAAGACAAGAGGCGATCACCCATGTCTCCTAATGATGATACAAGTTAATGTTAATGGATAATCCATGGGAATTATGCTTAACATCGAGTGGACAAGTGACGATTACCCGTGTCCCATAAACTATGTGCCACCATATGTTTGTATTAGAAAGACATTAGCTAGTGGATCTACTTAAGATAGAAGTTTATGGTTCTTACGTTGGCAAGTAAGGACATCTCTTTTCGGTGTGGGATAGACATCGGATTCCATGTTATATCTCACATTGTCTATGTTGGTTAAGGCTCACTTTCCATAATAATGAACTAAGGTTACTTCTAGAAGTATCTCAAATGGGTTTTAAAGATGTTAGCTTTCATTGACCATGATTTTGAGTTATGTTTTCTACGAAGTTATTTTATGATTTAGCTTGGTCATTGCATGTCATTTAAAGTCCTTTTTAGCATGATTTCATAATTCTTATGCATTGCTATCATACTTGGTACATTCCATGTACTAACACATACTTTTGCCTACATTGTTGCACTAATGTAGGATCAGACGCTTCTATTCCACATACTCGTGGCTAGTGACCCCATATTGAGCTTTAAAGATTGGTGAGTCCTCACGTTCCGAGGACCGATGCTTCTTTTATTGCTTTCATGTCTTTTCCTATCAGATTTTTGTATGTGATGTATGGGTTACGTCCCAATCACCTTTCTTATCATGTATTAGATGGCTTTGAGACTGTGTTAGACTTCCGCTACATTTTATCAACTCTTTATGATATAAAACTATCTTTTGAACTCTTTAACTCTATTATCTTGTATGATGTATGCTAAGTGGCTTGTATAGGGCCTCTTAGGGTCTTATACGCCATGTCAAGTCTAGGGGATAGTTTAGGTCGTGAAAAATTTGGTAATCAGAGCACAAGGTTGTAGAAAGGTCCTAGGATGTCTCATATGCCACTTCGAGTAGAGTCTTGTTCATAAGTGTGAAATGCGCCACACTTATGAATGCGAGGCTATAAGACGTTTAGGAAACTCCACTTCTTTCATCATTCTAAAGTCGTACGATAGAGTTTAACTCTATATGTCTCTCTCCTAATCCCGATCCGATGCTTTTCAGGATATGGCCACCCGAATGGCATATGCTAGAAGAAATGTGAGAGAGAATGTGGAACGAGAAGCTCCTCAAGTTCCGATCGACCCTTTGACTAAGCAAGTGGCTAATGCAGAGTTTAGGGCTGCTTTTCAAATGTTGGCACAGGCCTGGGCGGCTCAAGCCAATAGGGAGGCCGTGGTCCCCGTGAACCCAAATGTGGGTATGGCGGCAACGAGAGTGAGGGACTTCACTAGGATGAATCCTCCGGAGTTTCATAGTTCTAAGGTTGAAGAAGATCCTCAAGAGTTCATTGACGAGGTATACAATGTTTGATGATCATGGGTATGACGCCGATGGAATAGGCGGAACTAGCCGCTTATCAACTTAAGGGTGTGCATAAGTTTGGTTCAACCAATGGATGGAAGAGAGGGCGGTTGATGCGGGTCCTCTTGATTGGGAAAAGTTTAAGGTTGCTTTCCTTGATAGGTTCTTTTCCCTTGAGATGAGGGAGGCAAAGGTGCTTGAGTTCATCAAACTTCATCACGGAAACATGAGTGTGAAGGAGTATACTTTGAAATTCACATAATTGTCTACGTATGCTCCTACTATTGTTGCTGATCCTACGGCAAGGATGGGTAAGTTTGTTTCGAGAGTGTCCAAAATGGTGGTCAAGAAATGTTGTACCGCTATGCTTATCCATGATGTGGACATTCTCATCTAATGGTTCATGCTCAACAAATCGAAGAGGAGAAACTTAAGGAGAAGTCTAGGGAGACAAAGAGGGCTAGGACCGGTGATGGTGACTTTCCACTCTCAAGGTCCGTTGGGCAGGGTTGTTCTAAATTCCAATAAAGATTCTCTGGTCAAGGTTCCTTCAATGCTACGGCTCCTAAGTTCAACAAGGAAAAGGTTTCTAACCCTACACCTCAAAGAGGAAATGGTAGTGGGTCTTCATTGTCTACTTGTGCTAAATGTGGAAGAAAGCATGAGGGTAAATGCCTAGCTGATTCTAATGCATGTTTTGGTTGTGGCTAGACAGATCATAAGATTAGGGATTGTCCCTCTCTTGCTAAGAATGAGGGAGATAACTGTTGACAGACTAAACCTTATCCTTCGTCAGGTTCTAGTGGGAGTCAGAAGCAAAACATATTCTATGCACTTCAGACCCGTCACGAGCAAAAGGGCTCTCCCAAAGTGGTTACCGGTATGTTGAAAGTCTTTAATCTTGATATTTATGCTTTGCTTGATCCCGCTTCTACCTTATCTTTTGTGATGAAATATGTGACTAAAAGGTTTGATGTTCTTCGGGATGTGGTGATAGACCCTTTTTCTGTCTCTACTTCTATTGGTGTATCTATGGTGAATCTACTCATGTTGATCTTGTAGAGCTTGATATGTTAGATTATATGTTATTCTTGGGATGGATTGACTGCATTCATGTTATGTTTATATTGATTGTAGAACCCGAGTGGTCAAGTTTCAATTTCCAAATGAACCCGTTCTAGAGTGGAAAGGGGGAAATTCTATGCCTAAGAGTCAGTTTGTTTCTTGTCTTAAAGCTAGAAAGATGATTTCTAAGGGTTGCATATACCATCTTATTCGGGTTAGTGATGTGGATTCTAAAACCCATATCTTTGAGTCGGACCCCATTGTTAATGAGTTTCTGGAAGTGTTTCTCGATGATTACCCGGTGTTCCTCCCGAAAGGGGAATAGACTTCGGTATTGACCTTCTCCCAGATACACAACCTATTTCTATTTCTCCTTACCGTATGGCTCCGGCAAAACTTAAGGAATTAAAAGAGCAATTGAAATATTTGTTGGATAAGGGCTTCATCTGACCGAGTATCTCTGCATGGGTGCTCCAGTTTTATTTGTTCGAATGAAAGATGGTTCACTTCATATGTGTATTGACTATTGACAATTGAATAAGGTTACCATTAAGAATAAGTATCCTCTTTCAAGAATAGATGATTTGTTTGATCAGTTTCAAGGAGCGAGTTACTTCTCCAAGATTAACCTTCGGTCGGGCTATCACCAATTGAGGGTGAAGGAAGATGACATTCCGAAGATGGCTTTTTGAATTTGGTATGGTCATTATGAATTATTGGTAATGTCATTTGATTTAACAAATGCTCCGGATGCATTTATGGATTTGATGAATAGAGTGTTTAGGCAATACCTAGATATGTTTGTGTTTATCGATGATATCTTGATTTACTCAAGGAGTGAGGATGAGCATACCGACCATTTGAGGATCGTGTTGCAAGTCCTCAAGGACCAACAACTCTTTGAAAAGTTTAGTAAATGTGAATTTTGGTTGAGATCAATAGATTTTCTTGGTCACATTGTTTCCGGTAAGGGTATTGATGTAGATTCTCAGAAGAAGACAGATGTGGTTAGGAGTTGGCCTAGACCTCTATCCCCTTGAGATATTCAAAGTTTCTTGGGTTTGGTTGGTTATTATAGAAGATTCGTGGAAGGGTTTTCTTCGATTGCCTCTCCATTGATGGCATTGACCCAAAAGAAAGTTAAGTTTGTATGGTCTGAACCATGTGAGAAGAGTTTTCAAGAATTGAAAGATAGACTTTCCTCCGCTCCGGTATTGACTTTACCGGAAGGGTCTGATGGGTTTGTGGTTTATTGTGATGCTTCAAGGGTTGGATTAGGATGTGTTCTATTGCAGAATCGTAAGGTTGTTTCTTATGCTTCACGTCAACTAAATACATGAAAAGAACTATCCTACCCATGATTTAGAACTAGCGACAATGTTATTTGCTTTGAAGATTTAGAGGCATTACTTATATGGTGTTTATGTTAACGTCTTCACCGACCACAAGAGTTTGCAATATGTGTTCAAGCAAAAAGATCTAAACCTTCGCTAAAGGAGGTGGCTAGAGTTGCTAAAGGATTATGATATGAGTGTTCTCTATCACCCCGGTAAGGCGAATGTGGTGGCGAATGCTCTTAGTCGGTTATCCATGGGTAGTCATCCAAAGAAAAGGGTAAGCTCAAATAGTGCCAAGCTAGGTTCACACACTCACAAGGTGGTCAAACAAGGGTATATCAATTAGGTTCACTCTAAAAAATGCATGCCTAAGATCATTTCCTTCATTCACCAATGCTAGTCAATTGGACCAACGGGGCAAGTTCTAGGTATCATCATGCACACTTTTCAAGTAACCCTCACCACACATGGCATCCAAACACAATTGTGGATCACAACTCTACGAGTCACGCTTGCATGCAACGGTCATTACAAGACTCACCTCGACATTCAACTTGTCACAATGAGATTTTAAGAGTTCACACAAGACTTATGCAACTCAAATTTCCTCGTTAGATTCACACAAACATATCGTTCATCAAGAGCACTATTCAAGTCATCGACATTGATCACAACCAACATTCGAATGTACAAGAGAACAACAACCAATCATTCACACACAAACATTCACTAACAAGAAATTGAGAGAGAAGTTAAAGAAACAAAACCAAAACATTCATTGTTAAAGCAACATGAAGGGGATCCAAGTGAAAACATAACAATATCAACATAACAATATCTCAAAAACAACACAATATCTCAAAACAAACATACAATCAAAAGGGTAAGTAGCTAGATACCGTCACCCCACCAAAAACGGACAAGCAGTGTCCTCAATTCAAAAATAAACTAAGACTATCAATAGGAAATAAAATTGAAGGAGAGTAAAGATCCCTCTATCAGGCTAGGCCTGAGGTGAACTCCAGCTCGGTGGTGTGGCCTCGACTTGGACATCAGTGCTCGACTTTACTCCAACTCCTGAAGGCTGTGCAACGTCCTCTGCTGTGGGCTTAGACCCACTAGAACCAATCATGGACGTGCCTTGAAGTGAAGCCTCTGTGGCCACCCGTATCAAATCACCCTCTAAATCCTCCAAGTCCTCATACATATCTCTCTCACGAGCTAAGTCCTCCTCATCTGTCTCGGGAGTGTCTGAATCTCTCTCGTCATCAGTAGCGGTAACGTCTCCGAAAGTAGTAGTCGGAGGGATATCAGAATCAGCTTGCCTCTTTTGAACCAGAGGCAACTAAGAACTAGGGTCCTCGGGGACCTTTACACTACCCCAGAGCATTGAGATATCGGTGGACTTCAGCTCGTCCACATCTCGACACAACTAGTAATATCAGCCTTCACGACTGTCAAATCAACGGGGCTATGGTCTGTTGTCTCACACACCTAAACTCGAGTGGTGAGGTTATCTAATGCTAGGCCATGAGCAGTGATCAACCTGTGCTGTTCCTTCAAATCCTCCCGAATGGGAGCCAGTGCAGCAGTAATAGCACTCTCAATCAATGTTGGAACAGAAGCCTCAACCCGAGAAGCCCACAGGTCGGTTGAATGGGCAAGGTGGCCCATTTTGTAAATTATGGCCTGAGTCAAAGGGGGATGAGAGGCATGAATAGGGGTAGGAGCAGGAGCGGTAGAAGTCGAGGATGCAGGTATACCTGATGTCTCGATGGCGGGAGGAGGAGGTGTAGGTTCAGGCTCCATAGAGTCCACATCAATAATCGGAGTAGTGTCCACCAATGTTTTCTTCTTCCTTTCCGTTTCATCCTTTAAGTATTCTGCTTCAGTCCGATGAATATCACAAGACGAGGTAAGAATGACCTCAATATCAATCTTCGCCTTAAAAGGCACACCTGCTCAAGGACATAAAGCACTGATCAATATCAGAAATGGCAATGAGGTTTGATTTTATTTGGCCCTCATAGCCATCTCCTAAACAATGATAGCCCCCAAATTGAGCCTCTCCCGGCCGATTATACAACCCAAAAGTGCAGCCTTCGGATGCCGGATGATGGACTCGTTCTGGGACGGCATCAATGTACTATTAATGAACCTGAACTAATATCGAGCTGTGATGTTTAGGCCCTTCTTTTCAATTATGACCCCTACCTCGATCCATGGGGGCGTTACATCACTCAACAATGGGGCAAGCCACCCTTTCAAATCTTCCAGAGTCTAAATTTTGATTTTATCAGCCAAAGAATTCAGAGTCCGCTCTGTGCAACCTAATTCATCATTAATGTCGGTCTCACTGCACTTGAACCTTTTACCCCTGACTTCTACAAACTCGACTAGGGCCATAGAACTTGCCTTCTTCTTCCCCTTTGGCATAAGCTTTGCGTACCCTTCATAGAATTCTCGGACCCATGTAGGAACGTATGGGCTCTGAGGTTTGGTGAACACCTGGAATTTGTGGTATCTTAGCGTCTCTGAGACAGTAGGGTATCTATCCACTATACCATCCATGGACAAACTCTTCTCCTCTAATATCATCCTCAAACCCTTGGCCTTTAATTGATTCATAGACCTTAGAGGATTTACCAGAACAGGAGGCACTTGTGGTGCCTACTGTTCCAGTGGTACCTATGGTGCTGCTAGTGGGTCATGGGCTGCTTTGGAGCGCAACTTTGAATGCCTCAGTTTGATCAGCTCAGCTATTGGGGCCCCGAACTCCATTGCTTCTTCATTCTCGGAGTTGGATGTAGTGAATTGGATTGAATTAACATCCACACTGCTCTCCAAGCTTGTACTGGCCACCTACTAATTTTTGCCCTTCCCTCTCACCTGTGAAGTTTGATGGCGAGTGGGTCGGGGCTGCTCACCTCCCCCGCAATCACCACCCCTTTTTCCCTCTTGCTGCATGGTGGACCTCGAGCGGGAACTTTGGGTCTAGCTGTCACGACCCAAGGTACCCCTAGATGTGACATGGCGTACAAGGCCTCGAGAGTCCTCATACAAGCCCTTAGCATACATTGCATACAAGATAACAGAGAATAAAGGGTTCAAAATAGTTTTCATATCAAACTTTTGAAAGAAACAACGAAAGTCTACATCACATGTCTCAAAGACAATCTAATATAAAGAACAAGTTCTGGGACGTAACCCAGTACAAATCTGAAACTGAAATGAAAATACATGAAGGAAATAAGAACTAGGCTATGTCCTCGGATGGATGAGGACTCACCAAGTCTTCTATCAAATCTCTAATCAAGCTCTAGCCACGAGTGGATGGTGAATCGCCATGTCCTACATCAAAGAAGTTAATGTAGGCAAGAGTATGCGTTAGCTCAATTAAGTACTAAGTATGATAGCAATGCACATAAACACATAAATCATGCTAGAGTGAGATATGATCATGACATGCAAGGGCCAAGATAAATCATGATAAAAAGCATAAGGAACATGAAGGATAAAGCATATACCATGGCCAAAGCAAGCTAAATCATCTTTGAATTCTTCTCTTTACTTTATCATAGGAACACTTGTGTTCATTAACTTGTGGGGAATAGCCTTAACCGACATATAAGACCATGTGAGCTATCAACATGGAATCCGGTGTCTACCCCACACCGAAAAAGGTGTCCTACTTGCCAAGGTAAGACCATGAACTTCTTAGCTTATGTGGATCCACTAGCTAGTGTCTATCATAGACCATCACCCTATGGTGGCACATAGGTTATGGGACATGGGTAATCGCCACTTGTCCACTCGGTACTAAGCATACTTCCCACTGATTAATCATAGTTCATTTTATCTTAGGTAGACATGGGTAATCACCTCTTGTCTACATTAGTCATAAGCTCATTATCGGTAGACTTGGGTAATCAGCGCTTTGTCTACGTTAGGGAACATGGGTAATCACCTCTTGTCCCTTCATTCATTAGAATAGCTCCTTAAGAACATGGGTAATCATCTCTTGTTCTTCTATTAGTCATGTTGGGAGAATTACGTGAGAAAACCTTTCACCACTCAACCATAACATCATCGAATCATAACTTTGATACTTTACTCTCAAAGCACTCTTAACTCATTATCAACTTCATATGAGACATGCATAAGTTCATTAGCTTTATCTTTACTTAGTTCATCATGCTCATAGTACATAGATCATAGAGTTCATATGGGTTCATGCAAGTTTAACTCATATGATGCAAATAATTGCAAGCTCATGCTTAGAAAGCCATAATTAAGACAATTTACCCATATCTGAGGAACTCTCATAATAGAGGAAAATCATGCTTTTGACTTGAGCATGCTAAATTCATAGGATTATCCTCAATTCATTCATAATTCATGCTTAGTTTCATAAAGATGTCATAAACTTCATCAATTCATAGCTCAACCCAACAATTAAAACATAGATTATCAAATTGGGGAGAATTAACTTGGGATCATGGGGGTTCATGCAATCTTTACATCAAATCATGTAATTCATGCTAATTCGTGCACTAAGTTACTTTATCACGCTAGATCATGCACTAGGAATCATAAAATCAACAATTGGAATCATAATTTAAGAACCCACAATAATTGATCAAAAACCCTAAATCAATTAGGGTAGAGTAAACCTTGAAAATCTTGAAGAAAAGGGAGGACCCATTGGAGGAAAGGACTCCGAATGGTGAACACTATCATACCTCCAAGAAACCCACAAGAATTTGGTGAAGATTGAAGGTCTTCAATGGAGGATCCTAGCTTCTTGTTCTTCCTTGAAGCTTGAGAGAGTTTCTTTTAGAGAGAGAAATATTTGAGAGGAGATATTTGGGAATGAAATATAATGAGAGAAGTTAGGCTTAAGAAGTATTTATAGGGTTTAGATTAGGGGTATAACTGACTTAGCTTATTAGGAAATCAATTAGGGAAAAGACCAAAAAGCTCTTAATTAATAGCTGTCGGGGCCAATAGACGGACAGGATCTACGATCCGTACATCAATTGATGGACCGTCCTATTTTTTCGTCAATTGATTTAGAGAGTTCATTTTAGGCTGAAATTAGGCTAAGTTTGGAAGGCATCTACGGAATCCATCTACGGCCCGACAACTGAACTACGAACCATCCTGCTACTCCGTAGGTCAAAGTTCAGAAACTTGGAAATCCTGAAAGTTCACAGTGCCATTGACGGTCCCCACCTACGGCCCGTCAATCCATCTACGACCCGTAGGTGGCCTCCATAGGTCACTGTCTTCAGGTGAGTTCTACATTTTAAAGTTCTTTGAAAGCTTGGGGTATTACACTAGCCATACATGTACAGACACACAAACGAGAACAAGATTTGATCGCAAAAGGGTTAGGGAATCAGACTTTCACAATTTTTTTTTTGTAGAAAATCTCACCAAACCAGTTGGCGAGTCGCCGAGTCCGTTCGGCGAGCAATAGGGGCATCACCAAAAGTTCCAGAAAAATTTAGCAAAAAGACAGGTCAAAAGGATGATAACAAGACCATTTGGTGAGTCACCGACTCGGTGAGCAAAAGGACCCTGCCGAATGTTACAGAGGATTTTAGCACACAAACATGTCAGAAAGGCGATAGGGAGGGAATTTTGTGACACACCAAACCAACTTGGCGAGCTCGACGAAGCTCGCCGAAATGGCCCAATGCATTACCTCTCCAATTTTTTTACGATTCACAACTAACAGCCCACGACACATCAATTCAAGCAAAAGTTTCAACAATTAACCTCTATCTAGTAACAATTTACTACCCAGGGTACTTAGACCTCCCCAATCGATTCAAATTCAATAAAACGATGATTTTACCCTTAAGAATAGTGTCACCCAATCCATCATCGAGCAAATTCAAGTCATTCGATCAAATTCAGGCTACTCAGACTTCACCCACACATTACCCAACATGTAACAACCACAATTAATCATCTAATATGAGAAATTAAAACAAAATCACCCAAACAATTGACTTAATGAAACGACCCCAAAAATGCCCGAAAATGTGCTTCGGAAACACCTATAATTGTATTTTCCATATATCTCAAAATCCGTGCATGATTTCGGAAATTCGACTTCATATTCTTATTTGTGGGGTCAAATTGAGTGGGAAATGGGTCTAACCCGAATTTTAGAGCAACCGTATCAAAATTCGAAAATCGCAAAAATTGCGATTTGGAGGGTCAACTTTAAAGGGGCATATCTCTTAGCACACAAGGAACTGGAAGGGCTGCAACCTATCAAATTAAAGATCTTTGAGTTATCTTTCCAACGCACTTGGTTTCACCTTAGTCCGAGTTAGGATGAGGGAGTTATGACCATTTTCGTAAAACCTGTCTGTGCAGATTTGCAATTTCCAGTGAGCTTTTTTTTTAGGCGGGTTGGAGACGTTTTTTATAAAAAGGGGATATGTCCCATACTTAGTCATTTTTCTTAACTCCAAAAACACTCTCTAAGCCCTCTCCAAAAATTCCACCAAGATCTTCAACCAAATTCAAACATCTCAAGCTCTAATTCCGGATTCAAGACTCAATCTCAAGCTTCGATTCTCCATTCCAATCTTCATCAAGGATTCTCCAAAGTTGAGGTATGTGGGTTTGATTGTGGAAACCTTCCTTTCCACAAGTCCAACCATTTATCCTCTATTTCTACTTCAAGTTTATGGGTCCTTATGATTATTTATGAACTCTTGAATTATGGAATTACTACTACACACCCTATTATGGTCCATTTTGCATATTATCATGAAATGGAATTATTATGTGATGTTTATGGTTTACATGCTTCCATGATCAAATTATGAAGGTTGATATATATATGTATGTTGTTGGTGGGCTGATTTATATGGATTTTGGAATTGGTTGGACTTAGTATTCTTGAAATACATGATTTCATTTACATGAACAATTGCCCACCTTGTGTTTGATAAAATGCCCATTTATAGAATTCTTAGGAAAGGGAAGGTCCAAGGTACGTCCTATGAGTCGGATGGTTATGTAATTACTGAAATGATGATGAAATGGACACATGTATATGATTTTCTCTAAATAAGTGTTGTGAGTCGACCAAGCCTAGTACGGGGGTAGTAGGCCCGTATAACCGTATCGAGGGGTTGGTACCTTGGTTGCCTAGTACGGGGGGTAGTAGGCCCGTATAACCGTATCGAGGGGTTGGTACCTTGGTTGCCTAGTACGGGGGGTAGTAGGCCCGTATAACCGTATCGAGGGGTTGGTACCTTGGTCCCTAGTCGGGGGGTAGTAGGCCCGTATAACCGTATCGAGGGGTTTGTACCTTGGTCCCTAGCTCGGGGGGTGGTAGGCCCGTGTAACCATATTGAGGGGTTTGTACCTCTTTCGCCTCTCCAAGGGGGTGGTAGGCCTTGGAAATACTATATTGATGGTCACTCGCCACACATGTACTACGTCCCACTAAATATGATTTTTATGTAAGCATCATTATACATACTCATTTCATTAATATGCTATCTATTGGGTATGATTACGCATTTTTCCTATGATGTCCATCTAATGTAGCCTTGCATTGCATCCCATATACTTAGTACATTCAAATGTACTAACGCATACTCTATGCCTACATGATGTCACCATGTAGGGACCGGAGCACCGCTTGACCATCCTCCTCCGCGTGGCTAGTACGATTTTCTATAGTGGTTATTGGTGAGTCCTCCATTTCGGGGACGTTGCTCATGATCTTTTGCTATGTATCAAACTTTTCCTTTCTAGTTATGTTTTGACTATGAGGGTGAGCCCGGTAGGTTGTCTTGGCCCCCGCTAAGTACTCATGTTTAGAGGTGGTGTTGGACAAGTTGTGTATTATGCTTGAGCTTGACTCATCTATGGTATTTTGTATCATTTTTTTTTTTGCTCCCTTAGTCCCGATTTCCCCCTTGATTATGCTTATCGTTTATGGTCATTTAATTGCTTCCGCGACCAAGGATGTGTAATGATACGCTATGAGGCTTTGTTTGGGGTTCCTTCGGTTTCCCATTCGCGGTCACATCTAGGCCCTAGGCTTGGGTCGTGACAAACTTGGTATCAGAGCCCTAGGTTGAATGATCCTCGAGTCCAACCACACGCGTTGATTAGAGTCCGATTCATGGTTGTGTTGTGCACCACAACTATGAGTAGGAGGCTATGAGACGTTTTAGGAAATGTTTCCCTTCTCCATGTTCTAAGTCGTGCTGTAGAGTTGAATTAAGTTCTTCCCTAACGGTTGTTCTTTGCTATGCTAGATCATGTCTAATACAAGAGGAAGACGAGCCCGACTCGTTGCGTGAGTCATATAAAGTGTCTACTCCTATTGGTGCATATATTGTTGCTAGGAAGGTCTATAGAAATTGTCCTATTTGCATCTTGCATAAAATATTGCCTTGTGATCTTGTTGAATTGAACATGGTCGATTTTGATGTTGTTCTTGGGATGGATTGGTTGCATGCATACTATGCTTCTATTGATTGTAGAACCCGTAGGGTCAAGTTCCAATTCCCAAGTGAACCCATTCTTGAGTGGGAAAGCCAAAATGTGGTAGTCAAGGGTAGATTCATCTCTTGCATTAAAGCCCGTAAGTTGATCTCTAAGGGGTGTCTCTATCACCTCGTGAGGGTTAGGGATGTGGAGTCCAAAACCCTTCTTATAGAGTCGGTTCCGGTCGTAAATGAATTCCTTGATGTCTTTCCTAATGACCTTCCCGATGTTCCTCCCGAAAGGGAAATAGATTTTGGCATAAGACCTCCTCCCCGATACTCAACCCATTTTATTCGCCGCCCTTTCCGTATGCCCCGGTCGGAGTTAAAGGAGTTGAAAGAACGATTGAGGGACTTGTTGGAGAAGGGTTTTATTAGGCCTAGCCAATCACCATGGGGTGCACCGGTGTTGTTTGTGAAGAAGAAATATGGGTCCCTTAGGATGTGTATCGATTACCGGCAACTCAATAGGGTCACCGTCAAGAATAAATATCCTCTTCCTAGGATTGATGACTTGTTCGACCAATTGCAAGGGGCTAGCCACTTCTCTAAGATTGATCTTCGGTCCGGGTATCATCAAGTGAAGGTGAGGGAGGGTGACATTCCCAAGACAGCCTTCCGGACTAGGTATGGACATTATGAATTTGTGGTCATGTCCTTTGGGTTGACCAATGCACCGGCTACCTTCATGGACCTAATGAATAGGGTCTTTAAACCCTACCTTGATTCCTTTGTTGTGGTCTTCATTGAGGATATTTTAATCTATTCGCATAGCGAGGAAGAACATACGGGTCACTTGAGGGTTGTGTTGCAAAGATTAAGAGAGGAGAAGTTGTATGCCAAGTATGAAAAGTGTGAATTTTGGTTGAGGGAGGTTGCCTTCCTAGGTCATGTGGTGTCGGGGGATGGTATTAAGGTAGACCCTAAGAAGACCGATGTGATTAGAAATTGGCCTAGGCCATTGACCCCGTCGGATATTAGGAGCTTCTTGGGCTTAGCGGGTTACTACCGGAGATTTGTGAATGGGTTTTCTTCTATTGCTTCTCCCATGACTAAGTTGACACAAAAGAAGGCTAAGTTTGAGTGGACCGACGAGTGCGAAAGGAGTTTTCAAACCTTGAAAGATAAACTTGTGTCCGCTCCTATATTGTCACTACCGGATGGGCTTGAGGGATTTGTTGTGTATTGTGATGCTTCTAGAGTTGGCTTGGGTTGTGTCCTAATGCAAAATGGTAAGGTGATAGCCTATGCTTCTAGACAACTCAAAGTGCATGAAAAGAACTATCCTACGCATGATCTTGAATTAGCCGCGGTGGTGTTTGCTTTAAAGATTTGGCGTCATTATTTGTATGGGGTACATGTCGATGTGTTCACCGATCATAAGAGCCTCCAATATGTCTTCACCCAAAAAGATCTCAACTTGAGAAAAAGAAGGTGGCTAGAATTTCTTAAAGATTATGATATGAGTGTGCATTATCATCCCGGTAAAGCTAATGTGGTGGCGGATGCTTTGAGTAGGGTGTCTATGGGTAGCCTAGCTCATGTTGATATTGGTGATAGGGAAATGGCTAGGGAGGTACATCGGTTGGCTAGGTTGGGGTTAGGTTGGAAGAGGTTGGTAATGGTGGTGTGGTCGTTGTTGATGCTGCTAGGTCTTCCTTGGTTGATGAGGTGATAGCAAAAACAAGATCTTGATTCTTCCTTGTTTGAATTGAAGGCCTTGGTGAAAGAGAGCAAGGTGGAAGTTTTCTCCCAAGGGGGAGATGGTGCCCTTAGGTACCAAGGTAGGTTGGGTGTGCCTTGTGTTGATGGTTTGAGGGAGAAAATTCTTGAGGAGGCTCATAATTCTTCCTACTCCATCCACCCCGGTTCCACCAAAATGTATAGAGATTTGAGGGATGTGTATTGGTGGGGAGGCATGAAGAAGGACATTGCCAAATTCGTCTCCGGTTGTCATAGTTGTCAACAAGTCAAGGCCGACATCAAAAGGCCGGGTGGTCTAACCAGAGCATAGCGATTCCTACTTGGAAGTGGGAAAAGAAATTATATGGATTTTGTAGTGGTTTACCCAAGACTAGAAAAAGGTTTTGAATTCTATTGGTGGTGGTTGATAGGATGACAAAATCGGCTCATTTTCTACCGGTAAAGACAACATATGGGGGCGGAAGATTATGCAAGGTATATATTCATGAACTTGGGTAAGGTTGCAATGGGATCCTCTAATCCATTCAATATCGCACCGTGGTACTCAATTTACCTTCACACTTTTATGAGTCCTTTTTCAAAAGGGGTCTAGGTACGAGAGTTAAGCTTACCTAACGGCCTTTACCCAAACGGATGGACAAGCGAAAGACTATCCAACACTTGAGGATATGCTTAGGGCTTGTGTATTGGAGCTTAAGGGTACGTTGGGATGAACATCTTCCCATCTGATTGAAGTTTGCCTAATAACAATAGGCTATCATTTAGCATCGGTATGGCTCCTTTTGAGGCGCTCTATGGGAGGCGTTGTAGATCACCGGTTGGGTGGTTTGAGGTTGGTAAGGTCGCCTTGTTAGGACCAGACCTAGTTATGGAGGCTCTTGAGAAGGTTAGGATGATTAGAGAAAGGATGAAGATGGCCCAAAGTCGCCAAAAGTCCTATGCCGATGCGAGGAGAAGGGCTCTTGAATTCCGAGTTGGTGACTGGGTTTATTTGAAGGTGACACCCATGAAGGGTGTGGTTCGTTTTGGTAAGAAGGGCAAGTTTAGCCCAAGATACGTGGGTCCTTATAAGGTGATGAGGAGAATTGGCAAGGTAGCTTATGAGTTGGAATTGCCTAGCGAGATGGATTTGGTTCATCCGGTATTTCATGTGTCTATGTTGAGGAAGTGTGTGGGTGATCCGAATGCCATGGTGTCTCTTGATGTTGTGGGTGTTGTTGAAGATAATTTAACCTATGAAGAGGTTCCGGTCCAGATTTATTAAGATAGACAAGTGAAAGAGGTTGAGAAACAAAGATGTGGCTTCCAATCAAAGTCCTTGGAAGAAATCAACAAGTTGAAAGTCTACTTTGGGAGGCCGAAGCGGACATGCAAAGGCGATATCCTTATCTTTTCCACTCCAATCGAGCCTAAGGTATTGACCTAAGCCCTTTATAAAATCTCAGGTCTTAAGTTCAGCCCCCATGTCATTGCATACATTCATGTTTAAGTTGACAAGTTCATTGTGGTTTTACAACTATATTGAGGTTTTGAAATAAGGTGTGAGTGCATTGTTGCATCCTTATGTGGGCTGAAATTGCCATGTTTGTGTCTCTCATGTACGTTTCTTTAACATTCGGGGACGAATGTTCCCAAGGGGGAGATATTGAAACGACCCCAAAAATGCCCGAAAATGTGCTTCGGAAACACTATAATTGTAATTTCCATATATCTCAAAATCCGTGCATGATTTCGGAAATTCGACTTCATATTCTTATTTGTGGGGTCAAATTGAGTGGGAAATGGGTCTAACCCGAATTTTAGAGCAACCGTATCAAAATTCGAAAATCGCAAAAATTGCGATTTGGAGGGTCAACTTTAAAGGGGCATATCTCTTAGCACACAAGGAACTGGAAGGGATGAAACCTATCAAATTAAAGCTCTTTGAGTTAGCTTTCCAACGCACTTGGTTTCACCTTAGTCCGAGTTAGGATGAGGGAGTTATGACCATTTTCGTAAACCCTGTCTGTGCAGATTTGCAATTTCCAGTGAGCTTTTTTTTTAGGGCGGGTTGGAGACGTTTTTTATAAAAAGGGGATATGTCCCATACTTAGTCATTTTTCTTAACTCCAAAACACTCTCTAAGCCCTCTCCAAAAATTCCACCAAGATCTTCAACCAAATTCAAACATCTCAAGCTCTAATTCCGGATTCAAGACTCAATCTCAAGCTTCGATTCTCCATTCCAATCTTCATCAAGGATTCTCCAAAGTGAGCGTATGTGGTTTGATTGTGGAAACCTTCCTTTCCACAAGTCCCAACCATTTATCCTCTATTTCTAAACTTCAAGTTTATGGGGTCCTTATGATTATTTATGAACTCTTGAATTATGGAATTACTACTACACACCCTATTATGGTCCATTTTGCATATTATCATGAAATGAAATTATTATGTGATGTTTATGGTTTACATGATTCCATGATCAAATTATGAAGGTTGATATATATATGTATGTTGTTGGTGGGCTGATTTATATGGATTTTGGAATTGGTTGGACTTAGTATTCTTGAAATACATGATTTCATTTACATGAACATTTGCCCACCTTGTGTTTGATAAAATGCCCATTTATAGAATTCTTAGGAAAGGGAAGGTCCAAGGTACGTCCTATGAGTCGGATGGTTATGTAATTACTGAAATGATGATGAAATGGACACATGTATATGATTTTCTCTATATAAGTGTTGTGAGTCGACCAAACCTAGTACGGGGGGTAGTAGGCCCGTATAACCGTATCGAGGGGTTAGTACCTTGGTTGCCTAGTACGGGGGGTAGTAGGCCCGTATAACCGTATCGAGGGGTTGGTACCTTGGTTGCCTAGTACGGGGGGGTAGTAGGCCTGTATAACCGTATCGAGGGGTTTGTACCTTGGTCCCTAGCTCGGGGGGTGGTAGGCCCGTGTAACCATATTGAGGGGTTTGTACCTCTTTCGCCTCTCCAAAGGGGTGGTAGGCCTTGGAAACACTATATTGATGGTCACTCGCCACACATGTACTACGTCCCACTAAATATGATTTTTATGTAAGCATCATTATACATATCATTTCATTAATATGCTATTTATCGGGTATGATTACGCATTTTTTCCTATGATGTCCATCTAATGTAGCATTGCATTGCATCCCATATACTTAGTACATTCAAATGTACTAACGCATACTCTATGCCTACATGATGTCACCAATGTAGGGAACCGGAGCAGCCGCTTGAACCATCCTCCCTCCGCGTGGCTTAGTATACGAATTTTCTAATAAGTGGTTACTTGTGAGTCTCCATTTCGGGGACGTTGCTCATGTCTTTTTTCTATGTATAAAAACTTTTCCTTTCAGTTATGTTTTGACTATGAGGGGTGAGCCCGGTAGTTTGTCTTTTTGGCCCCCGCTAAGTACCATGTTTAGAGGTGGTGTTGGACAAGTTGTGTATTATGCTTGAGCTTGACTCATCTATGGTATTTATGTATCATTTTTTTTTTCTTGCTCCCTTAGTCCCGATTTCCCCCTTGATTATGCTTATCGTTTATGGTCATTTAATTGCTTCCGCGACCAAGGATGTGTAATGATACGCTATGAGGCTTGTTTGGGTTTCCTTCGGGTTCCCTATTCGCCGGTCACATCTAGGCCCTTGGTTTGGGTCGTGA